>OX393549.1:95137513-95752513 GCA_947650365.1 Chamaelirium japonicum | reverse complement strand
TCCTCCTGGTCCAGCTCCCGGTGAGTGTTTATACCCTATTATACCCTAACCATGCACGTACATTCCCTTCAAACCCTAGGAACCCCCTAACCATGCACGTACATTCTCTTGAAAACCTAGGAACTCTAATAACCTAATAACAAATGCTAATGTTTTCTCCAAATGTGCAATGCAGCTCCGCCATCGCCGGCGCCTACCCAGCCATCGCCAGCACCGGCACCTACCCAGCCGTCGCCGTCGCCAGCACCTGCACCTACCAAGCCGTTGCCATCGCCAGCACCAGCACCTACCCAGCCGGCGCCATCGCCGGCGCCTACCCAGCCGTCACCATCACCAGCGCCTGTCATGCCGTCGCCATCACCATCACCAGCGCCTGTCCCGTCGCCGGGTTCCTCACCAGCGCCATCCCCAACGCCAGCGTCACCGCCTCCAACTTCGGGCTCTCCTGCGGAGCCACCGGTTTCCGGCGCTCAGGCACCATCTCCTGCACCCGCCGCGGGGGTGGTCTCGAGCGGTTGGGAGTTATCATCCTCGTTTGCTGTCCTTCTGGTTGGTCTGGCAGTCGCTATTGGATCGGTGGAGATTTAGAACATTAGGTAGCCGTAGTAATATGAGTTAGGATAATACTGTTATGTTAAGTTGGTTTTATTAATTTGGTGCAATATAATTAACTTGCATGGTTTGTTTTAGCATGGTTATCTATTATGATTATGATTCTGCCGATTATAGTCCAAAAATGAATGAATCGAAATAATGTAGTTGATTTGGGCTTGTTCGGTTCATCCCATTTCTTGCTGCATTTGCGGCTGTAATCGTTGTAGATCGAACAAATTATAAGTTCCCAACCATGAGTCGAGTGAAATCAAATCAAGTGAATGAAATGCTATGGATAAAATGCCCTCCACAACATTTCCAACTTTCACTTGAATGCCATCTAAAATGCCCGAACCTACTCAAACCTTCGCTTTGCCGGAGTTGCTTGCCAAACCGAACATAAACATAACCCCAAACCTAAGATCTATAGGCCGTGGGATGAACCCTAGACCTAGGAATCATAAGCCTAACCGATCCCCTTATGTCCCCATTCCTTTTGGAGTTGCTCGCTGCCAAACCTAAACCTAACCATAAACATAAACCCTAGGCCTAAGAATCCTAAACCTAACCGAACCTAACCAACCCCTCTGTGCCCGTTCCTTCTCGTTTCTGTTGCTCACCATCGATGGAGTTGCTCGCCACCGAATCAAACCAAAACCTAACCCTTAACATGTGATCTAGATCATGGGATGAATCATAGACATAGGAATCCTAAACCTAACCGAACCTCGGCCTCTGTTCCCGCTCCTTCTCAATCGTCCCAGTGCCGCTCCTGAACCGAACCTAAACCTAAGATCTATATGCCATGGGATGAACCTTAGACCTAGGAATCCTAAATCTAAATGAAACCCTTTGTCCCTGTTCCTCCTCGTCTCAGTGAGCTCACCTTCGAACCAAACCTTACCCACCTAAGATCTATAAGCCATGGGATGAACCCTAGACCTAGGAATCCTAAACCTAACCAAACCCTTCTCTCCCCATTCCTACTCGTCTCTGCTCACTGCCGAACTGAACCTAAACCCTAGACCTAGGAATTAATTTTTTTTCTAGTTGTTTAATTCAAAATATAATGGTATTAGAACAAATCTATCACCACATTTGAAGATTAAACATTGAATTTATTGGATTTACCTATCAAAAATTTAAGGGTGTTTAAAAAAGAAAACCAGCCCTAATTTCCCCGATGGAGTCACTTGAATTGTAGATCCTAGACTTTTATGTATATATTCACAACATGCATAAGAACAAGCTAGCTATGTAGCATTTCAAACTAGTACAAAGTGGAGAAATATAATTTAACTATTTCAAGGTAGGTATTTATTTTGGATTTATGAATGTTTAGAGTTTTGTTGCAAAATTTTATTATTTTATGTTTAGATATATTCTTCTATATCTACACGTACAATAGACTTATAAATGTGGGCTGTGTGGAGCTTCACACCCTTAGATAGTGTAAAATTATGATTTACATGTTCCTTCCTTTATATTACATTTATGATTGTCCAATATTTTGTTCCAAAATATCCTTATAATTTAACAAATGTTGAATCTAGTTACCTTAAGATGGATCGAAACAAATGGTCTTTAACCGATTTTAGTGTCACATTATCCAATTCATTTAAATTCTAGTCAATATTCAATCTAATACATAACTGAATCGGAAATGACAGAAGTTCCGATTCCATCGGGACCAAAAATCGATCCTTTCCGAATGTGACAACACATGTGCCCATGCGCTATCGCACACGACACGCAAGTTTTAGAGTATGACTCCGCTTTTTCTTAGTGAATTGCACGTGTGTGACCATAGTAGCATTCCTCACTTCCCTTCCAATGAAACCAAACACAGCCCAAGAATATTTTTGCTCAATCTAATGTCGGTGTGCAGTCTATTTGGTCGCTAGGTACTATATGCCCCAAATGTTTTTGCTGATTTCTTTAAACAAAATGATGTGTCGCGATCACAGTTGTCCGTTGCACCCAGCTGCCACCAGTGATTCACAATAAAACGGTTCTAGTATCTCAAAAACAGATCGGATTTGGATTAAATTAGGCTATATCCAAATCCAATGCGTTAAGTAAACGGGTTATTGGGTTCGGACCGTTATCAGATCATGAGATCCAAAAAAAACCCAATCCATATCCGTGTAAGTATGGATCAGATTAGAATCCAGATCATAGACATAAGTACATCGGACGGTTGTGATAGAGTTGAGCGTTGAATCAACACAAGAACAGTTGATTCCAAACTTGGGACTTCATGAAGCTAGGGCCACGATAAAATCCGAATCTCGATTAGGGACCATGAGAATCCTTGGGGCTTTAACTAACGCAATATAATCTAACCGTGGATAAACTATAATATATCATGTTATAGTTTGTTGGATCGGAGTCTTAATGGATCGGATAATCCATATCCAATTTGTTAAGTAAACCGTTAACGGATTCGGATTGTTATCAGATTATAGAATCATAAAAACTTATTCTTATCCGATTTAACCGATCAGATTGGATCAAAACAATCCGAATCCGCTAACCAGTTAAGACTTTAAAGAGTGGCTGCCAATTTTCCATTGCAAACATGACGTGGCATCCGATCACATCCGTCCGATTGCGGGCTGCGTGAGATTTACCGATAATGGGATGGAGTAGGGCAAATCACGGGAAATGGATCGAGAATCCAATCAAACCCTAAAAATCCGAACTCTCTCCACCCCGAACCCCTTCTATATATACCCCCACCCCCCCAACCCTAATCACTCCTCTAACCACCTTCCCTCTCCACCTCCACCAACAATGCCGAAGCTCTGGGTCTTCGCTCTTCTGGCCGCTTGGGCCCTCTCGGCCTCCGCCGCCTCCGCCCCAGCTTCCGCACCGGTGGATTGCTCCGACGTGCTCTCCGATATGATAGACTGCCTGTCCTACATCGGCGACGGCAGCAACAATGCATCCCCAGAGGCTGCTTGCTGCTTCGCCGTCGCGACGGTGGTGAAGAAGAGCCCGTTCTGCTTGTGCGCCGCCCTCCTCAAGGAGTCAGCCGACCTGGGTTACTCGGTGAACTCCACGCGCGCCCACGTGCTACCAAAGCTCTGCTCGGTGCCTGTCCCCATGATAAGATTCATACGGTTGAGCTAACTGTTGTTAAGATTCACATCGTGTAACCACTACGGTTAAGATAACTGCTGGCATGTGTAACCATCCCACTATCTATTGTAACCGAATGAGTTATAAATGATGGACGTCAGATGCTATGAAAATCATCTGAACGTATTAAGTTTCTTCAACATCTCTTCTTCTCTTTACTGTTTTTTACAAATCTTTCATGGTATCAGAGCGGGCTTGAGAGTTTTTTGGACCACTGTTCAACTCTCATCAATGGAATCCTCCACATCCGAAACACCCACCACCAACTCTTCTTTGTCCACGACTATCTCCTCTTCTCCAATCTTTCACCTCATTCGTAACCTTGCCTCTCTCATCACAATCAAGCTTACGATCAACAAGGACAACACGTCCAATTACCTTTTATGGCGTGCACAGGTCACCACTACACTTCGGGCATACCAAATTGAATATCTTCTCACCCAACCTCCGCCCTCGGCCACCCTTGTTGACGCTCAAGGCCACACTTCTCCGAATCCTGCCTACCTTGAATGGACACATTCTGATCAACAACTGCTCGCTGCCCTACTTGCTACTCTTTCTTCACCTGTCCTTCAATCTGTTGTTTCCTTATCCCACGTGTGTGCCATTTGGGCCGCACTCGAGAAGCGGTTTCTTTCTTCGAACCGCTCCAATATTATGCAACTGAAATCTCAGATCCAACAACTTAAGAAAGGATCTTTCACCATCTCTGACTATCTTCAAAATATCAAACTTATTGCTGATAATCTTGCCGCTGTTGGCGATTGTTTATCTGATGAAGATCTTATTCTTCATGCCTTAAATGGTTTGCCTTCTACCTTCAACGCCTTCAAAACTGCCATTCGTACACGTCCCGGGTCCCTGACGATGGATGACTTTACTGCTCTTCTGATGACTGAGGAGATGAACATGGATTTGCAGCCTGTTTCTCCGGACTCGATCCCTGTTGCTGCTGCCCTCACTGTTACTCGTGGCAGCGTTGGTTGGCGTGGTAGCCGTGGCGGTCGTGGAGGCCGCGGCGACCGTGGCGGTCGTGATTTTCTTCGCGGTCGCAGCAACATCCAAGATGGTGACCATTTCTTCAATGAAAACCGCACCTCTTTTGGTGGCCGGTCTCCTGACGGTGGACGTGGCATCCTTGGTGCTTCTCCTCCAGTTTGCCAGATCTGCGGGAAAACTGACCATCTTGCTCCGAATTGTTGGCATCGTGGTAACTACAACTACGGGCCTCCTGCCCCACCTCGGGCTTCGCCGGCCTCTTCTGCTGCTCTGCTTGCCTTGACCCCTGGCCCCTCTTCTACTACATGGTATGCCGACACAGATGCAAGCAACCATATCACCTCCGACTTCTCTAACCTCAGCCTCCACACCCAGCCTTATCACGGTATGGACACTGTCACTGTGGGTAATGGTCAGTCTCTTCCTATTTCCCACATTGGTGATGGCATACTCCTAACTTCATCGGCCTCTTTCCATTTACGTCATATTCTCCATGTTCCTAATATCTCTTCCAATCTCATATCTGTGCATAAATTTTGTCATGACAATAACTGCAATCTTATCTTCAATTCGGATGCATTTTTTGTTCAGGACAAGATCACGAGGAGGATGCTTTTTCACGGGCGCAGTAAGCATGGACTGTACCCGTTTCATGAGCTCCACTCCTCTCCCTCGTCCTCCTCTTGTGTTGCTCTCACCGCTTCGACCGTCGATACTTCCACAAGGCATGCTCGCTTAGGTCATCCGTCGGCAGCTATTCTTCGCCAACTTCAGCACGGCAACTGTGTTCCTCGCCTTCAGCCTTCCGATTCTCGTTGTGTTGCTTGTAATCTTGGAAAGAGTCATAAACTCTCGTTTCCATTATCTCGCTCTACTGTTTCTCGTCCTCTTGAGTTAGTACATTCGGATATCTGGGGACCTTCTTCTATTATAACCACCTCTGGCTATCGGTATTATATGATTTTCATAGATGATTATTCTCGCTTTACCTGGTTGTTTCCTTTAAAACATAAATCTGATGCTCTTCATATTTTTCTCTTTTTTAAAAATCTGGTTGAAAATCTTCTTGATCTCAAAATTAAAACTTTTCGCACTGATGGTGGTGGAGAGTATATCAATAATGCTTTTGCCTCTGATCTTGCTACTCATGGTATCTTTCATCAAGTCTCTTGTCCCCACACCCCGGAACAAAATGGTGTTGCGGAACGCAAACACTGGCACCTCATTGAGACCGCTGTCACCCTGCTTCAACATGCATCGATGCCCCTAATCTATTGGGTTGATGCAGTTTGTACGGCCACCTACCTTATTAATCGTATGTCGTCCGCTGTCATTTCTAATAAATCACCATATGATATTCTGTTTCATCGCACGCCGGATTACACTACCTTGCGCGTGTTTGGATCCCTTTGCTTTCCTTGGTTACGTCCCTACAAGACACATAAATTAGATGCACGCTCCATACGGTGTGCTTTCCTTGGCTATTGCTCCCGCTCAAAAGGCTACCGCTGCCTCGATATCGCCACTGGACGTGTTTATGTGTCTCGCCATGTTGTCTTTCATGAGAACGTATTTCCATTCTACAATACTGGCTCATCACTGCCTGCCCGCACTTCTCCTTCACTCTCACCCTACCAGGCATTTTACCCCCCCGTCTTCTCCTCTTCAATCGGCACCCAACGAAAGTCGCCCTCTACTCCTTCTCTACTAGTGCCTTTGCCTACTTCCACGTTGGATAGTCCCCACAGGCCTATGTTAGATGCTTCCGCAGCGACTGGCAGTCCCCTACCTTCACCACCACCGCTTGTCTCCTTGTTTCCTTATCCGCCTACACGGCCTCGTAACAAAATCTCCACAGTTCCTCAATGTCATGGCGTCTTCTCTTTGCATTCCGCTCCTACGCCTTCAGCCATGCCTACCCCCATACTTTCCTCTCGTGATTCCCCGGTGTCCGCTCCGTCAGCTCCTCCGCTTCCATCTCACCCTATGGTTACTCATTCTAAATCAGGCATCTCCAAACTTAAGCTACCAACAAGTCTGCTAGCCACCTCTGCCTCCTCCACTATCGAGTCTGAACCTTCTTGTTACTCTGAGGCGGTGAAACATCGACATTGGCGTGCAGCCATGTCTGCTGAATTCCAGGCTCTTCAGGAGCAAGGAACCTGGACACTTGTTCCTGCCCCGCGTTCTAGCAACATCATTGGTTGTCGCTGGATCTTTAAGATTAAACGCAATCCAGATGGTTCTGTCTCGAGGTACAAAGTTCATCTAGTGGCAAAGGGCTTTCATCAACAAGAAGGCATTGACTACCATGACACCTTCAGTCCGGTGGTTACGCAACCTACAATTCGTATTGTTCTCTCTCTAGCCCTACAGTTTGGCTGGCAGCTTAAGCAACTTGATGTGTCCAATGCCTTTTTGCATGGATCTCTCTCGGAGCACGTCCTCATGCAGCAACCACAAGGCTTTGTCGATCCGGCTCTACCTGGTCACGTGTGCAAGCTACGTAAAGCACTTTATGGTTTGAAACAGGCTCCACGTGCATGGTTCGAGGAATTTTCCAAGTTTCTTTTCTCCCAAGGGTTTCGAAGCAGCCGCAATGATTCCTCACTCTTCATTCGACGTGACTCCATCGGGATTACTATTTTACTGTTGTATGTTGATGATATCTTGTTGACAGAAAGTGATCCAAAGTTTCTATCTTTCCTTATTCAGCAAATGGGTCACCAATTTGCTCTCAAAGACCTGGGACCACTACATCATTTTTTGGGAGTCTCTATTATTCCAAATTCAAAAGGACTGCTTCTACATCAACGTCAGTATGCTATTAACATTCTTAATCAGGCAGGCATGTTCAACTGCAAGCCCTCGTCTACGCCAGTCTCCACTACTAAAGCATTAACTTCGTCCATACCTTTCTCGGAGCCTACCTTCTACCTTCGCCTTGCTGGGATGCTACAGTACCTGACAATAACTCGACCAGATCTGTCCTTTGCTGTCAACTCCATATGTCAGTATATGCATGCGCCCACTGATGCTCATTCTACTGCTCTCAAACGTATCCTCCTCTATGTTCGTGGTACTCTTGATTATGGTCTACAGTTCTCTCGCGGTCCGCTCACATTACGAGCATACTCAGATGCAGACTGGGCCGGGGATGCAACTGATCGAAGGTCAACCTCTGGTGTTTGTATTATGCTCGGGCCTAATCTTATCTCCTGGTCAGCAAAAAAACAGGCCACTGTTGCTCGTTCCTCCACTGAATCAGAATATCGGAGCCTGGCATCTACTGCAGCTGACATCTCTTGGGTGCTAATGCTATTACAGGAGCTTCATTTTCATCTTCCTGGTCTACCTCTCATTTGGTGTGACAATATTTCTGCCATATCACTGGCTTCTAATCCGGTGTTTCATGCCAGGACAAAGCACATCGAAGTCGATTATCACTTCATTCGAGAGAAAGTTGTCAACAAGACGCTCAGAGTCCGTCATATATCAACATTTGATCAAGTTGCTGACATTTTTACCAAAACTCTCTCTACATCTCGTTTTCGACTTCTTCATGACAAGCTCATGGTCCATACTGACCCATCGCTTGAGGGGGGGTGATAAGATTCATACGGTTGAGCTAACTGCTGTTAAGATAACTGCTATTAAGATTCACATCGTGTAACCACTACGGTTAAGATAACTGCTGGCATGTGTAACCATCCCACAATCTATTGTAACCGAATGAGTTATAAATGATGGACGTCAGATGCTATGAAAATCATCTGAACGTATTAAGTTTTTTCAACATCTCTTCTTCTCTTTACTATTTTTTACAAATCTTTCACCAATCTCGGCAGCTGCGGGAGTATGTCGTCGCGACCCATTCATCTCTTAGAAGAATTTTTTTGTTTTCTACCGATACTTTGCTTGCTGATGAGGTTCTTGGTTTTCTTTGTGTTGCAGTCGCCAGCCCTCCTGGTCCAGCTCTCGGTGAGTGTTTATACCCTATTATACCCTAACCATGCACGTACATTCTCTTCAAACCCTAGGAACCCTAATAACGTAATAGCAAATGCTAATGTTTTCTCCAAATGTGCAATGCAGCTCCGTCATCGCCAGCACCGGCACCTACCCAGCCATCGCCAGCACCGGCACCTACCCAGCCATCGCCATCGCCATCGCCAGCACCGGCACCTACCCACCCGTCGCCATCGCCAGCACCGACGCCTACCCAGCCGTCGCCATCGTCGGCGCCTACCCAGCTATCGCCATCGCCTACCCAGCCATCGCCATCGCCATCGCCAGCCCCAGCGCCTACCCAGTCGTCACCATCCCCAGCGCCTGTCATGCCGTCACCGTCAGCATTACCAGCGCCTGTTCTGTCGCCGGGTTCCTCATCGGCGCCATCCCCAGCGCCAGCATACAAAAGCATCCCTTGTTTATATCTTCTTTGGGCCGACCGACAAGGGGTAAAAGGCATGGATGGCTTGTTGTAAGTAGTCCATGTTGTAACGTTTCAATTATTTGAAATAGCTATAACGTTAGAAACGTTACAGCTTTGACTGCAAAAACCGATCATAATGGGGTTTTATGTTCAGCCTTGAAGGCTGGGTCCTACGGTCATATTTTCCCCTATATAAAGCCCCTCAAACTTCTATCACAATACAAGGTTTTTTCTTCTTCTTCTTTTGGAAAAATTCTGCCACAAAAATTCTTGAGTTTCAAAGTTTATTTTCTTCAGGCAATCTATTTGTAATAATCCCCCTTGGTAGAGGCTCGCAGCGGAAACGATTTGGCGGTCGAAAGACCGTTCATGATGTACGTTACATGATTTAAACTTTTATTGAAACTAATCTACATGTGTGTGCATGTGTATGCACGTGAATCGAACACCCTAACGACAATCTAACGTAATGATTATCTAGCATGCATGCAAATCATAAAGCTCGCTAGATCTACGTGTTAGATTATTCATACCTTCGTGCGGATCTTTTAACCGCGGAGAATTGTCTTCTTTGTCGATGGAGATGGAAGATCGTTCGCGAAGAAGCCGATGGTATGAATGGAAATGATGCCTTCTTGTTCACCCGATCTCACATGATGCACGGAACGTCACTCTCGGATCTCTGAGTGCCTCCGAAGAACGACCCTACTACTACTACGAAACTCCACGCGAGGAATACGAAGTATCAAGCGGGGAAGTAGAGAGATAAGGGAGAGATCTAGGGAGAAGAGAGAGGGGGGTTCGGTTTTTCCAACCTTCATGGCCGGCCCCATAAGGCTCCCTATATAGGGTCGGCCTACCCCCTTGGATAATGATCCAAGGGGATAAGAACATCCCACAAAAATCTCCCTAAATTACCCTTTTATCTCTCCTTGTATTTATCTGTTTTCCCCACTTTTAGGGCTTATTTTGACCAATTCAAAACCCTATCCCTATCCCTATGGCCGGCCCTATTGATGGGAGATTCTCATCCCCACAATATAGGGCCGGCCCTAGCATGGTCCCTCACTGCTAGGGTCGGCTATAAGTGAGGTCTGCCAGAGTGAGTTTTAACCAAAACGCCCTGACCCCTCAATTTGACCATTTCTAGTGTGCGAGACCTAGCGGTCACTCCTTAAGTGATCTTTACTAGTTACCTCACTATTAACTGAGGCCACCGGAGGGTGCCTCTAGTAAAGTCAACTAGTCAACTCACAACATATTCTGGTGCATCGCATCTATGCAGCGAATTTCACTTATGGCTAGGGATAACTACTTGTGCTTCTGTACTAGTCTCGGGCTTACCCCTTAGTACTCGCATGTAGTTATGCATCTACCGTGCTCTAGTGCCAAGTACACATAGAGCGTAGACTTCTTTCTTCCTCCTACTGCTCATGGTGTTCCGAGGAGATGGTTCAAGAACCGTACATAATATTGATAAGGTGGAACCATCAGGGACCGGGGTTCATGGCTTCCAACTCAAGCTTGATCGGCACACTACTCGAGTATACCATCGATCCTCTGAGCTCGAGTTAACCTGCGTGGCCACCCAGAGTGCGACACAGGCTGCACTCCAATTCACCCGGGCTTACTATGTTCTCCGTCATACCCCTGTTCTTCGCTTAGTAGTGGTAAACTCGTTGTCCCTCCAATTGATGTCATGATTCACTTCGAGCGGTGGAGACTACCGTTAGACTCGAATGATCATATGACTTGGTTCCTTCCAGGTTGACCTATACATTGTACCTCTGATTACCCCGTTGAGTAATCGAACCCGGTCAACAATCAAACTGATGACCACCAGGCCTGGGTTTGGTACAGTGTAAGTCACACCAAGGAACGCACCTCCTTTCAGGGGTGTGGATGGCCTGCAGGAGTAACACGCTAATGCAATGCCAGCCGGGCTACCCAGTACACCGTGGTTTTGGATCACTGCATACGGATCCTCACACATTGGTGCGCCAAAGCACCACGCAACTGGTTAGTCCATCAGACGTGGTTCCTCAGGGTTTAGGACTGTTTTACCCTAAGCGAAAACACGGCTTAGTGTACCAGTGTCCGCTCACTGATCTGTACACCGTGTTACTTCCGTTCAGCCACAGACACTATGCCTGGTAATGACCATGGTGAAGACTTCCCATGAACTGTCATCCCCAACAGCTTATCATGATGAGGCGACCAACCTGATCATAGCTGCGAACTGATTTAGATTATATGGGACCAATACACTCAGTCTTCAACTCAGTGGACTACCATATAACCATGGCTCTCTGTTCTTAAAAGAACACGTAACTATGTTACGTACCTATATGCACCTCATATAATAACTATCAATCTTTATTTATTAGACTAAAACATAAAGTTTTACAAGCTTAGAACACATCAATCCTAACACAATCATCATCGGCAAAGGGTCAACTGATCTTCGATCGGGTTGTGTCGGCAATCGAGGAGGAGCTCGGATTGGGTTCTTTGTACCTTGGGTTTGAAGGATCCGTTCAAACCCGCACAAGGGGAGGACTTTCGTTCTTAGGGCAGCGATTACGCGCCTTTAACCTATCGAGTAAAGTTTCTTTTTTGTTTAGTTATTTTGTAATTTAACAAATTGTCTAGTTCATATGTTTAGGAACAACAGTCCATTCTCTTATGATTACCTCCTTGATTTGGTAGCTTCAAGTTGGATCGTCCGAGTTGGAGCTCGATGTACACCATCATGTCAACTTTTATTTTTGCCATGTTTGATTTAGATAACTCCTTGCCTTCCTATCTAATTGCCATTGTTAACCTAATGACTTTTGTAGAAAAATTAAATCATTACCACTTTTATAGGACAAGAACAATTAAATCTTTACCACTTTTATAGAAAACAAAAAATACTATTTTTTGTCATAATATATGATCATCATATCTAATTGCCATGGTTAACCTAATGATAAATGTCAAACCATTCTTCACATCAGATCAACTTGATCTGTACTTTCCCTGAAATAAAGCATTTGATGAAATTTCGGCAATACACGATGATAAATTTCAATGATGGATCATGTTGCACTCAGCCTGGACTAAATATTCGAAATGAAAACTAGGGTAAATTTTTCGAGTCCTTAAATTTTGGTTAAGAATTCAAATGTCGTTAATCTACCCTAAATCCTATCTCTAAATCCTAAAATCCTAAAAGATATGAGCATCCTGCTCGAATTTGCCATCAACATATTTTCCACTAAACACCCAATTTAATCAAATCACTGAAAACGCAGCAAGTTATTCATTCGGTCATATTGAGAATTGTAAATCTTAATTTTTTTCTAGTTGTTTAATTCAAAATATAATGGTATAAGAACAAATCTATCATCACATTTGAAGGTTAAACATTGAATTTATCGGATTTATCTATCAAAAATTTAAGGGTGTTTTTTTTTAAAAAAAAACAGCCCTAATTTTCCCGATGGAGTCACTTGAATTGTAGATCCTAGACTTTTATGTATATATTCACAACATGCATAAGAACAAGCTATGTAGCATTCCAAACTAGTACAAAGTGGAGAATATTATTTTTCAAGGTAGGTATTTATTTTGGATTTATGAATGTTTAGAGTTTTGTTGTAAAATTTTATCATTTTATGTTTATATATATTCTTCTATATCTACACAACAGACTTATAAATGCGTGCTGTGTGGAGCTTTAATTCACACTCTTAGACAGTGTAAAAATATGATTTATATGTTCCTTCCTTTATATTACATTTATGATTGTCCAATATTTTGTTCCAAAATATCCTTATTTAACAAATGTTTAATCTAGTTACCTTAAGATGGATAGAAACAAATGGTCTTTAACCGATTTTAGTGTCACATTATCCATTTCATTTAAATTCTAATCAATATTCAATCTAATACATAACTGAATCGGACACATGCGCCCATGCACTATCGCACACGACACGCAAGTCTTAGAATATGACTCCGCTTTTTCTTAGTGTGCGTGCACGTGTGTGAGCACAGTAGCATTCCTCACTTCCCTTCCAATGAAACCTAATACAGCCCAAGAATATTTTTGCACAATCTAATGTCGGTGTGCATTCTATTTTGTCGCTAGGTACTATCCTCGAGCCATGCAAGCGATTTATAGGTCTGCTAGAGGAGCCGAAGTTCATGATGGGGCTCTATGTGGCATGACAGGACTGAAAGGTTTTTGTTTTAGAATAGTACTAGTAAAAAACCCGGGCAATTTTTGGATTAACTTGATTCACGCAACTTAGCACAAACGACATCACAGCATTTAAAACAAAAGTTTGCAATCTGAAGTGACAGTGATTCCCTCGTCCGGGTGTGATTCACTTATTAGATAGAAAAAGAGAGATAGTACTAATGATTTTTCTAATTAACATCAAATGATCATTAAATGTCATTGAAGGGATGTTTATCATCTTCATAATATGTTTTTAATAGGATTTATTAGAGAGCAACGTTCACACATGGGAGATGGATTATTGCTCTTCAAAAGTGGTCCACGTGTCACACTATGGGAGAGAGGGATCCATTTTAGTCTTATACTATTAGACTAGTAGTCAGCTTGTGCAATGCATGGACATAATACTAAAATAAAAATTATAATACATAAGATAAAAAATTTAATTTGTAGGGGACTATAAGATGGAAGCTAGCTAGCTTGTGTGAAACCCAAGCAAGGCCTGGGGCGCCGTTGCCATCGATGCCCATCCGTCGCCACCAACACTACCGTTCATCCACAACCAACCGCCGCTTTGTGTTTAGGTGCGAATCTCACTCGCATTGGCTGTCAGTGCTATGTGCGTTGTTGTCACCAGCATCTGTCGCATGGGGTTTAAGTTGATTGTTTGTTAAAAAATCCAAACCATAAAATTATGATATTACCTTTCTTTCTTTCTTTCACTTTCATCGATTTTCTTTGAGTAATATTAGATACTCTTTTGGATTTTTAATATATATGATCCTATATGGAGTCGATAACGGATTAACGATTCATCTAAGGGGTGTTTCTGAATCAATAACATAGATTTAGTGGCAACCATGGGTTTACCTTGCTTACATACTGCAAGTAATTAATTATCAATTAATTAAAAAAATCACTTATGAACATCATGTCTATAAGGACTGAGAATGTGCATCGGTTGAAAAAGAGAAATGCTTAAATGAAAAATTGTGTGCTTGAAGCTGCATCAATATGCACCTTTATAACTATTGTGCTTTAGAAAGTTGTGGCTTGACGAAGTCATGCATCCATCTTTGCACGCTACATCGAGCTTTATATCCTGGTGCTACAAAACAATCGATAAAAAAACCACCAAAAAACAAAAATGAATTAATAACAATGATTTATTGGTAATTTTGTATAGAAAAAAAGCTATATCAGCTGCGGTGCTTAAAATGTTCAGATGAGGAACTATAGAGCTCATTGTGGGCCATTTTGGTTGGGTTAAAATTTATATGTTAGACTATAGATGTACTGAAACCATATTGACATTCCCCCTCCCCACACACAAAAAAAAAATTGTAGACACTATTATTTGGTCTCCTAAAACTTATAGATAGCAAACAATAAAAATTGATGCTGTCATTTTGGTCGCCTTAAAATTTAGATGCTGAATTTTAGAGAAGGGACATTGAAACAAAAATTAAAAATAGAAAACATATGATTGATTTCAGTTGGGAAAAAAGCAATATCAGTAAATAGGTAATACCTTCGACCCTAATTTTATTCGAGGCTTTGCTCTAGCATGATCATTGATCACCCTCTTTGATATTTATTGGCATCCGACTATTACTCTCCTAGCTGTAAAACAGAGAGCTGAACAATTACAGATCACTTGTTGGGACTAGCGAGATGAAAGGCCCGTCGTTCGGCCGTTTTTGGATTCATCTTCAATATCCCGAGCACCGGTCGGAATGCAGGAAGGGATCAAGATGGTCTCTCTGAACTTCTAATTGGGTACGATTGGTATCCATCAATGTTGATCAAATGGCTACAATCTTACAACCATATTTGTGTTAATACATGTGATCTCCATATTTCGGGGTTTGCCTTTCATTAGATGATTGTGCAATTTTTAGGGTGAAAGGGGATGGGGCCAGCTGTGCATAGGAGATCGTAACCACATACAGCAGGATAAATATTATACGGAGAAAGCTTTCAATGGGATTTGAGCCAAAGCTTGGTTTTAAATAGGTTTTGAATGCATGGCACATAAAGTGATATTATGAGAGAGAGAGAGACATTTTCACACACAGGATAAAAGATTGGAGCACTTTAAAATGGGTCCACGTGTCACAACAAGAGGGAGAGAGGGGTTCGTTTTAGTATTATAACTAGTAAGAAACCCGGGCAATGTCCGAATGTGCTTGATGCATGCTATTTGGCAAAGACGATATCACAACTGTTCGAAAAAGTGTGAAATCTGAAGTGAATGTGATTCACTTGTTAGAGAGAGAGAGAAGCATGAATGTGCTTGATGCAAGTCGTTTGACAAAAATGACACAACTGTTGAAAAAGTGTGAAATATGAAGTGAGTGTGATTCACTTGTTACATAGAGAGAGATTGACATCAAATGACCATTAAATGCCATTGAATGTTAATTAATCATCTTTATGGTAGGTTTTTAAATGGATTTAAAAGAGAGCCGCGTTCACACATGGAAGAAGAATTCTAGCACTTTAAAAGACGTCCACATGTCACAACCCAGGAGAGAGGCTTCCATTTTAGTATAGATATATATAAATAACTAGTAATAAACCCGGGCAATGCCCGAATGTGCTTGATGCACGCCATTTGGCAAAGACGACATCACAACTGTTCAAAAAAGTGTGAAATCTTAAGTGAGAGAGAGAGAGAGAGAGAGAGAGAGACATCAAATGACCATTAAATGCCATTGAATAAAAATTTATCATCTTTGTGGTAGGTTTTTAAATGAATTTAAAAGAGAGCCATGTTCACACACAGAAGAAGAATTCTAGCTCTTTAAAAGACATCCACGTGGCACAACACGGGGGAGAAACTTCCATTTTATTATAGATATATATAGATAATATTAGACTAGTAAGAAATCCAGGCAACGTTCGGATGAACTTGAAGCACACCACTTGGCACAGAAGATATCACAATAGTCCGAAGAAGTGTGCAATCTAGAGTGAGTATGATTCACTCATCAATAGAGGTGGCAATGGACTCCAAAAACCTGAATACCCGATCGAAACCTGACCCGAAACATCCGGGACGTGGACGGATTTTGTACCGCAAAACATGGTTTGGGTAGGGTATGGGTATAGGAACTCTACCTAATTAAATTTTGGGTATGAATATGGATACCTCAACACCCATATTTGAAACCAGAAATGTACCCGATTGCCCCTCTAACTTGTATACTACATAATATAGTTCGGCACCAAACTAATTGTCATATACCCAAATTCTAACCGAACTCATATCCCTATCCGAACTTATACTCTATTGTAACCATTGTAATAAGAAACCAAAAGAGCTTCTTAACATTACATTGTGATACCTTGATTATTTTTCCTCAAATAATTGCATATATGATGGACAAAATGAGACAAAACTTTACTAAATTAATACCCGAAACCCAAACAAAAACCAAAACCCGATTGGGTATGAATCGGGTATGGACCCTCTTCTACCTGAACGAATATGGATCCTACTATATCCGAATGGGTATGGGTAGGGTCCAACCTGAACCCGACCGATTGCCACTCATACTCATCAGTGTGTGATTCACTTGTTAGAGAGAGAAATAAAGTACTAATGATTATTTTAATTAACATGAAATGATCGATCATTAAACGCCATTGAATGAGTATTTATCATCTTTATAGTAGGATTCTAATAGGATTTATGAGAGAGTCACGTTCACACATGGCAAAAGAATTTTGGATCTTCAAAAGAGGTCCACGTGTCACAACACGGGAGAGATGGCTCCATTTTAGTATTATATACTAGTAAGAAACCCGGGCAATGCCCAGATGAACTTGATACACACCTCTTGGCACAGACGACATCACAACCGTTCAAAAAAGTGTGCAATCTAGAATGAGTGTGATTCACTCATCAGGGTGTGATTCACTTGTTAGAGAGAGAGAGAAAGAAAGAGAGAGAGAGAGAGAGAGAGAGAGAGAGTACTAATGATTTTCTTAATTAACATGAAATGACCATTAATTGTCATTGAATGGGTGTAGGTTTTTAATAGAATTTATGAGAGAGATCCATGTTCACATGGAAGAAGGATTCTAGCTCTTTAAAAGATGTACACGTGTCACAATGCGTGAGATAGGGTTTCATTTTAGTATTATACTATTAGACTAGTAAGAAACCCCGGACAATACTTGTATGAACTTGATGCACGCCACCTGACACAGATGGCATCATAGCCGTTTGAAGCAGTGCGCAATCTAAAGTTAGTGTGATTCACTCGTAGGGTTGTGATTTCAATTGTTAGAGAGAGAGATATAGTACTAATGATTTTCCTAATTAACATCAAATGACCATTTAATATCATTGGATGGGTATTTATAATATTTATAGTACGTTTTTAATAGGATTTATAAGAGAGAGCCACGTTCACACACAAGAGAGAGGCTTCCATTTTAGTATTATACTATTAGAGCCCAAGATATCATAAATAAAGTAATTGGAAGCTACCAAAATCCAACCATTTTCATGCACGGAGCATTAAAATGCTTTTGGTTTGCATGAAAAATATCAATTATGTTTCGTTTTACAATTATAAAATATGAAGGGATCCCCATGGACCTAGGTGGGAGCCTCTTGGATGAGAGAGAGAGAGAGAAGGTGGGGAGTGAAAAGACAAAGCAACTTATCGTATAGCCAATTATCGTGACACTATGCTCCAATTAGCACATAGACGTACACGACACGACACCTCAATGATCTTCTTTTTCTCTCTGAATTTTTAAGCAACTGTCATTGGTAGAGAAATCAGGGACATCAAAGATGGTTGCCTCTTCGATGATGTTAGGATGGGCTGAGGAAAGCGTTTGTGCACCATCTCACCATGGGATCGGAGGCTCTTCTTTGATGTAGAGAGAGAGAGAGAGAGAGAGAGAGAGAGAGAGAGAGAGAGAGAGAGTACCATAAAAAAAAAATTGGAAAGGAGTCCGAGACTCGAAACTTTATTTATTGTTGGCTAAAGCGTCAAAGCTTAAAGCTTGAAGAACAGAAATATAAGGATTTGAGCTTATCCAATCTCCAGGGGAGGAGTTAGAGACGAAGAGCTTAATCAAGGCATGTGGCACTCCATTTGACATCGTGGTCGTCTACCTTATATCCACAAGTCGAGTTTGGGAAATCCACGTTCACACACAGAAAAAGCCACATTCAAACAAAAAATCCATGTTCACACACATAAAATGGAGCCCTGTCTTTCATGTCGGGACATGTGGATCTCCTTTGAAGAGCCTGGATCCTTTTAATGCGGAAGCTGCGTTCACACACAAAAAAAGATCCAGACTCTTCAAAGGAGGTCCATGTGTCACAACATGAAACAGAGGGCTCTGTTTTAGTATAGGTAGACTAGTACGGTTGCGATAGCGCTCTAGTGGATTGCACATCTGGCGGTATTGAATCTAGATCCCCGTCACGTGGAGAGAAAAAAATGATCGACAGAAAGGATTCAACATGTTTGATTAAAAAAATTTAATGGAGAAGAGAGAGAGATGAAAGATAAGAGGGAATGGGGAGGCTACCACGTGGCACTAAAATCGTTAGCTTTATAAGAATAGTATAGACAATTAGATTTGAAATGAAATATAAAGTTGAGGGCATAGTGGTTTTAATTTGGCCTATGCATGAACTATTAAGGAATCTAAACAAGCAAAATAACATAACTGGACGACAACTGCTTTGGGCAGTTGGTAGTGGTACCTCTCCTAGTAAGCATCATCCAGGCTTCGATACTCGTTCTTGATTCGACGTAGCACTCCTGCTTGTACGTTTGTGCAGCGATTTCTGAATGACATGTGGGCCATTCCTGCGCTCAGTGTGGCATGCTCGTTTGTCCGATGATTTATTGGGGCCAAGTGGGCCCCTTTCATGAGCGGGGTGGCACACTCTTGTTTGTTGTGGTAACGATTTCTATGCACCAAGTGGGACTTCTCCTGTGGCAATGTAGCCATGCACTTGTGTGGTTACTCTTGGGCCCTAACTAGGGTCCCACTATGTACCCAAGGTATAAAAAATCGATATATGTGGTGTAAGTTTAAGTTATTATATGTAAATAAGCAAATACCCCTATTTGATTTTAATAAAAATATCAAAAAAATTAAAAACCAAAGGAATCAAAAAGTATACTTTCAGTTTTAGTAGAAGAAAACAGTTTTTATGGTTTTTTATAAAATCCACATGGTGAGAAAAGTAATTAAATTAATTTTTTTTTAGCTCAAAAAATCCCACAAGATGTAGAAGTACAAGTGCATATAGAAAACCATGATTTGTCCTAAATTTTTTTGAATGTATAAAAGCTTTCCTATATAAAAAATCTTTTTTTCCAAACTTAGTAAAAAAAACAGAGTTTCACATTTCAGCATAATTTTAGCACAATTTCAACTTACATAACTTTATAGTTTTAAGTCTGCTTTCAAAATTGTTTGAAACATTATTTTAACAATCAACTAATGTTTATTTTAAAAATATTTTTATCCAAAAAAAATATTAAAAAATATTTGAAAAATATATATCAAAACCGGACCAAACGAGATTGCACAAGACTCACAGACACTATACATCTATATAACAAGGGACAATGGTTTTGTGCTGACTATGACAAAATGGAACCAAATGCTGCCTAGACAAAAAAAATGCTAACTAGACAAAAAGAAAACGCTGACTAGACTAAAACAGCTCCCTTCCTTCCATTCATATTAAAAAAAAACAGCTCCCCCTTTTTTCACGCCTCCCCCTTGTTCACGCCCAAATCGAGGTCCCCCCCCCCCCCCCTCACGCTCCAGATCCAGCCCCCCCCCCCCCCTTTCTCCCTTCATGCCCCAGATCGAGCGCTCCCCTCCTTCACGCCCCAGATCGACGGCCCCCCCTTCGAGCCGAGGAGATCGCCCCTCTCTTCAGCGGAGTACCCCCCTTTTCTCTAACCCCCAGATCGATCGGAGTAAAACCCATAACCGTACAACCCCGGCCACGATCTGTCTCTCTTCCAACTGCTCTCTCTCTTCCCCGATATCTCTCTCTCTTCCTCGATATCTCTCTCTCTCTCTCTCTCTCTCTCTCTCTCTTCCATGAGCCGCCCGATTCGTCTCTTATCTTTTCCCGATCGGAGTCCATGCATGCAGGTGCGTCTCCTGTCTCTCTCTCTCTCTCTCTCTCTCTCTCTCTCTCTCTCTCTCTCCTCTCTCTCTCTCTCTCTCTCTCTCTCTCTCTCTCTCTCTCTCTCTCTCTCTCTCTCTCTCTCTCTCTCTCTCTCTCTCTCTCTCTCTCTCCTCTCTCTCTCTCTCTCTCTCTCTGTGTGTGTGTATTGTTCCCGGTCTCCGCCTCCACACACACCCCACTCCAGCCCCCCCCCCCCACCGGCTTCTCTTTAACCCGAACCCAGCCCCCTCTCTCTAAGTTCCTCCCTCTTTCTCTCTCTATCTCTATTTTTTTTAAAACTCATGTTGTGTGTGTTGTTCCAGGCCTCTGCCTTCAGACACCCCCCCCCCCCCCCAGCTTCTCTCTAACCCGATTCCAGTCCTCTCTCTCTCTCTCTCTAACTTCTTCTCTCTTTCTCTGTTTTTTTTAAACTCCTCTCTCTCTCTCTCTCTCTCTTTGTCTCGCTGTGTGTGTTGTTCTCGACCTTCACCTTCAGACCGCCCCCCACCGACTTCTCTCTAACCCGACCGCAGCCCTCTCTCTCTAAGTTCTTTTCTCTCTCTCTCTTAGTTCTTCTCTCTTTCTCTATTTTGTTTTAAACTCCTCTTTCTCTCTCTAAGTTCTTCTCTCTTTCTCTATTTTGTTTTAAACTCTCTCTCTCTGTGTGTGTGTGTGCGCGCACGGGCGTGTGCTATTCCCGACCTCCGCCTTCAGGACACACCCCTCCCCACAGCTTCTCTTTAACCCGATCGCAGTCCTCTCTCTCTCTCTCTCTAAGGTCTTCTCTCTTTGTTTTTTTTAAACTCCTCTCTCTCTCTCTTTGTATCTGTGTGTGTGTGTTGTTCCCGACCTCCACCTTCAGACACCCCCCGGCTTCTCTCTAACCCGACCGTAGCCCTCTCTCTCTCTCTCTCTAAATTCTTCTCTTTCTCTATTTTTTTTTAAAACTCCTCTGTCTCTCTCTCTGTTTGTGTGTGTGCGCGCGCGCGTGCTGTTCCCGGCCTCCTCCTTCAGACACCCCCCCTACTGGCTCCTCTCTAACCCGAACGCTACTCTCTCTCTCTCTAAGTTCTCTCTTTCTCTGTTTTTTTTAAACTCCTCCTCTCTCTGTGTGTGTGTTGTACCCAGCCTCCGCTTTCAGACACACACCCCCACCGGCTCCTCTCTAACCCGACCTCGATCTGCCATCCCGCCGGGGAGGTGCAGGTCCGTGCACTTCCAGGATGTCGCGGCGGAGCTGCCGGTCATGTGGTCGCTGGTCTGGCGCTTCGAACTGTCGCAGGCGTACAAGCGGTTCGTGAGGGAGTGTTGCGTGCTGGCCGGGGACAACGAGTGGGCAGCGTGCGGGAGGTCTGGGTAGTGTCAGGGCTCCCGGCGGCCACTAGCACAGAGCGGCTCAACGTCCTCGACAACAACCGACACGTCTTCAACTTCTGCATCATCGGTGGTTACCACGGCTCGACAGCATCGAAGTTCATGTCGATCCCGGCGGCGATGAGCCAGGAGACAGAGGAGGCGTTGGGGCATCCCGCCGGGGAGGTGTGGGTCGGTGCACTTCCAGGATGTCGCGGCGGCGCTGCCGGTCGTGTGGTCGCTGGTCCGGCGCTTCGAACTGCCACAGGCGTACAAGCGATTCCTGAGGGAGTGCCGCGTGTTGGCCGGGGACGATGGGGTGGGCAGCTTGTGGGAGGTCCGAGTCGTGTCGGGGCTCCCGGAGGCCACCAGCACGGAGCGGCTCGATGCCCTTGATGACAACCAGCGTGTCTTCAGCTTCACTATAATCGGCGGGGACTACTAGCTCGCAAACTATCACTCTGTTAATACCCTGCCCAACAGAGGCGGCGGTTGTAGGGAGATCGTCATGGTGGAGTCCAACGTGGTGGATGTGCCGACCGGGAGCACCCGAGGAGGAGACGTGCATCTTCACCGACACGATCGTTCAGTGCAATCTTAGGTGGCGGAGAAAATGGCCCCGCTCAGTATCCAACGGCTGAGATGCGACCTCCTCCGTGTCATTTAAGATAAAGCCCTGACACTCCAAATGTGTCATCATATGTGAACAAAGAATATGGTAACATTGTACTCGCCGGGTGTAAAATCTCTCTCTCTCTCTCTCTAAACACTCAACAACAGTCGCAGTCAGTTAAGCCAACGGGCAGTGACCAAATCCCATCTGGGCACGGTTCCAACTTCCTGCAATGCAGGATGCGGCCTCAATGCCCTCTCTTTATAAGCATCCGAGTCCCCAATCCCATAGCCCCCTCTGTTGAATCTCCATCTCTGTTTCTTCAAAACTTAGCTTTTGTTTTTCGAGATCGATGCTAAGATCTCACAATGGAGATCAACAATGTCAAAGAGGGATTGAAGCCCATCAATGAACGACGCCCACGCGGATTACTTCAAAGCCCATCTGCTGCTAAGGCTATTGGCCACTATGGCCTGCACCTCGGTTACAGCACTGTGCATGGGCTTCAACAAGTAGAGTGGTGACATTGCAGGGACCCAAATAAAGTTTAGCCTCTATCAGTTAGTATATTTGAACTAATGCATCATTTGTGCTTACCCCCCTGAAGCTTAGCCTAAAATTACTTAGCCCCTCTATAGTTTTAAAACTACTGTATACGCAGAAAAAGATTCGGGTTGTCTTTATTGCGAACACATGAGATTACAGTTGCCGGGACCCAGGGGCTCGGGTGTGGCGAGTCCGGGTGCGGCGAATATTTGATCAGGAGATTGTGGGAGAGATCCTCTGGAGGGCCCCCTTTGATCCGCGTCTCCACGTGGTATTCGTGCGAGAGCTCTGAAGGGGTTGCCCAGGACAGAGGTTTTTACAGGGTGAGGGTTTCTTGAGAGGCTAAGGAGTATCGGCTCTTGATTTTGTCCCGTCCGTATTTTGCGCTTTCTCAGCTAGGGAGGTTTTGGGCTTTGTTCCTCGGTCTTTGTGTCTTCCTCGATCCTTGCTAGACCTCGGCGTCTTTGATCGTCGGTTCGCGGAGTCGATCGTGCTTTTGACGTCGGCTTTAGCTTTGGCTTTCGGCTTTGGCGTGGCTCTGGCTTTTGCTTTGCTTTTGCGCTTGCGCTTGAACGTAGGCGGGTAAAGGCTTGCGACGCTTTAGTTCTTCCGGACTTCGCGTCGTATCGGCTAGAACGTGCGGTGCTTTGCTCGTGACCGTCGTAGTTGCTTGGCTTTGGCACGTGCATTGCTTTGGCGCGGGCTTTACCGGTGCGTTTGCTTTGGCTTCTTGCGTTAGCTTTGGCTTTAGCTTTGACTCGATCTTCTTCTCGAACGGCAATGGCTACTTCTTCAAGGCTTCTTTATTCTTCCGGCTTCCTCGACGGTTGTGGCGTCGGCTTGGCTTTTCTTCTTCTCCGAGCTTCTTTGGCATGATTGGAGTTGAAGGTTTGTTTTGAAATCAGCAGGGGTAGCACCGATCTTCGTGCGACGGTTGTAGCGTCGGCTTTTCTTGATGAAGACGGTGGGGGTAGCATCGATCTCCGTGCGACGGTTGTAGCGTCAGCTTTTGTTGATGAAGACGGCAGGGGTAGCACCGGCTTCAGGCCTTCTTCTCCAAGCTTTCTTCTTCGTGCGAGGAGTCGATGCCTTTGTTGAAGACGACGGGTGTTGTCGGCTTCGATCTTCTTCTCCGGTCTTTGCTTATGGTGTCTTCGGAGTTGATGAAGATCGTTGGAGAAGTCGGGGTGACGACGACTCTGGGTCTTCTTCTCCGGGCTTTCTTCTTCATGCGAGGAGTCGAAGGTTGATCTTCGAGTGCAAGGTCTTCACGTTGATGAGGACTTGAGGGGCTAAGTGTTCCCGTAGGACACGCTTGCCGTGCCTCGTGAAGCCTTCGGTCTTTAAGCGTTGGAGCTCCTTTTTGCAAAGCCCTTTCGTCTTCAGCCTTCGGACCCTTGATGCCTTCCCCCACCCCTTCAATTTATAGGCAAAGTGGGGAGGTTGGGAGAGATATGGTTGGAATCTTTTTGTTTCATCCAATACCTCCCCTCATAACCATCAAGATGTGGTTACCTTATTTGGGGGAACCAACCTTGATTTGTTTCCCTATTTTGTGGAGATGGTTATGGGTATGACATGACTTGATCTTTGAACATTGAGTTGTCATCTTTGCACTTTCGGATTGCATGGCGACACGACGTTATCTTGTTCGTCGGATTGAGGGATCATCGTGGATCTACGGTTGTGTAGATGTCCACGCCACCTCCCCCCGCATCGAGACAGTTAGGTTTTTTTTTCCCTTCATGATCGGCCACATCTCCCCATAGGGAGGAGGCACGGTTTTCAATAAGAGGGGGGCCTTCGGGTAGCGGGTCCGGTGGGATTCGTTTGCTTTGAGTCTGGCCCTTTTTATATATGGGCCATTGTGCGTGAACTGAGTTAGCATGCGGGCCGTAATGTGCGGGCCGAGTTCGTATGTGGGCCGTTGTGTGCGGGCCGAGTTCGCAAGTGGGCCGTTGTGTGTGGGCCAGGTTTCACATGCGGGCCGTTGTGTGTGGGCCGGGTTTCGCATGCAGGCCGTTGTGTGTGGGCCAGGTTTTGCATGCGGGCCATTGTGTGTGGGCCATGTTTGCATGTGGGCCGTTGCGTGCAGGCCA
The DNA here is from genome assembly GCA_947650365.1 of Chamaelirium japonicum. NCBI lineage: Eukaryota > Viridiplantae > Streptophyta > Magnoliopsida > Liliales > Melanthiaceae > Chamaelirium > Chamaelirium japonicum. The sequence goes on along the minus strand of OX393549.1, from coordinate 95,727,325 downwards.
GGTTTCGCATGCGGGCCGTTGTGTGTGGGCCATGTTTGCATGTAGGCCGTTGCGTGCGGGCCAATTTCATGTGTGCGGGTCGGGTTCGACCCGTGGGCTAATTTCGGTGCCCACAACTACATTTGCCCCTTTCAATTTAGTTTAACCTAAAATCTCTCTCGGGGGGGAGGGGGAGGGGTTTGCGCCGAAGGCGCCCGCTCCGTGCCAATCGACACGAGCATACACTAGTTGAATACATGCTATATAAAGCTCTACACCTCTAGAAAGGGTGGAAATGTTATTTTAGTGTTCCAAAATGTGTATCTATACTTGGTTTAAGACTATACAAAGTTTCGCTAAAAATTTTCATCAAAAAATCAATATTTTCACCATTTCTACAAAATTATAATATTTTCACACTTTTCAAATATTTCTGTGGGGGGTTCTTAATCGAACCGGGCGGTTCGGGTGGCGAGCACAATCTAACACGCCAAAAAGGAGAAAGAAGACGGTAGTTACGTGGAAAAACCCCTTCGCAACGTCGAAGGGGAAAAACCACGAGAGGGGCGAGAATGTACTATAATACTTGTAACGGTTACAATCTCTCACCTTAACCCCAATTACACCCTGAGGACCGGTCTCCCAAAATACTGACCTCTGCAGTTTCACTCAAACCACCGACCGCTGCAGACAGCGTCTAACTACCGGCCGCTGCAGATAGTGTCTAACTACAGACCGACCTTCGTAGACAACCTCTGACTACCGACCGACCTCCGCAGCTCCGTAAATTTCGGGACGAAACGGGCAGCTTCTCCTCCAGAATTCCTTCCCTTTGCTGAAGGGGTAGGTCCCCTTTTATAGTGGTGGGGTGACGGTTATGGCGCTCCGCGAAAAATGGGTAGACGACGTGTCCCCGCAATGAGCTCAACCGCCACGGTAATGATGACGTGGTGCGCGGTCGACGCTCGGTCACTTTGGCCGAAAATCTCGGAGCATAGTCAGATCCCCGTAGCCTCCGAGATCTCCAGATTCGACTGCCGCATCGTGCCTCGGCTTGTTGCACAGCCGACCGGGGAGGGGGGGTGTGCCTTGGCACCACCCCTCCCCTCCATACTGTTGCACGGCCGACCGGGGGGGGGGGGTGTTGTTGCACGGCCGACCCCCCCTCCTTGCTGATGCGCGGCCGACCGAAATGGGGGGGGGTGCCTTGGCTCCTCCCCCCCTCCATGCTGTTGCACGGCCGACCGGGGGGGGGTGCTGTTGCACGGCCGACCCCCTCCCTCCTTGCTGATGCGCGGCCGACCGAAGGGGGGGTGCCTTGGCTCCTTCCCCCCTCCATGCTGTTGCGCAGCCGACCGGGGGGGGTGTTGTTGCACGGCCGACCCCCCCTCCTTGCTGATGCACGGCCGACCGAAGAAAAATGGGGGGGGTGCCTTGGCTCCTCCCCCCCCTCCATGCTGTTGTGTGGCCGACCGGGAGTACACATAATACCCCCTCCTGATCAGGCGATCTTCAGTCCCGCCCAGTCAGGATTGCTTTACCTCGATTTGCATGCCAGCCTTATTTCGGTGCTGTTGGGACTCCGAATAGCTGTCTGGGCTTTTCCCAGTTTTTCGCCGCATGGCGTCACCAGGTGTCGCCACCTCGCCTTCTCCTTTCTCGAAATCCAAACCAACTCCCACAGCTCTAACTTTTTCTATAAATAGGACCCCGAGCGTTCATTTCTTTCCTCTGCTTCAGATTTCTCTTCTGTGGCTGAAGGCTTGCTCGGGTTGATGACTTGCTGCACGAGGCGGTAGCTACACTGAAGTTAGCTTAGATACACGTCGAGGAGTTGCGTGTTGGAGATAGCTCCCTTTGGATACACGCCGAGGGGTCGCGTATTGGAAGGAGTTTCGTCTGGATACACGTCGAGAGCAAGCACTGAAGATGTCTTTTACTTGGTTCGTCATGCCAAAGAAGTTCCTGCTTACGGCATCCCTGATGCCTTCTCACTCTCTTTCGCTACCGGTCATTCAGACCCTGACGATGGCGACCGTACTGTCATCACTCTCGGACAGTTACATTGCGGCCTGAGGCTTCCTCTCGCGAGCTTCTCAGGTCGCCTACTGGAGTACATGAAAGTGTCTCCAGGCCAGATAGCTAGCAACGGCTGGAGGATTCTCCGCTGTATGGAGGCAATAGAAGAACTGGCGGGGCAGCAGCTCTACGTCGCATATCTCTTGAAGAAGTACTTTGTCAAAGACTACAAGACGACGCCAGGCAGCGTGTAGTCCTACCTCAGCCTGCAGGTGTGCGCAGGTAGTCGCCCTCCCATTGGAGGCTTATCCGACTCCGTGAGGGGTTGGAAGGAGTGCCCGATAGTGGTTGGAGGACCCTAGCAGGGTCGTTTCAAAGTTCTTGGGCCAGTCTCCCACCTCGCTGCGACTATCGAGGACTTCTACCCCTCTAGGCAGCTCCAGTGCCCTGAGGGTGTTGAGAATAACTTGGACATACTGATTAGGAGGGTGACGCATAACGACGACGACTGGCGGCAGCTGTTTCCGAAGCTCCCTATCTCAGGTCTTACAGTACTACTTCCAAAAAGGGTAAGCAAACAGCAGCGACCAATAGAGAAGAACCCTCTGCTTACTCCTCGGAGCTTCCTGACAGGTACGTTAGCTCCGTTAGACGTTTCAACCCCAATACGGCGTCATCTAAGCTTTGCGTGATCTTCAAGCACCGCACTAGGTCGACTGCAGCTGCAGGCGACTGCAGGCAACCAGCTGCTCGCAACGTAGTTGCACCCACAGGGAAGGCAAAGAGATGCATCTTTCTGAGTGAGTCTTCCAGCGACGATGATAAAGGTCGCTCTCCCCCCATTCACGTCACGCGACGAGCCGCTTGCGAAGATCTATGTTCCCTCCCCGACGACTGGACAGAAGATGTGCCGTCGACTGGTCGACACTACATGGAGGTAGAGGAATCCAAAAAGTCTTCCAACTACAGTCCCTCTCTTTCCTATGGGAGGGGTAAGCAAGCCATGCCGTCCGGCTCTACGGGGTCGCGTGAGCGAGTTTCACCCCGTGCTCCTACTGCTGCACCTACTGCTGCACCCACTGTTGCACCTACTGCTGCACTTTTCAAACACATGAATGTTCGGTGCTTCATGGCTTCGCCTTCCTCCTCAGCTTCAGGAGGCATCACCGGGCCACCTCCCGGTTCTCCCCTCGGAGCTACCGAAGCTACCTCCCACCACCGCTCCAGTGGGCTCTCTACCCATCAGGTGGAAGAAGAGGATACAGGGGCGGATGGTTCTACTTGGTAGAGCCAGCTCGACGAGCTTCACGAGGTAAGTCCTCGAGTCATTGAAGAGTTGATTGCAGTAGTAACTCCTTCTCCTAACTCTTTGGTACATATCGTTTCCACTTTTGTCAGATGAGCGGTCGCGTAACTACAATGGCCGGTCGAGTTGCCGAGGGGGGTGCTCGAAGGATGGCTCAGCTCGAGGCCTCCCTGCGGACTGCTCGGCAGGACTTAAGAGAGACTCATGCTCAGTTAGTGGAGGCTCGAAGGGTTCATGCGGAGGAGTTAGCTGCAGTCAGGGCTCAGCTCGAACTCGCGCAGGCGAATGCTGCTGACCCTTTCGAGCTTCAAGAAGCACTGGAGACCGCTCAGGCAGAAATTGACATGATGGAAGATCGGTTCAGGCACCAGGCCTCTATGATCAGGAGGCAGCGAACAGATACCAAGGCTGCCAAGGCAGCTCACGAAGCCGAAATAGCCGTGCTGAAGTCCTCTCTCGACCAGGCCGAAGCATCGCATAAGGCTGCGCTTGCTCAGTTGTATGAAGCCTTCAACAGAAAGTGCCAGTCGATTCTTGAAGAACAGGCGATGGGATGGCGTAAGAAGGTTGCCAAGCTACACAGCAAGCTCCCGCCGGGGCCATGGAAAGCTGGCGCAGACGACTGACCGCTCCCGCTTACTGTCTTGTTTTGTGATGTAATAAATCCGCATTCTTGTTTGTATTGAAACCTTTAGTGTGATCAATCTGAATGCCATGGTTGCAATCTTTCTCTTATCGATCTTGCATCTTAAGTACACGTCGATGATGTGTCGTTAAAATTTAGCTTTTATGTTTTAACTACACGTCGACGACGTGCATAACTACACGTCGACGTCGTGCAATCAAAATTTAACCTTTGTACTTTAATTAGACGTCGACGACATGCGACCAAAATCTGGCCTCATATTAGCGGGGGGTGATATACCTTACCTTGCTTGCGTTGGTCGATCAGTCGTACCCTCGTGGGGTCTATCGACCGATCTTCCCAGGTGTTCATCGGCCGGTCATGCCCTTCGCAGGGACCTATCAATCGGTCGGCAAGTGGTAGAACTCGCTTGGAGTGTTATGTACCACTTGGTTTAGGTTGGTCAACCGGTCATACCCCGGCGGAGCCTGTCGACCGATCTTTCCAGGTGTTCACCGGCCGGTCACGCCCTTCGTAGGGACCTGTCGACCGGTCGGCCAAGTGGTAGAACTCGCTCGGAGTGTTATGTACCACTTGGTTTAGGTTGGTCAACTGGTCATACCCCGGCGGGGTCTGTCGACCGATCTTTTCAGGTGTTCACCGGCCGGTCTCGCCCTTCGTAGGGACCTGTCGCCCGGTTGGCCAAGTGGTAGAACTCGCTCGGAGTGTTATGTACCACTTGGTTTAGGTTGGTCAACCGATCGTACCCCGGTGGGGTCTGTCGACCGATCTTCCCAGGTGTCGGCCGGTCTCGCCCTTTGCAGGGACCTGTCGCCCGGTCGGCCAAGTGGTAAAACTCGCTCGGAGTGTTATGTACCACTTGGTTTGAATTGCGTTAGTTAACTGTTATACTCATGCACGAACAAGACTACTGAGCAAACGCATCTTTATTGAGTAGATCCAGAATTACAAAACGATTACAAGCGTCTCTCCCATTTAGCTACCCTGGTAGAACTTGCGTAGATTGGTCTCATTCATGGCCTTATTAGTGCATCGCCTTCTTGAGTCTTCAGGCGGTAGGCTCCATTCTTTCCCATACCATCGATGATGTATGGTCCTTCCCAGGTAGCTCCCAGCTTGCCACTTCCCGGCTCCTTGGTGTTATCGAAGACCTTCCGCATGACCAGGTCCCCCTGTTTGAATATCTGCCTTCTAACTTTGCGGTCATACGCCCTCTTGATGGCCTGATGATAATTGGCTAGGCGCGCTCTCGCTCTCTCCTTCTTCTCTTCTAGCAAGTCTAGGTCATCCAGCAGGAGCTCGTCATTCAGCTCCGGGTCGGCAGCTACGACTGTTCGCTGTGTTGGGACTAGGGTTTCCGTTGGCAGGACTGCTTCGGAGCCATAGGTAAGGCTGAACGGGGACTCTCCCGTCGGTCGCTTCGGTGTCGTCCGATAGGCCCATAGAACTCCGGGTAAAGTCTCTTCACACAATCCCTTCTTCTGCTCTAGCTTCTTCTTCAGTATGTCTAGAATAGCGCGATTCGTCGACTCCACTTGCCCGTTGCTCTGAGGGTACCGCGGTGTAGAGAATAATAGATTGATGTTGTTACTGGTGCAGAACTTCTTAATTGACTTTGCGTCGAATTGTCGCCTGTTGTCTGCAACAAAAGCCCGCGGCAGTCCGAATCGACAAATGATGCTGCACCATAGGAACTTTCCTACTTGAACCTCACCAATCTTCAGCAGCGGAATTGCCTCCACCCACTAGGTAAAGTAGTCAGTGGCGACGAGGAGAAACTTCCTTTGATTGGGCGACGTCGGGAAGGGGCCCAAAATATCCAACCCCCACTGTTGGAAGGGCCAGGGGCTGGATATCGGGTGTAGCTCTTCTGCCGGTTGGTGTATGGAGGGAGCATGTTTTTGGCATTGCAGGCACCTCTTCACATACCCCCCCGCATCTGCTTCCATTGTGGGCCAGTAGTAGCTCTGCAACTTTATCTTCCGCACTAGGGCTCTTCCTCCGAAATGATTCCCGCATCCTCCTTCATGTATCTCCCTCATGATTTCTGCTGCTTGTTCCTTCGTGAGGCACTTGAGGTACGGTCCACCAAACGAGCACTTGTACAGCTCGTCGTCGATGAGGGTGTATCTTGGAGCGTGCGCTTTGGTTCTTCGAGAATCATCGACGTCCTCCGGTAGTATCCCATCAAGTAGGTACTTTTTTATGTTGGCTACCCAATCAGTACCGTCCGCAATAGTATAGGCCGCTTCAATGGCTTGCGTCCTCCCCGCCAGGTGACTATCTTCTGCGCGACCGGCTGTTCGAGGGTCAATTTGCACCTCGATGAAGACCCTTTTTCTCTGTCTTCTCCGAGTACCGATGCTAGATTAGCAAGGGCATTCACCTGCTTGTTCTTCGCTCTGGGAAACTGGTGGAAGTTTATGTTCTCGAACTTGGCGATCAACTCCCGGGCTAGCTTCAGGTAAGCTTGCATTCTTACGTCACGGGCTTCGTATCTACCGGTAATCTGATTGATCACCAATTGGGAGTCGCCGTAGACCTGTAAACTGGTCACCCCCAGTGCTGTTGCCATCTCCAGTCTTGTCAGCATCGCCTCGTACTCAGCTTCGTTGTTCGTCGTCGGGAAAAGTAGCCGCACTGATTTTTCGAGCTTCGTATGGTCGGGGGTTACTAGGACTACCCCCACACCACTCCCGATCGCGCATGACGAGCCGTCCACGAACAATCTCCAGCCTTCTTCTTCGTCCTCCACATGTCCTGTTGTCGTACCGACTCCCACGAGTCGACCGGCAGCTACCGACAGGTCTTCTAACGTCTCTGGCACCGGAGCAGTGTCTTCCGTCGGGAAATCGCTGAGGAAGTCTGCAAGTGCTTGGCCCTTGATTGCTTTCTGAGGTACGTACCGAGGGCCAAACTCTTGTAGTTCTGCAGCCCACTTGCTTAGCCGACCTGCCCGAGTAGAGTTATCCAGTACTTCCTTCAGGGGGTGCTCGGTGATGACCTCGATGGGGTGAGCGACGAAGTATGGGCAAAGTCTTCTTGACACGTGCACTAATGCCAGGGCCACTTGCTCGATCCGCGCGTACCTAGTTTCAGCTGACGTCATGATGCGGCTGACATAGTAGACAGGCCTCTCCGCTCCTTCACGTTCTCATATCAGTACAGCGCTTATTGTTGCCTCCGATACTGAAAGATACACCCCCAGTGTTGCCCCAGGCTGGGGGGCTGTCAAGATAGGGGGTTGGCCAAGGTACGTCTTCAGCTCCTGAAATACTTCTTCACAGCGTTGGTCCCAGTCGAAAGGTGCAAGCTTACTCAGCCTTTCGAACAGGGGCCGACACCGGTCTGAGGACTTGGATATGAAGCGATTGAGGGCGTTGATCCGTCTGATCAGCTTCTGGACTTCCTTTCGTGACTTGGGCGACGGCATCTCCTCCAAAGCTCGGATCTGCTCCGGGTTGGCCTCGATCCCCCGTCGGGTGACCAAGTAACCCAGAAATTTTCCCGACGTTACGCCGAAGGCGCACTTGGCCGGGTTCAACTTCATACTGTACCTCCGCAGGGTTACGAAGGTTTCCTCCAGGTCTTGCATATTTGCCTCCTCTACCTGGCTCTTCACAAGTAAGTCGTCGACGTAGACCTCCAAGTTTCTTCAAATTTGACCGATGAACATCTTGTTCACCAGCCTTTGGTACATCGCCCCCGCATTCTTCAACCCGAATGGCATCATCTTGTAGCAGTAGAGCCCTCGACCCGTGATGAAGGTCGTGTGCTCCTGGTCCTCCGGATTCATGGGGATCTGGTGATAGCCCGAGTACCCGTCCATGAACGAGAGCCTCTGATGTCCCGCCGTGGAATCTACCAGGGTATCGATGCGTGGTAGCGGGTAGCTGTCCTTCGGGCATGCCTGGTTAAGGTTTGTGAAATCGATACAGACCCGTATGGCTCCGGACTTCTTAGGGACGGCGACCACGTTAGCGATCCACTTCGGGTACTGAGCCTCTCGGATGATCCCCGCTCGTAATAACTTTTCAACCTCCATGTTGACAGCTACTACTTTCTCCGGTGCTAGCGACCGGGGCTTCTGGCGTACAGGAGCAGCTCCTTCTCGAATATTGAGGTGGTGGCAGGCTACTTCGGGGTGGATGCCCGGCATGTCTTCGACTGACCATGCGAATACATCCTAGTTTGCCTTGAGGAATGTCGTCATAGCTTCGGCATAATGCTTTGGCAGCTGCGACCCGAGAAAGGTTATCTTCGGATAACCCGCTTCTCCTAGGTCCACGGGCAGAATCGGCTCGACGGCAGGTGACCCCTCCCACTCTGTGTTCGGGTCTGTCATTGACTTCTTCGACTCGTCCGGTTCTTTAGATTCAATCGGTCGGTCGGTCTTCTACAGGTGCGTCGTCCTGTTCAGCTCTTTACCTTCAGCTGACAGGTCAGTCTCCATCGGATCACTCAGATCAATTAGCTCTTTAAGTTCAGCTAACTGACCGGCCTTCTTCAAGTTCCTCGACACAGTCAGTTCTTTACGTTCAACTGGCTGGTCGGTCTTCTTTGAGTTTCCCGATGTCGTCAGTTCTTTACATTCAACTGATAGGTCGGTCTCCAGCAGGTCCCCCGATACTGCCAGTTCTTTACGTTCAACTGACAGGTCGGTCTTCAGCAGGTCCCCCGATACTATCAGTTTTTTAAGTTCAACTGACAGGTCGGTCTTCTGAAGGGCTTTGCCTCCTCGTGCTCCTACGCTTGATCGGGCGGGGTGCTGGAACGTTGGAGCTTCTTGACTCTGCTTCGTAGTCCAGAGGTTGAGGATGCCCAACTCAGCTCCGCCTTCACTTGGTTCTCCTCCCTCGATTTGGCACGTTGTCTTCAGATGGATGGCACTAAGCTCGCACTTGGCCGCTGAGGACTAGTCACCTCGAATACTCATCACGTCCTTGTCGGTCCAAAACTTTACTATCTGGTGGGCCAACGAGGGGACCGCATCAAAGTGGTGGAGCCACAGCCTTCCCAGGATGATGTTGTATACCGAGTAGGCTTCAATCACAATGAACCGGGTAAGATTGGTGAGATGCCCTGTTGTGACCGGGAGGGTGATCTCACCAACCACCCTTGCAGCCTCTCCCGTGAAGCCCGTTATCGTCGATTACGACTCAGTCATCTGCCCGCGATCTAGCTGCATGGCGTTAAAGGCGCTGAGGAAGAGCACATCTACCGAACTTCCGGCGTCGACCAGAATTCTCTTCACCAGACAATTTGCTATCTGCAGTCATATAACCAGAGGATGGTTGTGAGGCCTCTCTATTCCGACCAGATCAGCCGTCGAAAACTGTACTGCAACTTCCACTCTTGGATCGGGGCGAATGACAAGATCGAGCACCACATGGTGAACTTGCCTTGCTTGTTCAATACGCCACACCTGTCGGTCGACGGCATTTGATGATGGTACAGGGCCATGGTACCTGTAGACTGCGTCTACCTCTCGGAGCTGGCGTCTTTCTGGTGGAGGATCCGGTAAGCACTGTGCCGTCGCTCCTCACTGGACTTCCCCTACAGCCTTAGTCTCCTTACGTTGAGGGAGGTCGATGAAGCAGCCAAGGTGGCCGGCCTCAATGAGATCCTCGATATGATGCTTGAGCATCCGGCACTGCAAGGTAGTGTGGCCTTGGCCCTGGTGGTACTCGCAGTACCTTGATACATCTCTGACTTCCCTCTCTCCGGGTTCAAGCGGTTGCGCCCACTTGAAGTACGGTTCGCCCTTGATAGCTTCCAAGATCTGGTCTATGGGGGCGTTCAGTATCGTGAACTCCCTATTCCATTGCGGCCTCGCTAGCCTGTCTTGCTTTTGCCGCTTCGCTTCGTGCCATATCGCCTCCCCCTGCTACTTATTGACGTTCTTCACCGCAGTTGGCTTGGCGTAGCCTTGGTGCGAGGCCCTAGTTTCCACCGCCTTCCTCTTGCGGTCCGCGTCTTCTATCTTGATGTATTTCTCAACTCGCTGCGATAGTTCATCGATCGTCTCCGGGGTTCGCTTGATGAGCGATGCGTTGACGAGCTGAGTAGGCTGAATGGCGTTCTTGAAGGCCGCGATCACCATGCGATCCTGCCCATCTGTGTCCGCCAAGCTCAGGTATTCGAACCTGAACCTATGGTAGAATTGCCTTAGCGTCTCCTTCTGGGTCATACTCATCCCGAAGAGTGACTCCAGAGTCTTCAACTCCCGGCGATTGCATCGGTATTGGTCGATGAACCGCGTGCTCAGCTCCGCGAAAGAGGAGACGGACGAGGGTCTGAGCTTGTGGAACCATTCGAGGGGTGTTCCCGACAAGCTGTTGGTGAAGGTACGACAGAGGATATAATCATCCTCGTGGGGGACCAGAGCATCCCTGAAAGCCAGTACGTGCTCCAGCGGGTCTTTTGATCCATCAAACTTGGGAAGGCGTGGAGGATTCCATCCCCGAGGGAATGGCTCCCAGAGTAGCTTCTCGACAAGCGGCGACTGTGCGGCTCCTCGGATGGCGACTTACTCCAGCCGATCGGGAGCTCGGACCCCCGGTCGGTCTCGCCGGATTCCTTCTTGATCCCCGAGTCGCTCCGACGCATGTACCCGAATGCGCTCATGTACGCTCCTCCGATCAGCAGTGTGGGCCGGCTGCCGACTGGCCGACGTCATCCGAGTGTGATGACTATCACTCGATTGGCGATGATGTTCGTCGTCTCGCTTTGGGTGATGCACTTGTGCTGAGTCTGTCTTCGAGTGATAATTGGAGGCGGGCGGCTGTCTGGGGTGTGCCCCGAGCCGGGACCAGACATCCGAGCGTGCCGACGCCACTCGAGCGTGCTTGTTTCTTTCCGCAGGTTCCGGGCTACTCGAGTCCCGCCCGTCGGGATTTGCACTTTGTACCTCCACCGAGCGATTAACTCTGACCTCCACCCGAGGCAGTGGTTGCGGCTGCACTTGCCCTGGTGGGGCAGCTCGAGTAGGAAGGCTCTGTCCCGCTTGGGCCAATATTCCCTGGTTTAACAGACCACCCGTCGGTGCAGCCCGCACGAAGTCACGCAACTCCTCGTAGTTGTGCTGCATTGTTTGGAGCTGGGCGGTGAGAGCTTGCTGAGTCATCATCATGGTAGCCAGAAAAGCTTCTGATAGACCCCCTGTTAGAGGAGCCAGGGTTGCCACCGGGACTTGACTGGACTCTCCGACCCCCAGTATGGGATTCACCAGCGGGACTACGCGCTCCGTGTCCGTTGGTGGCTGAACAAGACGCCCGACGTCATTAGCATCTCCGAGTGGCGTAGCTTCGGACGGGAGCTGCGACGTCGAGCGGGTACGATACGGTCCACCGGCCATCGTTCTTCAACCGTGTGGTCGTAGCTGTGACTTCTAAGTCTGTTGATCAGTCGACACCCACGGGTCGGTAGGTCAGTAGACTCGTGCTGGTTGCAGGTAGCCTTGGACTGGTCCACACCCACGGGTCGAAAGTCGAAAGCTCTAGTAGGAAGTCTCGAAGACTAATCCCATAGACGGCGCCAAGATTGTGGGGGGTTCTTAATCGAACCGGGCGGTTTGGGTGGCGAGCACAATCTAACACGCCAAAAAGAAGAAAGAAGACGGTAGTTACGTGGAAAAACCCTTTCGCAACGTCGAAGGGGAAAAAACCACGGGAAGGGCGAGAATGTACTATAACACTTGTAACGGTTACAATCTCTCACCTTAACCCCAATTAAACCCTGAGGACCGGTCTCCCAAAATAACGACCTCTGTAGTTTCACTCAAACTACCGACCGCTGCAGACAGCGTCTAACTACCGGCCGCTGCAGACAGTGTCTAACTACAGACCGGCCTCCACAGACAGCCTCTGACTATCGACCGACCTCCGCAGCTCCGCAAATTCCGGGACGAAACGGGCAGCGTCTCCTCCAGAATTCCTCCCCTTTGCTGAAGAGGTAGGTCCCCTTTTATAGTGGTGGGGTGACGGTTATGGCGCTCCGCTAAAAATGGGTAGACGACGTGTCCCCGCAATGAGCTCAACCGCCACGGTAATGATGACGTGGCGCGCGATCGACGCTCGATCACTTTGGCCGGAAATCTCGGAGCATAGTCAGATCCCCGTAGCCTCCAAGATCTCCGGGTTCGACTGCCACATCGTGCCTCGGCTTGTTGCACGGCCGACCGAGGAGGGGGGGGGGGGTGTGCCTTGGCTCCACCCCTCCCCTCCATGCTGTTGCGCGGCCGACCGGGGAGGGTGCTGTTGCACGGCCGACCCCCCCCCCCCCTCCTTGCTGATGCGCGGCCGACCGAAATGGGGGGGGGGGGTGCCTTGGCTCCTCCCCCCCCCCCCCCCCCCTCCATGCTGTTGCGCGACCGACCGGGGGGGGGGGGGGGGGGGGTGCTGTTGCACGGCCGACCCCCTCCCTCCTTGCTGATGCGCGGCCGACCGAAGGGGGGGGTGCCTTGGCTCCTTCCCCCCTCCATGCTATTGCGCGGCCGACCGGGGGGGGTGTTGCATGGCCGACCCCCCCCCCCCCCCCCCCCCCCCCCCTCCTTGCTGATGCGCGGCCGACCAAAGAAAAATGGGGGGGGGGGGGGTGCCTTGGCTCCTCCCCCCCTCCATGCTGTTGCGCGGCCGACCGGGGGTACACACAATTTCCATATCCTAAAGGTCAAAATTTTCATCGAAATGGAGATTTTGAACCTTGAATATATATAAAAAAAAACACATAACTGGCGACAGAGTCCAAGACTTGTGATTCTACTCAGGTTCAGTAAATGGAGTTAGTACTGGGAATCAAGATTTTGTGGAAGAAGGATTAGATGAAATAATAATTTCCTATAATATGGGGTATACTTAGATATCATCAAACAATTATTTTGCAGTCGACCATGATTTTTAATTGTTTCCAATTGTTGAGAATAGTCTCACACATTACCTTTCAAAAAAAAAAAGAATAGTCCCACATTGGTAAAGGGGTGGGAGTTCAACGTCTTCATATACCGTTGTGCCCTCCTCTCATAACCGATTTTAACGGGGCACGAAAATTGTAACATGGTATCAGAGCTAGATCCCACCGATTTTCTTCTCTATATGGTTCCGTCACACTCTCTTTCATCCTCCGATCGAGATCTTCTTCCTCCCTCTGATTGAGAGGCATTCTGTGCGTTGACGGGTGTTGAGAATAGTCCCAGATTGGTAAAGGGGTGGGAGCTCCACGTCTTCATATATCATTGTCCCCTCCCTCTCATCACAGGTTTTGAGGGGGCACGAGAATCACAATCAACATGTATAAAGTTTGGCAATCGGTATCAAATGTTTGGTAATTATACAAAATAACTAGTTGCACTGAGACAGGCATCATGTTGATTCACACGTGGCACCACTTAGTAGGGGTGTGCATCGGTTCAAAACCGACCTATTTAGACAAAACCCAAACTGATCCAACCTTGGTCGATTTTGAGGATTTTCAATCCGATCCAAACCGAACTAAGATGGAATCCAATCCAATCCAATCAAATTAAAGTCGGTTTGGATTGGATTGGATGGTTGGTTTAGGCTTGAGACCATGTTCTTATTGATCCCCCCCCTTTTGTATTAGAACCTAGTTCAAACTAAAAAAATAATAATTGTTATCAAATCATTAGACCTAAATATAATTTTTAACTGATATTGAGTCATCCTATAGTATTGCAATAGTTGTTGGTAGCTAGGGTATATGATGACACGTTTATTTAATAAAATATTATACGTATATACATATGTCCGTTTGATTCGGTTTAGGTCGGTTTTGAATTTATAAATCCGTCTACTGATCCAATCATGTCGGTTTTTAAAAAACCCAATCCGATTCAATTCATTGACTGTGTCGAAACAGATCAAAATAGGTCGGGTTGGTTTGGTTTGGTCGGTTTGGTTTGGATCCCGCACACCCCTACCACTTAGACTTGAATAGCTCATCAATGTTGCTTATTTTCCAATTTCCATGGAAGGCGATGATACACGGCTTCACACCACTATGGATAGTGGGGCAATGGGTCAGGTCGGGTCGGGTTGTAATTGGGTCAGGTTAACAAATAGGTACAACTACAAAGGGTAAAAGTAAAACACCTGATCTGAATCCAATCCATTTAATAAACGGGTCAAGATCTTAAATCCAAACCGTTTAATAAACAGCCCACCTAACATGCAGTAACCCGACCCGATCCATTTAATAAACGGGTTGGGATGATACATCAACATAACCCATATAACTTGTCAAGTGGAAGATACATTCTCATTCAGAGAGTTAATTAAAAAGAGTATGTCCCTAATAAAAGACCTATCAGCAAAAAACATCCACCATTAAAATAGAGTACTTAAAGTCATATTAATCTATGGTTTAAACGGCTTGGGTTGTTGGCGGGTTGCCACGACCCACTAAATAAACGGGTTAAGCCGGACCAATCAGTTTATAGATATAAACCCAAACCCAACCCATTTAATAATTGCAGCAAGAGGGTCAACTATTTTACGATCTAAACACGTTTAGGTCAAACCCAAACCAGATAATTTTGGGTCGGATTCGGGTCGGATCAATGATTGGCATCGCAGTTAATGGAGCTTCAATAACAAATGTTGGAGAGGTTCCCTGTTCAACTCCCGGTATGGACACTGTGGGGGGAACTTTCCCTCAAGGCCTTTGTGCCTTGTTTGCCTGTGTGAATACTGTCCGTTGATGACATGTTCATAGTTCACGGGACAATGGAATTAACAAATAGCAATTGTGGCCTCTCCTGCTTCGATCTCCAAACCTTATTGAGCTCTAGCTTTAGTGCTTTATTCTTAACCGCTTGGCCAGTCCAACAAAAAAAAAAAAATGGTTGGCTTGACAATAAATTGTAACTTTTTTCGTTCGAGAACCCCTAAAAAATGAGCGTGTATTAGACAGCCCTTGATCAGTTTATTAGAAAATAAAAAAAAGATCAGGTTACAATCAAGCTACAAAAATCTCTAGTCTTGTTGGTGAATGAATCAATCCATGACGAGATCCAGAGCTTAAAGATAGAAACAAATGATCTAATAAGCTCTGCTATAGCCGCTTCTATGCCGTTATAAATCATGTTATTCCTCTGCAACCAAAGTGCCCAATGCATTCCCTTCGTCAGGTTGTCCCATGGAGTCCGAACGCTTCTCTTCACTCCTCCACATCGATCAAAGAGCCCATAGAGTACCCTGGTGAGAACGAACCCCACGTCGCTGCTCGAAATGATCCTAAAGTCTCCTCGCCAACGCCAACGGTCATCTAAGACAACAAACTGCACTGGTTTGATCATTTCGTGTACACACCAGCAATTTGAATGACCAAGACAGGGGAGGTGAGCTTCTCCACAATAGTGGCATTTCCAGCAAAGTCTTGTCAGCAATTCCACAAGGTTGTTCCCAACCAATAAGAAAAATGGTCCCTTTGCCTCTTCAGCATTGGGAGGGGCAACACCAATCATTTAAGAGAATATATATACATACATTATTGTATCATTTCTTCACCTAACTCCAAGTCCATTATTACCCTCTCTTTTTTTCTTTTTTTTTTTCTTTTTTTGTGTGTACGATCCATATCAAACCTGCTATATAAGATGTGCATACGGTTCTCATCGTGCGCACGAAACCGTCTCCAGAAAGTGGTTGGCTCAATTGCAGATCATGCGCATGATCTGGACAAAATCGTGCTCACGATCTGGACAAAATCATGCGCACGGGTTCTTTCTCGCCCAACTCTTATGTAGCCTCCGATCGTGCGCACGATTCTCTCACCGTGCACACGATGACTTCAGGATTTTGACTGGGTTTAGGGTTTGGAAACGGTCTGAAATGGTACTTTTTTAAGATCTGTATGGGCCTCTTTCGTACTATGTAAAGAGTGAGATCTAGGGTTTCTGCACGAGTAAAATTTGGTGAGAGAGATTTGTAGTCTGTCGGGATTTGCTTGAGGGCTTTAAGAACCTTATTATACTCTCTTGTTTAGATAGTGGATCTTTCCACACTACCGCCAATGGATGTAGGTCAAAGACCGAACCATCTAAAATCTATACGTCTTTTTCTGTGGTTTGCTTCTCTACTTCTCATTTTGCGTTATAACTTTTGAAGTCGAGCTATTTACAAACACTGCCCACTGGATTAAGGTAAATGACACAATCAGAATCAAACCTGACAGATAAACAAACCCTAATCTCCACCACATGCACTATTAGCAGACCCATCTTGGATCCATATTTGTCATATAATATTCCTAAGTATTAATGCCATAGCATCAGCACAAAGGTTACTGCCTCTCCTTTTCAAAGTGGGGCACTGTTTGCTATGTTGGTTGGGCACCCCCATATGAGTCCATTTGCATCTTTGGATGGGGCCACCCCAACAATTGGATGCCCAAAAGGTCATGCTAGTGGGGGGAAGCTGACTAGCTTCCACACCAGCAGATTCCCACTCCCCATCACACAACCAACCACTTTGAGATGAACCAATTGATGCAATGATTCCCAAGACCCACTTGATTCACAGGCCCAATACACCCATTTCCCTAAAGATTTAGAGTCATGTAACTGAGACATAGAAGAGTAGAGCATTCCACAAGAACAAAGAGTGAAAAACCCAAGTGTTGGCTATTAAGATATGCTCCATTCCCTTCATTCATTAAAGGAACAAGATACTAGTTTCTGATGGTTCCAATCCAGTTATGCAAGAGAAACATAGACCCATCTACACATTATTCGCTTTGCCTTCGGACACGACCACGATAAGTATTGGGGGTTCTATAGAGGATGGGAGCACGGGCCCTCTTATTAAGCAGCTGCAACCGTTTCACCGTTGGCGGCCGCTTGAGACCCTGCAGTTACCTTGGGAGCGTCGGCCTTCATGGATGTCAGAGAGCACTTCTCCATCCGATCGTCCAGATTCATCTGCTGCTCCCGACACTCGAGGCTGCAGAATGCAACGTCGCCCCTGCGCAGAGATGAGCAGCAAGTATGAATTAGCATCTCAACGACAGCAGATACTCTACTATTATCCAAGAGCTATTAAACTCTACTGTGGCACCACCATATGTAGGGTGCTTTTGGCTGGAGAGACCTTATCGATCAGGAGTCGGTTGTGTTGTAGCTTTTGGTGAAGTGTTAAACTAAGTGCTTTTTGGCATTTAGAGGTTCGGTATGTAGAGTTTTTGGGCCTCCTATAATCGTGTTTTTCTGTTAGGACTAAATGAAAGAACAAGATGCAATCACACAACCAAAAAAGACACTGATTTTTCGGCAATTTGCCTACATCATCCCTTCATGCTCGACTCCACTATGTTCCAAGGCAAAAACAAAAGACGGTACAAGAAATTGCAGGTCCTAACAGTTAACCATACCCTGCAGTAACTAGTAAGGGCTTACATAGAACCAGATAAACTAGAACCAAAAATTCCCCTGAAATCCTACGGACGCCCAAAAACGTTTCGTTCCCAATGCCCCCGGCGGCCCTTCGGTACATCGAGTGACTGCAGCCCAATCTTCTAACCAGACCATCAGGCTCCGTCCAACATAACATTTTCAGCTGCTGCCAAATACACCAGAAGCATTCGAGCCACCTACAAGCACTCTTGTACTGCGCAACCACACAACCAAACCACCCTTAAAAGTGATGTGAGCCTATGGTGATGAGTCTAGACAGGTGAGAATAAAAAGGCCATGAATTGTTAATCGCAAATCTTGAAATATTCAACATAGTCGGTTCTAAACAAAAACCCACTTCATTTGCGTTTAATATCATAATACATAGATCATAAAAATCTATTAAAAAAAAGCTTAATATGCATCATAAAAAAATACCCACGTGAGAATAATCCAATAAACAAAGATTAGCAGATATAATGTGCGTAATTGCAATTTAAATCAACACTTGCAGAATCACAATCATCTAAATCATTCAAGCAAAGCAAGGTCTTCTATGGACATCAAATGCATCCAACTTGCAACCCACTACAAAACACGAAGCCATAGTAATCGAAATTTTTAGAATCTACCGCTGCATTCAGCACTAGCTGCACAACCATTACCATAATCAACTAGATCAATACACCAAACGCTCAAGATTGATTTTTTATTTAACATTTCCCCCGTCCATTATCATTAAAGGCAAATCCATCAGTAGACTGAAAACTTTTTCAGATAATCTCTCGCTACATGAATCCAAGTTACCTTAAGCAAAATCCCTCTCTTTCTAGCCCCTCCAACACAAATACGACCGACCCATTTAGAGAACAAAACCAAGCTCATTACATATCCCTCGATGCACTAGGTCAGCCGGCGGTAAAAATGTGTTTCTTGAGTTTTTAAGAGTTCATGGAAATCTTCAACTGTCAAACAAACATAGGCAGAAATATCAACGAGATTCGGACAATCTAAAGAAATCTTTTGCATCAGCTTCATAGAATTATAACCGGCCGAATTACGGTATTCGGTATCTAAGGGATGGCGTTCAACATTTGATATCACTAGGATCAAGAATTACAAGAATGTTACACTTAAGATGGAGAAATATCGGGTGCCGAAATAAACTTGTAATATCAATGGAGTAAACCTGAAAAACCCTAATAATAAAAATAAGCATATCCACAATAATTAAACAGATAATTCTCAAAATGGGTGTTTCATGATTTCCTCAAAATAACAGGTAAATAGATACATACCAGATTAGAAGGGGAAAAAAAATCAATAATTGAATGTTTCAACACATAAAAAGGCAAGAAAGTGCTTAAAGTATACCACTGAAAAAAAAATAACTAATCTGATTAAAAGGGGGGAAAAGGGATTTACGGACGTTGATAGTACCTATACATGAAGGTGTCGCGGCCGGGGCCGAGGCGGCGATTGCAGAGGCCGCAGGCCCTCAGGAAGTGGGCCGTCTCCACCGCCAGGATATCCACGGAATGCCTCCTCTGCAAGATCCTCGGGGGCTCCGTCCACGGCCCGACGGGCCTCGCCGGGTCATCGGACGGCCTCCGACGCTCCTTGATGCGTGGGCGATCGGACGGATCCGGCTCCTCCACCTCGCCCATATCCGCCGCCAGCTCCGTCATGCTCGTTGTCTTCCTCATCGGAGGCCGCGGCCGCTTCCCCAACAACATCCTCCCCTCCCTTCGGGGTGATAAAAGCTATGGGGAGGTGGGAGGAGCAACGGAGGTGGAGTCGAGAGGATGGGAGGGAGTGAAAGGAGGAGGTTTTTGGGGGACGGGAAAAGGGGACAGTGGGGTGCTAAATAAATCAGAGAACGAATCCTAGCCGTTTGATGTGATCTATGTATCTGACGGCCACGTCAGCCTTGACCCCATTTATGTTCCTTATGCTTCTTTTTTTTCTCACCATTTCTTGGGTTAGATTCACTATTTAAGAGCAAATTTCACAAATCATCCTTGCATTAATTGTAGAGTATTAACAACATAGCATTTTTATATAAAGCCCTTAAGCGTAGTCTCCTCGAATCATGCTATCATCGTGGTTCGGGGTCTAGCTATCGACACCTGTTACTTTCGTCCCTAAGGACAGTTCCGGATTGTTGAGATCTATAGGCTATCAGGAGAACCCTCGGGGGGCTCCCATCATAAGGGCTGAGTGATCAACCGGGTGGAAACAAATGTCGATGGCTGGACTCCGTGTTGAGGATCCTATTAGACGATACCGGATGAACAATCTGATACCGAATCGTTCCGACCATGTGGGGCAACAAAGATCAATTGCAAAAGATGATTCTCTGATGCAGACGAGCCCTACGTGCAGATTTTCACAGCTGATGGCCTATTTTGATTCCCTACGGAGATCCAGGAAGTCGATCGCCAATCCGTCTGCATCATTGGAGAGCTATTTCGATTGCCTACGACTTTGGTTTTTTACTTTCTGTCGATCCGACTGACGGATCTTGAGTTATTTATGTTTTTATTCCTGGTTAGGGTTGGTGCGAGCCATGTTCGCATCCGGTTCGAGCCACAGATGTCGAACTGACTCATTTTTATGTTTGGGTTTTAACCGTAGGATTTTAAGTCGATTTAGATCTCAATAGATGAGCATCAAAGGGAGTCAAGAAGCCCTAAAAGGCCAGGCCGATCCCCCTCACCTGTCCGCCTCTCTCTTCCCGCGGCAAGACCCGTGCGGACATGCCTCGGGAAGCGGGCACGTGTCCCCTCTTTCCTCTTCTTCCCATGCGGATGCATCTCTCTCTCTCTCTTTCTTTTTTTTTTCGTTGTTGTTTCCCTCCCTATAAAGCCCTACAAACCCTAATTGAAGGGGGGCGATGAATGATGAATTGAAACCCTAGAACGGAGAAGCGGGATCACTTGTTCGACGTCTCATTCGAAGAATCCTCTTGCTTCTTGTCGTCTTCTTCTCTCCGCAAGCTTCTTCCTCGTCGCCACGCCCTCGTCTACGACATCGCAGAAGATCGACACGGAGATCATCTCTTCTACAAGATCAAATCATCTCGGCTTCTTCATCCTCTTCTTCCGGACCATGCCTCCTCTTTCGCCCATTCATCCACAACAACGGAGCCTTTGATCGCGGCCGGCATTGACCAAAGCACGGTTTAAATCGTCCCTCGATATTTTTATGTGATAAATATCCCCTTTCAATCTGGCCTATTGCTGATTTTAATTAGGGTTTCAAAATACTTGGCTTCTGAAGAATCTCATCCATTAGGTTTACTATTGCTTAGATCTATGTTTTGTCTTTGAGAGTTTTGGCTTTATATTTGAGATCTTGTTAGCACGTCATTGCTGGAATTTGTTTATTAAATCTGGAATTAATCCTTCTCCTGCTAGTTTTATTACTTCGTTAAATTAAACTTGTTTGGGTATGATTGAATGATGATTCGTGCTGATAGTCTTTGATGAAATTTGATTCAAGACGTGCAGAAATCTATCTTTAATTGTTTTAAATTCAGCACTTGAGTTCTTTTAAGCATCTGCATACATCAAGTTGGTATCAGAGCGCACTAGTCGTCGCGTTCTTACGCAACGGCCGGTCCTCTTGCATCATTCGCATCATTGTGTGCTTGCTGAATTTTTTATTTATTTTTCTCTTTTCATTTTAGTTTTCGTGTCCTTGCATTAATTAGCAAACTAGCATCCCATGTGTTTGCATCCATAGTGGGATCATCCCTTTCTCTCTGTAGTGAGTTGATAGCATCTTCTAGAGAATCTCCAATGGCTGAACCACCAAGACAACCTTTCCCACCCTGCACTAAGCAAGATGCCTTCAAAAGGCAATAGGTAAACATGGATAGGCTTCAGACTCAGATCGAAGCCTTGACCTTGGCCTTTACCACTTCCCAAAATCCACCCCGACCCTATCGAGAGCACAGGGCTAAGGCGTCTCCAGAGCATAGTGAGTTAGATCTTGAGTCAGGAGGTGATAGTGTCAGTTCATCTGACGGGTTTGATAGGCGAAGCAGGAAAACTCATTGGAGAATGAAATCCCATTGGGGCTGGGATCAGGGTATCAAAATCGAAATTTCAGAGTTTGAAGGTAGGATGGATCCTGAAGAGTTCTTAGATTGGGCAGAGAGAATCGATCAGTATTTTGAGTGGAAGGAAATCCCCCGAGACAAACAAGTCAAGTTTATTAGTCTCAAATTAAAAGGTCATGCACTGATCTGGTGGAGACAATTGCAAGCCACGAGGGTTAGAAAGGGGAAATGCAAGATTTCCACTTGGGCACACATGAAGGGGAAAATGTAACAGAAGTTCCTCCCTTCTAATTTCAAATAGAGTGTGTTCCAAAAATTCCAAAACTTGCGACAAGAGCATAAGTCGGTGGACGATTACACCAACAAGTTCTATAAGCTCCAGGCTCGCAATGATCTGCATGAAGATGAAGAGTAGAGAGCCGCTAGGTACGTCAATAATCTTAAGCCCTCAATTCAAAAGGTGGTGTCCCTTCATGACTTGTATCAGGTCAGTGATGCACACCGTCGGGCTAAGAAAGTTGAGTCTCATCACTCCCGATCTGCGTCCCGACGATATGACAATAGGGAACCATCCGAATCTGTAAGTAGACCAATCCCTGGACCTTCCCCTGTAGCTAGTGCAGTTCCTACACCCACTGAGAAAGGTAAAGGAGTCTTAGGAACCAATCCGAGCACGATGAAGTATTTCAAGTGCAACCAACCGGGTCACAAGTCAGCCGATTGTCCTCGACGTCAATTCAATCCACAGATAAATTTCGCGGATAATGAAAAGGGCAGTCATGAGTCTGAGGGCGAAAACTTCAATGAGTTGGTCTTTGAGGGGGATGACGTGACTGCCCCACTATTAGTTATTCACTAGTCTCCATCACCCCAGGCACCTAAAGCAAATAGAAAAATAATCCTCGACGTCAGCCGATTGTCCTCGACGTTAATTCAATCCTCGACTTCAATTCAATCCACAGACAAACAATCCAACTCAAATAGAAAAATAACAAGCAAGAAGAAAACAACCACAAATCAATCACACAGAGAGAAAGAGAGAGTCGAGAGATTAACGTGGAAACCCTTGCGGAAAAAACCACGGGCAAAGACTCGGACGATCCAATAGAACAAAGAATCAAACAGAGTTACAAGCAACGTCTAACTCCAACGAGATGAATTCTCTTCGCCAAGAGCACCTCCTTCTTCTCCAAACCCTCACGAGGAGCTGCACGTGGAACCCAAAGGCGAGACGAAGTCATAAAGAATGTTTGGATTCAATAATAAAGAATTTACTTCAATTTCTTTTAGTTACGAAGACGATGTGATCGAGGAATTATTAATAGCAAACTCTGTTTTCGCTCAATTTGTGAGCTTAAAATTGTATCAAGTTGTTTCTCTTTTCACACCCAGTATGTTACGGGTTGCTTAAATCTGTAAAATATCGGGACGTGATAATGCACGACTTCCAATGCCCGACACACGCTCAAGGCCTAATTAAAATAGAAATCGGATTTAATAATTCATAAAATAGTATTTTTGAAATAAAATATTAAATTTAGAATAAAATAAATATTTTATTCTAAAATTATTATTTTAATCCAAAAAATATGTTATTTTGGATTATTAAATATGGTAATTTTAAAGATGTTATTTAGTTAAGATTTAGGATAGATTTAGATCTTTTAAGTTTGGAAAGCATTATCTTTTTTATTTTTCGTAATTATTTTATTGTTTCTTGGAGACCAACTAATGTACACCTATTTATAGGCCTCCCATTTGATGAATGAAATAATGCTTTTGATTAATGAAAAAAATATGACGGCTTGCGGGCTTCGTTAGGGTGTCCTGAATTGAAATCCATCATGGGTGGATTCCCTGAATCCGGTGGACTCCGGATCTTCCCCCTCATCTTCTCTCCCCCTCTTATTCTCTCTCAAAATCCTAATTTAGAGATCATGAATCATCAACTATGGCTTTCCTTCGCGTTCCACATCAATATATTTATCGACGGATGTCTTAAACCCGTCGATATTTATATATCGTATATCGACAGGTTATTGTATTACCATCGGTAAAAATATTATATATACCGACGGATGATAATGGTCCATGGTAATATATTTTAATAATTTTTTAAAGTAATTATATATTACTGACGGATGATAATTTGTCGTCGGTATTAATGTTTATTACCGACGAATAATTTAACCTGCCGTTGTTTACTTTCCCGACGGACGACAATAAAAATATCGTTATTAGTTATTACCGACGGAATATGTCCGTAGATAATAATATTTTTTTTTTGTAGTGGATATAATAGTGCGTGGCAGAAGCAGACTAAATCTACGAATCGGGCTATATGTTTTCAAGTGGAAGATAATCTAGATGGCTTTTAAGATTTAAAGCACATGCAAACAACCAAAGGATTATGAAAAATTACCTTATTGGATTTATGGATACCTATAGAGAAGATCGTCGAAAAAGATGAAGTCTTTTTTCTTTGGCTTTAACTGAATCTGAAGCGATTCCTTCAGACTGCCTACGTACTCTCTTCGGAGATATCAAGCCGCATGTAGTTCTCTCATTCCATGACGCTTTACTTTCCATTGATGAAGCCTTGATGCTTGCAGACAATGAGGTGTGAAAGACAAAACGAGAAGAAGAATCATAGTTTCTTTCCTTCTATTTCTTTCTCTCTTTTCTTCTCTTTCTTAATCTCTCCTTTTCTCTTGATGTGGCCGGCCTACCCGATCACCATGGATGGTTTTCTTAGGGTTCATAGGGCCGGCCACAAGGGTTAAATACCTCTTATAGTGGCCGGCCTTATCATGAGTACCAAAGGGAAAAGTTTCCCTTTGGTCTCTATCATTTTCCAAGTTGAGATAAGACTCAAGTCCTAAAAAATAGACCGTGGTTCGGGATGACAATTTTAAGTCATTCAATTATATATATATATATATATATATATATATATATATATATATATATATATATATATATATATATATATATATATATATATATATATATATATATATATATATATAATGCATTATTTTTAGGTACAAAAAATACATCATGAGCAATGCAATGCAATTCTGGTTGCATCCCGGTGGCAAAGGAAAAAAAAAACCAAATCCGCATCTCTCCTCTTCCGGCGAACAACTAGAGTGCCTTCATCTAGGGTTTTAGGGGCAGGATGGTGAGGCTTGATGAGCTCTGGTCAAAGAAGACTATGATTGGCCTTGGATTGGTGCAGTTCATCTCGTTCCTAATCACTTCAACCAATTTCTCTTCCTCAGAGCTCTCTAGGCGAGGTCCTAGATTCTTCTATGCTTCTAGATTTTCACTTCTGTTTCGTTTTTGCTAGATGGGCTTTCTCTAATCGACAAGTCGAGGTATCGAATCCTATGGGCTCTTCCTCTTGTCTTCATCGCAGGCTTCCCTCTCGTGTTTGCAATGGACTTATGTGTGCAATGGTGGGGGAAAAAAAGGTCCCTAACATGGCGCACCCAATCACAATCGTCCCTT
The DNA here is from genome assembly GCA_947650365.1 of Chamaelirium japonicum. Classification (NCBI taxonomy): domain Eukaryota; kingdom Viridiplantae; phylum Streptophyta; class Magnoliopsida; order Liliales; family Melanthiaceae; genus Chamaelirium; species Chamaelirium japonicum. Next base: position 95,702,388 of record OX393549.1, on the reverse strand, counting down.
TCCATGTCGGTCGGGGATGAGTGTGATTCACTGGTAGGACTAGTTGCAAGGGATGATTGTGATAATGGGCCACACCAGAGTGGAAAAAAATACAAAAACTATTGTGCCATATATCATTTTCTCATTAAAATTATAAAATCCCTAAAACTATAATTTGAGAAATATTGCTTTTAACATAATTTTTCAATTTCACATTTTCTATTCTTCTGTCTATTTAGTAATCAAATAAATAGACATCTACTAAAAGACCATTTCAACTTTAAAATTTTAAACTTCTATTTTGAAAAGTCATGATTTTAAAAATTCCTAATGACATTGGTTTGATCGTATTATTTGCTATATATTTTTATTTTTGGGAATGTTTATTTATTATTGTTGACTTGTCCATGCTTATTTTGTATGAACAAATCAAAAATACAACACTTTCATTTTTACCCTTTTGAGTTACAGAAGTTAATCCTTATAGTTTTGATTTTTTTATCTTATCTAATTCCTTCTAGATTTTTATAGTCATGTTTTTAAAAATGAGTTATACCCCTAGCTAGTTGAATTATTTGACCATTTGAATATGTATGTTTAGAAAACTCTATGGGCATCCTTTACATATCTTATTTTTGCCGAAAACCCCATGTAGCTAATTTTTATGACCATTTTACCTTTTTATTACTTGGTCCAAGGGTAAAATAGTCACAAAGTTGATAATATGATTTTTTTTTTTGTAAAAAACATTGAGATATCAATGGTGCCAAGATAATTTTGTAAAAGATAGTTGTTTTACTTTAATATCGAACTTTGTGACAGGTTTTACCTAAAGGACAGACAACCTAGTGGACGAAAACACTACTCATTACAGTTTTATTTTCATTCCATGCAACTCTTCACTAAAACTAACAGAACCCTAAATCCGAACCCTAGATCCTAAACCTAATCTTATTACCTAAGATCTATAGGACGTGGGACGATAGACCTAGGAATCCTAAACTGTACCATATACCGTACCCACTTGTCTCCGCTGCTCATCACTGTCAGAGCAACGACGGCGAGCATTTGCGACTCGAGGTCGCTGCTCGCGTCTGCTGTCGCCACCATAGCCACATTTCGCTGCTCATGCCCGCCTCCGCATGGCTGCTCGAACCCGCCTCCGCCACCCTGATCGAGAGATACGGGAGGAAGAGTTGTAAGATGAGGGTATTTTGAAATTTCAGTGAAATGTTGGTCTGTTTACCGAACCGATCTGTTGGATCAGGAACCTTAGGCACCGATCTCTTGCCAGTCCTATTACCAAACTGATCAATTGTTAAGGACCCTAGACATATTAACCCTTTTTTATTTTAGAAAATGACCACAATAGTGGTCAAGTACATCATATGCCGATGCGATAGACCAAGGATTGAGAAAAATCCCCTAATTTTTAATAACCCACAAATAGAAGAACTCCCCACTAAGACAAGACAATAGGGACCCTTTCAAATACTATGATTAAGTTTTGGATTTTCAACGGGCATAAGTGATATTTCAAAGTTGAAAAGGGTAGACATGCACAATAATATCTAGAAGGATGTATAATTAAAACCTGAAAAAAAAAAAAAAGGGAAATTTTATTCATACCCCAAAAATCTGTTATTAGTTCCCATTTCCAACAAATCTGAACACACCCTGTTTTTTTTTTTTTTATCATACCCCATTCCTATTCCAAAAATATCCTTCCCTCTTACACCTCACCTTAAATACACCCTGGTTAAATGACCCACCCCATCTTGATCATACCACGTTCTTTTCCAATGTTGAAGCTAGCTTATTGAGTATAGGAACGTGGGGAGGGTTATTCTGATCATCTGCCATATTGATGGCTTGATATGGAGAGAGAGAGAGAGAGAGAGAGAGAGAGAGAGAGAGAGAGAGAGAGAGAGAGAGAGAGAGAGAGAGAGAGAGAGAGAGAGAGAGAGATGTCCCTCTTCTTTTCCCATTGCTAGAGGGGTTAGATCTCGTATGGTGGAATCCGATCAAGAAAAGTGGGATCTTTGAGCTCTGTTGCTGTCTATGAAGGAATCCGATTAGGGGGATGTAGGATCTTCGAGCCATGTTGTCGATGTCGCTGCCAATGACGCCACAACCATGCCTTTGCCATCGCTCAATTACTTCCCAATTGCAGTCAATGCCCAAAATGTTCTGTTTTAGATTTTAGTTGGATGTGGGGCATAAGATAAGGGTATAAATGAAATCTTAAATTTTTTGAGTAAGTTACTATGAAACAGAAGGGAAACTGGGGGCTAGTTACAGATTTTTGGGGTATGAATAACATTTCCCAAAAGAAGTTTGCTTCCTTTATCATGCTGTATTCCTATTTGAGAAACTGAGTGTATTCAAGTGTGTTACCTGGATTGATGCTCTGTTAGCTCGATCCAAAGTGTTTTTTTTTTGGGTTATTAACTTAGCCCCTTAAAAAGGATTTCATTTTACGGTAGGGGTATGTAAAGTTCAAACTTAACGTTAAGCCTCTATAGTTGGATTGTTGCTAAAGCAAGCTCCTTCTCCCGTACACATATAATAAAAAAAAAATTAAATAATAATTTCACCTCTACAGAATCCCTACAGCCCTCCTTGCATGGCATCGGATCTATTCGGTCGGCAACAAGATGGCTAGAATCCAAACCAGAGCCACCCTGCAAGGTCACCTGACTACAGCCCTTCCACCGCATGCATGGACTCCATGACCGGAGCTCATCATGGACCACGGAGCCCGCCGACGTGGAATCGGCGAACCTCGGCACAAACGGACGATCTTCGGTGGTTCTCCTCCGCATCCTCTCTGCATCAACGGCGCGGGGAAGGTCGACCGGTGTCCGAGCACGGTGCAGGAGCAGTGCAAAACCCCCCCATGCTCGGTTCTCTATGAAAGAATGAGTGGCACCATTCATAAATTCGAATGTCACTTTGAAAAGTTACGTGATACATTCAAATGACACGTTATATGTAGTTGGACTTTGGCTAACGTGAGCACTGTCTCCCACGCACATATAATACCAAAACTTTTAAATAGCAATTTTACCCCCTATAGATAAAGTGTAACAATCGTAGCAAAAGAGTAACAATCGTTAAACAACAAAAATTCATTAGTTTTGGCTAATGTGGGCTCCTACTAATGTGCACATGTAATAACAAATTTTTTTAAATGAGAATTTTAGCCCTACATATAAAACAATCATAGCAAAAAAGTAACAATTAGTAAAAAGTAACAATCCGTTAATAAAGAGTAACAATTTGATATGGTAAAATATCTTAATTGTCGATTGATTGTAGCGGTATTTCTGCTCACTTGGTCATAATATGATTATCTTTGTGGTAAAAAAATAGTAACAATTTGGTCGGTTGACATAATAAAAAAAAATTTATGAAAATATACAGAAATTTTTAAAAAAACTATTTTGTGGTTTTAAATCAACAATCTGGAGTGATCTCAATTGATTTTAATGCAAGAAATGGTTCGTGTTAAGTTGATGGCTGAAAAATAAATTTAATGAATATGGGCTGAATACGTACTTGTCCTTTTTTCTATTTGGTTTGATGGGATTTTAAAAGGGAGCTATTGCAATACAGAACTTGTAGGAGGGATACCTTTGTCAAGGAGCTATCACTGAGTCCTCCCTTTTATTTTATAATTCAGTGAGGGGGGGGGGGGTCACAGTCGGACCCCCCCAACGTGCCACATGCCGACGCAACAACAGACCCGTCATCGACGACGGGGAGACAACACCAGACCACCACCCAGTGGGACGACCGTCACTCGGCGGGATACAGCACAAACCATTCCAGACTTCAAACTCTAGTGGTCTCTGATTTACAGAGAAATGTAGCCGTTTTTTATCATCCACTCCAAACTCCAGTGGTCCTCAATGTTCTTCAGCGTCCACTAAGCCCATCCAAACGTCGCCCAGCCGTAGACATCCAACTGGGCCCTGGGTAGCCTCTGGTACTCCTCCTTGTCCGCCCCCCTCACCTGCCACTCAGCCACCCACTCACCTGCGTCACAAACCATCCATCATCACACCATGATAATCGAATAGTATGGTAAGGTTTGAATTCTAGGTCGATATCGGTATGTACTGGTTTTATCCAATCCGAGATTGGTACTATCTCCGATCTCAATACTTTGTCCGTACTAATCGGTACTTGTAATTACCGATCCGTATCGATCGATTCAAACAGGTACCAGTCGGTACGAACCTAGGGCTGGCAATTTTGGACCCGACACGAAGTTAGTAGGTATGGGTCAAGGTTAAACTGGTTCGGGTCGTAAGACCCATTTAATAAACGGGTCGACACGATAGACCCGTTTAATAAACGGGTCGGGTCCGGGTTTAGGGTCTGGACACGGTAGACCCGGTAAGACCCGTTTAACATTCAACGGGTTGTGTCGGGTCAGGTCCGGTCTACCCGCAATCCGATACTGTAGCAGGTCTATTGGATCAAGTCGGGTCGAGTTGGATTGGGTCGGATTGGGTCAACTGAATAGACTCGTGTGGTAAACAGGTCTAACGAGTCTTATCGGGTCGACCCGTTTATAAACAGATCGGGTACAGGTTTAGGATCTAAACACGATTAGTTGAACGGGTAGGGTCCGGGTCTAGGGGTTTTGGACACGACCTGAAACTAGACACGACACGAACCCGACTTGACCCGTTGACACCCCTATACGAACCGGTATCGATAGGTACAGATTTTTTTTTTTTTTACCTCAGTCGGTATCAATCTGTGTCAACCAGTAACGGTATATATCGACCGGTAAGTACTGGTTCCGGGCTTACCGATACCGGAATTTTAAACCCTAATCGTAATAAATAGAATTATGCATAGCCGATTCTGTTTTTTCTTTTTTAGATCGGCGGGTGTCCCTGAAACCTTTCAGGCAATGACCCGACTCGGACCAATCCACTTATCCCCCACCCCGCAAGTGAAGCCCGACCCACTCGGCAATTCCCCAGGGTAAATTGAGGGAAGGGGGGAGGGGGGGTGTCAGAACCCACAACCTCGATCCTCACCCAAGTATCAGTTGTTCGCCAACTCTCCTATACCCTGGTTGGTAATATTAGCAGATTAGATACCTATGAAGACGAGGGGGCCCTCGGCGACAGACATCGTGCGAAGATTGGCGGATCGGTCGGTCCCCAGCTGCCACGGGCTCGTTGAGCAGCTCCACTGCGAGAAGACTTGGACTAGGGGTGCACCTGATTGAGGGAAGTGAGGTGAGAGGTCAACCTGAGCCCAACCCATAGTGTTGTATCTTTAACCCAAGTTCAATCCAACCCAAGGTTGGGTTGGTATTGGCTTGCCCAAACCGGATCCAATCTCAATATGGATAGCTCGGCCCACTCGGGTTAAGCTCGGATACTTTGATGGTTTGGGCCGTCCGGCAAACTACACTCAGCCTATGATCATTTTGTTTATCTTCATCTTCTCATTTAATTTGGTTCATTATATTCGTTCTCTATAGTGTGAAACATGATATCATATGTATGTTTTTATTTTTTAAGAAATCAGTACTCTTATGATATCATATATATGTTGTTACGTACGTTGTAAAATACTAGTGCATGACCGTGCTTGTCGGCATTGCAGCGGACCGTCCTCGGCGGCAACACATCTGTCAGCACTACAGCGGGCCGTCTTCGGTGGCAAAACACCTAAACACCTTCGGCAACAAAACACTTTCGACGACAACACCGGCATTCATAGGGACACTTATTTCCTCGCCCATGTCGAATGGCACGAAGCGGGCACCTTTGGCGCGACCAACTCCCCCTCCCCCTATAATTAATCAATGATAGCTGTCTCTATTCGAACGGATTCCTTGAGATCGACCCGATGGTTTGGGGCAGCCGAAATTTCAACAGGCGGGTTTATAGTCGTTGATGCGAACAACGATCACGGGATGAACGGTCAGGTTTAGTGCAGTTTAAATGGGTCGGGATTTTACGGGTTTCGTGCAGTTTAAATGGTTAGGGAGAGAGTTGGTTGACGAGAAAATAGAGATTGTGCGTTGATTTTTGAACGAATGGACGGGGAAATAGAGATCGTGCATTCATTTATTTTTGAACGAATGGTTAGATCTATTCGGTTCATTTTTGTCCAGTCAGCTTCCGTTTTGTCGATCTAGTCAGCACAAAACCGACGTGTCATGTTATATAGATATTAGAATGCATAGTATAATTATACAGGTTGGGTTAATTGATCCCCCTCCCCAGGTCTTACTCGAATTCAGGTTGGATTGGGCTTTTTAAACCCAAGCCCAATCCAAGTTCGCATAAACCCAATCCAAGTTCGAGAAAATTGGATTGGGTTCGGGTTGGTCTGCCCAAGTTGCAGCCCTAGGCACGGTATTGGTAATTGCTTTATTAGGTTTTTTTTTTTAGTACATCACTACTTTATTAGTTGAATATACACATGGTAACCTAAAATATGAAAAGATTCATTCCACCTATATTTACCCTGCATTTCCATTAAAAAAGAGGCTATTAACGATAGGTCCTTCTAACATATTGTACTTAGTCATAAAATCGAACAGATATATGCTTTAGAGTTAGGTTGCCCCCTCACTACAAGAAATAGGGTCTTTACCGACGGACATTATTATCACCGTCGGTAATAATACACTTTTTACCGACGGTTACAATAATATCCGTCGGTATTATAACTTCAATTTTTTTAATTTTCTTTGCATATTTATACCGACGGTATACATATTTACCGTCGGTAATATAATTATTGCCGACGGTTACATATAAACCGTCGGCAAAATGTCATCGTCGTGATATTTTACCGACGGTAATTGTATGTCCGTCGGTATAACCAATGTTACCGACAGCCATAATATCTCCGTCGGCAATATACCGACGGTAATAAAATGTCCGTCGGTAAAAGTGTCCCGACGAAACTCAGTGTAAAAACCGAGCCTCTGGAAAAAAATAGGAGGTTGAGTTTCGTCGTGCTATTTACCGACGGGCGTTAAAGTTCCGTCGGTATAACTAATTATACCGACGGTATTTATATGTCCGTCGGCACAATACCGACGGTAATTTAGTTTCCGTCGGTAAAATGTCCCGACGAAACTCAGGGTGCCAAACCGAGCCTCTGGAAAAAATTGAACTTGTGCTTTCGTCGGGATTATACCGACGGAATTTATATATCCGTCGGTACAATACCGACGGTAATTAAATTTCCGTCGGTAAAATGTCCCGACGAAACTCAGGGTGCCAAACCGAGCCTCTGGAAAAAATTGAACTTGAATTTTTGTCGTGGAGTTTTACCGACGGATTGTTATTTACCGTCGGTAAAAAAATTAGTTTTACCGACGGAAGCTAAAATGTCCGTCGGCAAAAACCCTGTTATATAACCAAACAGTCGAGGTCTTCTTTGATTCTTCTGTTTCGATCTCTCCGGCGCGCGCCCCTCTCTCAATCTCTCTCTCTCTCTCACCGACCCGACCCCCCGGCGACCCCGTCCCCCTCCGGCAGCCCCGAGATCCCCTCCGGCCACCCATCCCCCTCCCGGCCACCCATCCCCCTCCCGACCTCCGCCCCTCCCCGGCCTCCCGGCCCTCTCTCTCTCTCCCCCGGCCTCCTCCCCCCCTCCCCGGCCTCCCTAGCCTTCCCTCTCTCTCTCTCTCTCTCTCTCTCTCTCTCTCTCTCTCTCTCTACTTCCTCCCCTCACCTGTCTCTCTCTCTCTCGATCCCTTGCACCTCCGGCCGGCCACCCATCACCTCCCTTGCACCTCCGGCCACCCCTCCGCTTTCTCGCGCCACCGACTGCGACACCAGTGCTCCTCCTCCTTCTCGAGGCCTGCCGACCATCGCTAGTGAGCTCCTCCTCCTCCTCCCTTTCCCCCTTCGGTTAATTTGTGGTAATATATATATTAACCTGTCGCATGTCAGTCAGACATAGTCCCGACTTCAAGCAATTATAGACAGTGACCCTAGCATCAACGTTAATTACCAAATCGGGTAAACCTTTTTATTTATTTTGTTTTTTGGTAGATTGAAGTGGGGAGGTCATCGCCGGACCTCCAAGAGGCGCCACATGCCCACACTAATAGACCGCCCACACTCAGCCCGAAGGTTTTTTCCGATTCCGCTCAACCCAATTGACGTGACAGCGTGCAACTGGTGGTGTAAAAGATTTAAATGTCACTAGTAGGTTTCAGCCACCAATTGTATGCTGTCAAGTTAATCATGCTGGCGGAATAGGAAAAACCTTAAGGCTGAATAGCATTTCTCTAATTCTTATGGCTCCATTTGTTAAGGGCTAAATATTTTGATAAGTACTTTGTCAAGTATTTTAGAATTATGTAATAAATGTTTCATTTGGCTTGAAGTACGTATCTACCATGGTGGTAAATATTAGGGATTTTTTTGTTCAAAATATTATTAATTTTTTAATTGAATAGTGGTTTATCAGAAGTATTTAACACACTAGTGCTCTAACAGCCATGTGACAGATTAATTAGTGCCGTAAAGTGGTGTCACGTTATTCGCCGAGTCGACTCGAAACTCGGCCGAGTCGACTCGACTCGGCTGAGTTTCGATCCGACTCGGTCCAAAACTCGAGTTTCGATCTGACTCGGTTGAGTTTCGATCCGACTCGAGTTTGTCGGGTTTTAGCCGAGTTGTCGTGTGTACTCGACTCATTAAGGTTTCGAGTCGAGTCGAGTTTTCGTGTTTTAAAACATTAAATTTTATCCTATCAAAACTGAATTGAATGGGGGAATGGGGGGCAAAATGTAGTTTTTAGACTAGGGTGAGCGTCGGTTTTGTCGGTCGGTTTCGGTGTGGGTTTTGTCGGTTATATTTTTTTCGGTTTACGAAAAATCAAAACCGAAATCGAAACCGAAACCGAAACCGAAATAGTCGGTTTTTGTCGGTTCGGTGTGATATGAGGTATGCTAAAGCCATAAATCTACTCGAGCGACAGAGAGAACCGTCAGACCCCAAGTGTTTACTTGATGAGGCTCCCTGACTTGTTGACTTACTGTCGTATAACTTTGGTGCTATGCCTAGCATTCGAACTATCAGCAGTTCAAATGCTGGCCAGCAACCCTAGGTTTACTATGTGACTAGTCTACTCATCATAATACACTCATCCATTAGGGATGTGGATGGCCTGTAGAAGTTTTGGTTCGGTGTTCCATACCCGGGAACCAAAACCGAAATTGTGCGGAGTCTTATAACATTGTTTGAAATTATATGTCAGGTGTTGTATAGCCAGATAGACGAAGATGTCTTCGATCGATAAGAGTTGGATGCGTAATTCGAATCGCATGAGCCAAGAGTACAGAGAAGGAGTCAGGAAATTTCTGGATTTTGCATTTGAGCGTCTTGCACCGCTTGATGGAAAAATTTTGTGTCCCTGTATAGACTGCGGAAGGGTGATTAGGAAGGTTCGAGAGGAATGTGAGGTTGATCTGGTAATGCGTGGCATTGACGTTACCTATACCCGTTGGTTCTCGTACGGTGAGGAGCTAGATGCAGTCCCCATGGCAGCTCACGGTGAAACTTCAAACACAGTGATCGCTGATGATAATATTAATACAGACGATGACGATGACATGCAGGGTATGATACATGATTTGCAAGGTGGAATAGGCACGGAAACACCGTCAGGTGATCAGCCCAATATCGAAGCGGACAAGATCTACAGATTGCTTAAAGATGCCGAACAACCTCTATACCCGGGGTGTGAGAAGTTTTCAAAACTCTCTTTCACTGTAAAGCTTCTTCATTTGAAGTGCCTCAATGGTTGGAGTAATAAGTCATTTAATATGTTGGTAGAGTTGCTGAAAGAGGCTTTTCCTATGGGTGAGACAGTACCGAAATCATTCTACGAGGCGAAGAAGACAATTAAAGATCTCGGTCTGGGTTATGAGAAAATTGATGCATGCGTGAACGATTGTATGTTGTACCGGAAAGAGTACGAACATGCGCGGTCATGCCACATATGCGGAGCAACGAGATATAAAGAGACGGATGCCGAGTCTAGTACCAGTCGAAGGAAGAAAAATGTATCTGCAAAGGTTCTCCTATACTTCCCGCTCAGGGACAGGCTTCAGAGGTTGTTTATGTCATCGAAGACTGCTGAGCACATGAGGTGGCATGCACGAGAACGTACAGATGACGGGATTATGAGACATCCGGCCGACTCTCTGACGTGGAAAGATTTTGATCATACATATCCTGAATTCGCATGTGAAGTTCGCAACGTCAGGTTAGGGCTTGCTAGCGATGGCTTCAATCCCTTTGGGAATATGAGTGTGTCGTACAGCATTTGGCCAGTTGTCCTAGTTTCATACAATTTGCCTCCCTGGATGTGCTTAAAAAAGCCATACACAATGCTCTCCTTGCTCATTCCCGGACCCAGGTCGCCTGGTAATGATATTGACGTTTACTTGCAGCCGTTGATTGAGGAGTTGAACGAGTTATGGGAAGTTGGGGCCGATACGTATGATGCCTCGTTGCGCCAGAATTTTCGGATGCATGCGGCACTTCTATGGACCATCAACGATTTTCCTGCATATGCCAACTTATCCGGGTGGAGTACTAAAGGAAAATTGGCGTGCCCTACATGCAATAAGGAGACAGATTCATTACGATTGAAGAACGGAGGCAAGTTCTGTTATATGGGCCATCGAAGATTCCTTGTTGACGGCCATAAGTGGAGGCAGAACAAAAGAGCTTTCAACGGCAAGAAGGAACTTGCAAAGGCCCCGGAGCAGCTTTCGGGGGTAGAAGTCTTGTGCGAATTGGATCAGCTTGATGCCGTGGCACTTGGAAAAGATAAAAAGAAGAGAACGCATGAAGATTCTACGCGTGAGCATAACTGAAAGAAGAAGAGTATTTTCTTTAAACTACCGTACTGGAGCAGCCTACTCTTGCGGCATAACTTGGATGTCATGCATATTGAGAAAAATGTGTGTGACAACATTATAGGAACACTGCTGAATCTCGACGGTAAGACGAAGGATAATCTTAAATCTCGTCTCGATCTTAAGGAGTTGGGCATCCGAAAATCACTTCATCCCCAAGAGATTGGGGATAAGTATGTGTTGCCAGTTGCATGCTACACCATGAGCTCACAGCAAAAGGCAGCCTTATGTGCATTCCTACGGTCTGTGAAAACGCCAGACGGTTATTCTTCGAATATCGCACGATGCGTGCAAGAGAACGGCCGGAAGTTGTCTGGATTAAAGAGCCACGATTGTCATGTTCTTATGCAGCGATTGTTATCTCTTGCTATACGTGGGAATTTAACCGAAGAGGTGTCCGGTCCGTTAATTGAGCTCAGCACTTTTTTCAGACAGTTGTGCTCGAAGGTACTTAGAGTGGACCAACTTGAACAGATGGAGAGGGATATTGCGCTCACATTGTGCAAGTTAGAGATGATATTTCCACCTTCATTCTTTGATGTCATGGTGCATTTGACCGTTCACTTGGCAAATGAGGCCAAACTCGGCGGCCCAGTTCATTACCGGTGGATGTATTTTATCGAGAGGTAATCGTCTCGTCTCATTCGCACAATGTATTTGATCGTTCTTGATATATTCATACAAATATTTTTTTCTCAAATTAGGTACTTGCGAACATTGAAATCATATGTTCGTAATAAAAGTCGTCCGGAGGGATCAATTGCTGAAGGATACCTAGCAGAAGAATGTCTAACATTCTGCTCAAGATACCTACATGGTATAGACACACGATTCAATCAACTTGAGCGGAACTATGACGGTGGTCCAATAGACTTCGATGGGGGTCTGTCTATATTTGCCGAAATGGGTAGACCTGTAGGAGGAGGCAAAACCCGTCGATTGTCTGTAGATGAGATTCAACAGGCACATATGTATGTGTTGCGCCAATGTGATGAAGTGTGGCCATTCATTGAGTAAGCATTTTACGATCATTTACTCATTCTTTCAGTCCATTCATTAAGTATATGTGCTAATTATAATCTAATTCATAACCGGTAAAACAGGAAGCATAAAGCCATCATTAATAATCGGGGTATTCGAAATGCTCCCCAAATTCATGATCGTGAATTCCCATCGTGGTTCGAGAAACACGTAAGTATTCACATCATTACTGAATTTCATTGACATCCATTACCGAACAATAATTATGTGTTCATATCATGAATGTCGTGTGGTTATTATAGGCACAGGAGCTGCACGACAACCACGATCCGCTGATGAATGAGGATCTCTGGCGCTTATCTTGTAGTCCTTTGCAAGACGCAATATCGTACGATGGTTATATCGTGAACGGTTATAGATTTCGGACGAAAGATAGTGAAAAATCACGAAGAACCCAAAATAGTGGGGTTGTCGTCAACGGTGAGCAAGAAGAATTAGAAAATATCGACTTCTACGGCGTCCTCAACGAGATTCTCGAGATTAAATTCCTTGGCCAAAATCGGATCGTATTATTCAAATGCGATTGGTATGATGTTAATAATCGCGGGACTGGTTATAATGTCGACAAATACGGTTTTATCAGCATCAACACTGCCAAGAGATTGAATACCCAATATGAAGATCCATTCATTCTTGCCTCTCAAGCGCAACAGATATTTTATGCACCGGATAATACCTCTCCAGGTTGGCAAATTGTAGTCAGGTCACCACCCAGAGATTTTTACGACATGGGAGACAAGGATGCGGGGGTCGTCGATGATGATTTGGATGCATACCAGAATGATGAGATAATCATTGTCGACGCAGTGCACGACGAAAATGAAGATGTCGACAATATAAACTGGACAGCGAATGCAGATCAAATAATAGAAGAGGGAAGCGATGAGAGTGACAGAGATGAGACAGAAAATGACTAGACCGTATGTAAATCAAATTGTTTCATATTTAAATCATACTGTTTCACCGATTCATATGTAAATCATACTGTTTCATATGTAAATCATACCGTTTCACCGATTTACGATCCGACCGATTCACCGATTTAGAGTCTAAGAGTTGGAAAATCATAAGTTAGCGTGTTTCGGATATGAAATAGGTTTCGATTCGATCGGATCGTCATCGGATCGGCATCCGATAATTCGAAGTTGGAATTATTCCGTATTTCGGACTTGCGAGCGGGTTCTAATTGGATATTTGACCAATTTACGCTCCGATTCACCGATTTAGAGTCTAAGTGTTGGAAAATCATAAGTTAGCGTGTTTCGGATATGAAATAGGTTTGGATTCGATCCGATCGTCATCGGATCGGCATCCGATAATTCGAAGTTGGATTTATTCCGTATTTCGGACTTGCGAGCGGGTTCTAATTGGATATTTGACCAATTTACGCTCCGATTCACCGGTTTAGAGTCTAAGTGTTGGAAAATCATAAGTTAGCGTGTTTCGGATATGAAATAGGTTTGGATTCGATCCGATCATCATCGGATCGGCATCCGGTAATTCGAAGTTGGAATTATTCCGTATTTCGGACTTGCGAGCGGGTTCTAATTGGATATTTGACCAATTTACGCTCCGATTCACCGATTTAGAGTCTAAGTGTTGGAAAATCATAAGTTAGCGTGTTTTGGATATGAAATAGGTTTGGATTCGATCTGATCGTCATCGGATCGGCATCCGATAATTCGAAGTTGGATTTATTCCGTATTTCGGACTTGCGAGCGGGTTCTAATTGGATATTTGACCAATTTACGCTCCGATTCACCGGTTTAGAGTCTAAGTGTTGGAAAATCATAAGTTAGCGTGTTTCGGATATGAAATAGGTTTGGATTCGATCCGATCGTCATCGGATCGGCATCCGGTAATTCGAAGTTGGAATTATTCCGTATTTCGGACTTGCGAGCGGGTTCTAATTGGATATTTGACCAATTTACGCTCCGATTCACCGGTTTAGAGTCTAAGTGTTGGAAAATCATAAGTTAGCGTGTTTCGGATATGAAATAGGTTTGGATTCGATCCGATCGTCATCGGATCGGCATCCGGTAATTCGATGTTGGAATTATTCCGTATTTCGGACTTGCGAGCGGGTTCTAATTGGATATTTGACCAATTTACGCTCCGATTCACCGATTTAGAGTCTAAGTGTTGGAAAATCATAAGTTAGCGTGTTTCGGATATAAAATAGGTTTGGATTCGATCCGATCGTCATCGGATCGGCATCCGATAATTCGAACTTGGAATTATATTCCGTATTTCGGACTTCCGAGCGGGTTCTAATTGGATATTTGACCACTTTACGATCCGATTAACCGATTTAGAGTCTAACTGTTTCATATTGTTTCATATTGCGAGCGGGTTCATATTGTTTTATATTGTTTCATATGTAAATCATACTGTTTCATATATAAATCAAACTGTTTCATATTGTTTCATATGTAAATCTTAAATCTTACTGTTTCATATGTAAATTAAATTATTTCAGATGGCATCACGGTCATATGTTCGTAGAGGCAGAGGCAGAGGCAGGGGTGGGGTAGCTCAGAGCGCTCCGTCTGCCACCCCAGGGTCCGAGGCTGAGCCGTCCGGATCTGGTAGTGCTGTTCCTCTCTCCACACCAGCTCCTACTGTGGTCACAGCCTCCGGAGCTTCGAGCAGTGCTCAGCACTCGGCTGCAGCGTCTACGCCCACAGGTAATGTTTAGATCTAAAGTTTTATACATGTTGTAAATACTTCTTCAGTACTGATGTATATTTTATTTGCAGGGTCGACCAGGTACGTAGGCGACCGGGGCGTGACGACGGCCCGGCGCTTGTCGGCCTTACGCGAGCCGCTGTCCCTACAGTGGAGCGGCCATACCTTTGTGGGCGAGCACGCTTCTGACGCCGCCACGTGGGTCGGCATGATAGTACGGGAGGAGAGGAATGCCCCGATTATGGGGTTAAGGGGGTGGAAGAACATTGATGCATCCTATAAGGAGAGGATGTATCAGCAGTTTTTGGTACGTTAGTTTCATTAAAGCATTTTAGAATAATATCGTACTTCTTTATAATTTGATTTGATAAAATGACTTGTTTCTAAATTGATTTTACAGGAGAAATTTAAATGGGAGAACATGGAAACCGACACCCATCGGGAGGACTTGTGGAAGACGATGGGTGAGCGGTACAGGGATTACCGTCACGAGCTCTACAAGCTCTACGGTTACTTGGTCGGCCAGCCGGCTGAGGAGGTACAGGCTGCGGCTGGGACGAGAGACGCGTCACCGCTACACATTCTACAGTTTTTGGTCGCTCACTGGGCCACCCCTAACTTTCAGGTATAATTATAATTTTGTTGATTCGTACTTGTTTTAATGTTATACTAAAAATTTGTATTGATGTTTCAAAATTTAATCGATTGCACAGAATAAATCTGCTATAGGCAAGCATAATAGAAGTGCCTCGACGACACCTGCTCCAGTGAAGGGGAGGACCTCCATGCCCCAGCTTGCCCAGCAGCTGGTAAATGATACAAACATTGTTATTATTTAAAGCTCTATACATGTTATATTAACTCGTCTATTTATTTTATATGTCCAACAGACACAGTCCTTGGGCCACGAGCCTAATAGGATTGACCTTTTTGAGGCCTCTAGGAGGCGGCGTATCGATGGGGCATTTCTGGACGACAGGGTTGCCTCGCAAGTGGTAAGTAATTAAATTACTGTTAATATATTCTTATACATATGCCATAAAATATCATTGAATATCATTGGTTGTTTTTATATAGGAGAGGATGCGACTTATGGTGACCCCGTCGGGCGAGGCCGGCTCCTCCTCCAGCTCAGTATCTGTCGACTCAGCGATGGATACTGTGCTGAGACCTGCCACGCACGGCCGTGTCCTCTGTACGGGCCTTGGAGTCACGCCCTCCTCCTACTTTGGACGAGAGGGTATGCGCTCGAGGGCACGGGACACCCAGACCGGTGCTATCACTCAGCTGCAGTCTGCGCTAGACGCGGAGCGAGAGCAGAGGCAGGCCCTCGAGCAGAGGATGGAGGCGGAGCGAGAGCAGAGGCAGGCCCTCGAGCAGAGGGTTGAGGCGGAGAAGAAGGCCCTCGATGAGGAAAGAGAAGCTCGCAGGGAACTGGAGCGTAAATTTAATGAATTCATAAGCCGGTCTAGCGGTGGCTCATCCTCATGATCAGGTACTTACTAATCTTTATAATATTAGCAAAAAATATGAATCTTACTAATTTGAGTTTTGATCATATTATCACACTTATGATTTTCCAACACTTAGACTATAAATCGGTAAATCGAATCGTAAATGGTCACTCTCTCTCTCATGGTAATGATGTAGCCTCTGTTTTTCTTTTAAATACGGAATAATTCCAAGTTCGAATTACCGGATGCCGATCCGATGACGATCGGATCGAATCCAAACCTATTTCATATCCGAAACACGCTAACTTATGATTTTCCAACACTTAGACTCTAAACCGGTGAATCGGAGCGTAAATTGGTCAAATATCCAATTAGAACCCGCTCGCAAGTCCGAAATACGGAATAAATCCAACTTTGAATTATCGGATGCCGATCCGATGACGATCGGATCGAATCCAAACCTATTTCATATCCGAAACACGCTAACTTATGATTTTCCAACACTTAGACTCTAAATCGGTGAATCGGAGCGTAAATTGGTCAAATATCCAATTAGAACCCGCTCGCAAGTCCGAAATACGGAATAATTCCAACTTCGAATTATCGGATGCCGAGCCGATGACGATCCGATCGAATCCAAACCTATTTTATATCCGAAACACGCTAACTTATGATTTTCCAACACTTAGACTCTAAATCGGTGAATCGGAGCGTAAATTGGTCAAATATCCAATTAGAACCCGCTCGCAAGTCCGAAATACGGAATAATTCCAACTTCGAATTATCGGATGCCGAGCCGATGACGATCGGATCGAATCCAAACCTATTTTATATCCGAAACACGCTAACTTATGATTTTCCAACACTTAGACTCTAAATCGGTGAATCGGAGCGTAAATTGGTCAAATATCCAATTAGAACCCGCTCGCAAGTCCGAAATACGGAATAATTCCAACTTCGAATTACCGGATGCCGATCCGATGACGATCGGATCGAATCCAAACCTATTTCATATCCGAAACACGCTAACTTATGATTTTCCAACACTTAGACTCTAAATCGGTGAATCGAAGCGTAAATTGGTCAAATATCCAATTAGAACCCGCTCGCAAGTCCGAAATACGGAATAATTCCAAGTTCGAATTATCGGATGCCGAGCCGATGACGATCCGATCGAATCCAAACCTATTTTATATCCGAAACACGCTAACTTATGATTTTCCAACACTTAGACTCTAAATCGGTGAATCGGAGCGTAAATTGGTCAAATATCCAATTAGAACCCGCTCGCAAGTCCGAAATACGGAATAATTCCAAGTTCGAATTATCGGATGCCGAGCCGATGACGATCCGATCGAATCCAAACCTATTTTATATCCGAAACACGCTAACTTATGATTTTCCAACACTCAGACTCTAAATCGGTGAATCGGAGCGTAAATTGGTCAAATATCCAATTAGAACCCGCTCGCAAGTCCGAAATACGGAATAATTCCAAGTTCGAATTATCGGATGCCGAGCCGATGACGATCCGATCGAATCCAAACCTATTTTATATCCGAAACACGCTAACTTATGATTTTCCAACACTTAGACTCTAAATCGGTGAATCGGAGCGTAAATTGGTCAAATATCCAATTAGAACCCGCTCGCAAGTCCGAAATACGGAATAATTCCAACTTTGAATTACCGGATGCCGATCCGATGACGATCGGATCGAATCCAAACCTATTTCATATCCGAAACACGCTAACTTATGATTTTCCAACACTTAGACTCTAAATCGGTGAATCGGAGCGTAAATTGGTCAAATATCCAATTAGAACCCGCTCGCAAGTCCGAAATACGGAATAATTCCAAGTTCGAATTATCGGATGCCGAGCCGATGACGATCCGATCGAATCCAAACCTATTTTATATCCGAAACACGCTAACTTATGATTTTCCAACACTTAGACTCTAAATCGGTGAATCGGAGCGTAAATTGGTCAAATATCCAATTAGAACCCGCTCGCAAGTCCGAAATACGGAATAATTCCAACTTCGAATTACCGGATGCCGATCCGATGACGATCGGATCGAATCCAAACCTATTTCATATCCGAAACACGCTAACTTATGATTTTCCAACACTTAGACTCTAAATCGGTGAATCGGAGCGTAAATTGGTCAAATATCCAATTAGAACCCACTCGCAAGTCCGAAATACGGAATAATTCCAAGTTCGAATTATCGGATGCCGAGCCGATGACGATCCGATCGAATCCAAACCTATTTTATATCCGAAAACTTATGATTTTCCAACACTTAGACTCTAAATCGGTGAATCGGAGCGTAAATTGGTCAAATATCCAATTAGAACCCACTCGCAAGTCCGAAATTCGGAATAATTCCAAGTTCGAATTATCGAATGCCGATCCGATGACGATCCGATCGAATCCAAACCTATTTTATATCCGAAACACGCTAACTTATGATTTTCCAACACTTAGACTCTAAATCGGTGAATCGGAGCGTAAATTGGTCAAATATCCAATTAGAACCCGCTCACAAGTCCGAAATACGGAATAATTCCAACTTCGAATTACCGGATGCCAATCCGATGACGATCGGATCGAATCCAAACCTATTTCACATCCGAAACACGCTAACTTATGATTTTCCAACACTTAGACTCTAAATCGGTGAATCGGAGCGTAAATTGGTCAAATATCCAATTAGAACCCGCTCGCAAGTCCGAAATACGGAATAATTCTAAGTTCGAATTATCGGATGCCGAGCCGATGACGATCCGATCGAATCCAAACCTATTTTATATCCGAAACACGCTAACTTATGATTTTCCAACACTTAGACTCTAAATCGGTGAATCGGAGCGTAAATTGGTCAAATATCCAATTAGAACCCGCTCGCAAGTCCGAAATACGGAATAATTCCAAGTTCGAATTATCGGATGCCGAGCCGATGACGATACGATCGAATCCAAACCTATTTTATATCCGAAACACGCTAACTTATGATTTTCCAACACTTAGACTCTAAATCGGTGAATCGGAGCGTAAATTGGTCAAATATCCAATTAGAACCCGCTCGCAAGTCCGAAATACGGAATAATTCCAAGTTCGAATTATCGGATGCCGAGCCGATGACGATCCGATCGAATCCAAACCTATTTTATATCCGAAACACGCTAACTTATGATTTTCCAACACTTAGACTCTAAATCGGTGAATCGGAGCGTAAATTGGTCAAATATCCAATTAGAACCCGCTCGCAAGTCCGAAATACGGAATAATTCCAAGTTCGAATTATCGGATGCCGAGCCGATGACGATCCGATCGAATCCAAACATATTTTATATCCGAAACACGCTAACTTATGATTTTCCAACACTTAGACTCTAAATCGGTGAATCGGAGCGTAAATTAGTCAAATATCCAATTAGAACCCGCTCGCAAGTCCGAAATACGGAATAATTCCAACTTCGAATTACCGGATGCCGATCCGATGACGATCGGATCGAATCCAAACCTATTTCATATCCGAAACACGCTAACTTATGATTTTCCAACACTTAGACTCTAAATCGGTGAATCGGAGCGTAAATTGGTCAAATATCCAATTAGAACCCGCTCGCAAGTCCGAAATACGGAATAATTCCAAGTTCGAATTATCGGATACCGAGCCGATGACGATCCGATCGAATCCAAACCTATTTTATATCCGAAACACTCTAACTTATGATTTTCCAACACTTAGACTCTAAATCGGTGAATCGGAGCGTAAATTGGTCAAATATCCAATTAGAACCCGCTCGCAAGTCCGAAATACGGAATAATTCCAACTTCGAATTACCGGATGCCGATCCGATGACGATCGGATCGAATCCAAACCTATTTCATATCCGAAACACGCTAACTTATGATTTTCCAACACTTAGACTCTAAATCGGTGAATCGGAGCGTAAATTGGTCAAATATCCAATTAGAACCCACTCGCAAGTCCGAAATACGGAATAATTCCAAGTTCGAATTATCGGATGCCGAGCCGAAGACGATCCGATCGAATCCAAACCTATTTTATATCCGAAAACTTATGATTTTCCAACACTTAGACTCTAAATCGGTGAATCGGAGCGTAAATTGGTCAAATATCCAATTAGAACCCACTCGCAAGTCCGAAATTCGGAATAATTCCAAGTTCGAATTATCGAATGCCGATCCGATGACGATCCGATCGAATCCAAATCTATTTTATATCCGAAACACGCTAACTTATGATTTTCCAACACTTAGACTCTAAATCGGTGAATCGGAGCGTAAATTGGTCAAATATCCAATTAGAACCCGCTCGCAAGTCCGAAATACGGAATAATTCCAACTTCGAATTACCGGATGCCGATCCGATGACGATCGGATCGAATCCAAACCTATTTCACATCCGAAACACGCTAACTTATGATTTTCCAACACTTAGACTCTAAATCGGTGAATCGGAGCGTAAATTGGTCAAATATCCAATTAGAACCCGCTCGCAAGTCCGAAATACGGAATAATTCTAAGTTCGAATTATCGGATGCCGAGCCGATGACGATCCGATCGAATCCAAACCTATTTTATATCCGAAACACGCTAACTTATGATTTTCCAACACTTAGACTCTAAATCGGTGAATCGGAGCGTAAATTGGTCAAATATCCAATTAGAACCTGCTCGCAAGTCCGAAATACGGAATAATTCCAAGTTCGAATTATCGGATGCCGAGCCGATGACGATCCGATCGAATCCAAACCTATTTTATATCCGAAACACGCTAACTTATGATTTTCCAACACTTAGACTCTAAATCGGTGAATCGGAGCGTAAATTGGTCAAATATCCAATTAGAACCCGCTCGCAAGTCCGAAATACGGAATAATTCCAAGTTCGAATTATCGGATACCGAGCCGATGACGATCCGATCGAATCCAAACCTATTTTATATCCGAAACACGCTAACTTATGATTTTCCAACACTTAGACTCTAAATCGGTGAATCGGAGCGTAAATTGGTCAAATATCCAATTAGAACCCGCTCGCAAGTCCGAAATACGGAATAATTCCAAGTTCGAATTATCGGATGCCGAGCCGATGACGATCCGATCGAATCTAAACCTATTTTATATCCGAAACACGCTAACTTATGATTTTCCAACACTTAGACTCTAAATCGGTGAATCGGAGCGTAAATTGGTCAAATATCCAATTAGAACCCGCTCGCAAGTCCGAAATACGGAATAATTCCAACTTCGAATTACCGGATGCCGATCCGATGACGATCGGATCGAATCCAAACCTATTTCATATCCGAAACACGCTAACTTATGATTTTCCAACACTTAGACTCTAAATCGGTGAATCGGAGCGTAAATTGGTCAAATATCCAATTAGAACCCGCTCGCAAGTCCGAAATACGGAATAATTCCAAGTTCGAATTATCGGATGCCGAGCCGATGACGATCCGATCGAATCCAAACCTATTTTATATCCGAAACACGCTAACTTATGATTTTCCAACACTTAGACTCTAAATCGGTGAATCGGAGCGTAAATTGGTCAAATATCCAATTAGAACCCGCTCGCAAGTCCGAAATACGGAA
The DNA here is from genome assembly GCA_947650365.1 of Chamaelirium japonicum. Taxonomy (NCBI): domain Eukaryota; kingdom Viridiplantae; phylum Streptophyta; class Magnoliopsida; order Liliales; family Melanthiaceae; genus Chamaelirium; species Chamaelirium japonicum. The sequence goes on along the minus strand of OX393549.1, from coordinate 95,680,655 downwards.
TAATTCCAAGTTCGAATTATCGGATGCCGAGCCGATGACGATCCAATCGAATCCAAACCTATTTTATATCCGAAACACGCTAACTTATGATTTTCCAACACTTAGACTCTAAATCGGTGAATCGGAGCGTAAATTGGTCAAATATCCAATTAGAACCCGCTCGCAAGTCCGAAATACGGAATAATTCCAAGTTCGAATTATCGGATGCCGAGCCGATGACGATCCGATCGAATCCAAACCTATTTTATATCCGAAACACGCTAACTTATGATTTTCCAACACTTAGACTCTAAATCGGTGAATCGGAGCGTAAATTGGTCAAATATCCAATTAGAACCCGCTCGCAAGTCCGAAATACGGAATAATTCCAACTTCGAATTACCGGATGCCGATCCGATGACGATCGGATCGAATCCAAACCTATTTCATATCCGAAACACGCTAACTTATGATTTTCCAACACTTAAACTCTAAATCGGTGAATCGGAGCGTAAATTGGTCAAATATCCAATTAGAACCCGCTCGCAAGTCCGAAATACGGAATAATTCCAAGTTCGATTTATCGGATGCCGAGCCGATGACGATCCGATCGAATCCAAACCTATTTTATATCCGAAACACGCTAACTTATGATTTTCCAACACTTAGACTCTAAATCGGTGAATCGGAGCGTAAATTGGTCAAATATCTAATTAGAACCCGCTCGCAAGTCCGAAATACGGAATAATTCCAAGTTCGAATTATCGGATGCCGAGCCGATGACGATCCGATCGAATCCAAACCTATTTTATATCCGAAACACGCTAACTTATGATTTTCCAACACTTAGACTCTAAATCGGTGAATCGGAGCGTAAATTGGTCAAATATCCAATTAGAACCCGCTCGCAAGTCCGAAATTCGGAATAATTCCAAGTTCGAATTATCGAATGCCGAATCGATGACGATCCGATCGAATCCAAACCTAGCTATTTGATATCCAAAACACGCTAAGTTATGATTTTTCAACACTTAGACTCTAAATCGGTGAATCGGAGCGTAAATTGGTCAAATATCCAATTAGAACCCGCTCGCAAGTCTGAAATACGGAATAATTCCAAGTTCGAATTATCGGATGCCGATAATTCTACGATCGGATCGAATCCAAACCTATTTCAAAATCGAAACACGCTAACTTATCATTTTTTAACGCTTAGACTCAGTTATAGATATAAACCATTTTTTTAACAAATACATGTTAATTGCAGGAGCAGGGCGGCGTTAGGGGATCGATGAGAGCACCAGCGTTGGTGGTGGGCGGGCGTGGTTGAGATAGGGCGGCGTCAGGGGATCGATGAGAGCACCGGCGTTGGTGGCGGGCGGGGGTGGTTGAGATAGGACATGTATCATCTCTCAGTTCTGGATTGTGTAAATATTATTTTGTAATATATGGTTATTTTTTGTTCTTGTCTATAATTGTCGGCCGAGAACTGTGGTAATATTTGATAATTTGCTGTAATTTTTTATCAATTTAGGTAATATTTTATAAATTGTGGTAATATTTGATAAATTGTGGTAATATATTGTGGTATTGAATCACAGGAATTAAATAACATTATTTAGGTAAATTTATTAAAAAAAAAAAATACTTATTACCGACGGAAATTAATTATTCCGTCGGTAATAATATTTTTATTTTTTTTAAATTATTAATGATTTGCCGACGGCATATAATATCCGTCGGTAATATATATAGTATTACCGACGGTTATATGAATTTGGTCGGTAATATATATATTATTACCGACGGATAATATATATATGTGTCGGTAATATATATATTATTACCGACAGTATGAAATATACCCGTCGGTAAAATGGTTATATATTACCGACGGATTCTTATATTTCGTCGGCAATACTAAATTATATTAGTTTTAAATTGATTAAATATTACCGACGGCGTTAATATTACCGTCGGTATTAATTATTATTACCGACGGTAATATTTGGTCCGTCGTATTGTTTTCCCCGACGCCTTCTTTCCCGACAGCAAGCGACGGAAATATCTTCCGTCGCTATAGAATATTACCGACGAAATTTTAATATTACCGACGGATAGTGTCCGTCGGTAATAACTGTTTTTTTTGTAGTGCCTCTTAGAAAATATCCATTTTACCCCTAAATGCAACTGTACGTACAAGCAACTATCCGATTTTAACATAATCACTGTAGTAAAAAAGTAAAATGTATGCAAAAATTGTTACTATTTTGCTAAAGTGGAATCATTGTTTATAAAATCTTGCCAGAATTATTTTTGCAACAGTGAAATCACTGTAGAAGAAGAGTACCAATATGCGCAGATTGAGTAACTAACTTTGTTGAGTAACAATCTATGTAAATTGTTATTATTTTGCTTCAATGAAATTACCATTGTATTTTTTTAAAAAAAAATCTTGTTTCAAAAAAAAAAACTACAGTGAAACTATTATAATAAAAGAGTAACAATCTGCGCAGATTGTCACTCTTGCTATAATAAAATCACAGTAGAAAAAAAATTGTGAAATCTCATCGGAATTTTTTTGCTATAGTGACATTGTTGAATCAAAATCTATAAGTTATTGTAGCGATAAGGATGAACGGACACGCTGTAAAGGGGCATTTGTCATTTTAAAGGGATAAAAGTCAACAAAGGTACTTGCTCAATCGACATCTTTTTCAGGAGGGGTCAAGTGCAAAATCATCTTGTTGTCGGCCATTTTCACTAAACTGATCTCTTACCAATAACCTCTCACTAATTCCCCTAAAAAAATACTTAATTTAACTGCTCATGAATACAAAGTGGGTGCCAGTTGAAAGCAGAGAAGAAGCTAGCACACCTGGCTGCGAGGAAATCGATAGCCTCGACCGTCTGATCTATGGTCTCCTGGGTGGTGCCATTTCTGGATGCACTGTGCTCGTACCCATTTTGGGATCCGGGCACCGAGTGCAGATTCACAATGACCTTCAACTCATATTTCCTCCACACCCAAGAACAATATCAGCATAGCCAAGATTAAACTCCACATGAAAAAAAAAAAAAAGAGAAGTAAATTACAAAAACCTCCCTTGAACTTCTCATTTCATATTAATATCCAAAATTTTTAAACAATTTGATCCCTGAACTATGCACCAACCCACTGGAATCCTCCCCCCTTCAACCCATTCTCTGATATGAACTTGAAGTCCTCCTCCACTACGTAGCTACTCCAGTGCTCCTGCGGCCACCATTCACCATGGGGATCGAACCCATGCACACATAACAACAATTAAACGATGCTTACAACCCTCGTGTATGCAGACCGGCCTGGGACCGATTGCATGCGGCTAATAGTGCAGCTCACTGGCTGGCGCAGGAAGCTATAAAGTCCAGGGTTGAAGGATACTGGGTGGCTATGTTCTCTTTTGACATTTTTGCCCTCATGGATGAGGACCTACGGGTCATGGTGTAATGATCCACCAGTCTGATGTAGAAAAATAAAAAAGGGGAAGTTGATGAAAAGTCTGTTTGAGGAGATGCTTTTAAGCTCCAACCCAGACATTTGCTGTGGATGAAAATATCCTCAACAATAATTCAAATTTTTATTTGAATGCCACCGAACCACCGAACGCCTCCACTGCTCACCGCCACCGCCAAACCGAACCTAAACCTAGCCATAAACCTAAGATCTATAGGCCATGAGATGAACCCTTGACCTAGGATCCTAAACCGAACCTTGCCCGCCTCCACTGCTCGCTCCCGGCTCCACTATTGCAGTTTGATCTCGAGAGGGAGATGGGAGAAGATAGCAGGTGAGGACATTTAGGATTTTTGAAAAAGTCAAAGATCTTAACTTAAACGAAAATATTGTCTGTCCTGCAGCTACCAGTGATCTGTTGCTAGGGACCTTAGTAACAATTAGAGAAAAAAAAAAAAAAAGACAGCTTATAACCCACCAGGCGATAGGAGGGTTGGATAGCAAATGATGCTTGGGTGAGGAAGTTGTATTCGAAACCCCCCCCCCATTTACGTAGGAGTGCGTCGGAAAATTTCAAATGGGCCGGGCTTTACTTCTCGAGGGATTAGTTCGAGCCCGAAATGGGCCGGGCTTATCAATTGGGTGGTTTCCAAGTTTACTCTTAATCCATGGAGAAGTGGGTTCAATTGTGCCGTGCGGTGTGCATAGTAAATCCCGCAAATAAATTTGTGGCGATTCTTTGCTGTGATTGCCTTGTTTGGTTATGGGCTTCCTAACTCTCTTCTTTTTTGATGTCCTTTAGCTTTGGTGGTCGCACCTATATCCCTCTGGGCTTTATTTTGATTTTTCTCACAAATCTAAGCCAAGATTAGTAAATTATTTTTGAGCTAAAGGATAGATAATATTTCGGTTTTGCATTAGATCCCTCTTCAAAACAGCATCGCATAGTAAGTCTCTCCAACCACCAAGTATGACTTTTCAAATCATTCAAAAGATAAAAATACCCATACACATTATTGTACATGAAAGTATACATAATCTAGGATGAGTGAGAGAGAAAGAGAGAAGGGGGATGTTTGGTTTGCTGTTGAGTTTCCTTCTCAAGCTATTCAGAGCAAATTGGACATGGTGGTCTAAAGACAATGATTGATGCTATAGAGCCTGTATAGATATCCAATCTTTCCCATGAGTTGGTGCTCCATAATGTGAACTGCATAGAAAATGTGCAAATTTTTTTAGGTTCAGAATCTCTAAAATCGTATATTGATAGTGAAAAATTTTATGTTGATAGTGATGTGATGAAGTCGATGGCGGGTATCATGATTGATGAGTTGGAGTTTAAGATCCGCTTGATACATCAGCGGTTGAAGCCTATTGCTTCAACTGCTATTTGCGCCAAATATTAATTTATGTGCGTGAGAGCGAGAGAATTCGTGTGTGCTTGATAGTTAGATTCTTTAACTTATTTAGAAGGATGTTGTTGCAATACCGACATGTTCGACTCCTCTCGGTTCCGTACTTTCTTGATTCTTTGGAGTCAAACGTCGGATAAACCACATACTTTCTTCGAGTAATTGGAGGCGGGTCTTGGATGCTTGGTTGTTGAAGAGTTTGGTGTTCGATGATGTGGTTGCCACTGCTGAATAGGGTGGTTGCAATCTAATGTAACATATAGCCAAATAGGTATAGATTGTGATCTGGTCGTCGAGAAGGTGGTCGTCCGAGTGCAGCAAGAACTAAGCATCCATTACACCCGTTTGTTTCACCCAAGCTTAACCGGTTAACCGCACTCGAACTATGGCGCCTCCTGGACGTCCAATTGTTACCTCCCCGCCCCTTTCGATGAATCAGAAAAAAAAAAAAGGTAAGAGGATTGTCATATCTTGTATAGGCCTCAAGAATGGAAATGTATACACAAGAAAGGATTGTCACTCTTTCTGATAAAGAACAATATTACCCATACGAGCATGCTCCCAACGAATGTGGGCGTCCATGTCGAATGTGGACGTCCTATCACTACTTTTGAATTATTATTGTCACCTTTAAAATATTTTCTACTCTCTCGAAATTTTGTTACACCCTTGAAATTTTTTACTAGTATATATATATATATATATATATATATATATATATATATATATATATATATATATATATATATATATATATATATATATAGAGAGAGAGAGAGAGAGAGAGAGAGAGGGGGGGGGGGGGGGGGGGGGGGGGGGGGTTGACCAACCCAACTTGCAACCTTTGCGGGTTGACAGATGAGACTACTAACCACCTGTTGCTGGGATGTGGGTACTCCAAGCAGGTGTGGACCCACTTGCTCCTGCTACTGAGCTGCCATTCACCTTCGACTTTCGTCGAGCACCTATGGGGGAAGTGGCGATGCAGGAATTTTCAGGGCCCAGACCGTCGAGGCTGGGATATGCTGGCCATTGGGATCTCTTGGGCCATCTGGCTTGAGCACCCCGGCGGACCGTGTCATCTCCCAAGTTAAATCGTTGATCCACTTGTGGGCGTTGTGCACCACAACAGGACCCCGCAAGTTTCTTCTCGATCTTTGTAACAATACGATTTGATCAATTGTATCCTCCCCTTTCTTTTATAATCAATAAACTAGTAGGGGTCTAGGCCAAAGCCCCCCTCATTCTCTGGAGGGATTTCTAAAAAAAAAAAAGAGAGAGGGGGGGGGGGGGAGGGGGGTTTCTAGATTAGTGGACGAACAAAATTGCTGGTCCACGGGACTATTTGATGACCATACAAGTTTCAACATTTGCTAAAATTTGATGGGTGTATTGTCTAGGATAAGGTGATCATACTCACCAAAAATCAGCAATTTTTAAAACTTCTAAGGTCATCAAATGTACAAAGCAAAATTAACAGCTACAATGGACGATCAATCTATCTATATCTATACTATATACTAAAACGGAGCCCTCTCTCCCATGGTGTGACACGTGGAGCCCTATTGATGACAGAAAAATCTCTCATCCCTGTGTGAACACGGATATCCCTGTGTATACCCGATGTTTACATGCATTATGAGGAGAATGAACCATTTATAACAATTTAATGTCATTTACTGATTTACTCCATTCCATAATCCTCTCATCAAAAAATTTAAAAGTTTTTTTTCCTCCCGATGTTTGCATGCATTATGAGGAGATGTTTGCATGCATTATGAGGAGAATGAGCCATTTATAATAATTTAATATCATTTAATCCTCTCACCCCCATATTACTTTCTCCCTTCCTTCCTCATAAATCTCTCTCATGTCTTTTGGAAGGTAAAGAGATCGTGAACTGTCGGTGTGTGAACACAACCCTCTCTCATAATTATTTATAGGGTTATTTTGACTTTGCCCCCAAAATTTTGCCTTGAATTAGACTTTACTCCCCATCTTTTCATTAATTAGAGTTTACCCCCTAAATCTAAGATTCCGTCAGCTCACCTCTCAAAATTTTATTTCTTTTCCGTCAGTTTACCCTTCCTCTTAGATGAAACTATATACTAAAACGAAGCCCTCTCTCCCATGGTGTGACACGTGGAGCCCTATTGATGACAGAAAAATCTCTCATCCCTGTGTGAACACGGATATCCCTGTGTATACCCGATGTTTACATGCATTATGAGGAGAATGAACCATTTATAACAATTTAATGTCATTTACTGATTTACTCCATTCCATAATCCTCTCATCAAAAAATTTAAAAGTTTTTTTTCCTCCCGATGTTTGCATGCATTATGAGGAGATGTTTGCATGCATTATGAGGAGAATGAGCCATTTATAATAATTTAATATCATTTAATCCTCTCACCCCCATATTACTTTCTCCCTCCCTTCCTCATAAATCTCTCTCATGTCTTTTGGAAGGCAAAGAGATCGTGAACTGTCGGTGTGTGAACACAACCCTCTCTCATAATTATTTATAGGGTTATTTTGACTTTGCCCCCAAAATTTTGCCTTGAATTAGACTTTACTCCCCATCTTTTCATTAATTAGAGTTTACCCACTAAATCTAAGATTCTGTCAGCTCACCTCTCAAAATTTTATTTCTTTTCCGTCAGTTTACCCTTCCTCTTTGATGAACAAGTGACGGAAAAGTTAGTTTTGGCTGGTAAAGTCTAATTCAAGGCAAAGTTTGGGGGGCAAAGTCAAAATAACCCTTATATAATGGCAGATTTTTCTGACATAGTTTATGGCAAGATTTTTATTACTCCTTAAATAGTGATCTCCCCTATTATGACACGTAGCTAGAATTCTTCTTCCGTGTGTGAATGTGGCTTTTTTTTAAATCCATTTAAAATTTACCATAAAGATAATAAATTTTCATTCAATGGCATTTTATGGTCATTTGATATTAATCTCTCTCTCTCTCTCTCTCTCTCTCTCTCTCTCTCTATCACACACACACACACGAACAAGTGAATCAAACTCACTTCAGATTTCACATTTCTTTAAACAATTGTGATGTCGCCTTTGCCAAATGAAGTGCATCAAGCACATTCGGGCATTGCCCGAGTTTCTTACTAGTATATACTAAAATGGAAGCCTCTATCCCGTGTTGTGACACGTGGACGTCTTTTAAAGAGCTATAATTTTTCTTCCGTGTGTGAACACAACTCTCTTTTAAATTTATTTAAAAACCTCCCATAAAGATGATAAATTTTCATTCAATGGCATTTAATGGTAATTTAATGTTAAACTCTCTCTCTCTTTAACAAGTGAATCACACTTACTTCAGATTCCACACTTCTTCGAACAGTTGTGTTATCATCTTTACCAAATGGCGTGCATCAAGCACATTCGGGCATTGCCCGGGCTTCTTACTAGTGATGCTTAGAAAACACACCCATCAAGTTTCAGCAAAATCTAAAACTTGTAGGGTCTCTCTCTCTCTCTCTCTCTCTCTCTCTCTCTCTCTCGCTCTCTCTCTCTCTCTCCTAGGGTTGTGGTAAAATTCAACAAAATTATCGGTCGTCCATTTTTGACATGTTGTCGAGTAAACCAATACGGAAGTTTAAGAATTTACTGAATTTTTATGAGAATGCTTACCTTGCCATATATAACATCAAGGTATAAAAAATTGATATATTTCGTAAAATATCACAAAATATATCAGAAAAATAAAAGCCCGATACGAAATACCGCTTGCAATCTCGAGCAGAACTGGAAATGATAAAATATCGAGTGATTTCGTGAAATATCATGATATTTCCATGAAATATTTTAAGTAAATATCGTTTTACTTAATTTTTATTTTCTCCATTTACTTTAAGTTATTATATGTAAATAAGCAAATACCCCCCCATTTAATTTCAATAAAAATATCAAAAAATTCAAAAACCAAAGAAATCAAAAAATTAACTTTCAGTTTTAGTAGGAGAAAATAGTTTTTATGGTTTTTTTATAAATTCTACATGGTGAGAAAAGTGATTAAAGCAACTCCTTTTTAGCTCAAAAAATTTCACAAGATGTAGAAGTACGAGTGCATCTAGAAAATCATGGTCCGTCTCAGAAAATTTTAAATGTATAAAAACTTTTCTATATAAAAACTCTTTTTTTTCAGATTTAGTAAAAAAACAGTGCTTTACATTTCAGCATAATTTTTGCACAATTTCAAACTTGTATAACTTTCTTATGTTAAGTCTGTTTTCAAAATCATTTGAAATATTATTTTAACAATCAACCAATCTTTATTTCAAAAATATTTTTATCCAAAAAAAATATTAAAAATATTTAAAAAATATATATCAAAACAGAACCAAATAAGTTTGCATAAGACTCAATACATTGAATATATGCTACGTGAAGCTTTACACCCCTAGATATGATACAAATATTATTTGTATGTTCCAAAGTGAGTATCTATACTTGGTTTATGACTATCCCAAGTTTTACTAAAAAATTCTATTTAAAAATTAATATTTTCATAATTTCTACAAAATTGTAATATTTTCATATTGTCGAAATATTTTCATATCCAAAAGATCAAAATTTTCAACGAAATGGAGATTTCGAACCTTGGATAACATATCCATAAAAAATCAGCTGATTCTGAAAACCTTCAGGTGTGGCAAATCTGTTTTTTAAATCAACGGTTAAAACAGACGATCGATAAGCCTCAACACAAGTGGTGGTGTGGGGGGGTCGGTTTCATGAGTGGCTCTCGGGTGTGACAAATCTGCTTTTTAAATCAACGATTAAAACGGACGACCGATAAGCCTCTGCACTGGGGGTGTGGGGGGGTCGGTTTCATGAGTGGCTCCCGGTTCTTGTTTGTGGGTTCACACTAGTGGATTTATAAAGAACAATATTTGCCGGCTGTCCCATGTGCCGATAGACAAGTACACGATGAGGTGGTGTGCAGGTATTGGTGAAAGGAAAGTAGGGCCTACAAATCATATGCGATTTTTATATAGGAGAACATAAATAGAGGGCTCTCTTCACTCCTATCCCCCTCACCTTTGTGTGCTCTTATTATCACATTGCTAATGTAGTGTGATAGAGCCCACACATCCTTGCCTTCTCCAACCTAACATATGGTCCACAGGTGGTGTTGACTCATCAACAGCATTTGGACTAGGACCAGCCAGGCATGCTCAAAGGGCCCCTTTCCAACCATGGTTTTCTTTGCATGCAAGCAATCCCAACCCTATCCACTAGAACCAAAAAGAGGGAGGACAAAATTGGTGTTAGGTCCTTTAAGCAGATCATATTGAGTGATAAGGATAGATAAATAGATACTTTAGTATTAGACCTTTTATTTTGAAAATGTTCAATTTACCCCCTAGATGAAGGGGTATAGTGAAAACACATAGAAGAGTAATAATTTGATTAAAAAAGAGTAACCATTTTTGCTACAGTGAAATCACTTAACAAATTTTTATTAAAAAAAATATAAATAGAAATTGCCAAAGAATAACCATCCACAAAGGTTGTTACTCTTTTGCTATAGTGAAATCACTATAGTAAAAATTTGAATTTGTTTTTTGAGAATCTTGTTTTTAAAAAAATTACTACAGTGAAATTTTTGTGGCAAAGAGTAACAATCTGCAAAGTATTGTAATTAAAGAGTAGTAATTGTGTATTGTTAGACTTTACTGCAATGAAGAGTAACATTTCTGATTTTAGTATTAGGGACAATTTTGTTATTTAAAGAAGTGAAAAGTCAACGGAAGAACTTATTGTAAAAGGCATCTTTTCAAAAGGGGATCCGGTGCAAAACCATCTTCCTGTCTATCCTTTTTATGAAATCGATCTCTTTTGAGACGCTCTAGTTCCTGGATTTAAGGATTCTGGAAGCCTAGAATCCCTAAAAAAGACGAAAAATCTGTTTGGATACAACCCGATCCCAAAAAGTGTTTCTGCAAAGAGTCCAAATTGTACTTATGAGAGCCATTTTTCTGGAGCCCAAAATCGAGGCTCCTGGCTCCAGACCATTTTTTTTGGGATTTTTGGATTACGGACTCCTAGAATCTCAGAATCAAAATCATATCCAAACAGAGCCTAAGTCCCCACTAAAAAAGTCGGAAATAAATTGAAATGCGATACTTTCTATCTTTGTTTTTTTGGTATGATTTGACTTCCAATGTAGGTCGGCCATAGGATTCTACAAATCTCTTTCAAATATTTGGCAAAGTTGTTTGAGATGACTGCTCTAGGTTACAAAGTGGTGAAATTGTCAATTGGCATATTGTGTTGAACCTAGCTCAATCCAAGTCCATAAAAAATTGTGCACTTAAACGACGACAAATAGCATCATACTCTGTAGTCCCAACTATTTTCATTTTCTTTAAACAGAGGGTTTAAGATTCCTCCCGATCGTTGAGGAATCCTAATCCTTTCAATCGGGGATACGACTCGCCATAATTGGGGGATCCCGTGCCCTCTCCTCCCGATACAAAACCATTTGAGCTGGCATCCTGAGCGGCGGGGAGTCATGGGCTAGAGCCTCAGTGATCGATGCCCCAAGGGTCATGGCATGGTGGGTTGGAGCGTCTTACGTTGGTGTCCAGGCAATGTGAGGATGATCATTGGGTTCACCTATGGACCGCCCGTCGTTCATCTTCAGTATCAACTCATGGAGTTGGTCGTTCATCCGCCACTGATTGTTCATCCACCACTAGTTTTCCAGCATCCTAAGGAGGACGTTGTCCTTGAGGATTGGCATGAAGGGTCCATCTCGCTCCTCGGGGTCACCGCGGGCTGGCTACTATAGCGGGTGAGAAGTCGCCTTGCGGTGTGGTGACTCAGCCATCCACTCGATCAATTGCGCTAGTGAGCTTGGTTTCATCAAATTCTAAAACTTCTAGGGGGGTCAAATGGTCGAAGCAAAATATGCAGATTTTAACGGTGACTACGGACGGCTGATTTTGCTTCGACCATTTGAACCCCCTAGAAGTTTTGGAATTTGATGAAAATTGGTGAGGATGATCATCTTACCCTAGACAACACCCTCACCAAATTTCATCAAATTCCAAAACTTCTAGGATGGTCAAACAATGCCTGAGATGTAGCAACGACGCTGCACCTCAGGTCCAACATCCATTTTCCCTATATATATACTAGTGCATGCCCGTGCCTATCGGTACTACAGCAGGTCACCTTCGGCGGTAACATATCTGTCGGCACTGCAGCAAGCCGCCTTCGGTGGCAACCCACCTGGGCCCGCTGCAGTGCCGACAGATATGTTGTCGCCGAAGGCGACCCGCTGTAGTACCGATAAGCACGGGCATGCACAAAGCGGGCACCTTCGGCGTGACCAAGTCCCTCTCCCCCTATTAATCAATCATAGTTGTCTCTATTCAAATGGATTCCTCGAGGTCGACCCGATGATTTGGGGCGACCGAAATTTCAGCAGGCGGGTTTATAGCCGTTGATGCGAATAACGATCACAGGATGAACGGTTGGGTTTAGTGTAGTTTAAATGGGCCGAGATTTTAGGGGTTTAGTGCAGTTTAAATAGGTCGGGATTTGAAACCCATAGGGAGTTGGTTGCCGTGGAAATAGAGATCGTGCGTTGACTTTTGAATGAATGGTTAGATCTATTCGGTTTTTTTTTGTCCAGCCAGCTTGTCATAGTCAGCTTCCGTTTTGTCAGGCTGAAAACCCAGATGAGATTTTAGGAGATCGGAGGAGAATATACCTGAGTTCCCAGGCTAGCACCACTTCTTCTTGGCCTTGGGCTGTGGTTGCTGGTGGACAGTGCCAAGCTTCTTAAGGGAAGAGAGACAGAGAAGTACAACTAATTTCGGACTTAAGAAAAGAGAGGGCCATGCATTAAATTTTATTTCTTTCCAAAATTGTTCAAGAGGCTTGATAAGGAAGCAATTGATCACGGTGATAAAGAGAAAGGAAGAATCAAGGTAGGGAATTGGTTGATGGAGTAATAAAGATCGTGCGTTGATTTTTAAATGAATGGTTAGATATATTCGGTCTAGTCAGCTTGTTTGTTTTGTCTAGTCAGCTTTTAGTTCCATTTTGTCCTAGTTAGCACAAAACCGCCGTGTCATGTTATATATATATATATATAGAGAGAGAGAGAGAGAGAAAGAGAGAGAGAGAGAGAGAGAAATGATAAAATACGGCGTGCAATGCGTGCGGTGTCGCACCGCAGCCGTCTGATGCACCGCTGCGTGCATCGCACGCACCGTAGCGATGCATCAGACGGCTGCAGTGCGACGTCGCATGCACCGCACGTCGCAACCTAAAACACACACACACACACACACACACACACACACACACACACACATATATATATATATATATATATATATATATATATATATATATATATATATATATATATATATATATATATATATATATATATAGAGAGAGAGAGAGAGAGAGAGAGAGGAAACGGGGTATAGGCTGGCGGCCTATTTCGACGAAATGAGCAGCCACCCATTTGATGCCCCTAGGAGTCTTAGAATGTGCTGATTTTTTGTGAGCATAAGCATCTTATCTTAGATAGAACACCCACAAAAAATCAGCAAATTCTAAAATTTTTAGGGCATCAAATGTAATATTTCAAATTAACGGTGACAACGAACGCTTGATAAAACTTCTAACATTTGATGCCCCTAGGAGTCTTAGAATGTGTTGATTTTTTGTGGGTGTTCTATCTAAGATAATATAGTTATGCTCACAAAAAATCAGCACATTCTAAAACTCCTAAGGGCATCAAATGGGTGGCTGCCCATTTTTTCGAAATAGGCTGGCAGCTCATTTCCCGTTTCCTCTCTCTCTCTCTCTCTCTCTCTCTCTCTCTCTCTCTATATATATATATATATATATATATATATATATATATATATATATATATATATATATATATATATATATATATATATATATATATATATATATATAGGGGCATGCTATGCTGCAGCATGCGGTAAGTGCGGCACCGCACTACAATCGTCTGATGCACCGTTGCGTGCATGCGATGCACACAGCGGGTGCATCAGACGGCTACGGTGTGGTGCCGCACTTATCGTATGCCCCATTAGACGGCTACGGTCAGGTTCGGAGGACACTATTTTTGCACTCAAATTTTCACACCGATTTTCAAATCATTAGATAAAGATTTCAGAATTTGCAGATTTTTTGTGAGCATAATCACATTGTCTTAGATAACACATCCACAAAAAATTAGCACATTCTAAAACCTCTAGACTTATTAAATGTGCTCTTCAAATTAATGATTAAAATGGACGACCGATAAAACTTTTTAGATTTGATATATTTAGAGGCTTCAAAATGTGCTGGTCGTACCACAGCCGTCTGATGCACCGCTGTGTGCATCGCACGCACCGTAGCGGTGCATCAGATGGCTGCGGTGCGACGCCGCACGCACCGCACGTCGCAGCCTAACACGCATATATATATATATATATATATATATATATATATATATATATATATATATATATATATATATATATATATATATATATATATATATATATATATATATATATATATATATATATATATATATATATATATATATATATATATATATATATATATATATATATATATATATATATTGAATACGGGGTATGAGCTGACAGCCCATTTGTCCAAATGGGCTGTCACTGGTAGCCATCCGATCGCTTAGATCAGACCGTCCAAAAATTAAAAAACTAAAACAAAAAAGATGACAGTTGTTCTCTCTCTCTCTCTCTCTCTCTCTCTCTCTCTCTCTCTCTCGATCTGGAGCAGCAGCAGCCACCGGCCCACCGCCCACCCTCCGGCTCCGGCGTCCACCCTCCCCGTGAAGTAGCAGCAGCCATCGGCCCGGCTCCCTCCCTCGATCTGGAGCCGCAGCAGCCACCGGCCCGGCTCCCTCCCTCCCTCCGGCTCCGGCGTCCACCCTCCTCGTGAAGCTGCAGCTCTCGCCCGGCCGCAGCAGCAGCCACCGGCCCACCGCCCACCCTCCTGCTCCAGCGTCCACCCTCCCCGTGAAGCAGCAGCAGCCACCGGTCCGGCTCCCTCCCTCGATCTGGAGCAGCAGCAGCCATCGGCCCGGCTCCCTCCCTCCCTCCGGCTCCGGCGTCCACCCTCCCCGTGAAGCTGCAGCTCTCGCCAGGCCGCCGCTGCGCCCACTGCTTCTCCCCGTGAAGCTGCAGCTCTCGCCGGAGCCGGAGGGAGGGAGGGAGCAGGGCCGGAGGTCGGGTGGTCGGTGGGCCGGTGGCTGCTGCTGCTCTAGATCGGGTGGGCGGTGGGCCGGTGGCCGGAGGTCGGGTGGACGCCGGAGGTCGGCTGCAGCTGTTCCAGGTCGGGTAGGTGGTGGGCCGGTGGCTGCTGCTGCTCCAGACCGAGAGAGAGAGAGAGAGAGAGAGAGAGAGAGAGAGAGAGAGAACAACTGTCATCTTTTTTGTTTTTTTTTTTAAATTTTTGGACGGTCTGACCTAAGCGATCGGATGGCTGCCAGTGACAGCCCATTTGAACAAATGGGCTGTCAGCTCATACCCCGTATATATATATATATATATATATATATATATATATATATATATATATATATATATATATATATATATATATATATATATATATATATATTAATACGGCATGCGGTAAGTGCGGCACCGCACTACAATCGTTTGATGCACCGTTGCGTGCATGCGATGCACACAGCGGGTGCATCAGACGGCTACGATGTGGTGCCGCACTTACCGTAAGCCGCATTAGACTGCCACGGTCAAGTTCGGAGGACACTGTTTTTGCACTCAAATTTTCACACCGATTTTCAAATCATTAGATAAAGATCTTAGAATTTGCTGATTTTTTGTGAGCATAATCACCTTGTCTTAGATAGCACATCCACAAAAAATTAGCACATTCTAAAACCTCTAGACTTATTAAATGTGCTCTTCAAATTAATGAATAAAATGGACGGCAGATAAAGCTTTTTAGATTTGATATACTTAGAGGCTTCAAAATGTGCTTATTTTTTGTGGATGTGCTATCTAAGACAAGGTGGTTATGCTCACAAAAAATTAGTAAATTGTGAAATCTCTATCTAATTATTTGAAAATCGGTGTAAAAATTTAAGTGCAAAACCAGTGTCCTTGGATCCTGACCCATATATATATATACTGGTAAGAAACTCAGGCAATGCCCGAATGTGCTTGATGCATGCCATTTGGCAAAGACGACATCGTAACTATTCGAAAAAGTGTGAAATCTGAAATGAGTGTGATTCACTTGTTAGAAAAAGAGAGATTAACATCAAATGACCATTTAATGCCATTGAATGAAAATTTATCATCTTTATGGTAGGTTTTTAAATGGATTTAAAAGAGAGTCGCGTTCACACACGGAAGAAGAATTATAGCTCTTTAAAAGATGTCCATGTATCACAATATGAGAGAGAGAGGCTTCCATTTTAGTATATATACTAGTAAGAAACCCGGGCAATGCCCGGGGCAATGCCCGGATGAACTTGATCACACCACTTAGCAAAGACATCACAACCGTCCGAATAAGTATGCAATTTTGAGAGATTACGATTCACTAATCCAAGTGTGATTCACTTGTTAGAGAGAGAAAAAGATATTACTAATGATTTTTCTAATTAACATTAATTGATCATTAAATACAATTGTATGGTGTATTTATCATCTTTATATTAGGTTCTTAATGAGATTTATGAGAGAACCGCGTTCACACATGAGAGAAATATTATGGCTCTTTAAAGTGGTCCACTTGTCATAGAAGGAAAGAGAGGACTCTATTTTTGTCATCAATGTCCGGATGAGTTTAATGCATGCCATTTGGCACAGAAGACATCACTTGTGAGAGAGAGATATTAACATTAAATCCCTTTGAATGAGTATTTATCATCTTTATGGTAGGTTTTTAATAGGATTTAAAAGTGAGCCGCGTTCACACATAGAAGAAGGATTCTAGTTCTTTAAAAGACGTCCACGTGTCACAACACGGGAGGGAGGCTTCCGTTTTAGTATATATATATATATATATATATATATATATATATATATATATATATATATATATATATATATATATATATATATATATATATATATATATATATATATATATATATATATATATATATATATATATATATATATATATATATATATATATATATATATATATATATATGGGAATAGGGAACATGGTCCTCCCGACCACCAAACACGTTAGTTATCCCTTCAATTTGGGTGCCACATGACAATTTTTGGCCATATTTCTTTTTATGGATGGTCAATCCACTCTACTTAGATCAAGATTTAAAAAAAAAAATTATAAAAAAAAAACTTAAAACAACCCGATCAACGGTCGACAAATTTAACGGTAAACTTTAGCGTGCAAATAGCCCTTGCTATGGTTAATTTAAAAATGCCACTTGGTATTTTTTTTTTTTAATTTTTTTTTCATGATCATTGTTATGAGGGATGTACCCATCTTGACCAACCCCTAACACCGGTTAAAAAGTGTCATGTGCCACCCAAATTGAAGGGAGGAGTAGCGTGTTGGGTGGTCAGGAGGACCGTGTTCCCTATTCCTATATATATATATATATATATATATATATATATATATATATATATATATATATATATATATATATATATATATATATATGTCGGTTTGGTTTGGTTTAGATTGGTTTTGAATTTACAAATCCGTCAACCGATCCAATCATGTCTGTTTTTTAAAAACCCAATCCAATCCGACGCATTGAGTTTGTCTAAACCGATCAAAAATGATCGGTTTGGTTTGATTTGGTCGGTTTGGTTTGGATCATGCACACCGCTAGGTGCTACTCGACAAAAAGCTCTTGTAACTGTATCGTGGGGCCACGTCGTCCAAAAGTGGGAACATCAAGTTGACGAACGGTTGAGATTAACTGTACGAGCATAATAACTGACCTTGTCTGTTTGCGGAAGAAAGAGACAAGTGGCTTTTCTGCTGGGTCCGATGACAACTGCCGTCCGATCCCATCTCAGGATAGTGACACGAGGCGACCGAACGTCCGTCAGTCTCTTTGATTTACGCTGGGCTCACGCGGTCATCAGACGTGGCAGCACACGATTGGACAGTAAGCAAGTCCACAGCGCATAAATGGGGTAGCAAAATTGCTCACGTCAAGTGGTCAACCGGACTTTCAGTGGGCGGTGCTGGTTGACGTACGCCAGCTCCCGTCTATTTAAGTAACCCTGGTTAAAAGAACTTCCTCGAAACTGACGGCGTCTCATAACGCCGTGATGACGGCGAAAACGCCGGCTTGACGGCGAACAAGGTCGCGCGTTGGTTCGGAATCTTTGGATCCTGCGCCTGGATGACACAAGGGTTTTGTAGAATCGAACCACGTGGATGCACCCACGTGGGTCGTGGTTTAAAGGCCGTGTGGTGGGGCCTATATCGGAGCTGTCTTTTATTCCGCGGAACGGATAAACACACTCCACAAATTTATATGTACACACTCCTACAAAGAAACCGAGTGATGCACTTTCTCCCATGTAAATCTGCAGAGTGCACTGTGCGCACTTCTGGATATACGTAGGGTAATATTTGAAAGGGTTATTTTGACTTTGCCCCCCAAATTTTGCCTTGAATTAGACTTTACCCCCCATACTTTCATTAATTAGACTTTACCCCCCAAAACTAACTGTTCCGTCAGCTCAACCCCCTAAACTTAATTTCTTTTCCGTCAGCTCACCCTTTCTCTTAGATGGTGGGCTGACGGAACAGTTACTTTTGGGGGGTAAAATCTAATTAATAAAAATATAGGGGTTAAAGTCTAATTTAAGGCAAAATTTGGAGGGCAAAGTCAAAATAACCCTATTTGAGCAAACAGGTGTAGATGCGGACAGTTTCACGTGAAAAAGAAGCTCCGGTATCTCCTGATTGACGGAACTATGGACCATACGATTAACTCTAGGGGATACCACAATCACCACCACCGGCCACGGCCGTCCCTTCCAATCACCACCTCCTATCGGCCAGCATCCATCATCGTCTCATCGGTCACCACCCGCCGGTGGTGAGTGGGTGGTGGCCCGTGGATGATGGATCTTGACAATACGAATGGTGGTAGAGGGGTGGTGGCCGACAGGACAAGTGATAGTGGTTGTATCTCCTATGGTTCATCCCTTATGGCTCATAAGGACTAATCATTAATTTTTATAGATAAATTATAAAAATCTTTATTGAACTATATATCTCATATATTTGTTCCTTAACTTTGTTTTGAACAAATTCTGTCAGCATTTCCAACCGTCGAAATCAACCTTTATCCCGAAAATACCTTTGTCTTTTAAGCTATGCTTGTTAATATGCATAAGTTAAAAATTAAGGATATTTTCAGGATAAAAATAATTTGTCTTATTGATAAACTGAGTAAACTAAGGAAAAGGAAGAACCTTCGAGGAATCGGACTTGAGATAAATCTATCATAAAAAGTGAAACTAGGGAGCCCACGAGACTAGTTTACACGGCCATGCAAGAGTGCTTGTTCTTATAGGTACGTTATTGTGCGCTATGTCCTTTTGGCTAATGCATTCTCATTCTTATACTAGACCATGCTCGGAATGTGGGGAAGAGGATCGGCATAGAATCCAGGAAAGAGAACAAAGGAAAAGTGGCACAAACATAGTCTCATCTCGAGATGTTCGATCAATTACAAATGATCATCTTTACCACTGAAAATGGGTCTGTCCGTTTTCATAATCGAAGCTATTGCATTGTTTTATCTAATGATCGATGGTTTTTTTTTTATCTTATTTGAATTATGATCGCTAAAAGGTTAGTCATGATCTACTCAAATAAATTGGAGAATTCTTTGACTGTGATCCTCAAAGTCAATTAATCTCTCTTGGTCGCTTGCATTTGAACCTGCACTTTGATTTTGATTTCCTGAATCTTGCCCCAAAAAGTAAGTCAACCTCTTTTTGGAACATTTTCATATTCTTCATCAAATGCGTCATCCCGTATCTCTTAATGATGCTCCGTAAGGCCCGAAGATGCTTCAAATGGGCCATGACGGTTGGGCAGAAGACGAGGACATCATCAATGCAGACAATCGCCAAATGTACAGGTGTTCTCATGATTTTGTCAATGGTATATAGAACAACTGTTCACCTAAATCCTCTTCCAGAAGAGGTTATTATCATCAATTACTATTTCTAATGCGTTCTGGTTGGCATAGAAACAGTCGGAGTGATATTTTTTAGTTTTCAAGTGTTTCATTCCACTGGAACAATTACTAGCCATTATTTTCAAATCATGGAATTCAAAATGGAAATAGATTGTTCCGGAATGATGCCAAACACCCCCTCTATCTCTGATATGTTTTTGCTCAATTCAGTAGACTTTTGTTTCATGAACAGACTCTCGCCCAGGGTATCAACAACCTCCTTGGTGATGAAGTCTCTCGAAGATTCAACGTCGCATTGTCCAACTACTTCTCCATCTTGACAATCTTTTACCATGCAACCTTGACATCTGCTTTTCTTGCTCGACATGACATCACCACATTTACCCTTCTCTTTGGTCAAGGATTTGATGCAAGTAGGAAAGAGGGGAAGAGAACCCACCATCTTGTCGGCCTCAGGAACTTTAATAGCAGCTAGAGCTTTGTCGATCTCTATCAGACCATTCCCATGTTTTTCCAAGGATTCAAGGTCATTGAGGCAAGTCATCTCATATGGAGTAAGCTGGGGTGGTCTGCGGAGATCCAGGTAATTCATGCACTTCTAGTTTCAAAGAACGGGAAGAATAATAACTAGAGATGGTCGAAAGCATGACAAGCTTGGTGATCTGTGGTCGATCAGTTGGTACAGTGTTCTTCGACCAATCAAGATGCTCTAGTTGAGGACTCAACTGGGTGAAACCAAACCAACAAGCCGCCATCATATGGAGGTCCTGACCTAGCAAATAACTACCCTAGACCTTGTTTCTTTCTCTTTAAATGCTTTTTGTTTAAAGGTGATAAGTCATGATTAGTGAACCAATTTGGGGCTATATAGGTGCTTAGATCAAGGCCATAACCAATTGAGAAATCGATCAAGGCGAAGAAAGAGGGTGGTCTATGATCATGGTGATCTTTTATTTCCTATAAACAATCGCTCGTGTAGCAACACAACTTCACTTGTTGCGTCGGGGTTAATCCCTCTCCGCTATCAATTGCGGCCCATGGTTGTGTAAGTCAAAGACCTCCGCTCGCTCCGTTCGTGAACTCCTGAGCACGGGCCACCTCTAATGGATCTTCCATGCTAAAGCCACCAAGTTGGACTGTTGTGCGTAGTGGAATCGGCAACCACACAAGATCATCCAAAACAACACAAATAGCAAAATATGCGAAAGATACGAAGCAATCAAATAAGAAGAGGGAAGAAATCACGTATCACAAAGAACACCAGAGATTTAAGGTGATTTGGCAATCTTGCTTACGTCCACCGGCGACACCACGAGAGAGATCCACAATCAAATCGAGAAGAACGTACAATTGTTCCTCGAACCTTCCAATGAGAACCCTCAAAGATGGCTCTCCAATCTCTCCTCTCAAGCAAACAATGTTCTATCCACCAAAAAGCCCTCTCAAATCTACCTCCCAAAAACCTTAGACCTTTTTATATATCAAGGGAATATGTTACATAAGCTCAATCCCAAAATTCACCTCAAAATAGCCCCCAAAAGAAAGTCAAATCGTGCAATACTGGGTCTTTCTGTTCTGTCTGCTACAATCGTGCGTACAACTGAAAAAGTCGTGTACACGACAATCTTGTCAAAGACGTGTCAAAAATCTCGAGCTCTAGGTTGTGCGCACGATTTTCCATAGTCGTGCGCATGACTGCCTGTAGGTAGTTTTGTATTCATTCATCAATTGGGATCTCTCTCTAACAATTCTCCATCTCGGTGAAAATTTCACAAATCTAAGCCGACCTCTCGCACTCCACTTGGGCTGCACTAACAAGGTTGCCTACGTACCCGACCACCACAAGATCAAGCCCAATCATAGTTCATCCAATCCCCCTCAGGGACCAAATCATCTCAAATGAAGGATGTGTATTAAGTCCAAGCAATGTTGGAACTTAACCCCAGAAACAACTTTGTTAAGGATATCAGCTGAGTTATCCTTGGTGTCGACATTCTTCAGCAGAATCTCTCCTTCCTCCAGAGTCTCTCTGACAAAGTGATATCAAACATCAATGTGCTTCGTTCGGGCATGGTGAACCCGATCATTTGCCAAATAGATAACGCTCATGCTATCACAATTGACCTCAATGAGATCATGTGCGATCCCCAAGCCATCCAACAAGTCATATAGCCAAATTGCCTCCTTTATAGCTTCTGTCATTGCCATACATTCTGCCTCTGTAGTCGATAATGCAACAGTAGACTGTAAAGAAGATCTCTAACTCACTGGACCTCCAAATAACAGGAATACATAACCTGTAGTAGACCGACACTTATCCAAATCACTTGCATAGTCAGAGTCAACGTATCCCACACATAATTACTTTTCACCATCGTCCTTCTCAAACATCAAACCAACATCTACGGTACCAAGAATATGCTGTAGAATCCATTTCACAGTGTGCCACTGTCCTCTGCTGGGATCGTGCATGTATCTGTTAACCATACTCAAGGCCTGTGAAATATCGGATCTAGTATACACCATATCATACATTAAGCTACCAACAGTACTTGCATATGAGATGTGAGATATACACTCACACTCCTCGATGGAACTCGGAGTTATAGAAGCGCTAAGTTTAAAATAAGGAGTAAGGGATGTACTCACAGATTTTGTGTTCCCACCAATGTTGAATTTATAGAGTATCTTCTTCAAATATGTCTTCTGAGATAAATAAACCCTGCCCTTCGCCCTATATCTCTAAATCTCCATACCCAAAACCATCTTGACTTCTCCCAAATCCTTCATCTCATATTTTGAAGACAAATGTTACTTCAACTTGTCAACCTCAGATTTGCTCTTGAAGACTATATGCATATCATCAATGTATAAAAGCAAATAGATAAAGGAAGCATTTGATAACTTACGAAAATAGACACAATGGTCATAGTGACTCCTGGTGTACTACTATCCTAGCATAAACCTATCAAATTGCTTGTACCACTGTCTCGGAGACTGTTTTAATTCATAAAGTGACTTGTTCGGTTTACATACCAAAATTTTATTTCTTGCAGCTTTAAATCTACTCGGCTGAGTCATATAGATCTCTTCTTTAAGATTGTCATGTAAAAAATCAGTCTTTATATCTAGCTGCGCTAGTTCCAAAACAAATTGAACTACTAAGGTCAAAAGGATACGAATGGAGGAGTGTTTAACAATAAGAGAGAATACCTATCATAATTAATCCTCTCTCTGAGCGTAGCCTTTCGCTACCAAACGTGTGTTATAGCGCACCTCATCACCTAAAGATCCTTCCTTCTTTGTATAGACCCATTTACAACCTATTGCCTTCTTGCCTCTAGGGTACTTAGAAAGTTCTCAAGTCTTATTCTTATGAAGAGATTGTACGTCTTTATCCATTGCTCGCTCCCACTGCACCGCCTCTGAATTATGCACTGCTTCATGGTGTGTGGAAGGAACATTATCATCTATTATGAAAAGTGCATAGACTACCACCATATCTATAGTAATCCATTTAGGTTTACCTGCAGTTCTTTTATTTCTTCTCGCTATAATAGAATCCTGAACCAGTTGCAGAACTGGATCCTAATTCTCAGTATCAGAGTCTATCTCCGTATCACTAAGTGCTCCACTAACTGGGTTAAAATCAATTGGAGTATCGGATTCTTGATCATCTCCCAATGTCATCTCCAAGGATGGCAAGTCAAAAGATACAGAACTCTCTGAACCATATGAAGATGCATCAATCTTCACCCTCTGAGAGCTATCAAGCTTCACCATGGAAGCCTAATCGAATGTGACATCTTTGCTCAAAATAATTTTTTCTGTCTTTGAGATCCCAAAGTTTATAGTCATTCACACCGGATTTCAGACCCACAAAAACATCTTTTTTTTTGCGAGGATCCAATTTACTCTCTCTGACATGGAAATAAGCTGGACACCCAAATACACAAAGAGAATCATAATCTGAAGCAGCCTTAACAGACCAAACCTCAATAGGAGTTTTACCTTCAATTACAGACGATGGTAACCTATTGATGAGATAGCTTACATATGTCATTGCCTCAACCCAAAATACCTTGTCTAATCCAACATTAGACAACATACACCGCACCTTCTCTAGCAAAGTATGGTTTATATGTTCAGCCACCCCATTCTGTTGCAATGTTTCTCTTATAGTGAAGTGTTCCTCAATACATTCAGCCTGACATACTTACAAGAACGGATCACTCGTGTACTCACCACTATTATCTGATCTAAGTCGCTTGATCTTTCTGCCAGTATGAGTCTTTATAACATTTTTTCACCTCACAAAGATATACAGGACTTCATCCTTATGTTGCATCGTGTACACCCACCATGCCTAGAGAAATCATCAATAAAAGATATAAAATAATGCTTATATCCCAGTGATGCATTCTTAGGACTCCAAATATTTGTGTGTGCATAATCAAGGGTTTCACAAGTTCGATGAATAGTAGTGCCAAACTTTACCCTTGTCTGCTTGCCTCGAACACAATATTCACAAAAGTCCAACTTGCAAGTCGAAGCACCCTTCAACAGTCCCTGTCTCACCAACGTATGCAGAGACATCTCTCATGTGTATCCCAATTGCATATGTCACAGTCGGGTAGCATCTGAGGCTTTCTCTAAACCTTTAGAAACAACAGCTTCTCCAATAGATGTACTCCCTTTAAGTAGTTCATATTACTCTTCCTCATGCTATCACGCCCCAGAAATATAAAGACTGATCGCTGGGATGTGAGGCAAGAAAAACGAAAGGATTTGGGTTTAGTCACCTAACTACACCAATTAGGATTCTTACAGGGCTGCTACTCTCTCATAAATGGAAAAAAAGGCGGAGGGAGAAACAAGATGAAATCATTTTAATTTAATTTTATGAAAATATTTTATTAAAAAAGAACAGAGAAATATAAAATTTGTCGACAGAGAGATGACCAAGCTCGACCTTTAAAAGGGCTATCCTCTCGATACGAGTGACATGTTGATGCCACTATATACCGACAGAAGTCCCTCTATAGGAGCACGAGGCTTAAACCTCCGACGGTGAGCTAGAAATCTCACCCACTCCCTAACACTTAGTACACTGGTTTATAGGTCCTATCTACTTGGCTAGTCAATTAGATTATTTAAAGACTTATATTTTTATCATGAGCTATCCTAAGCTTGGGGTCTTAAGGAGAGGCCTACCCAAATCATTGCCACTAACCACCATAAAATACTAGGACTAGATAACTCTAATACTTATCCAGCTGATTACATAGCCAGAAATAAAAGAGACTATAAGACGACAAACTGAAGATAAGATACTACAGTAATCCTAACTCCGCTTCTGACTTCCCACTGCTACTCCTGAACCTCCGTACCTGCAGGAGAGTCTACTCATAGAAAAGAATAGCCCCCGATAGAAAATTGAAAGATTAGCTAAATTAATGGCTAGTAACATCCTAGTAGCCTTTAATAATATGAGACAACCAAATCTAAATAAATAAGTTAAGGTTTTCAGATAGACTTACAACAATCTATATTCTCATGCAATTCCTATTGTCTCTAGGTTGTCTAACATAAAGTCCATTCAGTATTAAATAAAAATCCAGTAGTCATCTATCATAATATGAATTCCGGATATTTTGTTCATCCTGACCCCGGTCGGGCATTACCATAGGGCCTTTTATTTTAATGTAGAGGGCTAACTCTCTCGCCATGCATCCACCAACACCATGCACAAAATCACATATATGATCATAAGGGGTTTCCCGTCTTTCACGGTGGAGCTCTACTGCCCAACTTGCTTTACTTTGGGGGTTTCAACTATCCCAAGACAAGATTGCTAGGCCAATCCCTACTAGGGGGCTACGCCTATTGGCTTTACCACAATCCTTGCCCGTGACCCCTAGCCTATGATCTTCAGCTGTGCGCGCAGGGTGGTTCACAGTCCTTACGCGCACGAGATCCCAATCTTTTTACAAGATAGATTATCACATAGTTACCGAAAAAGACTAAACAACTCAATTTCGACGTTTTACCCCGGGATTCGCACTGCACTCACAGCCCATGCATCACATGATATATAATAAAAATAAACACTCCCCGGGGCCCAATTTAGGTATAATTCCCACACTCCTACTAGAAGGGTAGGGTCACACTTGTCATTAATTATTATTTTATTTAAATTACAGTTTAATTTAAGATAATGCCTAATTACAGTGTTTATGTAATAATTGTAATTATTTTATTAATATTTTAAAGCATGTATCGCCGAACTCCCGACTCCGCATACAAGGAGGGGTCCACTTGACCACATGCGGCGATGCCCGGCAGGACCCGCATGTAGTGTCATGGAAATCTATCCTAGTTGTTCTCATTTCCCACTATCAAATACCACGAGAAGGAAAGTAGATGTCACCTGATTGGTAAGCAGAGGCTTCTACTAGGCGACCTCCGCTCCGTCTCTGATTGGGTCAACACGGTCACAAACTGTCAAACACACACAGCGGGCCTATGGTCGTTGTTTGCTACTAAATATCACCAAGCTAGTCCTAAGATGGCCGAGCCGAGGAGATTTAGGCGGAGAGAAAAGGGGGGCGGCTGAGAGAGAGAGAGAGATAGGGATGGGATCGGGCTAGGTGGGGTTGCGTCCTTTGGTGAGTTCGATTAAGATCAAACGGTCAAAAAAAGAAGAGGAAAATCAGAGGCAATCACATGCATTAGATTGTGATCAAAATGGCTAAAAACAATGGGAAGACAAGTAAAGCTAGGAAACTATCAGCCTAGGGTCGCGGGGATCGAGACGACCTGATCGAGTCGGATCGGCAGGTCAGGAAACCCATTGGCCCTAGGTCAAAGAGTTGGTTGGCCTGGTTGGGTCCTGCAACCTGCGTCGCTTGGCGTCGGTTGCTATAGGTACAAACCCCAGTCGACAATATACCGATATTTAATTATTAATAAATTATATGTGCACACATGCATGCTCAACACCTTGCATGCACGAACGTGCACACATCCTTACACTTGCACATATCATTCTACCAACACCATATTGCTTCGTGACCCGAACCCAAGACCCACTATCCGGTCCAATTCAAGTCCACCAAAATATACTTATTCAACACGATAAAAAGATCCATTTTAATTATTCTCACAACGATAATATATAAAAGAAATTAGGTTGCCCTTATCAAAATTAAATTCAAGAATACTGGGTATTACACATGCCTTTCATCATGACCATAACACCCTTCAAGCATTTAGAACCCCATCCTCAATGACTATTTTTAAGCCTTTGGATTCTAAAGCACCAACAGAGATAAGATTCTTTTTCAATGCAGAAACACATTGAACATCTTTCAACTCTCGTATCATCCCATCATACATCTTGATAATGATAGTACCAATCCCAAGTATGTGACAAGCTTGATCGTTTTCCATCAAGATCGAGCCTATATCTAGCTTCTCAAAGCTAGCAAACCATTCCCGTTTGAGACAAACATAATTGGTAGCACCAGTATCCAAAATCTATTCGCTAGAATCGGAATAACATATAATGGGATAAATTGCCAATAAAAAATTTGAAGAATCGGAATCATTATCACCTATTCTTTGTGCAATGTTTGCTTTGGAAGAATTATGGTCTTTTTTCTTTATCATCAACTTCGAACAATCATTCTTTCAATGCCCAATCTCGTGATAAAAAGAACATTTATCTTTACCTAGATTGCGACCTTTTGATTTTGATTGAAACTTTCATTTACCACAGGATCTCTTCCAATCCACAGACCTTTCTCTTGCTGTCAGTATCTCAGACGTCGATCCCAATGAATACTTTTGTCTTTCCTTCTATACTCATGATTGACCAACGCCCTAGTCACGTCCTCATAACTCAAACATGACTTCCTATTGATCAGGGTTATAACAAAGTGCTCATAATCCTCATCAGGAAGAGAGCTCAACAAGATCAATGTCCTATTTCCATCTTTGACAATCTTATCTACATCTGCACAATCAGTAAGAAGCTTTGTAAAATTATTCATATGCTCGCTGATGGAGACTCATTTTCTCATGTGGAGGCGGTAAAGCCTCCTCTTTAGATGGAGACAATTTTCAACACTATTAGTCAAATACTTTATCTCAAGAGTTTCCTATATCATTTGTGCATACGTTTCATTCATCACAAGATACTTGATATCTTATGTCAAGCAATACCTGATAACTCCACAAGTATTGTGATTCATCTTCTTCCCCTCATTCTCAGAGCTTTCCGCTGACTTTGCTTTCAACTCCAGGGTTTTTTCTAAATTTTACTTTTTTCAGGTATCTAAAACTTCGCATCTCCACATCCCAAAATTGTTTATGCCATTAAATTTGACATCAATTTTGGATTGATGCATTTTCACGTGCTGAATCGATTTTATCGAAGATTCAGACTCTAAACTTACCACAATCTCAATTCAGAGCAATCCCATACCGGAACCTATACTTTAATACCAATTTACTGTAAACAACGGAATCGCCGACCATACAAGATCACTCAAAACAATGACACAAATAGCAAAATACGCGAAAGATACGAAGCAATCAAACAAGAATATGGAAGAAATCAAGCACCTCAAAGAACACTAGAGATTTAATGTGGTTCGGCAATCTTGCCTATGTTCACCGGTGACACCATGAGAGAGATCCACTATCAAATCGAGAAGAGTGTACAATAGTGTAGCACGGGAAAAAGCACGGGTCGTCTTTATTGCGCAGAACGAGATTACAAGTGTGGCCGAAACCCGGGTAGCTCGGGTGTAGCGAGTCCAGGTTGCGGCGAGTTTTGATCAGGGGATTGTGGGAAAGATCTTCTGGAGGATCCCTTTGATCCGCGTCTCCACGTGGTGTTCGTGCGAGAGCTCTGAAGGAGTTGCCCAGGACAGGGATCTTTACAGGGTGAGGGTTTTGGAGAGGCTAAGGAGTGTCCACCGTTGCTTTGTCCCTTTCGTGCTTCGTGCTTTCTCGGCTAGGGGGTTTTCGGCTTCGTTCCTCGGTCTTCGTGTCTTCCTCGTTCCTTGCTTGACCTTGACGTCCTTGATCGTCGGTTCGCGGTGTCGATCGTGCTTTTGGCGTCGGCTTTGGCTTTGGCTTTTTGGCTTTGGCTTGGCTCCGGCGTGGCTCTGGCTTTTGCTTTGCTTTGGCGCTTGCACTTGGACGTAGCCGGGAGAGACTTGCGATGCTTTCATTCTTCCGGACTTCGCATCGTATCGGCTAGAACGTGCGGTGCTTTTGCTCGTGGCCGGCGTAGTCGCTTGGCTTTGGCACTTGCGTTGCTTTGGCGCGGCTTTACTGGGGCTTTGCTTTGGCTTCTTGCGAAGGCTTTAGCTTTAGCGTCAACTCGATCTTCTTCTTCGAACGACGTGGGCTACTTCTCCGGTGCTTCGTTGGTTTGCGTGTCGACTGGACTTCTCTTCTTCTCCGGGCTTCTTTGGCGTGATCGGAGTCGAAGGATGCTTTCGAAGATAGTGGGGGTAGCACCGCTCTCCGTGCGATGGTTGTGGCGCCGGCTTTTGTTGATGAAGACGACAAGGGTAGCGACGGTCTCCGTGCGACGGTTGTAGCATCGGCTTTTATTGTCGAAGACAGTGGGGGTAGCGACAGTCTCCGTGCGACGGTTGTAGCATCGGTTTTTGTTGTCGAAGACAGCGGGGGTGACGACGGTCTCCGTGCGACGGTTGTAGCATCGACTTTTGTTGATGAAGACGACGGGGTAGCGACGCTTCAGACGATTTGCTCCAGGCTTTCTTCTTCGTGGATGGCGCAGACGTTTGTCGAAGACGATGAGGTGATGACGCTTTGTTTCTCTCCTCCGGGCTTTGGAGCTTGATCGGGATCGAGGATTTGTTAGAGCCGACGGGGTAGTGCCGCTCCGAGCTTCTTCTCCGGCCTTTGCTTCTGGTGTCTTCGGAGTCAAAGGGTCTTCTTCTCCGAGCTTTCTTCTTCGTGCACGGGGTTGAAGTCTTGATCTTCGTGTGCAAGGGCCTTCACGTTGATGAGAGCTTTCGGTAAGCCGATCCCGAAGGGACAGGCTTGACCGTGCCTCGTGAAGCCTTAGGTCGATGAAGAAGCGTCTCCTCTTCTGCAGAGCTCCCTTGCTTCGTCTTCAGTCTTCAACCATCGACCTTATGGCGTCGGCTTCTTCTCCGGGCTTTTGGGCTTGATCGGAGTCGAAGGCCTTGTTGACGACGACGGGTGTAGCGCCGCTTCTCTTCTTCTCCGGGTTTTTGGGCTTGATTGGAGTCGAAGGCTTTGTTGAAGATGACAGGTGTAGCGCCGCTTCTCTTCTTCTCCGGGCTTTTGGGCTTGATCGGAGTCAAAGGCTTGTTGGAGACGACGGGGTAGTGCCGCTCCTCTTCTTCTCCGGGCTTTTGGGCTTGATCGGAGTCGAAGGCTTGTTGGAGACGACGGGGTAGTGCCGCTCCGATCTTCTTCTCCGGCCTTTGCTTCTGGCGTCTTCGGAGTCGCAGGGTTCTTCTTCTCTGAGCTTTCTTCTTCGTGCACGGAGTCGAAGGCTTGATCTTCGTGTGCAAGGGTCTTCACGTTGATGAGAGCTTTCGGTAAGCCGATCCCGACGGGACAAGCTTGACCGTGCCTCGTGAAGCCTTGGGTCGATGAAGAAGCGTCTCCTCTTCTGCAGAGCTTCGTCGCCTGGCCATCCGAATCGACCCCTTGAGCCTTCCCCCTCCCCCTCTATTTATAGGCGAAGGGGGGGGGGAGAGATATGGGAAGTTTTAATTTTAAATCCCTTTAATATCTCCCCCATAATTGCCCAAGATTTATTCATCCATTGATGAGGGGAATAACACTTATTTGTTTTCCTTTTCTGGCGAGGCAATTATGGCTGGATTTCGCACACGAAATCGATGGCGATCGGGCGCTTCTTCTTGTGCGTCGGATCGAGGGATCGGCGCAGATCCGCGTGTGTGCAAACGTCATACGCAACCTCCCCCCGCGCATGGTGGTGTTTCCTTCCTTTTCTTTCTTCTCTTTCCTTTTCTTTTCTTTCCTTTCTTTTCTTTTTCCTTTTCTTTTCTTTCCTTTTTCTTTTCTTTCCTTTCTTTTCTTTCCTTTTCTTTTCTTTCCGTTCTTCTCTTTTTCCCTTGCAAGGCCGGCCCCTTTTTTTTTTTTCTTTTTTTTTCTTTCTTTTTTTTTTTCTTTTCTTTTCTTTCCTTTCTTTTCTTTCTTTCTTTCTTTTCTTTCCTTGCATGCAAGGCCGGCCACCCCCCCTAAAGGGGTTCGGTCTTGTAGTAGGGGGCCGGGTGGGCCCCACTTGAGGATGGGCCCATCGGGCCCCCTTGTTGGGTGCGAATCAGGTCCGAGTCATGGTGTGCGTCAGGTTTGCATCCACGTACGGGCATTCGAGTCGGGTCCGGGTCCGAGCGCGTCGGGTTTGCATCCACGTAGGGGCCTTCGAGTCGGGTCCGGGTCCGAGCGCGTCGGGTTTGCATCCACGTAGGGGCCTTCGAGTCGGGTCCGGGTCCGAGTGCGTCGGGTTTGCATCCACGTAGGTGCCTTCGAGTCGGGTCCGGGTCTGAGCGCGTCGGGTTTGCATCCACGTAGGGGCCTTCGAGTCAGGTCCGGGTCCGAGCGCATGTCGGGTCCGCATCCGCATAGGTGCACGCAAGTCGGGTTCGGGTTAGACACAATTTGTGTGTCTACAAATGCCCCCTCTATTGGAAGTTAATCCGGGTCAGAGGCTCGCAGCGGAAGTGATTTGGCGGTCGAAAGACCATTCATGGTGCATGTTACACTATTTAATTTTTCATAGAAACTAATCTACATATGTGTGTATGTGTATGCACAAGAATCGAAAACCCCTAACGGCAATCTAGCGTAATGATTAACTAGCATTCATGCAAATCATAATGCTCGCTAGATCTACATGTTAGATTACACATACCTTTCATACGGATCTTTTAACCGCGGAGAATTATCTTCTTTGTCGATGGAGACGGAAGATCGTTCGCAAAGATGCCGATGGTATGAATGGAGATGTTGCCTTCTTGTTCATCCGATCTCACACGATGCACGGAACGTCGCTCTCGGATCTCTGAGTGCCTCCGAAGAACGACCCTTCTCCTTCTTCAGAACTCCACGCGAGGAAGACGAAGTTGCAAGCGGGAAACGGGAGATAAATCGGGAGAGAACTAGAGAGATGAGAGAAGAGGGGGTTCGGATTTTCTGGGCCATAGGGCCGGTGCCCCATAGGCCCTTTTATAGGGCCGGCCAACCCCCTTGGATAAGGATCCAAGGGGATAATGACCCCCCCTATTATCTCCCTATTATCTCTCCATTATCTCCTTTTTATCTCTCGTTGTATTTATCCGTTTTCCCACTTTTTAGGGCTCGATCTTAACCGTTTTATCGCCCTATCCCTATCTATATGGCCGGCCCTATAGATGAGGGATTCTTATCCCTACATCATAGGACCGGCCCTAGCAAGGTGCCTCACTACTAGGGTCGGCCAACAGTGAGGTCCGGCAGAGTGAGGTTTTTACCAAAACGCCCCGACGCCTCATTTTGACCATTTCTAGCGTGCGATACCTAGCGGCCACTTCTTAAGTGATCTTTACTAGTTACCTACTATTAACTGAGGCCACCAGAGGTGCCTCTAGCAAAGTCAACTAGTCAACTCGCAACATACCCCGGTGCATCGCACCTATGCAGCAAAGTTCACTTATGGTTAGGGATTACTACATGCGACTCTGCACTAGTCTCGGGCTCAACCCTTAGTACTCGTATGTAGTTACGCATCTACCGTGCTCTAGTGCCAAGCACACACGGAGCGTATACTTCTTTCTTTCTCATGCTTATGGTGTTCCGAGGAGACGGTTTAAGAACCGTACATAATGTTGATAAGGTGGAACCATCAGGGACCGGGGTTCATGGCTTCCAACTCAAGCTCGATCGACACACTACCCGAGTATACCATCGATCCTCTGAGCTCGAGTTAACCTACGTAGCCACCCAGAGTACGACGCAGGTTGCACTCCAATTCACCCAGACTTACTATGTTCTCCATCATACCCCTGCTCTCCGCTTAGTAGTGGTAAACCCGCTGTCCCTCCACTTGATGCCATGATTCACTTCGAGCGGTGAAGACTACCGTCAGACTCGAATGATCATATGACTTGGTTCCTTCCAGGTTGACCTATACATCGTACCTCTGATTACCCCGTCGAGTAATCAAACCCGGTCAACAGTCAAACTGATGACCACCAGGCCTGGGTTTGGTACAGTGTAAGTCACACCAAGGAACGCACCTCCCATCAGGGGTGTGGATGGCCTACAGGAGTGACACGCTAATGCAACGCCAGCCGGGTAACCCAGTACACCGTGGTTTTGGATCACTGCATATGGATCCTCACACATTGGTGCGCCAAAGCACCACGCAACTGGTTAGTCCATCAGACGTGGTTCCTCAGGGTTTAGGACCGTTTTACCCTAAGCAGAAACACGGCTTAGTGTACCAGTGTCTGCTCACTGATCTGTACACCGTGTTAGTTTCGTTCAGCCATAGACACTGTGCCTGGTGATGACCATGGTGAAGACATCCCATGAACTATCATCGCCAACAGCTTACCATGATGAGGCGACCAACCTGATCATAGCTGCGAACTTATTTAGGTTATACGGGACCAATCCACTTAGTCTTCAACTCAGTGGACTACCATATAACCATGGCTCTCTATTCCCTAAAGAACACGTAACTATGTTACGCACCTATATGCATCTCATATAATAATAACTATCAATCTTTATTAGACCAAAATATAAAGTTTTACAAGCTTAGAACACATCAATTCCAACAATCTCCCACTTGGTCTAGCGAAGCAAAACGGTTTTGACTCCCATCGCGTCCACATGTCGCTCGAATGCCTTG
This sequence comes from Chamaelirium japonicum, assembly GCA_947650365.1. NCBI lineage: Eukaryota > Viridiplantae > Streptophyta > Magnoliopsida > Liliales > Melanthiaceae > Chamaelirium > Chamaelirium japonicum. The sequence continues at coordinate 95,646,579 of OX393549.1, read as the reverse complement.
GTAGGTATTGCCTTTGTGAAAGGATCAGCAACATTATCTGTAGATGCAATCTGTGTCACCGCTACTCGCCCTTGCTTTTGAAACTGCCTAATCAAGTGGAACTTGCGCTCGATGTGCTTCCCCTTTTGGTGATGTCTTGGCTCCTTTGCTTGTGCTACCGCCCCACTATTGTCGCAGTAAAGCACAATAGGTAACTGGGCCTCTGGTACGCACCCCAAATCCGTAAGGAATTTCTTGAGCCATACCGCCTCTTTGGCTGCCTCGCACGCTGCAACGTACTCAGCCTCTGTGGTAGAGTCTGCGATGCATTTCTGCTTCACACTCTGCCAACTAACCGCTGCTCCTCCTAGCATAAACACAAAACCTGATGTCGACTTCCTGGATTCCAAATCTGACATAAAGTCAGAATCTGTGTATCCAATCGGCGTCAGTTCTTGTGCAGTGTAAACCAACTCATAGTCCCTTGTTCTACGAAGGTACTTGAGTATACACTTCACTGCTGTCCAGTGATATGGACCCGGATTCGACTGAAACCGACCTATCATTCCTACTGTGAAACAGATATCAGGCCTTGTATAATGCATAGCATACATTAGACTACCTAATGCCGAAGCATAAGGTATCTTCTGCATTTCTGCTCTCTCCTCAGGTATCTTAGGACATTGATCCTTAGACAGTTTTACGCCATGTCTAAATGGCACAAAACCCTTCTTGGAGTTTTGCATGTCAAATCTAGCCATAACCTTATCTATATACGCAGCCTGTGATAGCGAGAGAATCCTGTTCTGGCGATCACGTGTTACCTTGATCCCCAAAACATAACTCGCTTCACCTAGGTCTTTCATATCGAACTGTGTTGACAACCAGACCTTTACCGTTGACAATGTTCCTACATCATTTCCAATGAGTAGAATATCGTCTACGTAAAGTATTAAATATACTACTGTGGTCTTATCAGTCCTCTTGTATACACATGGTTCATCCTCGTTTTGAGTAAATCCATACGACTGGACTGCCTGATCAAAACGGATGTTCCAACTTCTAGATGCTTGCTTTAGTCCATAAATGGACTTCTGCAACTTGCAAACTAGATGTTCCTGACCCTCTAACTCAAAGCCTGGTGGCTGAATCATATAAATGTCTTCTTCCAAATTTCCATTGAGGAATGCTGTCTTGACATCCATTTGCCAGATCTCCCAGTTATAATAGGCTGCAATGGATAAGAGGATCCGAATAGACTTTATCATAGCTATCGGCGAGAAGGTTTCGTCAAAGTCGATCCCTTCTCTCTGGGTATAACCCTTGGCAACTAATCTAGCTTTATAAGTCTCTATTGTACCATCGGATCCTCTCTTCTTCTTATACACCCACTTACACCCAATAGGTTTAATATTGGATGATGGTGTAACAAGAGTCCAGACTGCGTTATAGGACATTGATTCAATTTCTGCGTCCATAGACTTTTGCCAGTCAGAGCTGTCAGAAGCTCCCACTGCCTCATCGTAGCTCAGTGGGTCATCCTCTTGACCCTCTGGATCAACCAATAAGGTTTCTCTATAGTATCTGTAAGGAGCTCTGATGTTTCTCCCACTACGACGAGGTGGTGGTGGTGTTACAGGATTAATAGGTTCTACAGTATCTAGTATATTATTATCTGTAATGTCAGCTCCCACTATGCTTTCGGATGCGCTCTCTGATCTAGTACCCAGTAGCTCATCCAGAACTATCTTACTAGCAGGCTTGTGGTCCATAACATAATCATGTTCTAGGAAAATGGCATTCGTTGAAACGATTACCTTCTTTTCCTCAGGATCATAAAATAGTCCACCTTTAGTCTCTTTGGGATACCCTACAAACAGACATACTTTGGACTTTGGTTCCATCTTTTCCCTCTTGTCTATCCGCACATGTGCAGGACATCCCTATATTCTGAAATGCTGTAGTGTTGGCTTTTGCCTTGACCACAGTTCTCTAGGGGTCTGAGGTACCGATTTAGATGAAACGTGGTTCAGAATATATACTGCTATCTGAAGGGCATATCTCCAAAAGGTCATTGGTAAACAGGCATAACTCATCATGCTTCGAACCATGTCCAACAAGGTTCGATTCCTTCTCTCAGAGACTCCATTCTGTTGTGGGGTACCTGGAGCAGTTAACTGGGATGTTATCCCATGCTCCACCAAATACCCAAGGAACTCGTCAGATAGGTATTCACCTCCTCGATCAGATCGAAGGGTTTTTATATATTTACCTGTCTGCTTTTCTACTTCAGCCCTGAACTCTTTGAACATGTCAAAGGATTCCGACTTCCGATGCATAAGGTAAATGTAACCATATCTTGAGTAATCATCTGTAAAAGTGATGAAGTACTCATGGCCTCATATCGCCTTAACGCTCATGGGTCCTCATACATCTGAATGGATTAACTCTAATACCTCAGTAGCTCTCACTCCTTGGCCTTTGAAGGCCCTCTTGGTCATCTTGCCTTCCAGGCAGGATTCACAGGTGGAAAGGATCTCCGTAGGATCTGTTTTCAGAAGCCCGGCCTTTACCAACCTATGGATCCTATCTAAGGCAATATGCCCAAGCCGTAAGTGCCATAATTGGGTTAAATTCTCCGAAGGTTTCTTACGCTTAGATGAATTAACATTAAATGCTGAAGTTATTATGTTATCTTTCTCAAATTTAGGACTGACAATATAAAGATGATTCTGAACCATTCCTCTTATTATAAAAGTTCCATTCAATTTAAAAGACACACCAGAAGTATCAAAATAAACTGAATAACCTTCATTAACTAAAGAAGAAACAGAAATTAAGTTACGTCTCAAGGACGGTACATAAAAGACATCTCTAAGAGTCAAAGTCTTATTATTTGAAAAACTAAGAGTAACATCTCCTATAGCTTCAGCAGCAGCCACGGCCTCAGTTCCCATGCTCAAGGTCACCTCTCCATCAAGCAACCTTCTGCTTTCCCGAAACCCCTGAAGAGAGTTACAGGCATGGTTAGTGGATCCTGAATCCATAATCCAACTAGCAAAAGAACTATTACTTGAAAGAAATGATTCAACAACTAAGAGTTGTATATTACCTTCTCCAGCATTCTGAGGCTTCTTGCAGTCCTTCTTCCAATGACCCTTCTGGCCACACCGGAAACACTTCGTGCCCGGTTTCTTTGATTCTCCAGACCCAAAGGCCCCATCAAAGTCCTGCACAGGCGCTGACTTAGGTTTCTTCTTATGTTTCTTGCCTTGAGGTTTACCAGGCTTCTTGAAGGATCTGCGTTGCACGTGAAGTGCTTCGCCCTTCTGCTTGAAGCCATCCTCAGCTGCCTGGAGAGCTCCCAGAAGCTCTGCATTTGTCATAGTCAACTTGTTCAAATTAAAGTTGGTGACAAAGCCTTCAAAGGATCCAGACACTGACGAGAGGAAGATGTCTGTCATCACCTCGCCTTCTAGCACAATGTCCATGGTCGCTAGTTCGTTCTGGAACCCAAACATTTTCATCATGTGTTCCCGAACCAGCGTCCCATTGGACATCTTAGTACCGACGAGTTTCTTGATGGTAAGGTATCGCGTAACGCGATTGTGACCTTCAAGCATCTCCTTCAAATACAATATCATGTCAGAAGCGTCGGGCATCTCCTCGACTTGCTTCTGCAGAGTTGTTTGCAAGGATGCTATAATATAGCATTTACATATCTCATTAGATTCCTTCCAGTCAATGAATGCCTTTAACTGTGCCTCTATGGCATTGGGTCCTGACAAATCTGGCTCAGGGTCATTCAGGGCTGACATGTGTTTACCTATCCTTAAGACTAGGTACAGGTTGCGCTTTCAGTCCTCATAGTTGGGACTGGTAAGTTTGTGGTCATTTAGGATAGCGGACAGGGGGTCTAACTTGGTCATCTGAAAATCAAAGACTGAATATATGAGATGTATGAAAACTTATTTTTATGGATTTTTAAAACAAGCTAATTATATCCATATGACAACGCTACCCTCAAGCGAAGCCATCTCTATGGATTAATTAACCATGTATGTAAGATCTCGGAGTAGGCTACACCTGTCCGAGGGGGCAGTGTGCAGGTCTTCCGCTTACATGGGTCTTTTCCTTGACCCTATCCAAATCTGCCAACTACGGGCTTTGATGGACCATGGTTATCTTTTGGCCAGTACCACGTGATCACCGTTGTCTTCGCAACGAATACCTCACGTGTACTTACGATGCTTACCCACGAGCTTAGGCAATTACGGCACGGGAATTCTAACTGCCCCCACGAGGGTGAGTAAAGCCTGAACACTTGGTACCGTAATCGTCATATCCCGAAGGAGATCACTAAGTAGCTTGGCATAGAAAAACACAGCTCTCACCCGAGGGGGTTGTTGAGTTATGCCCTTCCACCCGAGTACGAAGTGATTAGCCATGGAGGCCAGAGGATCTCTAAAAGTCCTCTATTACATCCCTTATATATATATGAGGGTTATTTTGCGAGTATGAATTTATGCAAATGCAAAGGTAGCGACCTCCTATATTTTAGACCCTGGTCACACCATGCTCCCACTAGCGTTCAAGTCCTTCGCCTAGCATTAATCATTCTCGGAATATCATAGTCCCTGCCTCAAGCGGATTTCTCCATTCAAGGGTCACATTACATATTCCAAGAATATCGATGCTTTGCAAAATTGGTTATCACGCTAATGCTCTGGAGCTAATCCTAGAGTCAGACTTACTGGAAAGGACTCCCACTAGTCATGGCGCCTCGCTTATAGATTTGACAATTGATGTTCAATGGATCTCCATCTCATCTTTGATTTCGATGCTGGCCAAATAGGCACACCCGACTAGTCGAGTGCTAACCTAATGGTGGCATAACCATATGTGATGGGATCCCACTAACATCAAGAATCAACTAAATAATAGGCGTCATCTAGCGGGATCCTATCCTCAAACAGTCGCTTGGACCGGAGGGGAAAGGCATCCATCTGAAAACAGATAATCATATTATCTCATCGGGGTTGATATGAAGCATAAAGAACTAATAAAGAAAGCAACCAAAAAGACTGAATTAAGTTCAGGGTCCGACCCCTGAACCTAATTTGCACAGCACAGGCTTCTAGCTTTCTTCGCAAGGTTCCTCGGTCCGGCTCCTTCGTCGCGCTCGCGAACACTTTGCCGGATCGTCTTCATCCTCCAGGGTTCCGCTTCCGCTCCCGATGGTGGATTTCTTTGGTATAATTTTCTTCTCGATCTGTAACCGAAAAAGTCTAGTACGCTTCGAGCAAGTGCTCGTTCGTACACAATTTCCTAGAAAGAAAAGAAAACACACCTAGGAAAAGGCCATGGGAAACCGAGGATGGTCAACCCCCATCACTCGCCCAATCTAAGGCTCAATTATATATCCACACACAGAAAGCAAATCCAGACAATTGCTTACTCGGGGTCCGACCCCCGGTAGCAAGCACAAACCATAGATCTAGATTTTTTATAGCGGCGCCCTGCAAGAATGATTAATAGAACAAGCACAATCTATACATATGCATGATCTAAGCGTAAGAACCCCGATGATCTCATGCATTCATCATGCGCACACATGTTGGTTTCATGAAAAAACGTGAAACGCACACCACTAATGCGGCTTTGATACCAATTATTGGAAGTTAATCCGGGTCAGAGGCTCGCAGCGGAAGCGATTTGGCGGTCGAAAGACCATTCATGGTGCACGTTACACTATTTAATTTTTTATAGAAACTAATCTACATATGTGTGTATGTGTATGCACGAGAATCGAAAACCCCTAACGGCAATCTAGCGTAATGATTAACTAGCATGCATGCAAATCATAATGCTCGCTAGATCTACATGTTAGATTACACATACCTTTCGTACGGATCTTTTAACCGCGGAGAATTGTCTTCTTTGTCGATGGAGACGGAAGATCGTTCGCGAAGATGCCGATAGTATGAATGGAGATGTTGCCTTCTTGTTCACCCGATCTCACACGATGCACGGAACGTCGCTCTCGGATCTCTGAGTGCCTCCGAAGAACGACCCTTCTCCTTCTTCAGAACTCCACGCGAGGAAGACAAAGTTGCAAGCGGGAAACGGGAGATAAATCGGGAGAGAACTAGAGAGATGAGAGGATAGGGGGTTCAGATTTTCTGGGCCATAGGGTCGGCGCCCCATAGGCCCTTTTATAGGGCCAGCCAACCCCCTTGGATAAGGATCCAAGGGGATAATGACCCCCCCTATTATCTCTCCATTATCTCCTTTTTATCTCTCGTTGTATTTATCCGTTTTTCCATTTTTTAGGGCTCGATCTTAACCGTTTTATCGCCCTATCCCTATCTATATGGCCGGCCCTATAGATGAGGGATTCTTATCCCTACATCATAGGGCCGGCCCTAGCAAGGTGCCTCACTACTAGGGTCGGCCAACAGTGAGGTCCGGCAGAGTGAGGTTTTTACCAAAACGCCCCGACGCCTCATATTGACCATTTCTAGCGTGCGATACCTAGCGGCCACTTCTTAAGTGATCTTTACTAGTTACCTACTATTAACTGAGGCCACCGGAGGGTGCCTCTAGCAAAGTCAACTAGTCAACTCGCAACATACCCCGGTGCATCGCACCTATGCAGCAAAGTTCACTTATGGCTAGGGATTACTACATGCGACTCTGCACTAGTCTCGGGCTCAACCCTTAGTACTCGTATGTAGTTACGCATCTACCGTGCTCTAGTGCCAAGCACACACGGAGCGTATACTTCTTTCTTCCTCATGCTTAGGGTGTTCCAAGGAGACGGTTCAAGAACCGTACATAATGTTGATAAGGTGGAACCATCAGGGATCGGGGTTCATGGCTTCCAACTCAAGCTCGATCGACACACTACCCGAGTGTACCATCGATCCTCTGAGCTCGAGTTAACCTGCGTAGCCATCCAGAGTGCGACGCAGGCTGCACTCCAATTCACCCAGACTTACTATGTTCTCCATCATATCCCTGCTCTCCGCTTAGTAGTGGTAAACCCGCTGTCCCTCCACTTGATGCCATGATTCACTTCGAGCGGTGAAGACTACCGTCAGACTCGAATGATCATATGACTTGGTTCCTTCCAGGTTGACCTATACATCGTACCTCTGATTACCCCGTCGAGTAATCGAACCCGGTCAATAGTCAAACTGATGACCACCAGGCCTGGGTTTGGTACAGTGTAAGTCACACCAAGGAACGCACCTCCCATCAGGGGTGTGGATGGCCTGCAGGAGTGACACGCTAATGCAACGCCAGCCGGGTAACCCAGTACACCGTGGTTTTGGATCACTGCATATGGATCCTCACACATTGGTGCGCCAAAGCACCACGCAACTGGTTAGTCCATCAGACGTGGTTCCTCAGGGTTTAGGACCATTTTACCCTAAGCAGAAACACGGCTTAGTGTACCAGTGTCTGCTCACTGATCTGTACACCGTGTTAGTTCCGTTCAGCCACAGACACTGTGCCTGGTGATGACCATGGTGAAGACATCCCATGAACTGTCATCGCCAATAGCTTACCATGATGAGGCGACCAACCTGATCATAGATGCGAACTTATTTAGGTTATACAGGACCAATCCACTTAGTCTTCAACTCAGTGGACTACCATATAACCATGGCTCTCTGTTCCCTAAAGAACACGTAACTATGTTACGCACCTATATGCATCTCATATAATAATAACTATCAATCTTTATTAGACCAAAATATAAAGTTTTACAAGCTTAAAACACATCAATCCCAACACCCTCAAGGGTGAGTGCGCCGACGGAAACGCGGAGTACTTGTGTACGTAGGGAACGCGGAGCACTTGTCCTTGATTCCTTTCTTGGATGGGCTTGGTGGCTTATTTAAGAGCCCCTACCCTTTTCATCATGTGCCTTGTTTTTTTGCGGAAGACTGGAGTTTGGAGACCGCCGTCGGAAGAGTGCTGCCTGGGGTTGCACGTGACTTGCTCCGTCTTCCCAGTTTTGCCTCTTTTGTCGGTGGCGGCGATGGTGCGCGGCGTTTGAAGACGAAGGCTTCTTCTGCAGCTTGGAGACGATGGATGCTACGGCGGCTTGGAGACGAAGGCTCCTCTAGCGGCTCACGGAGATGAAGGCTCTTCGATGGCTTGGAGGCGAAGTCTTCTTCGGCTGTTTGGAGATGAAGGATCCTTTGTCAGCTTGTTGACGAAGGCCCCTCTGGCGGCTCGCGGAGATTGCTTTTCGGTGTCTCGGAGACGAAGGCTTCTTCGGCGGTTTGGAGACGAAGGCCCCTCTGGCGGCTCACGGAGACGATGACCCTTGCTAGGGTTTTGATCACCTTTTTCGTTGCGGACTTCCTCTTGCTTCGAAGATTGCACGAACGTCGAAGGTGGCCGCTGTACGGAGTTCGAGAGCGGCACGAGGGCGACTGGAGTGCAAGGACGGCCACGGTGCATCTCGGCGGAGGACTGTTGCCCCTTATTTGGTGCGGGAGCACGATGGTGGGGCCAATTGTCGTGGCCGAGAGCGGCGACTGTGACGAGGGAAGGAGGCTGAGTCGTCGCGCGACCAAAGGCGGTGACAACGACGCAAAGGGAGGAGACGGAGTCGTTGTGGATGGCGGCTCTAACTCTTCCTTCTTTTTTCCTCTTTTCTTATTATTTCTTTATTTTCTTTTTCTTTCACTGGTTTCGTCTCTTTTTTTTTTCTTCTGTTTTGTCTCTCTTTTTTTTTCCCTTTTTTTTTTTTTCCTTCTCTGCCGGTCGGGCACCGAGAACAGCAGGCGGCCGGCGTCAGGGCGCAGGCGGGCGAGGGTGCTGGCGTCGAGCGGTTGCGGGCCGGAGTTCGGTGAGGAGACGGCCGGCGCGCGAGGCGGCAGCAGCGGCGGCCTGCGGCGCGGGCGGCGACTGGTGCGGCGTGGGGCACGGAGGGCCAAGCGCAGATGCAGCAGCAACGGCACCGACGCGGGACGCGTGGCCGGGCGTGGACGCAGCAGTGGTGGCGGCGTGCGGTGCGGAGACCGGGCGCGATCGGTGCGTAGGCGGCTGGCGTCGGGGCGCATGATGGCGGCGGTCCGACGTGCGGGCTGGAGGTCGGCGACGAGGCGGCTGCGAGCTTGGGTCGCAGGGTGCAGCGCCGGGCGCGGAGGCCGGGGCGCAGGCAAGCTGGCGCTGGTGGCGATCGCGGAGGCCGGTTGGGAGCTTCAGCCCTAAGGCTGTTGGGTTTTTAAAGGAAGAGAGAGAGGGGGCTGCGGCCTGTTTTGGGGTCGTGGCTCCTTCTTTCCTTTTTTTTCTTTCGTTTCCCCTTTTTTTTTGACTTTGACTTTCTTTTGGGGACTTGCACTTCATTCTTGTCTTCTAAACTTATTTCGCCCTTTTCTTCCAGAACTAACTTGTATCTTCCATCCTTTTGCATCGTCCCTCCAAGCACCTTCCGAAGACCGATGAGATCGTTGAGGAGGCTCATCACGGGAGCAGATATCTTCATCTCTATCTCATTTGCATCTTCCGACTAGCGAGGTTGCACTCGGGCATGCTGAACGAGGCGGGCTGGATATTCCTCTGGACGACCATTGGTTGTTAGAATCCTATGGAGGAAACTTTTCTGGTGGTGATGTCGGCTTGAAGAATATCAAGGCAGACGGACTTGGTGACAGCTCCAACGGTCCTTTTGGCTTCGTGGAAGTCGTGAAGGATGCGGTTGTCGTTGATACATTCGCCATTTTTTAGGATACTGCTTTTGGCTGCAGTGACGGTTTCCATCCTTCAGGTGGGCCCAAGCTTTTGCATGAGCCCGGCGGATTTCAATGTGATGACTCTTCGTTTGCAAAGCAGCTGCACACCTTCCTGGAGTAAGCGAGATCTATTACCCATTACTGGCTTTGCTGGCGAATGCTTCCTTGGCTTTAGCTACAGCCAAGGAAGAGGAACGTCGATTGGAGGCCTTTCGCATGCTTGCTGCTGCAAACTTAGTTCAAATGCAGGAGAAGATGGAGATTACTCGTGCATCGCTTCAGAAGTCGGAGTCCCGTCTGAAGGATGCTCGAGCGACTAAGAAGACTTCTGGAGCAGGGTCTACATCTCAGCGAGAAGGGCTGACGAATTGTCGGGAGCTGGCGGAGCGATCGAGAAGGCTTCTGGAGTAAACCTTGCGAAGCAGCGTGCATAGCTGGCGACGCGTCGGAAGTTGACGGCTCCTCTACCCCTGGAGTTGCAGCGCGTGTAAGCTGCGGAAGGCGAACCACTTCGACGCCTTAAGGACTTCGACTTGCTACTCGTGCGTTGCTTTAGAAGCTGGAGTTCCGTTTGGGGAAAGCTCAAGCGATCGGGAAGACGTCTGGAGCAGAGCTTGCGAAGCAGTGAAGAGCTGACGAAGTGTCGGGAGCTGGTGCAGTGATCGAGAAGGCTTCCGGAGCGACCCTTGTGACACAGCGTGCATAGCTGGCGACGCGTCGGAAGTTAACGGCTTCTCTACCCCGGGAGTTGCAGCGCTTGTAGGCCACAGGGGGTGAGCTGCTCCAGCGCCTCAAGGACTGACTTTCTTGTCATCTTTCGGTTTGCTAACTGGACTTGTGGATCTGCACTCATTCTCTTCTGGACTGGCCTTCTCGGACGACGTTGGGATGGTTTCTTTTTTTTGTCTGGACTGAACCTTTGTAGGCTGCCTACGTACCCTACTGGGAGGGATCAAGTCGCACGTAGTTCGTTTATTCCTTGTTTTTTTTTTTTTTTTTTCTGGGGGCAAGGTGGGTAACCTTGCGCTAGGCAAAGTACCTTTTGAGGGACTTGCCGCTGGTAGGCAGAGTCGCCACTGGTTCGCAGCTGTCGCCCACCTTCTTCGCTTCAATGTAGTTAGAAGTGAAGATCTTCTTGACTGGAGTTTTGATGATCGCTGGAGTTTGGCTGGAGTCGATGCCACGGCGATTTGGAAGGATTCATTCGCCGCTTTTGAAGAGGCAAGCTTGAGTCTTTATCAGGCGATGTGGAATTGCAGCTGAGGGTAGTGAACCCATGTGCACCGTGCTTTCTTTGTTGCGACTGGATTTGAACATCAATTCGGTGGAGTTTTGCCCCCGAGTGTCTTCTGGCTTGATTACGAGTTGCTCAGAGCTGGTGTACTCGGAAGACTCGGTTGACATCGATACGTGCAACAGGCCATATAACGGTAATGTTATCCCTTGCGAAGTGCTGAAGTTGACCTCGGGGAATGATGATGCCGGTTCCTTTGCTGGAGTGGAAGGCGGTCGTCCTGGCTTTTGAAGCCACTGAGGTGCGAGCCGCATGACTGAAGCAGCTTGAGCAGGCAATGGAACGTATCGCATCGAGCTTGATTTGAAGTTGTTGTGAATTCTTCGTCTTGATGCTGGCGCTTCTCTGTCTTTGTGCACCATCTGGCTGGAGGATGTCACTGGTTTTGCAAGTTGAGAGTTTTTGTCCATCGCAGCTGTTTTGACTTCCTGGACTTGTGGAGCTTTTGCTGGAGGAGCTTCTGCAACGAAGTCTTTGGCCTCGTAAAACTTGGCATCAGCAAGGTGTGCTTTAGCCTTGTTGAACAGCTTGCCGTTGGCAGCGCTGCTTCTCCCCATGCTTTCGATGTTGGTGTCGCTTTCTTCATCGTCTTCCCGGAGCACTTGGTGGACTCCCATCATGTAGCAGGAGACCTTGAAGTCTTGATCAGCTTCAAGGAAGCAATTGGGAAAGAACTCCTGGAGTGTCACTGGCTCTGGAAAGCTTCGCTGGAGGAGATTTTTCGAATTTGCTGGCGGTACTTTGGACGTCTTTCTTCTTGGAGCTTCATTCTTTTCCTTGAAGGACTTTCTTCTGGGGAGTTTTCTTGTTGCCTGGTCTTTCTTGTGGTTAGCCAGGCGTGCTATCCTATAGCTTGATCGTCGCGGCCTTCTCCTTCGAGGCGCCATAGCCCGTGTGTTTTCATTAGTAAGATCTTCCTCGCCAAGGTGAAGAACTGGTGCTGCGACTGAAGGCACTTCTTTGATCGGAAGGACTTGCTCTTTTGGGGACTGTACTGATTCATCTTCTGACCCCCAGCCAGTTGGCTTGACTTCTTCATTTGGAATCGAAGGAGGCCTGGAGTAGAGGACATAATAGTCAAATTTGCCCGATGGTTGGCCTAGCAGGTTGACTTCGGGGCTTCTTTGTTTGTCTCTCGCTTTGAGCATGTGCCGGGATGTAGCTTTGTTTGGAAAAGGGAGTGCTTGCATGAGAGGCGGTTGCCCCCAAGACAGTAAGGATTTGGCCCTAGGTACTGAAGGAGCATGCCATCGTCGTCTTCTTGGACTGCCCCCCTTCTTTAAGTCATCAACGGTGGATTGCCCCCCTTCTGCGAGGACTGGCGGGGCTTCTTGCAACTCGTCGTCCGAAGTAGAAGTATCATCGTTGTCGGGATCCGTAATGGAGATAAAATTGACGGCAGCCATGGGTGGGTGGGTGGGTGTTGAAACGAAGTCCTCGATTGGCATTCCCAGACGATCGAACACTGACTTCTTCTTTGAATGCTTAATTGGCCCGAGTCTTTCGAACACAGACGTGCGTTTTAGATTTGACCGGTTTCTACCACCTCTAATTTGCTTCTGGAGCAAGGCTTGGCATCGAGCTCTTCGCCGTCTTCTTTTGCTGTCGGGATGGCTTGCGTAGGAAGAGCGTGCATCGGAAATTGTCGATCCTTCAGCTGCTTCGTCTACCATCTTTACCCCGATGTAGTTGGAGGTGAAGGTCTTCTTCGCTGCGGTTCTGATGACCAACGGAGCTTGACTGGAGCTGATGCCTCGGTGGTTTGGAAGAATTTGTTCTCCGCTTTGAAATAGTCGAGCTTGAGTTCTCGTCATCCCATGTGGAGTTGTTGTTGGTGGAAGTGTGCCCATGGCGCTTTCTTTGTTGTAGTCGGCTCTGAACAGCAACTTGGTAGCGTTTTGCCCCCAACTCCATTTTGGCTTGAATCCAAGTTGATTTGGGTTGACTGATTCAATAGGTCTGCTCGGGTTTGGAGCTTGTGTCAGACTGGGTAATGACAACGTCATTTCTTGAAGGGTGACGACATTGGCCTGTGATAACGACGGGGCCAGCTTCCTTGTCGGAGTAGAAGGCGATCGCTCGGATTTACAGAGCCACTGAGGTGCGAGACGCAGGACTGGCGTCGCTTGGGCGGGCAACGGGGTATGTTGCACGGCTCTTGACTCGGGGCTGATGCGCATCCTTTGTCTAAATTTTGGTGCTTCTTCAAGTCTTGCTTTGTCGGGAGGTTGTACTGGATTTGTGGGAAGAGGAATCTTATCCTGCTTCGCTTCTTCAATTTTCTGGACTCGAGGGGCTTTAGCTGGAAGAACTTCCGCGACTAGGCCCTTTGCTTGGTAGAACTTAGCGTCGGCCAAGTGTGCCTCGGCCTCGTTGAATGGATTATCGTCCGCAACTATGCACCTCTCCACGCCTTCTTCGTAGTACTTGAGGCACTGGTGCCAGGTGGATACTATGATGCCATTCTCGTACAGCCATGGTCTTCCCAACAGGAGGCGGTATGATGTCTGGCAATCAATGATATGGAAGAGGATCGTTGTATCCAGTGGGCCAATTGACAGCTTCAGGCGGATGATTCCGATAGTGGACTGTCCGCCCTGGTTGAACCCTTGAATGACCAACTGACTCGGCGAGAGCTGGTCGTTGGTGATGCCGAGTTGCCGCATTGTCTGGATAGGCATGATGTTGACGGCGGAGCCACAGTCCAACAGGATTCGGTTCATTGGCTTCTCCTTGATGTATCCCGAAACGTAAAGAGGCCGGTTGTGCAATCGCGTCCCAAGTTGCAGGTCCTCATCCGAAAAGGTTATCGTCGCATCACACGAGGCCACAGCTCTGCCCTTCTGGTCGTTCTTCCTCTTCCTTTTGTAGCTATCTGGATCGGCTAAGGCCGCAGCCATCGCCAGACGAGCCTTCTTCGGGAGATGCAAAGCTTCTACGAGAGGCATGTGTAGGATTGCTTCGTCGTGAGAGGCGGTGCCCCCTTCGTTGGAGTCGTCTCCCTCATCGGTGGAGTCGCCTTCTTCAGAAGTTTCGCTTTCGTTCTTTCCTTCCGACGCCTCATGAACTTCGACCATGCAATAAGACACCTTGACGTGTTGGTCCACTGGGAGGAAGTGATCCGGGAAGAACTCCTGCAGGGTTGTCGGCTCTGGAAGGCTCTGCTGAAGGAGATCATCTTGGCTTGCTGGCGGTACTTTGAACGCCTTCCTTCCTGGAGTCTTGGTTTTCTTCTTGTAGGTCTTCCGCTTGGTGAACCCCCTCATCACTCGGTCTTGTTTGAGCTTCTTTTCTTACCACGGCTTTCGCCGTCGCGGTAGCATGACCCATGCTTCTTCGTCGGTGGATTCCCCTCCGCTAGGATGATGGTCGACAACAGCAACTGGTTCCCTCGAAGGCACTTGTTCTTCCGGAGGCTCTACTGACTCGTCTTCCGATCCCCAGCCGTTGGGCTTGATTTTGTCGATTGAAACGGTCGGAGGCCTTGAGTAGAGGACGTAATAGTTGAACTTTCCCGAAGGCTGGCCCAGCAGACCGACTTCCGGATCTCCTTGCTCGTATCTTTCCCGAAGAGCGCGTTGGGACATAGCTTGACTGGAAGGGACTTGCTCTTCTTGAGGCTCCACTGGCTCGTCTTCCGATCCCCAGCCGGTGGGCTTGATTTCGTCGATTGAAACGGACGGAGGCCTTGAGTAGAGGACGTAATAGTCGAACTTCCCCGAAGGCTAGCCCAGCAGACTGACTTCTGGATCTCCTTGCTCGTATCTCCTTTGGAGCGCTCGTTGGGATGCAGCATTGCTTGGAAGAGGTGCTGGCGTGAGCGATGGTCGCCCCCAGGGCAGCGGTGCTTCTTCCTCGGTGAGCGCAGGAGTACGTTGATGTCGCTTCGAGACTTTTGGCTGAGAAATTGACTTAGCGGTTGGCGCTTGACGGTTGATGCGCAATTTGAGCATATTTCGTCGAGCAGCAACGAGTACCGGCGAAAAGGAGCCGAAGGTGATGGACGTCATGTTGGCCGTAGCAACTTCTCCGGAGTCGATCTCTATCTTCCCTTGCTTTGCGAGTGCCATGATTCTTTCCTTGAAGACGAAGCATCTTTCGATGGGATGACTCACCACCCGGTGGTATTTGCAGAAGAGAGGATCGTCGACACGATGCATCTGCTCGGGCCTCTTCGAAGGAGGGAGTTCTATCATCTTCTCTTGCAGCAGCTGGTCGAACATGGAGGAGACTTTCGAATCCGGGAAGGGGTACTCCTTGGCTTCGAGCTCCTCGAGGGTCATCCTTTGTCTTGGCGGCGGAGGCGGTGGTATGGCGACTCCCTTCTTCTGATCCGGCTTACCACCGATCTTGAGCAGTTTGAAGGTTAAAGCAACGTCCGCAACGTTGACTTGTTTCGGTTTCAGTGCCGGTGGCTTGTCCTTCTTCTCCACCTTCAAGAAGTCTTTGTTCTTCGAGTCCCCGCGGCTTACTAGGCTGAGTTCCATGTCATGAGCCCGAGTCGCGAGTTCTTCGAAAGACCGAGGCTTGATACCTTTGAGGATGTAGAGCAGGCCCCAATGCATGCCTTGGGTGCACATCTCGATGGCCGAGTCTTCAGACAAGCGGTCTCGTGAATTCAGCACGAGATTCCTCCATCTGTCGATGTAGTCGATCACCGGCTTGTCCTTCCTTTGCTTGACTGCAGTAAGCTCGGTCATGCTGACGGTTCGTCTGGTACTGTAGAAGCGGTTGAGGAACTCCATCTCCATCTGATCCCTGCTGTCGATGGTCCCTAGAGGAAGATCAACGTACCAGTCAAACGCGTTGCTTTTGAGGGTGCGGATGAATTACTTCACCATCTCGTCGCCATATGTGCCGGCATTATTGCAGGTCTCGATGAAGTGGGCGACGTGCTGTCTTGGATTTCCCTTTCTGTCGAAGTACTGGAACTTTGGTGGCTGGAACCCGATGGGGAAACGCAGCTGCTGGATCCTCGCAGTGTAGGGCTTTGAGTATGTCGCTGTGATCGGAGAAAGGCCACTGCCGTGGGAATGCATCATGTCGGCTATCAACGCTTGGACTTGCTGAGCATTCATCGTTGCTGTTGCCGGAGGTTGTGTGGCCACCGAGGCTGGCGCTGGGGAGACGACTTCCACTGGGACGGGAGCCGAGGAGAGCGCTGGAGTAACTGCTTGAATCGTCGGAACAACCTCTGCAGGAGAGGGAGTTGAAGACGGAACTGGAGCGGCTACTGGAGAAGCGACGGGTTGGCCGACTGCTGCAGCGTCCTTTGCGCTTAGCTTTTGGAGCAGAGTGTTGATGTGACGATCCTTCTCCTCCATCAGCCGAGTAATTTGTGCCATATGCTCGCTCATCTGCATGACTTGGAGCTGAAGAGCGGACGGAGGATGGTGACGGAGAACGTCTCGGTGTTGCATGTTCGCATCCTCGCCGTCATCATCGGAGACGTAGTTACGCCGACTTGCTTCTGGCTGATGATTGATGTTTGCCCCCTGCAGAGGAGGTGCAACGTCCGCTGGAGAACCCAAACGGGTTCGGGGCTGGGGCTGGTCCTCCCCAAACTTCTGGACATGGACTCCAGGATTGAGGCTTATTTCTTCATGCACCAGGGCCTCATCGGTGCTTTGGCGAGTATCTTCGGCAGTAGCTTCTGGCACAAAGACGTCCGCAAGAGTCCGAGTATGCCGAGTGTAGACGTGCACCATTGGAGGAGCATCACCCTTCGGATTTACTGGATCACCGTGTCGGAGTAGAGGGGACTCGGCAATTGGTGAGAGGCTTGGAGCAAACGCATCGTTGTTTATTCCGGCCATTGCAAACTTCAAGCAGCTTCTTCAGCCATACGGATGAAAGGAGAAGATGTCCCACCGGGCGTGCCAGAAATCTGTAGCGCGGGAAAAAGCACGGGTCGTCTTTATTGCGCAGAACGAGATTACAAGTGTGGCCGGGACCCGGGTGGCTCGGGTGTCGCGAGTCCGGGTTGCGGCGAGTTTTGATCAGGGGATTGTGGGAAAGATCTTCTGGAGGATCCCTTTGATCCGCGTCTCCATGTGGTGTTCGTGCGAGAGCTCTGAAGGAGTTGCCCAGGACAGGGGTCTTTACAGGGTGAGGGTTTTGGAGAGGCTAAGGAGTGTCCACCGTTGCTTTGTCCATTCCGTGCTTCGCGCTTTCTCGGCTAGGGAGTTTTCAGCTTCGTTCCTCGGTCTTCGCGTCTTCCTCGTTCCTTGCTTGACCTTGGCGTCCTTGATCGTCGGTTCGCGGCGTCGATCGTGCTTTTGGCATCGGCTTTGGCTTTGGCTTTTTGGCTTTGGCTTGGCTCCGGCGTGGCTCTGGCTTTTGCTTTGCTTTGGCACTTGCACTTGGACGTAGCTGGGAGAGACTTGCGATGCTTTCATTCTTCCGGACTTCGCGTCGTATCGGCTAGAACGTGCGGTGCTTTTGCTCGTGGCCGGCGTAGTCGCTTGGCTTTGGCACTTGCGTTGCTTTGGCGCGGGCTTTACTGGGGCTTTGCTTTGGCTTCTTGCGAAGGCTTTAGCTTTAGCGTCAACTCGATCTTCTTCTTCGAACGATGTGGGCTACTTCTCCGGTGCTTCGATGGTTTGCATGTCGACTGGACTTCTCTTCTTCTCCGGGCTTCTTTGGCGTGATCGGAGTCGAAGGATGCTTTCGAAGATAGTGGGGGTAGCACCGCTCTCCGTGCGATGGTTGTGGTGCCGGCTTTTGTTGATGAAGACGACGAGGGTAGCGACGGTCTCCGTGCGACGGTTGTAGCGTCGGCTTTTGTTGTCGAAGACAGCGGGGGTAGCGACGGTCTCCGTGCGACGGTTGTAGCGTCGACTTTTATTGTCGAAGACAGCGGGGGTGACGACGGTCTCCGTGCGACGGTTGTAGCGTCGGCTTTTCTTGATGAAGACGACGGGGTAGCGACGCTTCAAACGATCTGCTCCAGGCTTTCTTCTTCGTGGATGGCGTAGATGTTTGTCGAAGACGATGGGGTGATGACGCTTCGTTTCTCTCCTCCGGGCTTTGGAGCTTGATCGGGATCGAGGATTTATTGGAGCCGACGGAGTAGTGCCGCTCCGAGCTTCTTCTCCGGCCTTTGCTTCTGGCGTCTTCGGAGTCGAAGGGTCTTCTTCTCCGATCTTTCTTCTTCGTGCATGGGGTTGAAGTCTTGATCTTCGTGTGCAAGGGCCTTCACGTTGATGAGAGCTTTCGATAAGCCGATCCCGAAGGGACAGGCTTGACCGTGCCTCGTGAAGCCTTGGGTCGATGAAGAAGCGTCTCCTCTTCTGCAGAGCTCCCGCGCTTCGTCTTCAGTCTTCAACCATCGACCTTATGGCGTCGGCTTCTTCTCCGGGCTTTTGGGCTTGATCGGAGTCGAAGACCTTGTTGACGACGACGGGTGTAGCGCCGCTTCTCTTCTTCTCCGGGCTTTTGGGCTTGATCGGAGTCGAAGGCTTTGTTGAAGATGACGGGTGTAGCGCCGCTTATCTTCTTCTCCGGGCTTTTGGGCTTGATCGGAGTCGAAGGCTTGTTGGAGACGACGGGGTAGTGCCGCTCCTCTTCTTCTCCAGGCTTTTGGGCTTGATCGGAGTCGAAGGCTTGTTGGAGACGACGGGGTAGTGCCGCTCCGATCTTCTTCTCCGGCCTTTGCTTCTGGCGTCTTTGGAGTCGAAGGGTTCTTCTTCTCCGAGCTTTCTTCTTCGTGCACGGAGTCGAAGGCTTGATCTTCGTGTGCAAGGGTCTTCACGTTGATGAGAGCTTTCGGTAAGCCGATCCCGACGGGACAGGCTTGACCGTGCCTCGTGAAGCCTTGGGTCGATGAAGAAGCGTCTCCTCTTCTGCAGAGCTTCGTCGCCTGGCCATCCGAATCGACCCCTTGAGCCTTCCCCCTCCCCCTCTATTTATAGGCGAAGGGGGGGGGGGGGAGAGAGATATGAGAAGTTTTAATTTTAAATCCCTTTAATATCTCCCCCATAATTGCCCAAGATTTATTCATCCATTGATGAGGGGAATAACACTTATTTGTTTTCCTTTTCTGGCGAGGCAATTATGGCTGGATTTCGCACACGAAATCGATGGCGATCGGGCGCTTCTTCTTGTGCGTCGGATCGAGGGATCGGCGCAGATCCGCGTGTGTGCAGACGTCATACGCAACCTCCCCCCGCGCATGGCGGTGTTTTCTTCCTTTTCTTTCTTCTCTTTCCTTTTCTTTTCTTTCCTTTCTTTTCTTTTTCCTTTTCTTTTCTTTCCTTTTCCTTTTCTTTCCTTTCTTTTCTTTCCTTTCTTTTCTTTCCGTTCTTCTCTTTTTCCCTTGCAAGGCCGGCCCCTTTTTTTTTTTCTTTTCTTTTCTTTCCTTTCTTTTCTTTCTTTCTTTCTTTTCTTTCCTTGCATGCAAGGCCGGCCACCCCCCCTAAAGGGGTTCGGTCTTGTAGTAGGGGGCCGGGTGGGCCCCACTTGAGGATGGGCCCATCGGGCCCCCTTGTTGGGTGCGAATCAGGTCTGAGTCGTGGTGTGCGTCAGGTTTGCATCCACGTACGGGCATTCGAGTCGGGTCCGGGTCCGAGCGCGTCGGGTTTGCATCCACGTAGGGGCCTTCGAGTCGGGTCCGGGTCCGAGCGCGTCGGGTTTGCATCCACGTAGGTGCCTTCGAGTCGGGTCCGGGTCCGAGCGCGTCGGGTTTGCATCCACGTAGGGGCCTTCGAGTCGGGTCCGGGTCCGAGCGCATGTCGGGTCCGCATCCGCATAGGTGCACGCAAGTCGGGTCCGGTTTAGACACAATTTGTGTGTCTACAAATAGTTCCTTGAACCCTCCATTGAGAACCCTCAAAGATGGCTCTCTAATCTCTCCTCTCAAGCAAACAATATTCTGTCCACCAAAGGCCCTCTCAAATCTACCTTCCAAAAACCCTAGATCCAATTTATATATCAAGGGAATATGTAACATAAGCCCAATCCTGAAATTCACCTTAAAACAGCTTCCAAAGGAAAATCAAATCGTGCAAGACTAGGTCTTCCTGTGCTGTCTGCCACAGTCATGGGCACGACTGTCTTGTCAAAGATGCGTCGAAAATCTCGGGCTTCAGGTTGTGCGCACGACTTTCCACAGTCGTGCGTATGACTATCTGTAAACAGTTTCATATTCATTCTTCAACTAGGATCTCTCTCCAACATGAGCCTGTATCCATGGACTAGGACTGCTCAAGAACACTGTTGCATACGATAGCATCTATGGCATTGCGTTAATGATGATCCTCAATTTGGGGGGGATTTTTAGCACATCCTACGTACCATACAATCGCGGAGCCTACTGTCCCTAGAGCCAATCATCATGCTTCAAGTGCTGGGGGACCTAAGGCTGGCAATGGGTCGTGTCGAGTTGTGTTTGTGTTGTATCTAGTTTCAGATCGTGTTCAGAACCCCTAGACCCAGACCCAACCCCATTTAACTAATCATTTCTAGACCCTAAATCCATACCCGTCCCGCTTATAAACGGGAAGACCCGATAAGACCCATTAGACTCGTTTTACCACACGTGTTGTATTCAGTTGACCTGACCCGCTGGAAATAAGACTACAATATTAGTCTACATACTACATACTACAATATTAGCCTACATACTATAGTATCGGATTGCGGGTAGACCCGACCCGACCTGACACGACGAATTTTAAACGGGTCTTCTCGGGTATACCATATCTAGACCCTAAACACGAACCCGACCCATTTATTAAACGGGTTAGTCGTGTCAACCTGTTTACGACCCGAACCCATTTAAGCCAAACCTAGACCTGCTTCGTGTTTATTGTATCAAGTCCAAATTTTCAGCCTATGGGGGTCACTACCCTCATGGGCTGGGTGATGCAGGCACCAATAAGGCACACTACAATCCTGAACCCTTTAGGGTTTTCTTTGGTCAATGACTAGGTTTTATTTATCAATATAGCGACGTATAGATCAAAAGGACAGCAACCAGAAGTTATCTTATGCAGTTCTAAAGTTTATGCAATCAACATAAAGCAGGGTTAAGACTTAAAACAATTAAAGAGCGCAATACTATCACAAAAAAACTGATTTCAGCACATAATAGGGTCAATCGCAGCAATAGATATGTAAATTGGACAATAGGCATGCAACAGATTTTCACTAAAATAGGTTACGAATGCTTGCTAGGGTTACCGACAGACGATATATGGCGAATCTAATAAATAGGCAAAGTTATGGCTTCAACTAGCGATGAAAAGGATGATGACGGCTGCGATGCGGAGCGGAGGCAATGGAAACTAATGAAAACGAAGCGGATGCGATGGGGAAAATAAAGGAAAAGGGTAGATACTGCCTGGGGTTTCCCGCCGTGGGTCGATTGCGAGGATGCGCCGATGATCCCGCACACGGAGCAAGGCCGGACGTCGGGAGAAGCCGGAACCTTCGGAAAACGAAGCCCAAAGCCTTCACGAGGCGAAGTCGTGGAATCGGCGAGGATCGGGGACACGAGTCTCGCCCGGTAGCACTCACGAAGAGGCACGAATTTCAGCAACTATCAAAATCTGAAATCTCCTTCAATCTTCCCCTTTTTGTAGAACTAGGGTTTCTTTTTGGATGGCCAAGATCAAAGGGAAATCAAGGGGGAATGGTGGGGATGCAATGGGCCAAAAAAGGAAAGGAAAAGAGAGAGAAATAAGGGGAAAAGAGAGAGAGAAGTTAAGGGACGGAAGAGGGGGCGGATTGGCTCGGTTTCCGCACGGGCAAGGGACGGAAAAGCCCTAATTGAAGCCCACATAGCCCTAATTGAAGCCCAATTGATGCCACATCATCAAATTTAAGTTATTTCGCCATCTAACCGTCGGTTTCGAGATCTAATCTCGTCCGTCGGTGCCCCGCAAACACACACACCCATAATTTTATTAATATCATGCTGAAACTCACCCGAGAAGACCCGGATTCAATCCGAAAAGCCCTCGGATGAGATCATGGACATCCCCCATGAACTGGGCAAGAACAGAAATAAAACTAAATGCTGAAATAAGGCCAAAAAGAGGGAAAAATGGCCAAAAACTGAAATAAACGACTAACAAGCCCAAACGGCTAATGTCATCCAAGCCTAAAAATAAAACGACTGAAATAAACGGTCTCTGGGGATGACTGAAGATGCAGCGACGAACTAAAGGTGCGGATCAGGTCTGCATCAATCGCTTCCGCTGCGAAAAACTCGTCCTCGAGTTTACGCCGGAAGACATCGCCGGTAGCAGGAGGGAGACCACCACCGTGGGAACGTCGCTGTGTCTGGATCTGATGATGAATCCCCAACAAGTGATGTCTCGGGCAGTCAACAACCTCTGGGCCTCTCGCGAAGGGAGTGCTGGCGTCGAGCGAGGGCCAGAAGGTACTGAAGTACAAAAACAGAAGCGCACGAGCTGTAGGTGGTCGGTCAGTCCCGACAAAGTCAAAGCGCGCAAGTGGCTTAGCTGTCTGAAGCTCCCCAACTGGCTCTGACTGTAGCTGTGATGGAAGCTCCACGGAAGACGGAGGCTCCATGGGTGTCTCTGCTGTAGGAAGAACTGCAAGTGGAGGTGTCTCCTCTGTAAGCTCTGTGAAAGGTAGGAGAAGCCTCTCCGTAGTCACTACCGGAGGAAGTGGCTCCTCTGTAGGCACTGCTGAAGGTGGAAAGAGCTCCTCTGAAGCCACTGAAGGGGGAGGTGGCACCGCTGTAGGCACTGGAGAAGGCGGAAGGAACTCCTCTGTAGTCGCTGACGGAAGAGGTGGCTCCTCCGTAGGCATTGGCCGAGGAAGCTCCACAGGAGGCGGATGCTTCTCAAGTGGGGCTACTGGTGGAACCGGGTACTCCACAGGAGGTGGAGGCTCTGCTGGAGGTGGTGGCCTGCTGTATCGGGCAAGCCTCTGGTTCTGCTTCTCCCTCCATGCCAACTCATCCTCAATATCATCAAGTAAGAGCTGGGTTTCGATATATCTGATTTTCAAGGTTGGCACTGAAGGACTCCGTAAAACCCATTGAACAAAAGGTTTAGAAGATAGATCCAGGTCATGGGCTTGATCTCGAATCGAAGAGGAGTATCTACGTTCCATCGAAGATCTCGGGAAAAGGGTAGGACATGGCTCAAGAGATTTATATAGCCTGACAAATTGTTTATAGGTGTGGGTATCTAGTGGGTCAAGCGAATAAGGATGGGATCGAACGCGACGACAGGACATGGCGTCAGATACACGATGCAATCCTAACGCTAGACGTAAACCTAACACTAAATGCAAATCAAGCAAGACGATGACCTATGCAAAATCAGCAAAGAAAAGATTAGGGTTTGCTGAAATTCAGCACTCAAAAGAAACCCGAACAGGTTCTTTCGAGCTCTGATACCAACTTGATGCAGGCACCAATAAGGCACACTACAATCCTGAACCCTTTAGGGTTTTCTTTGGTCAATGACTAGGTTTTATTTATCAATATAGCGACGTATAGATCAAAAGGACAGCAACCAGAAGTTATCTTATGCAGTTCTAAAGTTTATGCAATCAACATAAAGCAGGGTTAAGACTTAAAACAATTAAAGAGCGCAATACTATCACAAAAAAACTGATTTCAGCACATAATAGGGTCAATCGCAGCAATAGATATGTAAATTGGACAATAGGCATGCAACAGATTTTCACTAAAATAGGTTACGAATGCTTGCTAGGGTTACCGACAGACGATATATGGCGAATCTAATAAATAGGCAAAGTTATGGCTTCAACTAGCGATGAAAAGGATGATGACGGCTGCGATGCGGAGCGGAGGCAATGGAAACTAATGAAAACGAAGCGGATGCGATGGGGAAAATAAAGGAAAAGGGTAGATACTGCCTGGGGTTTCCCGCCGTGGGTCGATTGCGAGGATGCGCCGATGATCCCGCACACGGAGCAAGGCCGGACGTCGGGAGAAGCCGGAACCTTCGGAAAACGAAGCCCAAAGCCTTCACGAGGCGAAGTCGTGGAATCGGCGAGGATCGGGGACACGAGTCTCGCCCGGTAGCACTCACGAAGAGGCACGAATTTCAGCAACTATCAAAATCTGAAATCTCCTTCAATCTTCCCCTTTTTGTAGAACTAGGGTTTCTTTTTGGATGGCCAAGATCAAAGGGAAATCAAGGGGGAATGGTGGGGATGCAATGGGCCAAAAAAGGAAAGGAAAAGAGAGAGAAATAAGGGGAAAAGAGAGAGAGAAGTTAAGGGACGGAAGAGGGGGCGGATTGGCTCGGTTTCCGCACGGGCAAGGGACGGAAAAGCCCTAATTGAAGCCCACATAGCCCTAATTGAAGCCCAATTGATGCCACATCATCAAATTTAAGTTATTTCGCCATCTAACCGTCGGTTTCGAGATCTAATCTCGTCCGTCGGTGCCCCGCAAACACACACACCCATAATTTTATTAATATCATGCTGAAACTCACCCGAGAAGACCCGGATTCAATCCGAAAAGCCCTCGGATGAGATCATGGACATCCCCCATGAACTGGGCAAGAACAGAAATAAAACTAAATGCTGAAATAAGGCCAAAAAGAGGGAAAAATGGCCAAAAACTGAAATAAACGACTAACAAGCCCAAACGGCTAATGTCATCCAAGCCTAAAAATAAAACGACTGAAATAAACGGTCTCTGGGGATGACTGAAGATGCAGCGACGAACTAAAGGTGCGGATCAGGTCTGCATCACTGGGGCATGCTACCCCATGTCTCATTGAATCACGATGGGCCCCGCGGTTGTATGCTACACAGGATGTGCTGAAAATGTTTCCCCTCATCACTCGTGGGAGTAAAATTGGGCCGTAAGAGCATCTCCAACGGATGACCCATATGCATCTGTACTTTGCATAGCCAAATGATTGCCAACTTAGCTTATGCATAAGATGAAAAAAAAACTCCAACGGTTTACTCATATGATATTTTTATAAAAAATAAAAAAAAAATCAGCTTGCGCAAAAGATAATAACCTTTTGATTAAAGTTTTAGGTCAACAGTGAAAGGTAAGTAGGCCTAGTCCGTCGAATCATCATCACTACCACATATCTCATTTGGATCGTCGAAAACCATATACAAAGATACAGATGGATTTACTTAAAAACTATGGGGGTTGTACATATAGATCATCCACTGAAGTCTTAAAATGGAACGATATTACCCATATTCGGATGGAGCCCATTGGATGGGTCGCCTGGTAGTGGCACTCAAATAGCGACCTGCACTCTTGACATAACGTAAAGATAGTCAACTTGCTTGGTGTCTGCCGTACCAGTGAAGGGAGGCTCCCTTCGCCAACACCTGCATGCCACTACCGACCCCGATCGGGCTGGGACCCACAGCGCACCGGCCGCTATTAGGTGGGCGGCGTTACCGGCCGCCGACGATAACGGAGTAGCTGACGGCCCTCTTTCCGGGTTCAGATGGTTAGTTACGCCCATCCGTGGGGGACCCACCCCCTCCGCCCTCCGGCCTCCTTTTCTATAAATCAGGGCAGGGTTTCTGGCATCTCTCCGTCGCTTCCAACCCTGCTTTCTAGAAAGATTTCCGTTGCTTCTCTCTCCTCTCTCTCTCTCTCTCTCTCTGAAATTCCTCCGCTCACTTCATCGCCTCAGTTCGATCCTCTCTCGTTTTCCGGTGAGGAGATCGGAGCTGCGCCGATCTGATACCTTTGAGCAGCTCTTGGAGCCGTCCTCTCGACTGTGAGTATGGGCATCGCCTCTACCCCCCCCCCCCCCCCCCCCCCCCCTCTCGTGAATCTCTGGTTTGTTCGGGTGTAGTGATGGCTTCCATTCGATTTGGGTGCGTGGAGTGGAGCCTTTTCCGGTCTGATATCTGTTGTAGATTTGGGGTTTTAACATGTGGGTTTTTCTTGCTAGGATTTCTTGATACGATGGCACAGTACCTGAACGACGATCTGGAGTACATGGTCGAGGATGGGTTCGACATGGCTGAGCCCGACGGCGATGAGTTCGAACAGGGCGATCGGCAGAGGGACGGCGAGGGCTCCGATGTTGGCGAGGTATCATATCGTTGAATAGTTGTGGGGAAAAGGTTGGGTTTTTATCTGGGTATTTGAGTCTTACCCTCTGTTCTCGATCATTCAGGGCGATCAGAAGACTGACACTTCGGCGTCCGAGTACCGTGAAGGAAAGGATATACAGGGGATCCCGTGGGGGAGGCTGAACTACTCGAGGGATAAGTACCGCGAGATGAGGCTGAAGCAGTACAAGAACTATGTGAACCTCTCTGGATCTCCTAAGGTTCGGGATAAGGTTTGGCTTCTCGACCCACTGCTCTTTCATGTTTTGGGTGACGACTTTGGGAGAGATCATTGGTTTTTAAAACAAAAAAGGCTTTTTGGAGCGAAAAAAATTAGTATATTGTTCTGCTCCTGTGTTTTTTTTTTTGGGGGACCAAATTTATAATCTGTAATACTGTAATATATAGCTAGCTGGTGATTTGAATCTGTACCAAGGTTCAAAAACTCGGTATCTTTGTCCGTATAAGCGATAGTACTCAGAAAAAAGAGAGTAAGGCATGAATACATATCACGAAAGTTCACAAAATATATACTTATCCCCCATGTTGTACAGCTATTGCAAGAGGGGCTGAAATTTTGACGAAATATCACGTTTTTTCCTCTTCTGAAATTTCGATCCAAACCGTTTTTTTTCCCATTCTGAAATTTCGATGGAAACCGTGTTTTCGAACCTTGGCCGGATGTTAGTGATTGTGGTTGTGGGTCAGACTGATACAACTCGGACGTATTGGGTTTGACTCGGGTTGATACGGATATTGGCCAAGTGGGGACTCATACCGGTATCGATTCTTGTATCTACACTCGGTAGAAGACCTGTACGACTTGTTATCTATAGAGTTTTCGAACCATGATCTGTACCATTGTAGTGTTCACATTCTTTTTTTTTTTTCCGATATAAATTCTGTTATGAGGATTGTGCATGCTATAAAATCTTCTAATTGTTGTCTTTTTATTACATCCCAACTTATGTAGGCCCCTTTACTTTTGAATTGCTAAAGTAATCTGTTACTCTCTAGGATTGCGAGCAGGTGGAGAAGGGAAGCACTTTCTATGATTTTCAGCTCAATACAAGGCTTGTCAAGTCAACAATTGTACATTTCCAGGTACTATTTTGGACAGTTGCTCTCTTCTTGTAGCTGTGAATTAGCAGTTTTAAAGTCTTTTTTTAGTTTTGGTTTAATTGCTTTTAATATCATATTAGGTGTTTGTAAATCTTCACTCGGCCATTTTTTTTTATTTATAAAATTAGTTCGCTAGGTAACTTATGGTGAAATCTAACCCCTTAAATGTTAGATACCCTCACACCCCAAAACCCAGGTTGTAATTGTTAATTTTTTTAAAAATTAGTTCGCTAGGTAACTTATGGTGAAATCTATCCTCGTAATATTGTATTTATATTTTCCTTTCTAACAATCAGACACATTTCCTTCCACGGCCAGTCTCTTTTCTCTTTTTCTTTGTTTAAAATTATCTTGTACGTATTTTCTGGAGTTACATCGTCTACATTAAATGGATTTCATCCAACATTTCCTTATCTCTGTTTTGAATTACATTACCTCGAACACTTGCATCACTCTTATGAATAAATATGAGCATTTAATTTTTCATGCGATTTTCTGTCATATTGCTGGATCAAAATTGTTGTGGTGGAATCATTATCTAATGCAGCTGTTGAAAAATGAGATCCAAATCGTTCCTTTGCATTCATGATCCAAAGCAGTGGCCTATTGGAGGTACTTTCTCTATTAGGCAATGAAGGACTGCATCACTTTTGCATCTTCTATTTTGATGGTTTGGAATTTTAGGGCAACATACACCTTGTTTAGTACTTTAGTTTACAGTTATTGTTATTGTTGGCAACATTCTTCCATTTTCCATTTTTAGTCTTATAGTTTTGCAGGTGTACACTTTTAAATGTTATTATTGTATGGAAATATAGTCCAACTATATAAGCCTTTCGACTCTAATGAAGCATTTACATCCTCGAGCATCATTGTCTTTCTAGAAAGGTAAGGATTTGATTTGTAACATCAAAGCTAGTGTTTTGTGGTTCATGATTCAATGGATAGTTATCCTTAATGTTTTTTTTTTTTCAATGGAGTCTGTGCTTAAGATAGGCCATCACCCAGATCCAGTTACGCTAAAATTATTTTATACCAATGTCGTTTTCCGTACTAATGTTTTTATTCTGAATATTCTGAAAAGCCTCACTTTTGAGAGATTATTTCTTAAATCATTGTATGGCGGTGAACATATGACATACACTTTCTTCAAAGAATCTTCATCGTACTGTAAGAACATAAGTTGCAATTGCAATGCATATTGCTTAGACCCTCTCTATTGACATCTTTTGTTGCCTAATCATTTGCTTTAGGCATTGCACTAATATTGGTTTAGAAAGCTTGATCTTAAGCAGGTGGCTTTTTCTTCATTCTTTTTCCTCTTGAGTGTGGAATATACTCACGAAGTTGTCAACCTAACACGTCTATGTTTGACTTTGTGGTTATTGAGATAGTTCACCGGTTTAGTTCCACATCGGTAGGGGGGGGGGGGCAACCATCGGCCGTTTGATATACCCGCTGTGGACCTCTCCTTATGACCCGGGTTTTGGGGTGTGAGTTGCACCCTTAGCTATTGTGCCTTGAGACACATGCTCCGCGTGAGGAGGGGGGGGGGGGGGGATAGTCCACCGGTTTAGTCCCACATCGGTAAGGGGGCACCCACTGCCCGCTTAATATACCCACTGTAGACCTCCCCTTAAGACTCGGGTTTTGGGGGATGAGGGTTTCTAACAGTGGTAATTTCTTATTTGAAAATGGTTGCGCATAGTAGGAATTTTTTTATCCATGGTGTTCAATGTGGAAAAATATCTTAGTAGATCAATAATTCAATATCATATAGTTTCATCATTTTGCATATGATAGTTCCTTGTGAATGAGCACAAGAGGTTCACATGCACTAATTATCCTAAACTTCAAAATTAATTAACTTCTATATTTTACCTGTGAGTATTAGTGTTTTTTCTGTTTACAATCTTTAGATATGCCATTCAGGACGACTATCTTTTTCTGTTATGCTTTGTCCTCTAATGTCGGCAACTATTTGTTCCGTGGCAAAGGCATCTAGTCTAACACTTCATTACTTCGTAGATCTTGTAAGCTATAAGTCCAAGCTTTGCATGATTTTTGTGTTCATATTTTAGCACAGCTCTGCTAGTGGTTGTTATTGCCTTATATGTGCTGTTCTACAGCCAACAGACCCCTGACTACTGATAGTTTGAACAACTCTAATAGCCTTGCACAACTGCTATGAAAGATGGTGATCTACTTAATGTGGCTTATGATCATTTGATGACTTTTTTACTCATTATGGTATTTAGGATTGGGATGCAATATGTTCTGACAGGAATTATAATCAGGGTGGAAGTACTTTCTGAGCAGCTGGTGCGATTAGGGGATTCTTTCCATATGGTATGATGGGACGTTTTATGTATTTACAGGCCTCTCTGAGAAAAACCCAATTTTTGTAGGTGTGCTTGGGTCGTTAAGTGGCTATCTAACAGTTGACTTGCAGCTTCATGTGCTGGATCGGTGTCTAAATATTGTCTGACATCATCTCTTTGTGTCGTTTTTAATATCATTGAATCTTATCATGCAGGCTATAAGTTTTCTTTGGATGTTTGCTTTGAGTTCTGAACAATTTCATTTACGCTATGACTTTGACCTGACTTCTAGTAATCATCCTACAATGCTTTTGCCTGTGTTGAATATATTTGTGTGTCGTTTCAATAAACTTAGTACGTTGTTTCAATAAATTTATACCTTCAATTAGTACTTTTCATCTTTTCTGAGATATTTTAGTGATACTCTTATGGTAGATCGATTTGATTATTTTTGAGAAAATTTACTTCTCCTGATGTTAAATTATTTGTTGAAATAAACTTGTGTTAGGCACTTGCTACATGACTATCCTTGCATTGTGAACAGTAAATAGTTACTACTTAATACACACATTCTTGACATTGTGTTGTGGATGTACAGTAAATAAATAGGGTGCTAATCAGGAGAAGTACACATTCTTGACATTGTGTTAAATTATGTGTTGTGTTGTGAACAGTAAATAGAAACCTTATCTCTCTGTAAACGGATTTAATGGGTACTGAGGCATTGATTAAATGACTTATAAATAGGGTGCTAATCAAATTACTCTGCACAAGTTTGGTTCTGTTTAGGCTCCTTCAAAATTGTTTTTGAAGGAAATACTCTACCATAAACCCCAATTCAAAGTTAGATCAACCAAGTGTGAATTGATCAAATTCAGCTCAATTTTGGCTCGGTAATAGTTATATATTGTCATTAATAATGATTATTTTAATATAATATACTTTCTAAAGGGAAATAGATTTATTAATCCATTCTCGATTGTGATAAAATAGACATTCTGGATTTATGCAAGGGCGTGGTGGCAGACTTGGCGGTTGGGTTGCTCTAAGAGCACTTAAATATTCCATGAGGTTCAAGGTGGACGAGCGCTGAGCAACATTTGTGCAATCTTGGCAATTGTTTATGAGTTTTGTGCAGTACTTTGTGTCTAGGCTAAAGACTCTAGAAGGCTAGCCATTGTGCAAGTCACATCGGTGCGCCGCAAATGGTGGAACTAAAAATGAAGTTGAGTTGCTACCATCCTTCTGTCACTTCCCATACCCATCACTCCTTGCTCACCATCCCTCTTCTCGATATCGGCTGCCATCAGGGTTGCTGGGTTGCTACCATCATATTGTCACTGCCTCTTGCCTCCCGAGGACCTCACTATATTATCCTCGTGGATTCTTAATCCTGCCTTAGAAACTAAGACATCAAGCATGTTTGAGTGCTCCTTCAATCTCATTTGTGAAGGAAATGTGCCTAGCATGCTTTGATTAAACGTAAAGCTCGGTTAGGCTTGGTTGATTCACATCCCTACTTGTAAGTTCCCTGCCTATCTGTTTCAATGTAGCAAGTTTGGTTCTAGCTTATTTTTCAAGTAAGGCGGTAGACATGTCAAAATATTTCGTATGGTTTTGCTGTTTCAGATTGTAGATACCAACAATCATGCAAGTTTATATTGGTTTTTCATTTCATGTGTAGCCTTATCAATGTTGTCAAGTGCGATGTGCAATTGTACAACTCTACATACGGTGATCACATATATGATTGTGCAATCTCATGTCCCTTCTGTGCGTTTTTAAAATTACAATCAGGAGATTTTAAAAAAATAAAAAATAATCAGAAGAGTGTAGAACTCGAAAAATTGAGAACACCATCGATTTTGGAGGGGGCTGAGTTTAGAACTTAGAAAATGGAGAACATCCTCTTTATTGGAGGGGGTTTAGTTATTGGAGGGGGGTTTAGCTATGACCGCGACCCAAACATTTAAATACAAATTTTAAAAAAATTAGGAAGAAAGAGAGTAGTCCCATGAAATATCTACTTTTTATTTTTATTAACTACCTTTATTTCCCCTTAGTCTGAGTTTAATGCATTTTTTTAACGTTCATGGGAGCTGAGGTATGGTGGTTTATCTACGGAAATGCAAACTTCTATTTAAAGTCTTTTTGATATAAATACAAAACTTAATTGGTTCCGTGAAACTATTTGCATATATTCCATAATGTGAGATCAAACATGTGGAAAAATTTCCTTAATAATATAAAAAATCAAGTAACATAGTGATTGATTATTCAAAATAGTGTTCGATATCCTGTATAACTTGTTGACTATGTTTAACATGAATAGTTTTATACATTAGATCGGTCGCTCATGTCTACATTCCCGTGACATCACATCATATCATGTGGATACAAAGGGTGTAAAGAAAATTAGTAATAATCATCATCTTCTCTTTCCAATGATCTTTAATTGTCCATGAACTTCAAATCATGTGTTCCTGTACAATGCACCTTTTCCCTCACTTGATTTCAGTTGTCCTTTCTCATCCTATAATCGGTTCTCCAAGCGGAGCGTCAAACTAACCTATTCATTCATAATAGTTCACTATCTATGTGGCCCATGATTTTCAACCAAATTAATGTTGCAATCCTACTTTCAGACTTAACATCCCAATTCCAACTATTTAGCCTCACCCCTTCCCGATCAGTTCAGCTTTTGCAAATCCATGATCCCTACCTGTTCTTTTGTAGTTTTCCCCACCATAAGATCTAACATGGTTAGTTTGTTGAAGGCTTAGTGTTGAAGTGATATCCCTACCTGTTCTTTTGTAGTTTTCCCCACCATAAGATCTAACATGGCTAGTTTGTTGAAGGCTTAGTGTTTGGATAATCTACACACCCCCAAGAATGAAATATGACGAGATGTATCTCGTCTGTCTGCGCTTGATATCAACAACCTTTATAATAAATGTAAGCTGCACTTCTAAAAGCTTATAAATGGTGTGTAGAATATCGAAATACTAAGCATCTCCAACGGGCTCCTATTGCTTTCATCCTTCAGAAATGTAGGGAAATAAAGTGGTCCCGGGTGGAAAAGGCCCCTCTAACGGGCTTCCAAATCTTTCGCCTGAGTGGGTTTTCTCTCCCTTCTCTCCATAGGGTTGGAGAGGGGAGTAGATAAAATTAGATAGTGGGCCTCTGGGTTTGAACAAAACAAACTACCTTATTTTTTTTAGTGGATCCCCGATTTGGTCTTTTCACAAGAAAATAGGGAGTTTTGAGGAGCCCGTTGGAGTGCGCTTCAATTCCCATTCCATACTTTGTTTATGTGGCATCTAGGAGCCCCAAGAATATGGAAGGAACCTGGGAGTCCATTGTAGATGCTCTAAGCTTTCCAACAAGTCTGAAATTGCTAAGATTGATATATATGTTCCGCATAACCTTGTTTAACAAGGCTTATTGCTTCACGGTCACGACATGTTCTGAGACCAACTGCTTATAATTGGTTATTTTCAGAGTCAATAAAAAAATGAAAGGCACAAGCCATTTACTTCTGCATGTTTTTATTGTGTATGGTGTTAAATTCCAACCTTTGCTGTAGAGCATCTGTTACAATTTTTATGGAGGCAATGTTGTGAAATTTAAGCAATACAAAAATATGAAAACATGACAATATTAAACAAAACTGCAAATTTAACAAGTCGGAAGTCGGGAAAAGTCGTTTTGGGTAAACGTAAGAAAAAATCGGGAAAGTTGGGAAAAAAGAAATTATTTTAGTAATTTCTTATATATGTTCGAATATTTAGAGTAGTATATGTTATTTTTATATCATAATTAATAGGGGAAGTTTGACATAAGTCCTTTTTGAGAATTTACTTTTAGTTTGCAGAGCATGTTCATTTCGAAATATAGCTCAAGTCCCTCCTGAGGAATATATACTCTTTCTGAAGGCGAATGTATACTCGTAGGGACGTTAGCTATTATAGCAAATTATGATGTCTTGTGGCTAATATTGCAAAGTAGTTAAGGACCTAGACCTAAATTGCCATAATTAATATTAGTATATTAGCACTAAAATAAGCAAAACACTAATTACAAATAATGAAATAAACAATGGATTCACTTTAACCATAAGCGAGTAGCGACCACGTTAGTAAGCAAGTGCAATTGTACAAGCAAGTAATGCATTAAAGAACTAAGAGAGTCTAAAGACCACATTGTTGGAACAAGAACTAAGCAAGTAAGTAGAGAGTATAACGTCCACAATAACAAGAACAACTAAGCAAGTAAAGACTCTAAAGTTCACATTAAAAATAAGTCTAAACACGTAAGACTACATTGATACATTGATAATAAATTAATAAGCACCTAAGCAAGTACAAGTAAATAATGCGTTAACAAAAAAAAAATGATTAAAACGCGATCTACACGTTTCTTTCCCGACTTGCCAATTTTTTAAATAAATGTGTTTTATTCTCGTAGTAAATGCTTACATGTTAAGTCTTGTTCTGTACGCGTTTTTTTGAGAGGAAAAAGCCAGCTGACTTGGTAACACTAAACAAGAGCTGGTTTGAGTAAGCTTTACCGACTTTGATGGTGTGAACCTTAAAACCGTGATGACATGAAACAAAAACAAGTTTGAGTAATCAACATTGATGGAACAATGTCTCTTGTTCTCGTAAGCTCTTGTGGAAGGTTTGGTTCTGGAGGAAACACGGTCTGATCATTGCGTACCAAAGTTTGGTGCAATTGATCTTTACCACATTCATATCCTGGTATCTCTTGCTCTCATGATTTTTCCATTTTTGTTTGAACAATTTAATAAAAAAACAAATCTTAAAGGCTTATGCTTCATAACTTGATGCTCATGCCATGTCCTGCGGATAAGTAAGCTTCATCACCAAAAATCTAATCTCCATGCTGTGTTGCTTTGACTTTATGTCAATCAAAAACTTCCAAATTGCTTGTCAAAAGATCTGTTACATTTTCTGGACCAACACTCATTGTGATTATATTGTCCTACTGTTAAAAGCTAATAACTCTTTCTTCCTCTAGAATGGTATTTGAAAGTTGAGGATATAACAGGTTTCTTACTAGGATTTGACGTGTGAGCATTTATAGCATTACTAAGGCTGCGAACTAGTTGATATATAGAACTCCATATAGAATAACTAAAGCTTTTTGAAGAAGCTAGTCAGATCTCTTAGAGAGTCCGACTTGTGGTAGTATGAACCTCTATCTCATACTTGGGTTTTGGATTGTGCACAATAAATTGCTATTTTAAGGGGGGATAAGTTCTCTCATAATCCTTCTTGATACTGAGTTACCGTTTTACATTATTGAGAACTTCGTACTTCAATTTGAGAGAATTTCCTAGATTGACAGCTTTTACCATCTTGATGATGGTTTCGTGCTATCTATGAACATAGTTCGTGCTGGGCCTGTCTGATTGGATTCTCTGTTTCCCTAGTGGATTCCATGCCTTGCCATCTTTTTTTCTGTCTGCTTATTTCCCTCCATTGATCTTATTCTGCAGGAAGAACAAGCCTTGTTACATGTTAATTTTGTTGTGGAAATTATGGATTATACTTTTATTTCTTTTTTATTGGATCTTTGTTATACTATATTCTTTCTTCATAGCTGTTTCAGCAAAAAGAGCACAGAACTACTATAAGGTAAAAACGAGTGAATCATTCAGAGTGATAGATGGTCAGCGATTAAGTCTTAACAGTCTTTGTTAGATTATAGCGACTGATTAAGCTCCTGATTACCAAGAAGAAAATTGGAACCATTGTTCAGAAGGCCAAATTGATGCTTGAGGCTAGTCTCATAAAAAAAAGCTTTATGCCATTGGTGAAGTTATATATGCTGAGTATATGCGGTTCATATAGTGTTTTATTTGAGGCATAACTTGGCTTCGATTTCTTTCCTCCAGTATTATACGGGAATGATTGTGTTGCATATATTTCTTGCATTGTTTATGCATGAAATCTAAGTGTGATACTTAGGTGTGGCATAATGCATTAATGTATGCTTTAGATTTACATATCCCTTATCATGCAATAATATTGCACAAAAGGAGAGCATGTTTTGATATATTTGCTCTTGAGGTTTGCGTGTATTAGGATTTAGGAGTATGCTATGCGAGATCTTTTATTTTTGAAAGGTAAATATAGATGGGATCCTTGGCAAAGTTAATGCATGGCTATTTTTTGGTATATGCACTAATGCAAAACTTGGAATGATACATTATGTAATTGTATGCCTTGGGCTTTACACGCACATTAAAACCCCAATGATATCGAACCAATAGAAATTATTTTTTGACTTTATGCTTTGAGGTTTGCGTGTCTGAGGAGTGCGGTGAGGTGAAGTTTAATACAAACTCTATATACAAAGCTACCACTAATGTCCTCTGTTTTCTTCGTAATTTATGATTCATTGACATTTCCCATGTGAAATGGAAGAACCATTATTAGCTACTTTGCCCCTATGTCTTGATAGCTTATGCCTTGCCTCAAACGCCTCCCGATGCACATCTACCCATCAGATGTAGTTAATTGCAATTTGCTTGTCCACTTTACCATAGTTAGTTGGTACTTTGATTTCACTTAGATTCAAGAACCTACATCAAAGCAAAAGAGTGTTTGAATCTTTTATGACATTTTCGGCGTAACAATGTCTAGTCATTAATGAATTCTTTTTTGCCTCTCATATGGCTTTCAATGGCGTGTCTGACAACTGTTGTCTTTTGCAGCTGAGGAATCTCTTGTGGGCGACATCAAAGCACGATGTCTACATGATGCAGAACTACTCAGTCATGCACTGGTCATCGCTGCTTCGAAGGAGTAAAGAAGTACTAAATGTAGCTGGTCAAATTTTACCAACTCAGGTTATATTATCATGCACCCAGGTTTATTCATTTTCATATGCGTTCCTTCTTCCGGCTCACTAATGTTTTCCCTTGGCTGTTTTATAGAAGCCGCGTGGATCTTCAGTTCAACCCTTATCGAGGGTACAAATCAGCACTATGTCGGTAAAGGAAGGTTTGATTGTCGCTGGTGGTTTCCAGGGGGAGCTTATTTGTAAGGTATATTTACTTTCTCATACCTTATTCTTGTTGTATATTTAGGGTGGTCGCTGAAGTTCTTACTTTCCTGCTTTTGCCAGTATCTGAATCGCCCCGGAGTCGACTTCTGTACAAAGATAACTAATGACGAGAACGCCATCACCAATGCAGTGGATATCTATCGGACTTGCAAGTGAGAACCAATTCACCGGCTTTTATTTTTGATATATTCGCATGTAACCCCCTAGAAATTAGGCTAATTGCATATTAACCCTTGGAAACGTTATATTTACATATCAACCTATACAAACTAGGTTACTTGTGCAAATCAGGCCCTCAAGTTAATTGTCGTCGATTTGGGGGGTATAATCCATGTTTATTCATAGTTCACCTACACCCACCGTTACCGGGTAGACTTCAGCCATGGTCTGGCTTTAACTGGGGTTTTAAATAACCATTTTACCCTCAATTTCAGAGTTAATCCAACCTTATCTGATCTCCATTTGCCCTAATTTAGGGTTTTTGTTTGATTCTCCGATCCTAAACAAGTGTAAAATCAGCCCAGTAAAACTGTCGTATGGAAGTGCCTGCCAAACATAAATATACCGTGAATATTCCCCCCCAAATAGATGCCGATTAACTTGAGGGATAGATTTGCACAAGTAACCTTGGTTTTAGGGGTCAATATATATAATATAACGTTTCCAGGGGTTAATATACAATTAGCCTGTTTTTAGGGGCTATATGTAAAAATCTCTTCGTTTTAAATGTTCTAGTTAGTAGTGTCAGTCTGACTTGATTTTTCTTCAGTGCCTCCCTCCGAGTTATGACTGCCAACAACGACGGTAATGTGAGGATCTATGGCACTGAGAATTTTGCTTTGCACAATTGCTTTTCCTTTCCCTGGTCTGTAAACGTGAGTGTCCATTGATCACCAATATTTTTTTTCTTCTTTGATTGTTTATTGGCTACTCTTTTGCTTCTTCTAATCTGATTGTCCTTTTGGATCCACTCAGAGTACTTCTGTTAGCCCCGATGGCAAGCTCCTCGCTGTCCTTGGGGACAGCACAGATTGCCTTCTTGCTGATGCGCAGTCCGGCAAAGTAAGTGTGCCTTATGCCGGAAGATGTCTCTCTCTCTCTCTCTCTCTCTCTCTCTCTCTCTCTCTCTCTCTCTCTGTGTGTGCGTGCGTGTGTGTGTGTGTGTGGTTCGGTTCATGGTGTGATATTCTATTCTCACTCGGTACATGTTGGATTCCTTAGGTGATTGGAAACCTTAAGGGTCACTTGGACTATTCCTTTGCATCAGCCTGGCATCCAGATGGCCGGATCCTGGCCACTGGGAACCAGGACACTACCTGCAGGCTGTGGGACGTGAGGAACCTCTCCGAGTCCCTGGCTGTTCTCAAGGGCAGGATGGGAGCGATACGAGGCATCAAGTTCTCGTCTGACGGGCGTTTCTTGGCCTTGGCGGAGCCGGCGGATTTTGTGCATGTGTACGACGCCAGTGCTGATTACCGCAGGGCTCAAGAAATCGATCTGTTTGGTGAGATTGCCGGCCTATCATTCAGCCCTGATACAGAGGCTCTCTTTGTTGCCATTGCGGACCGCACCTACGGGAGCCTGCTAGAGTTCACCAGGAGGCGTCGATACCACAATTTAGACTCCTTCCTATGATAAAGTAACCCCCCCCAACACCCGCAAAATCAGTCGCAGTTCGAGGTTGTGCATAGTAGGAAGTTATTATAGATTGGCGGGTGGACGACATCAAATGGTGGAGTATATATTTAGCATTAGATGCCTCTAGCTTCTGCGTGGGTTGTATAGGGAAACGACCCTCTTTGGAGAAGAGGGAGGAGGTTTTGCAGTGTACATATGGGAGTTGTACGAGAACGAATGACCTTTGTGCTGCTCTCCTTCGTTGTTCGTTTGTTTGTCTGTTTTGTTTGCGATCCTTTTATGATTGTGCTTGTAAAAATTTGAAGCTGAGAAATCTTGAAGTCCTGATATGATACATGATTCGAACGCTGCGGCGATTCGCAAGTGTTGATCTAACAAGCGGAGGCGGCCTGATTAAGTCACCCCAGCGGAAAGCCACCCAATGGAGGTCGACTGACCTGGCCGGCATATTTCGGGAGGCCTGTACATTTTGGAGGCAATCATATTTCAGGAGGTCAGTACATTTTGGGCGGTTGGCATTATGGGAAGCCTGCATTTTGGAAGGTAGGCCAAATCGAGATTCACCAGTAGAAATCTTGGGCATGCAATTTGATGGAGCCCGAAAAAAAACAGCACCAGCTAGCCGCATAAGAGCCCAGTATAAGGCGTCGGACGAGGACATCATTTAGTCCGGAAAAGTGATTAGCTCGTCCGCGGTCGTCCCACCATCAGCTCACCTAGGAGTTCGTCCACTTTTGCCAATAGGCAGTACATACCGTAAGGTGGCTCGTTATTAGCACGCCCTTAGATCACGCGTGATCAACTCGCCAGCGGTTACTCGCCATTACGACCCCGGAAATGGCGAGAGGCAGAATGGCGGCTACATTTCTCTAGATTAAACCACATTGCCTGCGGTCAGCTCGCACGCGGAACACTTAGTCATCCCATTCAGCTCGTCGGAGAGCTCGCCCTGATCGCACACGATCAGCTCACACACGGATGAGGTCTCCCCCTGCATAGAGCTTAAAGAGCACTCTCGAAAATTCATCACCCTTGGCTCACCCAGGCGTTCGCCCAGCTCGCACGCGATTAGCTCGCCCACGGGAAGACTGTCTTTTGCCTATAGCAAACTAAGAGGATATCCACGTCGCACGCGGCTAGCTCGCCTGCGAAGGATATCACTTTTTACTTATAGGAAGCTTAGAAGGATATCCACGACACCCCCCAGCTCGCTTGAGAGCTCGCCAGCTCACTCGCGGGAACTCGCCTGTTGACAATAGGAAGAAGAAAGGCACTGAGCAACAACAACAGTTGGGTTGCCAAACTACCGTGTTGATTAGCTCGCCCTATCACGCGACCACAAAGGAGTTCGCCTACCTGCTCGCGGGTGTCGCCTACAGTAAGGCGGTAGCTAGTCGACAGATGTCACCATCCCGTGAAACTACGTGGACGATTATGAGTCGCGTTCGCCGGCCAAGGTCAGTCTAGAGCGCCCCCAACTGAAGCCTTTCAGAATGCCCACCTGGCCTAGATAAGACCAGTGCATCCCCCCACGTGGCCCAGGGCCACTGCCTGCCAGGCTAGACGACAAGATCCATTAAAGGCCCATGTTGGCTGACACGGAAGGCGTAGAAGGCGCGGAAAAAGCGGCCACGTGTTAACTCTGGCAGTCTGCAAAAGATTTATAAAGGTACGATCCCCAGCTCAAAAGTAAATGTTCAAAATTTTGAAACCCAGATATTTTCCTACTACTAAAGCTCCCTCTCTTTCGAACCTACACTGACTTGAGCGTCGGAGGGTCTGCGCTCCTCACAGAGCCAGTCGTTCACGTGATTCCCTTGCCTTGCAGGTGGAGAGACCAGCCCGGTGAATTTTCCCCCAACACAATGCTTGCCTAGAGTTGGCCCGGTGATTCTCGCTTGAAGGTGGTTTGCAAATCACGCATGAAGATCCACTCCCGTAGAAACCACACCTTGATGGTGCTCAGTCATAACTCACTAGGATTTAGCACGAGACTTGGGAGCACCACTTTCCTATCGCTTGGAGGAGGTAGCTTTTAGGGGAGCTGACCAGTCGCCACTCGTCTCGAAACTCCTCAGGATGCCCTTCCCCCATAGCTGGAATCCATCTCGCCTATTGAAGTTCGACGGTACCAAAGACCATGTTGAGCATTTGCTTGCCTTTAGGGATACCTTAGTCTCGCACGAGGAAGACCACGTTCTCCGCATGACCTTCAACAATAGCTTGACGGGGAAACCTCTTGAGTGGATCCACAAGCTACGCGCCTCATCTATCTTTCCTTTCGGGGATCTTACCTCATGGTTCATTGACCTGAAGAGCAAACCCTAAAGGACAAGACCGTATGGTGATAGCGACCTTCAAGAATTCTGTCCAACTCAGCCAACTGGTTAGTGCTTCCCTCATCAAGTGCTCACTTGAAATACATTGGTTTGACTAATATTTAAGTTTGACTTGTATAAGTTTGATTATTACTAAACAAACCAAACAACGGTGGTGAAGGTTTGTAGTCCGAGTTGCTGTAGTTCGAACTACAACTCCCTCAACCGAACGTGTCTGAGAGTGCATCAGATGGCTCGCCACAAAAAGGTGAGTGAGTGCCTCAGATGGCTCCCCACAACCAGTGAACCTCCCTATAAATGGAGAGGAGTCATAACTCAACCGAATGTTATATGAGACTAAACTTTTTTTTTTTTTTTTGGTACACCTTACGAGACTAAACTTAAAACACAAAATTTCATTTCTCCAAATAAAAACCAAAAGTTATGACATCTTGTGATTTAGGGCTCTAATTTGCATCTCCTTTCTTGAATGCATGGATGGACCTCTTTGTTTTAAACCGGGTTCATATCCATTTGTACGGGGATCAATCAACATCGTTAAAGTACGGAGGTCGCACATCCGATAGTTGACTCGTAAGAGTCGAAAAACATACTAACTAAACATGAGGCGACTTTGTTTTTGGTTCCAATGCGTCTCTGACTTCTTTAGATTTGGGAGAAGGTCTTGAGGTCACTGCCATTTTCATTGAGGATGATCAACAAGAAGAAGAGGAGGCGGAGCAGTTGGTTTGCCATAACGAAGTGGGTAGACGGAGGACTAAGTTAGTCCATAGAAGTGCATGATAGTTGCTCCGAACCTACGACAAATCGGATATTTTCATTTAGAATCTTCGGGGTCAATTGTTAGCCCTTGATAATGACGAGTAGAACCAACCTCTTAATATGCTGGAGGAAAGACAACACCATCCTCAAGATAGCTTTGCCAATCGGCTTTTCAAGTGAGACGGAGGGTACAAACTACAAATTAAAGGTCTTTCTAGCTCGTATCCGTGAGTTGAAAAAGTCGAGAGCTTCGAAATCTTGAGGGTCTTTTGCTTTTTCTTATTACAGTTTTTGGACTGTTCGAGTCAGGTAGTGTTGGTCGAGGTTTCTTTTCGGATGTATGATGCCTATTAGGTATAGATTGTAAATTCAACTTCTTTTAATTAGAGGTTTTTTTTTCCCTTATTAAAATGAGCAATGTTATTCATCCTAAAGGTTTTATTGAATTTTTAAACAAGATGATATGGCATCTGATCACAGCGTCCCGGGGGGAGGGTGGACGGGGCAAAGACAAAAGCCTCATGGCGGATAACTTTGTTTTTGTTTTGGATAAATTACACTTTACCCTCCTGAAGTTTAGATAAAAAACACTTAACCCCTGTAGTTTATTTTGTTCCAAATCGCACCATAAAGTTTGAATTAATGTTAGCACAATAACCCTTTTGTCAACTACTTATTTTCCTCATTTGGTAATTTTTACTAAAGCCCTTAACTTAATCGCCCCGAACCATAGACCCCGACCATCGACCCCTGTTAGTTTCGTCCCTTTGGACGGTTTCGGATTGTTGAGATCTACAGGCCACTGAGAGAACCTCAGGGGGCTCCCATTATAAGGGCCAGTTGATCAAACGGGTGGGGACAGGTGTCATTGGTTGAAGCCCAAGCCATAGTGATTCCGTGGTTCGGAGCGACTATTTTAAGTTGTTCGATTTTTATCTGATTAAAACTGAATTGAAGGAGGTAAAATGTAATTTTTAAACTATAGGGGGTTTAAGTGTTTATGAGCTAAACTTCATGGGGGGCTTAGTATAATTTACCCCTTTGTTTTCCATCTACACTCCATGTCATGGGCACCAACCACTCTGTCCAACTAATAAAATAGCCGAACCGGTTGGTGCTGATGCAGTGGAAAAAAAAAAAACGAACCCACTACTTCTGAACCAAAAGCGCATGGGAATCTAAATGAGACGACCAGAGCCACACCCAATCAAAAACCACCACGTGTCCTAACTGGCACGTGACGGTGCCCCCGCCGGCACCTGTCGTTGGCAAGCAGTTGGTGACATACGTGGCTGGTACTCATTGGCCATCAGTAACGGGATTAACGGCAGCTTTGTGGAAGAGATGCCGGGTTATATAAACAGAGACCTCTGCTTCGGCTTCTTCATCGCTCCCTCCTCCCTCAACCTCCATTGTTGTGTCATCAGAGCTTTTAGGTTGTCGTTAGGAGAGAGAAGCCATGGCCGCAGCTATAGATATGTACAGTAGCTGGCCTGTTCTCTCACCAGACCCTCTAAGGAAGGAGGGGCTGATGGAGGCACTTGAGCCTTTCATCAAAGGCACCTCCCTCCCCTCCTCCAACACCCGCCGTTCCTGTTCTCACCAGAAGACCCCCCAAGGCCTCCTCGGCCTGGATCATCACGTGGGTCTCGATCGACCGGGGCCGATCGGCCTCACCCACCTCAGCCCCGCTCAAATCCGGCAGATCCAGACCCAGCTGCAGTTCCAGACGCCCCTTCCCCACCGGCATCCCGGCAGCCTCCTCGGACCCCGGCACCAGCCCATGAAGCACGCCGGCCCGCCGCCCCTCCCGCCGAAGCCCGTGAAGCTCTACCGCGGGGTCCGGCAGCGCCACTGGGGGAAATGGGTCGCCGAGATCCGGCTCCCCAGGAACCGGACCCGCCTCTGGCTCGGCACCTTCGACACCGCCGAGGAGGCCGCCCTGTCCTACGACAGGGCCGCGTTCAAGCTGCGTGGGGACTCCGCCAGGCTCAACTTCCCGGACCTCCGGCACGGCGGCGCCCACGCCCTCCTGGACGCCAAGCTCGAAGCCGCTCGTCCGGGCTCGTCCAAACCCCCCAAACAGGGGGCTGGGTCGCCCAATCTCGCCTCGAACCCCCCCGTCTCTGCTTTCGGTGAGGTTGACGGGAAGGGTGAAGTGGGTTTGTTGAGTTGGGAGGAGAGCAAGTCGGAGAACTGGTCGTCGGAGGGCGAGGAGTCCTCTTCGCCGGTGTCTGAGATGATGCAGCACTTGGATTTCACGGAGGTGCCATGGGATGAATCCGAGAGCTTCGTGCTGCGCAAGTACCCCTCGTTGGAGATCGACTGGGACTCGATTCTCACCTTGTGATTTGGTTTGGTTTCCCAGGTGGGTGGCTGGCTGGCTGGCTGCAGGTGGGATTTTTGACACCTGTAGCTGTGTAGAGATGGAGTCAAGTGTGGTGTAGTGTTAGTCCAATCTCCTACTGGTTTGCTAAGCCTTTTTGTTAGGCATTACCAGTGAGAGGAGGATTGGAGTGTCTTTGGGTTGTAAACCCTTCTCTCTGAACTGTAATGTATCATCTGTGCAATTGTAAAAATTGTCTGTTGTGGGTATGAAAGAAGGGTGAATTTGGTAGCCGGAATATTCAACTTAAGATCGGGAAAGGAAAGTGATTCCCTCACGTGAAACAGTTTTGGAGTGCTTGGCAGGAAGATATTCAACCCGGGAATCCGATTCCGTGGGACAAGCAAGCTGCAAGCGGCATCTCAATCCTCTCGCCGACCGACTCTTAGTTGGGAGCTCCTAAGGATCGTATTTGGGCCCCACTTTAGGGGGAGGTATCCCCTCCAAATTAGTTCCTAGCTAATTTCAACCATAAACCCTATAACTTTTTACATTACCCAAAACCCTTCTAAAATACTTAATTTATCCAAGGGTGGTGGATCCACTTGTTGGGAGCTCCGAAGTCGCTCCGATCTTTACCTCTCATTTCGGAGCTGCCAAGTGCCAGCAGAGCAGCATGGGTGCCACGTAGGCCTTGAGAGCGGAGATTGGAGCAGGTTGGAGGGTGCGATTCATGCTCGACGCTTCACAAAATCCTTCGGAGCAAAGATCAAAGTCGGATATATATTTTGGTGGAGGGGAAAATATATACATTTAGCGGTATATATTGATTCTTTGTGCCTTCAGGACCAAATTCTTGTATGAGCTAGAATATTGAGGAGTGAAAGAATTTGCAAGATAAGAGATTTAAGAAAGAGGATGTCACTGTTGATAGAGAGACAAATAGATAAGGCTTTAGGCGTTGACTTCAAACAGATAAGATAAAGATTGAGTTTGCCGATCGTAAGAGGAGGTCCATAGGGGTATATTAAGCAGGTGATGGGTGCCTCTCTCATCGATGTGAGACTATTCGTCAACACATTATAATGTTTATATATCCGACCATCGAGCAAGGCCTGGGTCTCGAATTGGATGAC
This sequence comes from Chamaelirium japonicum, assembly GCA_947650365.1. Lineage (NCBI taxonomy): Eukaryota > Viridiplantae > Streptophyta > Magnoliopsida > Liliales > Melanthiaceae > Chamaelirium > Chamaelirium japonicum. The sequence continues at coordinate 95,601,755 of OX393549.1, read as the reverse complement.
TCATGTCTTCTGTGCGTGAATTTTGTGAAGGGACACATGCCGATGTCCAAAAAAAAAAAGATTTGTTAAATTTTCCTTCCCAAAACCTTTGAGGCAATGACCCACTTTCGGCTTGGACAAATCCCTCCAGAAGTGAAGTCTAAAGAACTCGGAATTTCCCACAGTGCTCCTAGGTAAATCGAGGGGAGGAAAAGTTGAGCACACAACCTCCTCACCAAAGCATCAGTTGCTTGCCAACCCTCCTATCCCCTGGTGGATTTAACATATCCAATTAAACATGGCTAAGCCGGGTACGACCGGACACCTACGTAAAAGAGAAGAAAATGGAGGTTACATGAATTGGGCTATGTGTAGATAGGGATAATAACATTATCTTCCATCCATAATCATCTAATTCTTATCCCAATACTAACATTATCTTCGGCCGATCATCATCTAAGTCTTAACCCTTCAAGATGAGGTCGGCTCCAAAGAAAAACAAGAACTTTTTGATCGATTGTCAACCTGACGTCAATCCCTTCTAGTTATTTTACCTATATTTAGGTTATACGTTCTTTCTTGCCGTCTCTATAATAATATGATATCCTCTCCTAACAAGAATTGTCTATGCTCTCCATTAATTATACATTTTGTCATATTTAAATCTATTTTTTGTCATTATGTTCTTACTTTAGATAACTCCTACACTTTTTCTACTCGTTATCTCTCCCACACATGCACTTAATATCTTTTATCTTATTTTTTTTACTGGACCGGCCAGGTAGTCAGAGGACAAGGCGCTATAGCAAGGGCTCAAAGAGATCCGGAGATCAAAATGAGGGCCGGGAGGTAACAACTGATATTTATTAATTCCATAATCCCATGAATATGAAATCAAAGACCAGGATTCACACGCACAAACAAGGCATAATGATCTTAAGGGAAAGTTAGCTCCAGTGTCCATATGAGGAGTTAACAGGGAATCACTCCACATGGGAGAGAGGAAATACCACCAGGCCAAGAGTCCATTGGTAATATCTTTTATCTCTGTGGTGCTCTTCTTCTATGCTCACTTGCTTTTTAGTAAATAATCTTCCGTCCAAATAATAACAACATTATTTATTTTCGAGAAAAGTTCATACCATCTCTTGCTTATAAAGAGGTGAATAAATCACAAGGCCGTTGAAATGAAGGGAGAACCCTAACCCTAGACGTGAAGGGAAAGAGAGGAAGAAAGGGGGAGGCGCTCTGAGCCTCTCTGGATTTCATAATTCCGTGGGGCAAGCGAAACGAGAGGAGTTTCTTTCTCCATAGGGCTTCAGCCCACTATTCTCTACTAAGAAATTGTTCTCTTTGGAGATTTTGGGCTAACATAATCCTTCTACATCTACTGAGGCATGATAGGAAACCCTCCCCCCCCCCCTCCCCCCTTTAACTCCTGTGCCCCACTCTTAATCAAGTAGCTTGGGATTTGCCACCTCACCCAAAAGCTTTAAGCTATTAGGGAATGGACAAACAATGTATATCAAGCTAACAAGGAGCAGCTTCTCAGTTCGCTCGTTCTACAGATTTATAAACAATGGGGAGCTCGTTTTTTCATTGGCGAGCTATTTGTGGAAGGCGAGGTTCCGTTAAAAATTCGTATTTTCATGTGGATAGCATTTAAGGGCCGCATTTTGACGAGGGTCAATCTTCAACGACGTAGACACCCTGGCATTGTAGATCTGTTTTGTCTGTGTTGTGACTTGGGCTCAAGAGAGACTGTCGCACATTTGTTGCTTCGTTGTCCGCTAGCAAGGGAGGTGTGGAGGCGTGTCTGTGCAGCGGCAGGAGTGCAAAGGCGATCCCCCCCATCTCTATAGGCTTTGTGGACCACTTGGTGCCGGAGCTATGTTCGTCGGAGACAGCGAGATGAGTGGGATGTTCTAGTACTTGCCATGGTTTGGCACGTGTGGCGAGAGCGCAATGCTAGAATCTTTTCCAACAAACGTCGCTCGGTAGATGAGGTGGTTGGGTGTATTCGATGTTCTGTGGTCGAGTGGAGCATGGGTATGTCCGCCGACCTATCGGGTAGCCTTCGTGTAGTATGTAATCGTCTCTAAACCTTTCCTTTGGTGCCTAGTTAATAAACCGGTTGGGATCCATGCCAAACCCCCCTCACTTCGAGGGTTCTAGAAAAAAAACTAATAATCTTCCTTATACCAACGAACTGTTGTCTGCGTGGTACTTCCTCTCTCCTATGTTGGAGAGGTTTCTTGTTCGACTCTTGGCATGGACACCGTTTTTTTTTTTGAGAAATCGGTATGGCCACCGTGGAGCGAACTTTCCCTCACGGCCACTGCTGCCATGTTTGCGCAAACAAATCTTGGTTCTTGATATCAAGTTCACAAGATTATAAAATTTAATAATAGTAGTAGTTATGCTGCTTTTCTGATTTTGATCTTCGGACCTCTTTGAGTCCATACTCTAGCACCCTATCTTTAGAACGTCTGGCTGGTCCATCAACAAAAAAAAAACAGACGCACAATAACACTTTTGGGAGCGATTTTGTTAACCCTTCGATCAGGTAGGTGAACATTACCCCCTCATCTACCATGTTATTGAGATTTAATGATTTTTTTGTAATCTGCATCATTTTTGGTTGTAATCTTTTTTTTTCTTTAGAACCCCTCAGCGTCTTATTTGAGGGGGGGTTATGGCAGCCCCCTACCAGTTATTTAATTTGATGCAAGCGTGTGGTGTGTGGGTGCAAATTTTGGTCAGGTGCTTCACACCACGTGGGACCCACCAGCCCTGCCTGGGGGGCCGCGGAGACTACAGCGGAACCCACCAGCCCTGCCTGGGGGTCCACAGAGTCAACCGTGGGACCCACCAGCCCTGCCTGGAGAATCCACAGAGATGACCACGGGACCCACCAGCCCTATCTCGAAGATCCACAGAGGCGACGGCGGGACCCACCAGCCCTGCCTAGGGAATCCCCGGATACGAAGGCAGAAACCGCCATTTGCCCCGGATTTCCTCCCAGAGTTTTCCTATAAATAGCAGACACTTCAAAAGTAAAAGGATCGAATTCTGAAATCCAGAACCAGAATTCAAATACCCAGAGCTCTGACTTCGATATTTCATCTCCTTCGATATTCTTTACGAAGAGAGATCAGTGACACTCGGCCTATCGAGGTCACTTCGAGTAAAGTGTTAGTGAATTCGGGTTGCACCCTATAGCACGGAGACGTAGGCTTCGACTGAACTCCGAGATTACACCTTGTGTCAACCTCCTTTCTGTTTGCATATCGAAAGCATTAACTTAGTCACCAAGGCATCGACCTTCGAACCTACTTTCCAGTCAACAGATCGATCAAGGACCTTTAACTCAACTTTAATTGACTAGTTGGGCGGAGTCTTCGGATCGGCACGAAGATCATCCCCTACATGGTGCCAGCCAAAGTACATCCAATGGCTCAGAGGGGCGGTGACGCTCACCCACCTTGCATGAGGGTGAACAAAATGGCCTAATGCTTGTGTATCTTCAAGATCATTGATCTAGTGGTACTACTATACAAGGTTTGAGGACCTCCAATGTTATGTGAACCATAGCATTTAAAATAACAATAATAATAATAATAATAATAATAATAATAATAATAATAATAATGTAGCAGAGCAGTGGGTGATTGGCAGGCAACCTGTCACAACTGAAAGTGGACTAACCTGTGTTGAGCTCCTAAAGGGAGGGTTCTTGGAAATTGACTTCGTCATCTAGTACATGCAACCATAAAGAGAGAATAATAAGCATGTGGAATCCTTATCCTATGCAGGGGTCCCATTGTCATGTGCAAGCACCAAGTCCCACTCCCCTGTTCGTTCATCCCCTCCCAACTTTGGATTTTCAAATGCCCATCCCTCTCATCAAGTACGAATGCCCCCCATCCGAGTTCACATCTCCTCCGGTCTGTCGCCACTGTCGGCGGGCATACCGTGCATCACAGCCGCATGCAGTAGGTTGGCGTATGATTCACCTTCATATCGCCTGCCACCGTGCGACTGTGATGCACGCCGGGCCCACAGATCGGGCCGACAGAATGGAGGAGATATGAAGTCCATCCAAAACTACCAACCGAACCCATTTATAATATTTTAGAAATAATTATTTTATATAGCATTCTTATTATTATCTTTTTTTAAAAAAATGTTCCTTGAAAGCATATATATTACAATTTACAAATAAAGAATGCTTCTCAGCCATCCTGCTTTCCATCCAGATTGGGCCATCCTGATGTGGCGCCTGATCACAATTGTAACCCGAAGAGTAAATCACACTCAGTCCTACAAGCAAAGGGACGGATGTGATTAGTGTTGTGATCCGAGGCCCTCGTGCAGCGGAAGGAGCGAGAAGAACACGACGAGCAAGAAATTTCCACAGAGAAAACGTCTCGTCACCATCGAAAATACAATCGAAGAAACAAAGCACAAATCAATCACACATAATATCCGGCAATGGCCATCTCTAGATTCACTATTGTAGGAATAACCGAGTACAAGATCTTTTGCCTCTCTCAATCCCGTACAATACCCAAAAAGAGAAGCCATCCTACAAGAGACTATCCACAACTCGCTCGCTTCGGAGAAACAAGAGAATTGTTGGGTGTGTGTTTGAAAAACCACACAAAACCAAAGGGATCTTCTGAATCCAAATCTAAGGTCAACAACATAGAGGGTCAACCATCCAAGCCATTCCAAAAACCTAAGCATAAGTTCCAAAAGAAACCCTTCCACGCTAAGCCTAAGCCATACACCAAAAAGACCTACCATAGCAACCATAACCCTAACCATTCCAAGGACCAAAAGAAGGAAGGAGTGCGCTGCTGCTATGTCTGCGGTCGGACCAATCACATGGCCAACCAATGCTTCTATAAGAAGACAGCACCACCACCAAATCCAAGAAGGAATGGTCCAATGCCACCCAGCTCCCAAGTCAACATGGTGACCTCTGGAGCTGGCTCTTCTGGGACCGCTTTCAGGTATGTTCTCTTCACCCCTGAAGTTAACATGATCTTTCAAGCATTTGATTGGTGGATTGACACAGGAGCTAACATTCACGTTTGTTCTGATCAATCTTTGTTTTCCACCTATCAGGTCTCAGGTGGAGGAGCTGTAAGCATGGGGAATAACGCTAAGGCTCGTGTGCTAGGGATAGGACGGATCGACCTGAAGCTGACTTCGGAGAAGATCCTAACCCTACGCGGAGTTCACCATGTTCCAGAGATTAGAAGAAATCTTATTAGTGGGTCTTTGTTAGTACAACATGGGTACAAGCTTGTATTCGAGTCTAATAAAGTTGTAATAACTAAGGGAACACATTTTATTGGAAAAGGATTTTTCTGTGATGGCTTATTTAAATTGAAGGTCATTAACCCTTCTTCTACTATTTTGAATATTGAGTCTTCGGCCACTTGGCATCAAAGGTTAGGTCATGTGAACTATAACTCAATCAAGAAACTCATAACCCTAAACATTATTCCTAAATCCGATACTAGGAATCTCGACAAGTGTGAGATATGCGTAGAAGCCAAACAACCTAAGAAACCCTTTAAAACCATCGATCGAGACTCCAAAATACTTGAACTAATTCACAACGATATTTGTGATTCTGGGAGAAGCTCGAGAGGTGGCAATAGATATTTTGTAACGTTCATAGATAATGCTTCAAAATATTAACACCTATATCTTATTAAGACTAATGATGAAGTACTTAGTAAATTTAAGATTTATAGAGCTCAGGTTGAGAACCAATTAGACGAAAATATTAAGATCCTTAGGTCAGACCGAGGAGGGGAGTATACCTCAAATGAACTAAGTGAGTACTGTGAAGACTATGGAATACTCCATGAGGTCACAGCTCCTTACACTTTCCAATCCAATGATTTAGCGGAGAGGAAAAACAGAACCCTAATAAATATGGTCAATTCCATGTTACTAAGTTTTGGAGCGTCAGAGAACATATGGGGGAAGCCCCAATGACGACCTGTTTTATCTTTAACCGCATTCCCTTTAAACATAATGACTTGACCCCATACAAAGTATGAAAACATAAAAAACCCAACTTAGAATATCTAAAAGTGTGGGGGTGCCTAGCTAAGGTAAAGATCTCCAATAACAAAAGAAAGAAGATAGGACCTAAGACTGTAGATGTCATCTTTATCGGCTACACTTCAGACAGTAACGCTAATCGATTTTTAGTGTTTAACTCTGAAATAAGCAAAATAGCCAATAACACCATAATCGAAGCTAGAGATGCCTCATACTTCGAAAATATCTTCCCTTATAAGACTAAGATCAATACCAATAACCAGGCCTTCAATTCTAATTAGGTAACCCAGATCGAACCCGAAGTCTAATTAGAACCTAAAGACCATACTGAACCGATAACCCAAACCGAACCTAGGAGAAGTAAACATGCCCGTGTAGAAAAAGTCTTTGATGACTTCTATGCACTTCTGGTGGAGAACTCTCCCTCCACCTATACAGATGCAATGAAGTCCATAGACTTGTCCTTTTGGAAGGAAGCCATAGATAACGAGATCCAATCCATAATTCAAAACCATACCTCGGAACTCACCAATTTACCTCCTAGGTCCAAAACCATAGGATGTAAATGGGTGTTTAAGAAGAAACTTAGACCCGACGGTACTATAGATAAATTTAAGGCACAACTTGTAGCCAAGGACTTTACCCAAAAACCTGGGGTAGACACTTTGATGTCTACTCACCTATCGCTAGGATAACCACAATTAGGATCCTTATCGCCTTAGCTTCAATCTAAAAGCTAGTCATACATCAAATGGATGTTAAGACTGCTTTATTAAATGACGACCTTAATAAGGAAATATACATAGACCAACCCGAGGGACTTACTGCACCTGGATAAGAGGAAAAGTTATGTAAGTTAATTCGATCCCTCTATGGACTGAAACAAGTCCCAAAACAATGGTACATGAAATTTGATGAAGTTATCTTATCCTATGGATTTGACATCAATACAACGGATGAATGTGTATACCATAAAGTAGATAGTAACAATATTCTTATATTTGTATGTTGACGATATCCTAATATTCGGTTTAAACATACAAATCATAAATGATATCAAACACTTTTTATCCCAAAACTTAGACATGAAAGATCTAGGACAAGCCGACATCATTTTGAACACTAAGATTATTAGGAATGACAATAGTTTAGTGCTATCCCAATTCCACTATGTCGAGAAAATCCTTAGAAAATTCTACGATCCCGATTGCCAACCGGTATCCACACCATATGATCCAAATACCCATCTGACAAAGAACACTGGACTTCCTAAACTACAGAGTGAGTATACTCAAATCATAGGATCGTTAGGTTTTCTAGCAAACTATACTCGACCCGATATCGCTTACGCGGTAAATAGACTTAGTCGTTATACGTCTAACCCGAATGAGTCCCATTGGAATACGTTAGAAAGAGTTTTTAGATACCTTAAGGGAACTATATCATATGGTCTCTACTATAGTGGATATCCAGCTGTATTAGAGGGATACTCTGATGCTAACTGGATTAGTGACTCAATAGATATTAAGTCCACAACCGGGTATGTATTATTACTAGGAGGTGGAGTCATATCTTGGAAATCCACCAAACAGACCGTTATAGCTAGGAGTACCATGGAATCAGAAATGATAGCGCTAGATACCACTAGCACAGAAGCAGAATAGCTTCAAGATCTCCTATATGAGATCTCATTGATAGAAAAGCCTTTACCGGCTATATCTATCCATTGTGATTGTCGATCAGCTATTGATAAATATAATCAAGAAAATACTGATGTGAAAATAAATCGACATCTGAAAGTGAGACATAGATCTCTCAGATATAAGATAAAAAATCAAATAATTATCTTAGACTTTGTTAAATCTGAAAAGAATTTGGCAGATCATCTAACTAAGGGCCTCTCTAGGACAGTGGTCTTAGAATCGTCGAGGGGGATGTGATTAAGCCCATAAGAAAAATCACCGCAGTGGGAACCCAACCTCACAGAAGTTCAATGGGTAGAAACAAACTGTAGTAGTGATTGAAAATGAGGAGCACTGAATAATGCTCCCGTCCCTATGACGTCAGTGCTTATTAAAAGCAAGGGGTATGATGAGTTTAAAACTCTTAATAAGTCCAAGACCCATAAGGCGGGGTGTCACCTTGCTCACACCCCTATTAGGACTTACATATATGTATGTCGTTGTGAGGCCACAACTCTGGGACCAGGGCTGCTCCCTAGAAACATACAAGAAAAGATATCTGTGCAAGGCCATTAATAACGCAACCCGCTTAGAACCATCGAAAACTGTACTACATGTACTACTTGTAGAAACTCGATAATTGAGGCTGGTTCAAGGCGTAGTCCACCAAGCCCTTACGGAAGTATACAACTGTACTAAGTGGAGGTTCAAACCGAAAGGTACCTACACCTACTGCGCAGTACAAGGAATCCAGTAAAGTCCTGTTACTTTACATTTTGAATTTTTATTAATTATTTAAATATTTAGTGGTTTTAAACATATGTGGGGGATTGTTGGGTGTGTTTAAAAAACCACACAAAACCAAAGTGGTTTAGTCCCATATCGGTAAGGGAAGAAATCCTCTACCAACTTAAAAGGGATTGCCCACTTCCCCCCACTAGTCATCTCACTAGAGGAAGGGCTCTATTAGCTCACACACGCACGTGCATGCGTGCGTGCCGTGCCGAGCCAGGTTGGGCTTGGGCATGGGCATGGGCTGGGTGGTGCGTGTGTGTGCACCCGCGAACCCGGACATGATAGCACCTCCGAAATGGGCTGGTTCGCACCTGCCCTATTTTTGTTTTTTGCTCTTAAGTCCTCTACCATTTATGAAATTCCTTTGGGGCTACTAGCCGTTGTTGCATGCTAGCTGTTACGCGAGAAGCGTCGCTGCATGCTAGCTGTTACGAGCTATAATGCGTGCGGGGTTAATGGGCTTAATCGTAGCCCACGATTGACTCCCCTCTTTTAGCCTCCTATTAACAGCCTGAGGCCTATATAAGGCCCAGTGCAACCATAGGATGAGCACAGTCTGAATATCGGAATTGTTCTCTAATTTCTGCCTCTCCCTCTCCCATTCTCTCATGATTTGGTGTTGCCCCCTTGCTCTGAGAAGACTCCCTCTTTCGAATCAAAGCTCTGCTGCAGTGCTGTCTCCCTGCTTTGAGAAGTTTTTGATCGAGTTGCTGGATTTCTGAAAGTCTACGAGGTTCGCAAAGCCTTCTTGAAGTCGTGCCGACGAGAAGGGGGTCGCCTAACCGGGGTCGTCATATCTCCGAGAACCATTGCCACGAGACCCGCACGAGGGGGGCAATAAGTTTCTTGGGACAGCGCCTAGCGTGCTTCGACCACAGGCCAGAGTTTCTAAATCTAATTTCTTGCTATTAGTAGATCTATTGAAAACGATTTGCATCTAATTCTAAACACTAAATAATTATAGATAATTTATATAGTTCATTTCTCTCTTTTAGAAAAGTTTGGCAAGGTGAATGACGATTCCATAGAACCCGCTCTGCCTTGGCAAACAATTTCTAAAAGAAATTTGTGATGTGCCTTTGCTTGCAAATATTATAATTGCTAAACAACCAATCATTTAATATTAAGAATTTGATTAATTCCTAAGTTTGCTAGTATAGAATGGTTAGAATTTCCAACAAGAAAACCATCCCGAAGTCCACAAGCATCCTTGGATCGCTCTCCCTTTCCTTTGAAGATGATTGCCCTCTCTTGACGCTTCTCTTCTCTCCTAGGTTCGTCCTAGGCCATCCCTTTTATAGGAATACATTTGTGTACAACTTGTAGAATGAGCCCCATGAGAAAAAGCAGCTCGAACCGCTTCACCAATGTGCTGCCAAATCAAGTCGTGCACACGACCCAATCTTATTTACTTGCCCGAAAAATATGTCGATGCCAGTTGGGCGGACGACTTTTCAGGTCATGTGTACGACTGTAGCTGGCCGGCTCCTCCTAACTCCAGAGCTCTGTCTTTCACTGTTTCTTCGCTCACTAACCTTGGAGTTGTATGTAACTTGTTTAAAGCCACATCTTCAACAATCTCCACATTGGCTTTATAACAAGATATGAGCACCTTCTTGAACACAAATCATTCTCTTTGCATCGTGAATCCATTGTTTGATCGTTATCGTTGTCTTTTCCCCCGAACTAGAAGCCCAATCACCAAGCTTGGTGATTGGGCAAGTCTTTCAACTTGGCCACTGGAACCCACCTCCTGACCATCTTCGCCCCCTGAGCATGCTGCACTTGCATATTTGTTGTTCACCGAACACCGTGCACGTGTCGCTGCCCTCCCGGCTAATCTGTATTGGCATCCACCCAATGCCCCCTTCATGATCATGGAAGCTCCATCCCAAACCTCCACAACTCCACCTTGACCGGTGAAGGTGCATCCGAGGGAATCTAGCATGGAAAGAGAGACTAGATTATCTCTCCACCCTGGAACATGACGAACATCCTTAAGTGCCCGTACTTGCCTTTCAAACATATCAAGTTGAATATCCTCGACTCCCCTTATTGACACCTTGGAACCGTCACTAGCCATCAACTTACCACCATCGCCCTTTTCATATCTATCAAACCATGCCATGTGCGAATAAATATGATATATGATCCCGCTATCGATTATCCAGTCCTGATTTGATATAACAGTGATGGACATCAGAACAAATTCCTCATTGGAATCCCTCGACGAGGCATAACTGGCGGATCTATCATCTTTGACTTTGGATGACTCTGACTAATTCGGTCTTGCTCCTCCTTTCCACTTGCTCTCTGATTTGAAGTGCCCAGATCTTCTACACTTCCAACAAGTGTTTTGCCTCTTCTTCTTCACCCCCGCAACCACCATTAGTGCCTTGGACTGAACATCATCTCCCGTCTCGATCATTCCCTTCAACCGAAGCTCGTTTGCAAGAAGCGTACCTGTGACATCCTTAACTTGATGGTTTCTTTTCCGTAGAGCATTGTGACCTATAAATACTCGTAGGATTGGGGCAATGATCATAGAAGAAGAAGCGCCTTATTCGTCTCCTTCATATCTTCATCGACATTAAGGAGTTCTTTTATCAGTTGATTGAAGGTCGAGATATGGTCCACAATCCTTGTACCTTCTGCTATCTGGAGAGCGTAGATCTTCTACCTCAGGTATAACCTGTTCGTGAGTGATCGGGTCATATACATGCTCTCCAACTTCTTCCATAGTTTTGCCACGGAGACCTCTCCGGAGACGTTTGCCAACATGACCTTCGTGAGACACATTTGAATCGCATTTGCTGCCTTCTAATCAAACTCAATCAAATCGTCGTCCGACATCGCATCTGGCTTGACGCCCTTTAAAGCTTTGTGCAATCCGCCTTGAATCAACACATCCCTGACTTGAATTTGCCATAAGCCAAAGTTGATTTGGCCATCAAACTTCTCGATCTCGAACCATAGATTCAAACTTTGAGTCGTCATCTCCAAATTCTTCGTTATCAAACTGGTGCCTCCGAATCACGAACAAGATACGTTGATACCAATTTATTATGATCCGAGGCCCTTGCATAGCGGAAGGAGCAAGAAGAATATGACAAGCGAGGAACTTCCACGGAGAAGATGATGTCTCTTCACTACCGAGAAGATGATCAAAGAAACAAAGCACAAAGCAATCACACACGATATCAGGAAACGACGATATCTGGATTCACTATTATGGAAATAACCAAGTACAAGATCTTTTGCCTCGCCCAATCCCATACAATACCCACAAAGAAAAGCCCTCCCACAAGAGACTACTTGCAACCCACTCACCTCGAAGAAACAAAGAAAAATAATTCTCAAAGCCCACAAGCCTCTTTGGATCGCTCTCCATCTCCTTTGAAGATGATTGCCCTCCCTTGAAGCTTCTCTTCTCTCCTAGGTTCATCCTAGGTCATCCCTTTTATCGGGATATATTCGTGCACAACTTATAGAAGGAGTTCCACGAAAAAACGCAGCCTGAATCGCTTCACCAACGAGCAGCCAAATCAAGTCGTGAATACGACTTGGGAGGTTGTGCTCATGACCCAATCCTGTTTACTTGCCCGAAAAATATTTCGATGCCAGTCATGCGCACGACTTTCCAGGTTGTGCGCACGACTGTGGCTGGCCGACTCCTCCTAACTACAGAGCTATGTATTCTGTCGTTTCTTCACGCACGAACCTTAGAGTTGTATGCAATTTGTGTGGAGCCACATCTTCAACAATTAGGTACTACGTCCGGATGGCCCAATCCGAATGGTGGAATAGCTGTTTCTCCATATAAATCTATTGCAAGCCCATTTCGATATCAAGATAAGGTTGTTTTCTTTGATCGTTCTTCCTTTTTTTTTAAGTAAAAATGATAAAGGAAAACACCATCACTAGGCCTGTCAATCTGGCCCTTTGGAGAGGGTACCCTACCTCTAGAGCTTTGTCTTTTGTCGTTTCTTCGCTCACGAACCTTGCAGTTGTATGTGACTTATTTGGAGCCACATCTTCAACAATATCCACCTTGGCTTCATAACAAAACATGAGCATCTTCTTGAATATGAACCATTCTCTTTGCATCATGAATCCATCTCCTGATCGTTGTCGTCGCCTTTGCCCCTGAACCGAGAGCCCAATCACCAAGCTTTGTGATTGCTCAAGTCTTTTGCCTTGGCCATTGGAACCCACCTTCTGACCATCTTCAGCCTCCTAAGCGTGTTGCAACTGCACATTTGTTCTTTATCGAACACCGTGCAAGTGTTGCTGCCCTCCCGCCTAATCTGTATATGCATTTATCCAAGGCCTCTTTCAAGATCATAGAGGTTCTGTCCCAAACCTTCGCAACTCCACCTTGACCAGTGAAGGTGCATCCGAGAGAATCTAGCCTGGAAAGAGAGAGAGAGTAGATTACCCCTCCTCCCCAGAACATGACGGATATCCTTGAGTGTCCGTTTATGGCCGTTAGATGTCTCAAGTCGAATATCCTCGTCTCCCCTTATCGAAACCTTGGAACGGTCGCTAGCCATCAACTTGCCACCATCGCACTCCGCATACCTGTCAAACCATGCCCTGTGCAAACAAATATGATGTGTGGCCCCGCTATTGATTATCTAGTCCTGATCTAATATAACATCAGTGGTAACCATCAGAACATCCCCTCATCTGAATCCCTCAATAAGGCATAACTGGTGGATGCGTCATCTTTGACTTTGGATGACCCTGACCAATCCAGTCTTGTTCCTCCTTTCCACTTGCACTCCGATTTGAAGTGCCCGAATCTTCTACACTTCCAACAAGTGCCTTGCCTCTTCTTTTTCTTCACCCTCGCAACCACCATTAGCGCTTTGGACTGAACATCACCTCCTGTCTCGATCGTTTCCTTCAACCAAAGCTCGTTTGCGAGAAGTATACTTGTGACATCCTCCAACCTGATGGTTTCTTTATTATAGAGCATTGTGACCTTCATGTGCTCATAGGATCGGGGCAATGATCTTAGAAAAAGAAGCGTCTTTTTCGTCTCCTTCATGTCTTCATCGATATTAAGGAGTTCTTCCGTCAGTTGATTGAAGGCCGAGATATGCTTCAAGATCCTTGTACCTTCCGCCATCTGAAGAGCGTAGATCTTCTGCTTAAGATACAACATGTTCATGAGCGACCGGGTCATGTATATGCTCTCCAACTTCTTTCACAGTTTTGCCGCGGAGTCTCCTTGGAGAAATTTGCCAATACGACCTTCACGAGACACATCCGAATCGCGCTTGCCGCCTTCAAATCAAACTTAATCCAATCATCATCCGACATCACGTCCTGCTTGACGCCTTTTAGGGCTTTGTGCAATCCGCCTTGAATCAACACATCCCTGACTCGAATTTGCCACAAGGCAAAGTTGATTTGGCCATCGAACATCTCAATCTTGAACTATAGATTTGAACTTTGGGTTGTCATCTCTGAATACTTCATTATAAACTTCTCCTAGCTCTAGAGCTCTATCTTTCACCGTTTCTTCACTCACGAACCTTGGAGTTGTATGCGACTTGTTTGGAGCTACATCTTCAACAAAATCCACTTTGGCTTCATAACAAGACATGAGCATCTTTTTAAACACAAACCACTCTTTGCATCGTGAATACATTGCTTGATCGTTGTCGCCACCTTTGCCCCTGAACCGGAAGCCTAATCACTGAGCTTGGTGATTGCCCAAGTCTTTCGACTTGGCCACTGGAACTCACCTGTTGACCATCTTCGGCCCCTGAGTATGCTGCACCTGTAGATTTGTTCTTAACCGAACACTGTGCAAGTTCCGTTGCCCTCCCGGCTAATCCGTATAGGCATCCACCCAAGGCCCCCTTTACGATCATGGAGGCTCCATCCCAAACCTTCAAAACTCTACCTTGATAGGTGAAGGTGCATCCGAGAAAATCTAGCCTGCAAAGAGAGAATAGATTACCCCTCCATCCCGGAACATAATGGACATCATTGAGTGTCCCTACTTGCCCGTCATACATCTCAAGTCGAATATTCTCGACTCCTTTTATCGACACATTGGAACCATCGCCAGCCGTTAACTTGCCACCATCGCACTCCACATACCTGTCAAACCATGTTTTGTGAGAACAAATATTATGTGTGGCTCCGCCGTCGATTTTTCAGTCCTGATATGATATAACATCAGTGGTAGCCATCAGAACATCCCCCTCATTGGAATCCCTCGACAAGGCATAACCGATGAATGCATTATTTTGACTTTGGATGACCCTGAGCAATCAGGTCTTTCTCCTTCTTTCTACTTGCACTCCGATTTGAAGTGCCCGGATCTTCTGCACTTCCAACAAGTGCCTTGCCTCTTCTTCTTCTTTGACCTCGCAACCACCGTCAGCTCTCTCTAGAAACTGAACTTCCAGAGCTTTCTCTCTCTAAAATTGGGTTCTATAGCTCTTTCTAAAAGCTAGGCTTTCATGATTTTCTCTCTAAAAACTGGGCTTTTATTGCTTTATCTCTTTAAAACTGGGCTTTCATAGCTTTTAGCTACGGATAAGATATGTTAAAAGGAAATTGCTAAAAACAATATAATTACCACATTATTACTCCTATTCACATAAAAAAATAACAATATAAAAATTGATGATCCAAACACTACAAAAAAAATTACTTTTTACCGACGGAATATATTTGTCGGTACGATCATTATTCTATCGGTAAAGATTTATTGAGACAAAGAGAAATTCCGTCGCTGCCTGTCGGGAAAGATGGCGTCGGGAAAGAAAAAGACGACAATGTCGTATTTCCATCGATAATAAATATTAATACCGATGGATATGGATAATCTGTCGGCAATATATGAATATGTGCCTGGCGTCCGAAGCGTGGTCGCCTACAAAGGATCTGTCGCTCCACTGTAGGGGAAGTGGCTCGCGTAAGCTCGATAAGCATCGGGCTGTCGTCACACTCCAGTCACTTACGTGCCTGGTGATGATCAACTCTGCAAATAAAATATATATCAGTATTGAATTAGTATTTACAATATGTTTAAAACTTTAGATCAAAGTATTACCTGTGGACGCAGACACTATAGCCGGATACTTAACGCTGCTCGAAGCTCCGGTGGCTGCGACCTCGGGAGCTGGTATGGAACGACACTCGCAGATCCAAAGGGCTTGGCCTCGGACCCTAGGGTGGCAGACAGAGTGCTCCGAGCTGGCCCACCCTTGCCTGTATGAGCCTTCGACCGTGATGCCATCTGAAAGCAGTAATATTTTTCCAAACGAAATAATATGATATAAATATGAAACAGTTTGATTTACATATAAAATAATATGATATACATATGGAACAATTTAATTTACATATGAAATAGTATGAAACAATATGATATACATATAAAACAATATAATTTATATATGAAACAGTTTGATTTACATATGAAATAGTAAGATATTTATTTTCTAACAGTCCAATTTACATATAAAATAGTAAAATAGTCATTTTATGTCTCATATTCGTCACGTTTATCGCATTTCTCTTCTTTTTTCATTTAATTTTCATTCGCAGTCAAGTTTATATTGTCGATCTTTTTATTTTCGTCGTGTGCTGCGTCGACAATGATTATCTTATCATTTTGGTACGTATCCAAATCATCCTCGACGGGTTCTTTGTTTCCTATGTCGTAATAATCTCTAGGTAGTGACCTGACTACAATTTGTAAACCTGAAGTGGTATTATCCGGTGCGTAAAATATCTACTCTGCCAGAAAAGGAAAATAAATGAAGGTTTATTCCCCTCATCAATGATGGAATAAATCTTGGGTAGTTATGGGAGAGATATTAAAGGGATTCAAATAAATCTTCACATATCTTTCTCATCCCCCTTCAATTATAAATAGAGGGGGATGGGGAAGGCTCAAAAGGTCGAAGATGATGACAAAGGCGAGGAATCTCTGCAAAGGAGGAGACGCCCCCTTTATCGACCCAAGGCTTCACGACGCTCGGACAAGCCTATCCTTCAAGACTGGCTTAATCCATTGAAAGTCCTCATCAACGTGAAGACCCTTACACAAGAAGATCACCCCTTCAACTCCGTGCACGAAGAAGAAAGCGCAGAGAAGAAGAACCCTTCGACTTTGAAGACGCCAGAAGCAAAGGCCGGAGAAGAAGATCGGAGCGGCATCACCCCGTCGTCTCCAACAACCCTTCAACTCCGAAGATGCCAGAAGCAAAGGCCGGAGAAGAAGATTGGAGTGTCATCATCCCGTCGTCTCCAATAACCCTTCAACTCCGAAGACACCAGAAGCAAAGGCCAGAGAAACAGATCGAAGCGGCATCACATCGTCGTCTCCAACAAGCCTTCGACTCCGATCAAGCCCAAAAGCCCGGAGAAGAAGACCGAAGCGGCATCACCCTGTCGCCTTCAACAATACCTGCTCTATTCACGAAGAAGAAAGCTTAGAGAAGGACACCCAAAGTGTTGCTACACCCTTCGTCTTCAGAACAAAGCCTTCAACTCTGATCATGCCAAAGAAGCCCGAAAAAGAAGAGAAGTCAAGCCGACGCCACAACCGTCGAGGAAGCCGGAAGATTAAAAAAGTCCTGAAGACGTAGCCATCATCGTTCGAGAAGGAGATCGAGTCAACGCCAAAGCAAAAGTCAACGCCAAAATCAAAAGCAAAAGCACCGATAAAGCCCGCGCCAAAAGCAACGCAAGTGCCAAAGCCAAGCAACTACGCCGGTCACGAGCAAAGCACCGCACATTCTAGCCAATACGACGCGAAGTCCGGAAGAACCAAAGCATCGCAAGCCTCTACCCATCTACGTTCAAGCGCAAGTGCCAAAGCAAAGCAAAAGCCAGAGCCACGCCAAAGCAAAGCCAAAGCTAAAGCCAATGCCAAAAGCACAATCAACGCCGCGAACCGACGATCAAGGACGCCAAGGTCTAGCAAAGATCGAGGGAGACACGAAGACCGAGGAACGAAGCCAAAAAATCCCTAGCCGAGAAAGCGTGAAGCACGGAAGGGATAAAAGCAATGGCAACAAAATCCTTAGCCTCTGGAGAAACCCACCCTGTAAATATCATGTCCTGGGTAATCCCTTCAGAGCTCTCGCACAAATACCACGTGGAGACGCAGATCAAAGGGATCCTCCAGAGGATCTCTCCCACAATCTCCTGATTAGATCTTCGCCACACCCGGCTCACCACCCCCGAGCCCCCGGGTCCCAGCATCTGTAATCTTCGTGTGTTTGCAATAAAGACGACCCATATCTTTTTCTATGCACACAATGATATATCAAGTCACATTTTTCACAAGTCTACATTTTTACAGATCCCATATACAATCCTTAGAGCTAGTGCAATAAGGGTAGGGGTGGCAATCCTTGACCCGACCCGCCAACCCGACCCAAACCCGACCCAAAGTTAGCGGGTTTGGGTTTGGCCTAAACGTGTTCAGGTCATAAACGGGTCGACCCGATTGACCCGTTTATTTAATGGGTCGGGTTTGGATTGTACTTATAACCCGACTTGACCCGTTTACCAAATGGGTCGTGTCAACCCGACCTGACCCGAGCCAACCTGACCCAATCCGGCCCGTCTTGATCCAACCCGACAGGTTTACATGGGTTATGTTGACCCAACCCGAGCCAACCCGACCCGACCTATTTAGTAAATGGGTTTAATGGGTCGTGTCGGGTCAACCCGTTTATTAGGCGGGTCGGGTATGGGTTTAAGTTTTTGACCCCTTTATCAAACGGGTTGGGTTCGGGTTGGGTGTTTTGCCCTTATACCTATGTCTCAACCCGACCCTACCCAACCCATTGCCACCCCTAAATAAGGGGTTACTACTAAATCCGATATCCAGGATGGAGGGTTTAAAACTTGTATCTGGGATGCTCAGTTTAGTAGGGAGCAACATGCGATGACTGCCTTTTTTGCTTGGGGGGTTTTTACTAAACCCGGGATCCTGAATTCTCGGTTTTAAACTCGGTATCCTGAATTCCCAGTTTTAAACTCGGAATCCCGAATTCCCGGTTTCTCCCCCACCGCCCTACTTATCCCCTAGTTTCCTTAAGCCTACCCTCTCCCCCCCGTCTCTCTAGGAATCCAACTCCAAGAGTCTCTGTTTCTCCCACACCGCCTATTCGGCAGCTATCGCTCCTGGATTCGGAATCAAAGTCGACGTTCTTTCTCTTCTCTCGTCTTGCAAACCCTTTTTTTTAAAAAAAGAAAACCCTCAAGAAATCATCTTTCAAAAATTTCTTTGCCTTTAATTTCTTGGGTTTTTACTGATTTTGTAGATGATGATACCCATCAAGGAAAAGAGATTAAAATGGGATATCCACGATGGCCACCTGATGATCATTCTCTCTCGTCTACCTGTGAGGTCCCTTGTCAGATTCGGATCCGTCAGCAAGAACTGGCTCTCCCTTACCCGTGATCCATTTTTTATCCGCATGCATCACTCCCACATCATCCACGAGAAGAGCCCGAACCCATCTTTTGCACAGTTGGCGCTGAAGGATTACTACGACAGTCTGGAATTTTTCAATCTGACGGAAGATGATAAAGAAGAGGGTTTGAATGGAGGAGGAGGGATGATTCACATAGCAAGCTTCCCCGCTAATGATATGAATTTCCTGCTCACCAACACCATCGACGTCGAAGAATTCATAATCGGACGAGGAAGCAAGTCACCCCCTCACACTTACCACTCAGCCCTTCGCCCCTACTGCGGCCTTCTCGGCTTCCAATCTGAAACACATGTCCTGGTGGTGAACCCTACCACTCGAGAGCGGAAGCATGTTTTTTTCGACGACTGGGAAGAGGGTGATGTTGGTGGTTTCATCACCTTAGGGTTTGATCCAGCGGCGATGAAGTTTAAATTGGTGCTACTGGTCCACACTGAGAGTGGTATAAACAGGTGTGAAGTGCTCAGGCTAGAAGCATCTTCATCTTCTTCTTCAGAGTGGGAAACAGTTGATATCAGCACTCGCAAATTTTATGATATCACCGCATGCATCGACGGGATATTGTACTTTTTGGCCTATGAAGAAAACACACTACTGATTGTGCGGTTTGATCTGAGCCTTGAAGCATTCGACACTGAAGGGGTCCTACTTCCATTACAATCCGAAACCGGGAAATATCACCAACTGCACGAATTGGAAGGATGCCTCTGTCTTAGTTTTATGTACCATGCCGATCAATCTACCTTCATGGATATCTGGGTTCTCAAGGACACCACTACCAGTACCAATGGGATTTGGGAGAAAAAACACAGCATGTTAGTCCCGCAGACCTCTCCTTATAAATTCCATGTAGAAATCCTCTGGGTTTCTAAGAAGAAGGTCTGGTTCTGTGGCCAATTCCACCATTTGTATTGCTATGATGTGCTAGCCCGAACTTATTCCTGAGTTTTAGGATGGGATAAGCAACCACTGGAATGGGTAGGTGGATTTGTTGAGTCTA
Organism: Chamaelirium japonicum; assembly: GCA_947650365.1. Lineage (NCBI taxonomy): Eukaryota > Viridiplantae > Streptophyta > Magnoliopsida > Liliales > Melanthiaceae > Chamaelirium > Chamaelirium japonicum. The sequence continues at coordinate 95,581,731 of OX393549.1, read as the reverse complement.
TGCTCTCCTTTGTGTTTTAGTTGCCGATCGGGACAGAACATGTCAGTTTATCCTGGAATAATGGTTGTAACTTTTGCGGGTCTTGTTAGGGCGTTTCTGATCGATATTTGGGGCTTCTGTGAACAATTACGATGAGTTTCTTTTTGAATCAGTCTGATAAAGTTGTCATACAATCAACTTGTGTTGTTGAAAAATTATCTCGCATCTTTCTTGTTGGAATCTGTTTGTTATCGTTTGCAAATTATGATTGGTAAGATTTAACCAATTATGTTTGATGTGTTGGGCTGCTATATACCCTAGGGATGTGAAGCATTTGCTGGTTATTGTAAAAGAGTAATGATCCCATCAGATCTCTAACTTTGTTGGTTTCAACTTCTGGTATTGTTTGAAAATTATCTTGGGGTGTGGTTTGCTTGTTGTGCATTTTGCTTTGGGATGATATATTGCCATCTAAAGTTTAGAAATGTCATATTTGGATGTAAACTTGCAGGTTTCTGTCATCATGATGGTTTATGTTTCAAAAATTTTTGAGAAAAGGAACAAAAATTATTAATAATTTAATAAACGAAACAAAAGTTGGATAATTGGAAAAAAATGATGACATTTCTAAAACCGAATTTACGTCATTTGAAATGGCGTAAAGAAAGGGCAGTTTCAGCATTTTAATTTACCCCTTCAGTTTTACGTCATCTCAAATGGCGTAAAGTCCTAATAAGCTTTAGGATTTAGGGTTAGGGTTTAGGGTTTTATGGTTAGGGTTTAGGGTTTTAGCTTTTAGGGTTTTGGGTTTAGGGTTTAGGTTTTAGGGTTAGGGTTTAGGGTTTTAGGGTTTAGGTTTAGGGTTTAGGGTTTAAGGTTTTTAGGTTAGGGTTAGGGTTTAGGGTTTTAGGGTTTAGGGTTTTAGTTTTTAGGTTTTAGGGTTTAGGGTTTAGGGTTTTAGGTTTTAGGGTTTAGGGTTTAGGTTTTAGGGTTTAGGGTTTAGGGTTTCAGTTTGACGCTTTAGGTTTAGGGGTTTAGGGTTTAGTTTAAAAAAAAAACATTTTTTAACTTCGCCAATGTAACATCTTAAACCCTAAACCCTAAGCCCAATCCCCTAAACCCTAAACCCTAAACCTAAACCCTAAAACCTAAAACCCTAAACTCTAAACCCTAACCCTAATCCCTAAACCCCTAAACCCTATACCTAAACCCTAACCCTAATCCCCTAAAACCTAAACCCTAAAACCCTAAACCCTAACCCTAAAACCTAAACCATAAACCCTAACCCTAAAACCCTAAATCCTAAAACTTATAAGAACTTTACGCCATTTGAAATGACGTAAATTATTTATTGGGGATTTACGCCATTTGAAATGGCGTAAGGAAAGGGCAGTTTCGGCATTTTAATTTTCTCCTTCAGTTTTACGCCATCTCAAATGGTATTACTTTACGCCATTTGAGATGGCGTAATATTCCTTTTTTTTTCCAATTATACAACTTTTATTCCGTTTATTAAATTATTAATAATTTTTGTTCAGTTTCTCAAAAATTTTGGTTTATGTTTTAAAGTGTTATCTTAGAAAAGCATTCAACTGCAAAATATCCCTGCACTCTTGACTCTTTGATTATCCCAATTTGACATCTGCAGGTTAATATGCATCTAAAAAAGATGGTAAATCCGATCCCATGCACGGATCGATCCCCAACGGCGATCTTGAGGGAAAGATCACCGATCAAAAGGAGGAGGGAGGTGAAAATTTCAAAAGCAAGATCGCCGATGATGATGAGATCGGAGAAGACAGGGGGGAGGATCAGAAGCTAGGGGATAAGGGGGTCTCTGACAGCTGCTATTCGGCCATCCAGTTTTCCATCTTAATGGAGACATCCTGAAGTGTCACCTAAGCACACCCTTCATTGGGCTTAGTGTGATTCATCGATCGGGGTTGGATAAAGCAGGCGGTTGTACTCATCTACCACGTCAGGTGCAACAGATGTTCATCAATATTAAAAAAAAAAAAAAAAACCGCTTCTACAATATGTGGGCAAAATAAAAAAAAAAATCGACCCATCTACTCAATAGGCGGGTAAGACCACTTTTTAACAAAAACCCTATTTTGTATCTTTTCTGATCATTATATTTTTTATGATTTTTTTATAAAATTATTGCACACTAAATGATCTTATTTGTTGATGATATATTAAGTTACATTTTTCACAAGTCTACATTTTTACAGATCCCATATACAATCCTTAGAGCTAGTGCAATAAGGGGTTACTACTAAACCTGATATCCAGGATGGAGGGTTTAAAACTTGTATCTGGGATGCTCAGTTTAGTAAGAAGCAACATGCGATGGCTGCCTTTTTAACTTGTGGGTTTTTACTACACCCGGAATACTGAATTTCCGGTTTTGCTCAATCGTAATTGATTTAAATATTTTTTAAATAGTTGGATAATTGGAAAAAAAAGGTATAGTACGCCATCTCAAATGGCGTAAAGTATTTACTCCATTTGAGATGGTGTAAAACTAAAGGGGTAAATTAAAATGCCGAAACTGCCATTTCTTTACGCCATTTCAAATGGCGTAAATTTCCTATAAATAGTTTACGCCATTTCAAATGGTGTAAAGTCCTAATAAGTTTTAGGATTTAGGGTTAGGGTTTTAGGTTTTAGGGTTTTGGATTTAGGGTTTAGGGTTTTAGGGTTTAGGGTTTAGGTTTAGGGTTTGGTTTTAGGGGTTTAGGGGTTAGGGTTTAGGGTTTTAGGGTTTAGGGTTTTAGGTTTTAGGTTTTAGGGTTTAGCGTTTATGGTTAGGGTTTACGGGTTAGGTTTAGGGTTTAGGGTTTTTGGGTTTAGGGTTTCAGTTTGACGCTTTAGGTTTAGGGGTTTAGGGTTTAGGTTAAAAAAAAATATTTTTTAACTTCGCCAATGTAACATCTTAAACCCTAAAACCCTAAGCCCAAAGCCCTAAATCCAAAACCTAAACCCTAAAACCCTAAAACCCTAAACCCTAAACCCTAACCCTAACCCCTAAACCCTAAACCCTAACCCTAAACCCCTAAAACCTAAACCCTAACCCTAAATCCTAAAACTTAGTAGGACTTTACGCCATTTGAAATAAAGTAAATTATTTATAGGGGATTTACCCCATTTGAAATGGCATAAAGAAAGGGCAGTTTCGGCGTTTTTATTTGCCCCTTCAGTTTTACGCCATCTCAAATGGCATAAATACTTTACGCCATTTGAGATGGCATAATATTCCTTTTGTTTTCCCAATTATACAACTTTATTCCGTTTATTAAATTATTAATAATTTTTGTTCAGTTTCTCAAAAATTTTGGTTTATGTTTTAATGTGTTGTCTGAGAAAAGCATTCAACTGCAAAATATCCCTGCACTCTTGACTCTTTGATTATCCCAATTTGACATCTGCAGGTTAATATGCATCTAAAAAAGATGGAAAATCGATGCTCACCAGAAGAAAAGAAAGGAAATGCAACCGTATGCAGATCAGGAGTTTCTCTCTTCTCCTGTTTTCACTCAAACTCATTCTTCTCAAGATTCTTCCAAGCAAAAGCATTTCTTGGAAGCATCCACTTCAAGTTACACACACTCTTTCAATCCTTATCCACCATTGGATTACAGCTGTCCTCACATCAAGTTTCTTTTCCACAGGCAACATCAAGGGTTAAATATGAAAATGCAACCGATCTTTCTTCTTGTAGATCCTCGGATAATTTTATAAATCATGCACCGCAATGTATGGAGAAGTTGCCTGATGAAATGTGTGAGATGACACCAAATGAGAAGTTAAAAAAACTGCATGATAGACAGATTAGTTCTTTTTTTTAATATTGTCGACCGCCTGTTGTACCAGCAGGTTTATTTCTTTTAATTTTTGATCATGATAAAAACCCACCCCTCCTCTACTCCCTTCAATATCGCCAACCCGTTTGTTCCACTCGTTCCTGAACCCTCGTTGTGCCGTTCATCTCCTTTCTCGTATTTTTGTCATCGATCGTCGTGAAATCAAAAGAGGGCGAAATGGGATAAGAGGTGCTTGGGGAGATCCCCCTCTTGCCATCCGGTAAATCCGATCCCATGCACGGATCGATCCCCAACGGCGATCATGAGGGAAAGATCACCGATCAAAAGGAAGAGGGAGGCGGAAATTTCAAAAGCAAGATCGTCGATGATGATGAGATCGGAGAAGACATGGGGGAGGATCAGAAGCTGGGGGATGAGGGGGCCTCTGACAGCTGCTATTCGGCCATCCAGTTTTCCATCTTAATGGAGACATCCTGATGTGTCACCTAAGCACACCCTTCTTTGGGCTTAGTGTGATTCACCGATCGGGGTTGGATAAAGCAGACGGTTGTAGGCATCTACCACGTCAGGTGCAACAGGTGTTCAGCAATATTAAAAAAAAAAAAAACCGCTTGTACAATAGGTGGGCTAAATAAAAAAAAAAATCGACCCATCTACTCATTAGGCGGGTAAGACCTCTTTTAACGAAAACCCAACTTTTGTATCTTTTCTTATCATTATATTTTTTATGATTTTTTTTTTAAAATTATTGCACACTAAATGATCTTACTTGTTGATGATATATTAAGTCACATTTTGACTCTTTGATTATCCCAATTTGGGTTTAGGGTTTTAGGGTTTAGGGTTTAGGGTTTAAAAAAACTGCATGATAGACATATTAGTTCTTTTTTTTAATATTGTTGACTGCCTGTTGTACCAGTGGGTTTATTTTTTTTAATTTTTGATCATGATAAAACCCCACCCCTCCTCTACTCCTTTCAATATCGCCAACCCGTTTGTTCCACTCGTTCCCGAACCCTCGTTATGCCGTTCATCTCCTTTCTCGTATTTTTTTGTGATCGATCGTCGTGAAATCAAAAGGGGCGAAATGGGATAAGAGGCGCTTGGGGAGATCCCCCTCTTGCCCTCCGGTAAATCCGATCCCATGCACGGATCGATCCCCAACGACGATCATGAGGGAAAGATCACCGATCAAAAGGAGGAGGGAGGCGGAAATTTCAAAAGCAAGATCGCCAATGATGATGAGATCGGAGAACACAGGGGGGAGGATCAGAAGCTGGGGGATGAGGGGGTCTCTGAGAGCTGCTATTCGGCCATCCAGTTTTCCATCTTAATGGAGATTTCCTGATGTGTCACCTAAGCACACCCTTCTTTGGGCTTAGTGTGATTCACCGATCGGGGTTGGATAAAGCAGACGGTTGTACTCATCTACCATGTCAGGGGCAACAGGTGTTCAGCAATATTAAAAAAAAACCGCTTGTATAATAGGAGGGCTAAATAAAAAAAAAAACGACTCATCTACTCAATAGGTGGGTAAGACCTCTTTTAATGAAAACCCAACTTTTGTATCTCCTGAATCATTCTTGGATCGTCCTCATTCCGAAGAGAGAAGGTGCTCGCTCCATCCGGGACTTCAGGCTGATTAGCCTGTCTAACTGCATTTACAAGGCAGTGGCGAAGATCACTTCATCCAGGATGGCCTCTTTGCTCCCAGACCTGATCGAACACTCTCAGTCAGCTTCATCAAGGGCAGGAGCATCCTGGATAGTGTGGCAACCTCCCAGGAGGTCCTTCACTACCTTCACGAGGGACACGACGAGGCAGTGCTGTTAGAATTGGTGAGGTCTACAGCTCGTAAAAACCAATAGTTTAGCTATGTATGGTTGATAGTATAGGATTGCATATTGGTACGTACTTTAGTACGTGTTCTGATTACAGAACATAGAGCCATGGTTACATGGTAATCCACTTGAGTGGGAGACTCAAGGGACTGGTCTCATGTAACCTAAATACGTTCGCAGCTCTGATTAGGGTTGGTCGCCCTATCAGGATAAGCTGTTGGGATGACAGAGCATGGTGTCTCCACCACGGTCATTACCAGGCACAGTGTCTGTGGCCGAACGGAACTAACACGGTGCACAGATCGGTGAGCAGACACCGGTGCACTAAACCGTGTTTCTGCTTAGGGTAAAACGGTCCTAAACCCTGAGGAACCATGTCTGGTGGACTAACCAGTTGTGTGGTGCTTTGGCGCACCAATGTGTGAGGATCCGGATGCAGTGATCCAAAACCATGATGTATTGGGTTACCCGGCTAGCGTTGCATCAGCGTGTCACTCCTGCAGGCTATCCATACCCCTAATGGGAGGTGCGTTCCTTGGTCTGATCTACGTCGTATTAAACCCTGGCCAGGTGGTCATCAGTTGGACTGGTGACGGATCCGATTGCTCGTCAGAGTAATCAGAGGTACGATGTATATGGTCAACCTGGAAGGAACCGAGTCAAATGAGCACTCGAGTCTGACGGTATTCTCCACCGCTCGAGTTGCATCATGGCACCAGATGGAGGGACAGCGAGTTTACCATACTAAGCAGAGAGCAGGGGTATAAGGGAGAACATAGTAAGTCCGGGGGAATTGGAGTGCAGCCTGCGTCGCACTTTGGGTGGCTACGCAGGTTAACTCGGACTTAGAGGATCGATGGTATACTCGGGTAGTGTGTCGATCGAGTCTGAGTTGGAAGCCATGAACCCTGGTCCCTGAAGGTTCCACCTTATCGACATTATGTACGGGTCTTGTACCATCTTCTCGAAACAGAGAACGTAGTTAGAGGAAGCGAGAAGTCCAAGCCTACGCTCCGTGAGTGCTTCGCACTAGTGCACGGTAGATGCGTAGCTATGTGTGTGCACTAAGGGGAAACCCTAGGTTAGTGCAGAGACGCATGTAGCAATTCCTTGTCATAAGTGGACTTTGCTACATGGGTGCGAAGCACTAGGACATGTTGCGAGTTGACTAGTTGACTTCACTAGGGGCACCCTATGGGAACCTCAGAGAATAGTGAAATTACTGGTGCACTTCACTTATGTGTGCCTTGCAAAGTCTCATACACGAGGAACGGCCAACTAGTGATATAAGGGCGTTTTGGTCATACCATGCGTCACTATGTACTAGGGGGGCCGGCCCTAAGTGTTGAGAGACTGGTCAAGGCCGGCCCTATTGGTTTCAGGAGGTTGTTGCCTCCGATGAAAGGGCCAGTCATGAGGCACAGAAAATGGGCTGGTTTTGACCGTTTTCAAAATCAAGGAAAAGATAGAGATAAAGAAGAGATATATAGGGAGGATGTTTGAATCAGTCAACATTATCCGCTAGCCCTATCCAAAAGGATAAGGCCGGCCCTATATATAGAGCAATGGGGAGAGGGGAGGTCGGCCTAATGCATGGTGCAACCCATAGGGGGCAGGCCAAGCAATGGGGAAACCCTAGCCGCCCCCTCTCCTTTATTTCTTCTCCTCTCTCGTCTCTCTCGCCCTTGTTTGCGCCAATGGATGGCGTCTCGTCTTCCTCGCGTGGTATTTCGTAGAAGAAGAAGGATTGTCGTATGGAGGCACTCAGAGATCCATCGACGAGGTACCGTGCATCGTGTGAGATCGGGTGAACTAGAAGGCGTCTCCCGCAACCTTTTGCTGTCCAGAATCTGCACAGAAAATTAATGTTGTTTCTACGATTACGGGAGATACAGAAGTCCAAACGAGGTGAAACTTATTGCAAAAGTTGCGTCTCAAAGTTGGCTACATGCAGTCCAAATTTTATCCCAATCAGAGTTCGGATTAAAAAGTTATGGTCGTTGTACCGAAGCTATGTCGAGCAGATCCGAGCCCGTCTCCATCGATAAAGAAGAAATTTGTCGCGGTGAAAGAGTCCGCACGCAGGTATGATCTCTAACAAGTAGATCTAACATAAATAGAACATGCATGCATGCTAGATTGTTCTTTCGCGTTAGATCGTCGTTAGGGGTTCGCGTAGTTGCCATGCTAGATTCATACACGCATGTGTAGATCGTTTCGATGAAAATTTTGATATGTAACGCACACCGCTCACGGTCTTCAGACCTTCTCTTTGCTTCCGCTGCGGGCCTCTACCATGGATTTATTTCCAACAATTGGTATCAGAGCACGCTAGTGGTGTGCGTTTTATGTTTTTTCATGAAACCGTCATGTGCGCGCATGAATAGTATGTGCCGCCATCGGGGTTCTACGAGTAGATCATGCATAGTATATATTTTGTATGTTCTATGAATCATTCTTGCAGGGCACCGCTTCTAAAAATAATCTAGATTTGTGATTGTTTGCTACCGGGGGTCGGACCCCATGTTAGCGAATTTGTCTGGATGTTTTTTCTTCTGTGTGTGGATAGGTTTTAGAGCCTTAGTCGGGCAAGTGGTGGAAGTTGACCACCCTTGATTCCCAGGCTTGTGTTAGGCTTGTTTTTCCTTTTCTTTCTAGGAAATTGTGTACGAGCGAGCACTTGCTCGAAGCGTACTAGATCTTTTTCGGTTACAGATTAAAGAGGAGGACTTGCCGTGGAGATCCACCACCGGGAGAACGAGCGGAACCTTAGAGGATGATGGCGATCCGGCGAAGCGTACACGATGATGGCAAAGGGTAGAAAGCGTCAGGAGATCGTATACAGAGGCTTGCACCGGATCGAGGAGCCTTGCAAAGGAGACAGAGAGCCTGCGCTGTGCCAGTCAGGTTCAGGGATCGAACCCTGAACTTGATTCAGTTGTGTGCTTATTTCTTTTAGTAGTTCTTTATATTTCTGTAGAGAACCCCGATGCGATAATTTGTTTATCTGTATTAGAGGGATGCCCTTTCCCCTCGGGCCCTAGCGACCTTATTAGGATAGGATTCCACTAGTGATGCCTATTATTTAATTGGCCCTTGATGATAGCATGAATTCCTCACATTTGGTTATGCCACCATTAGGTCAACACCCGATTAGTCGGGTGTGCCTATTTGGCCAGCATCGAAACCTAGAATGAGTTGGAATTCTACTATGATATCATTTGTCAAATTTATAAGCGAGGCGCCATGGTAGTGAAAGACCTTTCCTGTCAGTCTGACCTTAGGCTAGTCTCCAGAGCATTAGCGTGATAGCTAGATTTGCGGAGCATCGATCTTCTTGGAATATGTAATGTGACCCTTAAGTGGAGAAATCCACTCGAGGCAGGGACTATGATATTCCGAGATTGATTAATACTTCGCGAAAGTCTTGAAACGCTAGTGGGAGCACGGTATGACCAGGGTCTAGTGTATAGGTTGTCGTGACTTTAGTGTACACTCATACTTGCATAAAATAACCCTCAAATTTAATAAGGGATGCAAGAGAGGACTTTTATAGATCCTCTGGCCTCCACGGCCAATCACTTCGTGCTCGGGTGGGAGGGCATAACTCAACAACCCCCTCGGGTGAGAGCTGTGTTTTTCCATGCCAAGCTACTTAGTGATCCCTCGGGATATGGCGGTTACGGCGCCAAGGGTTCAGGCTTTACTCACCCTCGTGGGGGTCGTTAGAACTTCCGTTCCGTAATTGCCTAGGCTCGTGGTTAAGCATCCGAAGTACACGTGAGGTATTCGTTGCAAAGACAATGGTGATCATGTGGTACTGGCCAAAAGATAACCATGGTCCATCAAAGTCCTTAGTTGGCAGATTTGGACTGGGTCAAGAAAAGGCCCGTGTAAGCGGATTGACATTGCATGATGCCCCCTCGGGCAGGTGCAGTCGATTCTGAGATCTTACATACATGGTTAATTAATCCATAGATGTGTCTTCGCTGTGAGGGTAGCGTTGGCATTTGGATATAATTAGCTTGTTTTCAAAATCCATAAAATAAGTTATTTTGCATTCGTTTTTCATTCAACCATATAGTTCCCCTATCCGCTATCCCATAAGAGAACCAGTTATCGGGTCTCTAACTACGTAGAGCGGAAGTGTTTTCTTTAGCTTATGCATAAGGTAGTAAACGTACATTGACTTGTAATCTAAATATCCTTGTACTAGATCTAATGGGTTCAGATATCACTAGGGTACTAACTAGGACATATGATGACTAGCGAGAGTCTGAGGAGATGTGCAAGTTCTGTGTCATAGCAGACTTGCAAACAACTCCTTAGAAGCAAGTCAGAGATATGCCGGGTCTTCTCTAATAAAGTTTTACTTGCATAAGATGTCTGTTAGGCAAAGTCGGTAGACTCATCGCTTATCCACCAAGATACTTGTCGGTACCGAGATGTCAGTGGGTATGCTTGTTCGGGAACACATCTTTGAGTTCCAGATCGAACTAGATTCCAAAGACATGGTGTCAGATGACGAGGTGGTGGAAGACGTCTGTCTTGCATCCTTGTTTGGAACCTTCGAAGGCGTTATCAGAGACTTTAGCTTTAACAAGTTAGAGATGATAAACGCAGAACTTCTAAGGAGATTTCCAAGAGACAAAGGATGGGATCAAGATTAAAGGCAAAGCCTTTAGTGCTTAACCTAGGTCTTCTTTAGAAGGACCAAAGGGAGTAACTTATAAGAGATCGAAAACTATTCTAGTGCAGAAACTGGTGTGGACTCCTAAGTCTAGTAACGCTAAGGATGAAATTGTTTCTGTTTTGGCGAGTATAGGGAGTATTTGAAGATTGAGTATAGCCTTAGGATGTTAGGAGTTGAGTCGCTATCTAGTAGCAGTACTTATGCTTCTTAGAATGTAGACTTCGGGTCTACAGAGATTCAAGGAAAGCAGAAGGCTACTTTATAGTGAAGTAATCCTAACATAGGTACTGATGCCATAAGCCGCTGCAGAAGCTGTTAGATATGATTGTCTTAGTTTTTCCGAAACACGGATTTTGTTTTTAGAGATGTAGTTCTGTTTCCTCCTTGGTAAATAAAGTTTTTTAGTTTTAGACAGCACCGTAGGTGTGTATCTTAAACTGAATAGATAGCTTCATAGTTAGAGGAATAGATCAGAAAAATCTCTTTGTATTTAATCCTAATTCGGAAATAGATTTCATGACAGCTGCAGCGTCTAATTTAAATTCATCTAAATCCTTCGGAGAATCTATCCTATTTGTGACCCCTCTGATTTAGATATTTTGCCTTAGATAAATTCAGATGTGATAGAAGGCCGAGTTTCTGTTCACAGATTCATCGGAGATCCTTCTAACCTATGAGTGTAATCTGGAAGGCAGAATAACTAAAAGGGCCACAAAGGTATAGGAGTTAGTTAATTTTGACGTCTATGGTTCCAAGAGCGTCTAGACGATAGAAGACTCTTCGATTTAATTGAAGGAGTAAGTCACTATCGGACGAGTTCCATAGGATCCTGAGGGAGCATGAGATTATCTCCCAGTTAAATGCTCCAAGGATGACACGTCAGAATGAAGTCTCCGAGAGAAGGAATCGGACTCTGTTTGACATGGTCCGTAGTATGATGAATATTGCCAAATGTACTACCCACATTCTGGTGGGGTTATACCTTAAAACAGTAGTTTATATCTGAAACTATATCTCATTTAGATCAGTGCCTCAGACCTATAGAAAGCTATGGTCTAAGCGAAAGCTGGCACTATAGTGTCTCGAGATATAGGGTTGTCCTGCACTTGTGCAAAAGGACAAGAGGGATCAGATGGAGATATAGTTCCAGGTATATCTGTTTGTAGGTTACCCTTAGGAGGCATAAGGTGGACTATTCTACGATCTTGAGGTTTGGAAGGTAATCGTTTCTACGAACACCATCTACCTAGACCAGGATTATATTATAGACCATAAGTTTACCGGTAAGGTAGTTCTGGGTGAACTACTGGGTACTGGTAGAGAGTGCGCATCTGAAAACGTAGTGGGAGTAGATGATACAAGAAACTAGTATACCAGACACTGTAGAAACAATTCACTTTTGTACCACCACCATCTCGTCGTTATGGGACCATCAGAGCTCCTGAAAGATACTATAGAGAAACTTCGATAGTTAATCCAGAGTTTCAGGAGGATGATCCCTAGAGCTACGAAGAAGTAGTGGGAGCTTCCTTTGTACCACCACCACCTCGTCGTTGTGGGACCATCAGAGCTCCTGAAAGATATGGGGGGAAATTTCCGAGCCGCCTTGATCGAGAATCCCACCCCACAGCCTTGATTGAATTGGATTGTTTGTAGAGTTAGGGATTAGAAAGTTGAGAAGGAGAGAGATGACACATGGAGTTATTGTCGAAGTTCGGTCTTACGACCTACGTCTCCGGGCGAGAGGTGCCACCTAGTTTCCACTATAATAAATATAAAGGTGGGAAGCGTTCTCTCGACAGGCCGAGAGAAGCTTTTTACAGTGGGGGTTGCACGGAGCAACAAGAAAAGAAACTCGAAGGAGAGAAGTAAGCTCTGGCTTTGAATCCTCTCTTCCTCTGATCGAATGACCAACCCCCTTCCTGGATGCCTTGGGGGTCCTTTTATAGCGTAGGCACGTGCCCGATATGGCAGTGATGACGTGGCGCTGATGACGTGGCACTGGTTCTGGGCCTCCTTGCTGGGCCCTTATTGGGCCGTTGTTCGGGCCCAATAAGGGGTAGGGCTTGATCTATGAGCCTCGTAGAGTGGGCCCATGTGGACCCAAGCGGGCTTACCCATTTGGGCCGTTGCGCGGGTCCATGCTGCTCTGATCTGGTCCGGTACAATTTTTGCACCCATAAAAGATACTATGGAGAAACTTCGATAGTTAATCCAGAGTTTCAGGAGGATGATCCCTAGAGCTACGAAGAAGTAGTGGGAGCTTCCGACAGCTTTGACTGACAAAAGACCATGGAGGCAAGCTTGCATCAATGTCCCTTGGAACAGTCTTGACACTTACAGCACTATCACCCTTCAGGGTATAGGAGGTGTATAAGAAGAGCACCCGGTTAAGACTTAAGTAGCTAGATTAGTTGCCAAAGGAGAAGGGATTGACTATGTCAAAACCATCTCACTGGTAGCTATGCCTAAGTCTATAAATGGATCCTCTTAATCCATCACAGCCCATTATAGTTGGGAGATCTGGTTGATGGATGTCAAGATAGTTATTCCCTAACGGGAATTTGGAAAGGACATATGGATGATGTAGCCCCAGGGTTTGTGTCAGTAGGTTAGGAAGATATGGAATGCAAGTTGCAACGGTCTATTTATGGATTGATGCAAGCATCCAGGATGGAATGCCTATTTTGATCAAGGGAATCCGCTCACACGGATTTGATCAGAATGAGGATAAACCAAGTTGGTACAAGAAAGGTGAAATAGCTACAAGGGTGTATTTAGTACTTTACGTTAACGATATTCTACTGATTGAAAATGACGTAGGAATATTGTTTACGGTAAAGGCTTGTAGTCATCACAATTCGATGTGAAAGACCCTAGTGAGGCGAGTTATGTTCTGGGAATCAAGGTAACTCGAGATTACCAGAGCAAGATTCTCTTGCTGTCACAGACTACGCATAAAGATAAGATTCTAGCCAGATTCGGTTTACGAGGCTAGATATCTATTGCGCAGCAGGAAGATAGGATGGTTTCAGTCAAACCGGGTCCAGATCTCTGGACCGAAGTGAAGGGTATACTCAGAAATCCTCATTAAGTAAGGATTGTGAGTTAGCTTGCACTTCATAGGTCCTGATATCGATTGGACACACAAGATCTGACTTTGGTGTCAGATGTGTGTTCCAGAGAATCGATTTCAGGAATTATTTTTATCTTGGGATTAGAAGCGGTAGTTGGTAGAGTGTGAAGCAAGAGTGCATCACAGACTCTACCACAGTGGCTTAGAACGTAGTTGCATGCGAGGTAGTATATAAGGTGGTAAGGCTTAGGAAGTTCTTAGAGAACTTGGGACACGTACCAGAGGCTCAGTTATCTGTTGTTACAACAGAAGAGCGGTAAGTAAGATTCAAGGAGACTAGGCACCACCGTTAGGGGAAACCCATCAAGTACAAACTCCACTTGATCTGACAGTTATAGGAGGAAATGCAAGTAGCGGTACTGAGGTGGAATCTACAGACAATGTTGTCAATTCCTTTAGGGAATTCCTGCAAAGGCTTTTGGGCAGCATGTAGAAGCTACAGAGCTCAACACCGTTATTCCTCGTTAGACCTAGTGGGAGATTGTTAGAATTGGTGAGGTCTACAGCTCACCAATTCCCAAATGTACTTGATGCACATTATTTGGCAATGCCCAAATAATGTACTAGTAAGAAACCCGGGCAATGCCCAAATGTACTTGATGCACATTATATGGCAAAGACGATATCGCAACTGTTCGAAGAAGTGTGAAATCTAAAGTGAGTGTGATTCACTTGTTAAAGAGAGAGAGATTAACATCAAATGACCATTAAATGCCATTGAATGCAAATTTATCATCTTTATGGTAGGTTTTTAAATGGATTTAAAAGAGAGCCGTGTTCACACACGGAAGAAGAATTCTACCACTTTAAAAGACATCCACGTGTCACTACACGGGAGAGAGGCTTCCATTTTAGTATAGATACTATTAAGAAACCCGGGCAATGCCCGAATGTGTTTGATGCACGCCATTTGGCAAAGACAACATCACAACTGTTTAAAAAAATATAAAATTTGAATTGAGTGTGATTCACTTGTTAGAGAGAGAGATTAACATCAAATGATATTAAATATCATTGAATAAATTTTTTTCTCTTTATGGTTGGTTTTTAAATGGATTTAAAAAGGAGCCGTGTTCACACATAAGGAAGAAGAATTCTAACTCTTTAAAAGATGTCCACATGTCACAACACGGAAGAGAGGCTTCCATTTTAGTATATAGTATAGACTAGTACGAAACCCGGGCAATGCCCGGATGAACTTGATGTACGCAACTGGACACCGATAATATCACAGCCGTCCGAAAAAATATGCAATCTTGAATCAGTTTGGCTCACTCACTCCAGATTAATATCAAATGGTTTTTCTAATTCTTATCCTATTAAAATCAAATGACCTTTAAATGCTACTAAATGAGTATTTATCATCTTTATAATAGGTTTTCAATAGGATTTATGTGCGAGAACCGCATTCACACGCGGGGGAAAGATCTGGTTATTAAAATGAGGTCCACGTGTCACAGCACGTGAGAGAACTTGATGCACGCCATTTGGCAAAGACGATATGAAAACTATTTGAAGAAGTGTAAAATCTAAAGTGAGTGTGATTCACTTGTTAGAGGGAGAGAGAGAGAGATAGATTAACATCAAATGACTATTAAATGTCATTGAATGAAAATTTATCATCTTTATGATAGATTTTTAAATGGATTTAAAAGAGAGTTGCGTTCACACACGGAAGAAGAATTATAGCTCTTTAAAAAATGTCCACATGTCACAACACGGGAGAGAGGCTTCCATTTTAGTATATATACTAGTAAGAAACCCGAGCAATGCCCGAATGTACTTGATGCACTTCATTTGGCAAAGGCGACATCACAATTGTTCAAAGAAATGTGAAATCTAAAGTGAGTTTGATTCACTTGTTAGTGTGTGTGTGTGTGTGATAGAGAGAGAGAGAGAGAGAGATTAACATCAAATGACCATAAAATGCCATTGAATAAAAATTTATTATCTTTATGATAAATTTTAAATGAATTTAAAAGAGAGTTGTGTTCACACACGGAAGAAGAATTCTAGCTTTTTAAAAGACGTCCATGTCACAATACGGGAGAGACTTCCATGGTTTGTGAAGATCACTATTTAAGGGATAATAAAAACCTTGCCATAAAATATATCATAAAATCTGCCATAATATAACTAAGAGTTATTTTGACTTTACCCCCCAAATTTTGCCTTGAATTAGACTTTACCCCCCATATTTTCATTAATTAGACTTTACCCCCCAAAACTAACTGTTCCGTCACTTCTTCATCTAAGAGGAAGGGTAAACTGACGGAAAAGAAATTAAATTTTGAGAGGTGAGCTGACGGAATGTTAGATTTGGGGGGTAAAGTCTAATTAATGAAAAGATGGGGGTAAAGTCTAATTCAAGGCAAAATTTGGGGGGCAAAGTCAAAATAACCCTATAAATAATTATGAGAGGGCTGTGTTCACACACCGACAGTTTACGATCTCTCTACCTTCCAAAAGACATGAGAGAGATTTATGAGGGAGGGAGAGAGAGAGAGTAAAATGGGGGTGAGAGGATTAAATGACATTAAATTATTATAAATGGCTTATTCTCCTCATAATGCATGCAAACATCTCCTCATAATGCATGCAAACATCGGGTACATCCGGAGGAAAAAAAAACTTTTAAATTTTTTGTTGAGAGGATTATGGAATGGGGTAAATCAGTAAATGGCATTAAATTGTTATAAATGACTCATTCTCCTTATAATGCATGTAAACATCGGGTACACACAGGGATATCCATGTTCACACAAGGATGAGATTTTTTTGTCATCAATAGGGCTCCACGTGTCACACCATGGGAGAGAGGGCTCCGCACGTGTCACACCATGGGAGAGAGGGCTCCGTTTTAGTATATAGTATAGATATAGATGGCCGGGAAGTTCATATGAATGAGGGTTCGGAGTACAGAAGGTAAGGAACTACCCCAAAAACCTCCCTCTCTAGCCAGCCGTGCCTCTAGTGTCAGGCAGTGGGAAGCTAAGTTAGCTATACGTAGGATCCATTGTATTATCACCTACCCTATTTGTCGTCAGAGGTGCTGATAGGATAGAAGTAAGGGGGTTAATCTCGCATCCCTGATACTTCCCCAACACCAGTGCATACCGCACTTGGGTTGCTTCAGTCATCACGACCACCTTCCCATAATTCCATTGGTGCAACTCCTCGAAGGCCCCTTTTTACGTCTTAAGTTCCACATGAAGGGAGGATGCTACCTGGCAGATGAAAAACCCTGCAGCCACCAACTCCCCTCTTGTTGTAGAAAAGACCCACGCGCCGCTAGCCACTTCCCTGCTCGACCGAAAGGCCTCATCCGTACACACCAAAAATTCCGCCATGGGGCTACCATCTGGATCACCCCGCCGTTTCATTTCAGCCTGAACAAACCTCCGCAGCTCTCCAAGGCACATGCAAACGGTTTTTGCTTTCCACCATTCTTGTCCTAATAATTCTCTCTTCCTACCTTACTATAGCATTATTTTAGTTAGTTCTTTATCCTTATCCTTTCCCCTGTCTACTAAGGCTAAACTGTTTTAATTAGCTCTTTAATCTTATCCTCGCACCTTCGTACTATGACATTTATAATCTATATTAAGATGGGTCAATATTTTCAATCGGAAGAGAGACAACCGTCTTTCATACCTTTTTTTTACCACCACCCCCTGTGAAGCCTTGGTGAAACATTGTGGGGAGTGGTACGAGAAAAAAATAGTGACCCCATAAGGTATCTCATACCGTAAGGTGGAGGCAGCGATGCATCAAGGAGTGGTACGAGAAAAAAATAGTGACCCTATAAGGTATCTCGTACCGTAAGGTGGAGGCAGCGATGCATCAAGCACCATCGGTTCAGGTTGAGTGACATTCACCTGTCTGGATGCATTCCATCGGATGGCTCTAACGCATAAGGCCCACTGCCTTACGATACAAGATCCCTTATGGGATCATTTCTCTATGGAAAAATGCTACTCTGCCAACTTTCCTTTTGCCTATTTTGGCGTGGTACACTCGCAGACGTCCGTTGCACCCAATCCTGACCGATGAATCCCAATCAGCCCCAACCGGCATGCCAAAGTCCCACAATGAACATGTTACGGGACAAAACCTTTCGAAGTTACTATAGCTGATGCAGTAACTTAAAAAAAAAAGGTTTCATAGGGAGGAAATGGGTGGCAGGGGGCGATACATGCCTTTTGGTTGTGAATGTTGTCATGTATGAGGTGTGATGCACCGGTTGACACTGCCTGCCATCAGGTTGAGCTAAATAACACATGTGATGCATGTGTTTCATAACTAGTTTCATAACCATCCTTATGCCCAAAAATTGATTGCGTATGGTTTTTTTATCAATACCCTATTCCAAACTTGTTCAGTATACAAATCTATTTCCATACTCGAACTTTCTGTGTTCGGGTTCCTTCCAAAAAGGAAAAATGAACTTTTGGGTCGGGTTCTGGCCATGTTTTCAAGTTCTGTTGCCAGACTATTCGAACCTATTTCCAATACAATATTTTGTAGCATCATACGCATCTCATTTGTTGGACGCTAGTGTATCTATGACTCCGTACAGAGAAAAGGGTGAGGCTATATACAACCCATGAAATATCTTAGGTAGCTCACATCTAAACAACACTCCTCTTTTACCAAAGGCAAACCCAGTCTAAAAGCCACCCCCCTTTTGCCTCTGTTGTACACATGCAAATTGTTGCATACCGATGACAGCTTCCTCCATCGCCTGTTAACCCACCCCCGTCGGCCTCTCTTCTTTCTCCTCCTCCTCCTCCTCCTCATTCTCTTCTTCTTCCTCCCTCCTCCTCCCCCTTGAAAATCACGACACTTAGACCACGACAAGCCTAATGCATATGAGGAGGAGGAGGAGGAAGAAGAAGAAGAAGAAGACGAGGAGGCAGCGATGGCGATGAGGTGTTCAAATTCGGTAGCTCCGATATGACAATAAGAAGAAGAAGAGGAGGAGGAGGAGGAGCAAAAGCAGGAGCATGAGCGACACGACTAGTAACGCAAGGAGGAGAAAAAGGGGGAGGCAAACCCATATATAGGGTGCACTATCAAAATGGAGAGCATAGACTCAACAATTATATTCAAATTTAGCCCAGACCCAGACCCAGACCCAGACCCGCTAACTTATGTTGACCCAGACCCCGACCCAGACCTGCTAACTTATGTTGACCCAACCCGACCCGACACGACACGACGACCCATTTAGTAAATGGGTTTAACGGGTCGGGTCGGGTCAACCCGTTTATTAGGCGGGTCGGGTATGGGTTTAAGTTTTTGACCCCTTTATTAAACGGGTCGGATTCGGGTTGGGTGTTTTTCCCTTGTACTTATGTCTCAACCCGACCCGACCCATTGACCTCCCTAAATAAGGGGTTACTACTAAACCCGATATCTAGGAAGGAGGGTTTAAAACTTGTATCTGGGATGCTCAGTTTAGTAGGAAGCAACATGCGATGGCTGCCTTTTTTGCTTGTGGGTTTTTACTATACCGGGAATCCTGAATTCCCGGTTTTAAACTCGGTATCTTGGATGCCGAGTTTATCGCAGATGAAAAATTAGTTTAGTTTTGATCAATCGTAATTGATTTAAATATTTTTTAAACAATATTAATTTGAACAAAGTCCTTTTTTTTCTCTCTCTCTCTCTTCTTTTCCTTTCTTTTATTTCTTCTCTTATCCCTAGGGGTGGCAATGGGCCGTGTCGGGTCTAGTTTCGTGTCGTGTCCAAAACCCCTAGACCCGGACCTGACCCGGTTAACTAATTATGTCAAGATCCTAAACCAGTACCCGACCCGCTAGTAAACTGGTAGACCCGATAAGACCCGTTTACCACCCGGGTCTATTTAATTGACCCGATCCGACTCGACCCGACTTGACCCGAAAGACCCGCTTGTATTATATATTACAGTATCAGATTGCGGGTAGACCCGACCCGACCCGACACGACACGACCCGAAAGACCCGCTTGTATTATATATTACAGTATCGGATTGCGCGTAGACCCGACCCGACCCGACACGACCCATTGAATACTAAACGGGTCTTCCCTAGTCTACCGTGTCCAGACCCTCAGCCCGGACCCGACCCATTTATTAAACGGATCTATATTATCGATCCGTTTACGACCCGAACCCGTTTAGCCTTGACCCAGACCCGCTAACTTTGTGTCGGGTCTGCCGTGTCGGGTCCGAAATTGCCAGCCCTACTTATCCCCTGGTTTCTTTAAGCCTACCCTCTCCCGCCGTCTCTCCAGGATCCCCTTGTTCCACCAGAGATATCAAAACCTCGACGAGCGATCTCCCCCCACCGAGTCCGACGCGTACGGCAACGCATCTCCCCCACCGCCCTATTCGGCAGATTCGGAATCAAAGTCGTTCTTCTTCTTCTCGTCTTGCAAACCCTTTTTTTTTAAAAAAAAAAAAAACCTAAAGAAATCATCTTTCCAAAATTTCTTTGGCTTTATCAATGCTTCTTGTTTTTGCTTTAATTTCTTGGGTTTTTTGCTGATTTTGTAGATGATAATACCCATATAGGAAAAGAGATTAAAAAGGGATATCCACGATGACCACCTGATGAGCATTCTCTCTTGCCTACCTGTGAGGTCCCTTGTTAGATTCGGATCCGTCAGCAAGAACTGGCTCTCCCTTACCCGTGATCTATTTTTTATCCGCATGCATCACTCCCACATCATCGAGAAGAACCCATGGTTTGCACAGTTGGCGCTGAAGGATTATTACGACGATCTGGAATCATTCAATCTGACGGAAGATGATGAACTACCGGTTTTGAATGGACTAGGAGGGATGGTTCAGATAAGAAAATCCCTCTCTAATGATATGAATTTCGGGATCGCCAACACCATCGACGTCAAAGAATTCATAATCGGACGAGGAAGCAAGTCAGCCCCTCACTCTTACCACTCAGCCCTTTGCCCCTGCTGCGGCCTTCTCGGCTTCGAATTTGAAACACATGTCCTAGTGGTGAACCCTACCACTCGAGAGCGGAAGCATGTTTTTTTCGACGACTGGGAAGAGGGTGATGTTAGTGGTTTCATCACCTTAGGATTTGATCCAGCGGCGATGAAGTTTAAACTGGTGCTACTGGTCCGCACTGAGAGTGGTATAAACAGGTGTGATGTGCTCAGGCTTCTTGTGGAATGGTTTATTTGGTTTGGGATAAAAGGACTTGGTCTTCTTATGGTGTACGTTTTGGTTTTGATTCTATATAATTTACCTTGGGTTTGGACTCGGAAAGAGATTTTTCTCTAAGTCTATGTTGTTCTTCTATCCTAATGGAATTGAAGACTTGGGTTAGAGATAGTTCTCATTGGGAATGGTTTAGTTTTTTAGCAAAGTCAGACCAGGATGATGGGAGTTTATCTATCAAGCAAGCTATCTGGAGGTTTTCGTCTAGGGTTGATCCGTTATCCTTGAGATAATGGACTAGATTCTCAAACTCGTGAAATTGTTCATTCATCGGTTTAGAATCATTTATTTTAAACTTGTTGAAATCAGCTGCTTTGTAGCGTTTGATCCTAGCATCATCTAGGCCTTACTTAGAATTTAGGGTATCCCAAAATTCTTTGGCATCTTTCGAGGTATAGTAGATGTCATATAATCTATCAGAAAGGGATCCTAGGATACGGTGGCGATAAATATATTCTATCTCCTCAGGAGTTCTAGATGTGGAAGTAGAATCAGAGCCATCTGGGTTAGATAATCCACTACTGGTTTGGGCATGTTTATCTATAGGGTTGGACTTATTTCCTGATTCGGTGGTGCTATCACTTATTGCAGACATAAGTCCAAGCAAGGACAACCAGAATCTCATCTGATTTTGTCAACACTTGAAATTAGCCCCATCGAATTTCTCAGGCTTTGCACTAAGGTACTCAGTTTTAGGGGAAGTCATTTTTTAGGTATGGGAGTTAAGCCTGGAATGAAACAAAGTTTGTGTCAGATCAATATTGTGCACTATTTTCTAAGTGAACCAAATTTATCTTCTTTTCTATAATAGTTGACCTGAGTATCTCTAGATTTGACTTTGAAAGTCCAAATGAATTCTCCAAAGTATGACAGTCAGATCAGCTCCAGATGGGTGGTGGAGCACTTGGCTCGCTTAAATACCAGTCCGTCTTAGGCACATATGCCTTTTTGATAAGTTTTTCTAGACACCGTCTAACTAAGGATGATTCACCGGAATTCTTTAAGTCACTTCTTCGTGAGAGACCCAAGTATAAATAATTAAAGGTTTTTTTTTTAAATTATCAAAATCTCTAGATTATAGGGATAACAGACTAGTCACATATACACGAATGTATGTGCCGAGCTCTCCCTACTAGAGTCTTGATTTTTTTTAGATAATGTGTTTAATTAGTTTTTTTTTTAATTATAAAATATTAAATTTTAATTATGTGTAGTAAAATAATTTTTCACTTACACTAATGTCGTATTATCTATATTATACTAATGATCAAGTAATTTCTAATCAATCAAGATGCTAACAATACAATTTTAACTAACTATACTATTATATTATTAACAAGATCTAATGCTAAGCAAATATTAACAATGATGCTTTAGATTATTTCAAAGGTTAATACTAAAGTATTAAACCGAATATTAATATGGGTATGCCAATAATTAAATATTTACAAGATATAGAGATTTGTAAAAAATAAATTTAATTATTTTTGAAATCTAAAAATATTTTAAGCCAACAAATTAACAATTTAATTGGATTTCTAGATTGTTGTAAATAATTCGCTTGCTAAATAAATATTTCAAATCTTAGTTTATTTTAATCAGATGTGTGATGGAAGACAACTTTATATTCCAAATATTGCCAAATGAAAAGATGAAAATATGTGACAATAAAATTGTGAATGAATCCTAGTGAATGATCCAATATGAGAATTTTGTAGCGGAGTATGAATATGATAATATTATAGCTAAATTAATACATAAGCAAATAAACTATTAAGATCCTAGCATTTTAGGAAGAAGAAGAGTTAAGAAGATGGCCTGGGGTCGAAGCACGCCTTGGCGCTGTCCTAGAAATCCAATTGCCCCTCACGTGCGGGTCTCGTGGCAAGGAAGACTAGAGATACGACGAACCCCCCGGATGACCACCTTTCCTTCTTGTTGGCACGCCTCGGAGAAGGCACACGAACACCGCACTATCGCCTTCAGGAGCCCAGCAAAAAGCTTAAAGAAAATTGAAAATGGAGATTTTTGGAGCAGAGTTTCAAGAGCAAAAGATGATGAAAAAGGTATCTTTAGCCATGGGTTTTGGGCCCATTTTATAGCCACCAAGGGGTGTGATGGCTGCCCATTATTTTTGTTTAATGGACTTTAAAATCCAAGCCATTATGGGGTTTGAATGTGAACGTTATAGCCGTTGCGCAATGGTTTGAATGTGTGCAAAAGTTTTTAAAACACAATCAATAAAAAAAGTTACCACGATGTACTCTTTTTTCTTTGGTCGGGTTTTTTCCACAGGGTTTTCCCATCAAAGGTTTTAACGATGCAGCATTATGCGCACCCACCATAGTTCCTGAAGAACTTGTTCATGAAGAACTAAGGTTATACTCTTTTTCCTTTGATAGGATTTTTTCCACTGGGTTTTTCCATCAAAAGTTTTAATGAGGCAATCATTGATAAATGGTGGTTATCCAAGGGGGAGTGTTATGAAACGGTGGTTGCATCGAATATGGATGCCCACCGGATAAAGACCCCTAGATTCAGGGGATTAGAGATTTACCTCGTTTCTATCCCAATCTCCTATTATGCCTGTATGTAGGGGGGTTTAGTGAATAATACAACAGCTTTTTTCGTAACCTTTTCCAACAAAAATCCAATTTTTATTAAAAAAAGTAACTAATTTTTTTTATTTTTTAAAAATCAAGCTTAAATTTAAAAAACGGACTATCGGTTCGGGCTTTTGGGCCGAGCCTTAGGCTCAAGGTAGAGGCTCGAGCCCAGCCCACAGCATATTCGGGTTGGGCCGGATCGGGCTGTTGACCGGGCCGAATTGAACTTGGGCTATTGACTTTTGGGCCGGCTCAGGCTCGAGCCGTTGACTTTCTGGCCGAGCTCGAGCTACGGGATATTTTTACACCCCTATCCGCAGTACACACCCTCAGTGCTCACTAAATCGACCTTATGATCTACCGTTTTTGCTTGAGGGTAAATGACCTCCAATTTGTCGTATTGCTCAAACTAAAAGGAGAACTTTAGAATGTTACTTTTATGGCGACCGCCACATGTGAAACCACTTACACATATATATTTTAATAATTTTTGGCAAAATAATCTTAACATGGCAAATTATTCTTCCTTCGTGAAGCTTGTAATGCAACTCAATTAGGGTTTTTTTTTTTGATACTTGACTTGAGTTTCAAACTTGAAAACCTCGAGCAAAATGAGTAAGAGGTAAACTTCCTGCAATCTCCCGACGAACCTCTAATGAGGATTCAACACTAAAGGTCTGTTTGGTTGGAGGGAGTTAGAACCGGCGTGTTCCAACTCATGCGTGTTTCGCTAAAGCAGATGTTTAGTTCCATGCGGAGGCTTCGAACCAGATGAGTTTCAACTCCTCCGGGATTGTATAGAAAACGCATGAATTTGTACCCCACAGTTTTCAGGTGGAGTTCCAACTCATTCTGTTTGTACCCCATGCGTGAGTTGGAACACGCCTGTTCCAACTCCCTCCAACCAAACACTCTAAGAAGAAACACAAGTGATGAGATTGTAGGCGACCTATAGGATAAAGCTCGAACTGGACCCATTGCCACTACATCTGGCAATTGGTCGAGCCTAGTTGGAACTTAATCAAGCCCGGGGTCCGGTCCATATATATTTTCTACCCTAATCCAGGCACTTTTTGTAATGGTAAGTTTGGGTCGGACACTGTCCTGAAAATCTTCAATGACCAATTCACTTCATTCAGGTCATGTAGTATCAGTCGAGCAAAAAAAATTTCAGCACATCCTCCGAACCATACAACCGTTGGGTCCATTGCGATTCAAGAGACTTGGGGTACACAGCCCAGCTCATGGGGTAGTGGCTCCCAGCATTCAAAGCGTGCAGATAGGCTCTAGGGGCAGTGGGCCCTGAGGTTGAATGGTACGCAGGATGTGAAAGTTCTTCCCAATCGAGCTTATGGTCATAATTTGTTCTTCTTATTCTACCAACATACATGTAATATTCTACAGATGCGATTGCTATCTCATTGAATAAAACTAGGAGTGGGACGTTGGAAATCCATTCCTAGATAGGTCTAGGGGTGGGACTTGGGTGGGTTCGACCCGAACCCGAGTCATCCAATCCAAACAATGGACAAGTATGGGCAAAGCTAGTTAAAAACTTGGACGGATTTGGATAAAAAAATATCAACCCGATTTCAATTTGAACGGGTTTGGGCACCGGTCTTCCCACCTAAGGAACCCAAGTATAGTGGCATACTTGTATCCCGTGGAACTCCTTAATATATTTTTATGCTTTGCTAGTTTTCTTTATGCAAAGCAAAGACTGTCTGTTTGATGTTAAATACTAAAAATTCGTTAAATATATGTGAGGATATAGATTTGAGTTTATGTTTCCTTTATTCAAATTAAAAATATGTTGGTTTTTTTTATGCAAATCAATGATCTGTTAGTTTTTTTTTTCCATATGTTTATGTTTTACAAGTATTTCTATTTGAGCAACCCGCTCAGCTCGTCCATTTTTTTTACAAATTGGGCAACCCGAGCAACTTGAATGAGCAAGCACAGGTTGGGCTTCCCCGGTTCCACATGCAAAACGGGTTTAGATTTTTATAAATCGGGTTCGGCATGGGTAAACCCGTCAACCCGCCCAAGTCCCACCCCTAGATAGGCCAGACAGGCCCAAACTACAAAAGAGGGTGAGGTTCATGGCGAACCTATTTTGATTCCGGATATACAAAATATAAGTTCAATCCCATGTATGGATCTTCTGATATTAAGCCCAATTCTACACCGACGTGGCCGGGCTTCAATCGGGCTGGGCCTGATTCAGACCCATTGCCAGACGGCCCAGCCCCAATCGACACCCATAATTATGTTCCTCTACCCATTATCCGGAAGCGGACTTGGCGTCCAATAGGAAGACGCCGTAAAGACGTGGCGATCCGGTTGGTATCCACAGAGCAGATATCAGCCATTGGATACCGACCAAAGAAACACACTTCAAGCAGATCCGCACCGTGCAGTGGCATCCAATAGTAAAGAAATCGAGTGGGGCCCATCGCAGCCGTCGCGCAACGGCAAGAGACCGAAGGTAAGAGCATCTCCAACCGGCTCTGAAGCTCGGAGCACCTCCGAAGCAAGTGGGGCCCACATTTTGCTGCCACCTCATCGGAGGCGTCCTCGGCCTCCGAACGGGATATCCGAGCCATTTGCATGAAACACCCTATATATTTACAAGTTATCCAAAGTCTCCAAAGTTACACCAAATCTGTTAAAAAGTACATGTTTTGATATATATAAAAAATAATTTATGAAGTTCCGGGGGGTTTTTTAAAAAAAGACAGAATTTTTTATTCCTTCCGAGGCTCCGAAGGAGCTCTGTTGTATGTGGAGGGCTTCGGAGGTCCGGGCCGTATGTGGCCTACGTGGCATACCACGTAGGCCTTCAGAGCATCCTTCGGAGCCGGTTGGAGTGCCCATTTCTATTCGGAGTGCCACGTGGTCTTCAGAGCTCGCCTACGGAGCCGGTTGGAGATGCTCTAACCGACTCGAGTCGGGTGATAAATAGGGCTGCACCTGCCTGCCGCTCCCTTGCTTTATATTCTTGGCGGACCGGTCGTCTAGTCTCGTTCGGTTCCAAGCGACAAAAAAAGGTTTGATTTTTTTTCTTTTAATCTTTATTAATTCTGGTTATTTTTACTTTTTATTTATTCAATTCCGCGTTGGTTCTTGAATTTCTGGAGGGTTGGGGCAAATGGATTTTGGGGGACTAAATTGGTTGGTGGTTGCTGGGTTAGGGTTCTGCGATTGGATTTGGGAGCTAATTTGGTTGATGATTGATGGGTTAGGGTTCTGCGATTGGATTTGGGGCTAAATTGGTTGATGATTGATGGGTTAGGGTTCTGCGATTGGATTTGGGGGCTAAATTGGTTGATGATTGATGGGTTAGGGCTCTTCGGTGAATCGCTTACCGAAAGGGATCTACTTTTTTGAAGCGGGTCATGAAAATTTGGGGTTTTTCTTCTCTCTCTCTCTCTGATTGGGGGATATCTGATGTATTGTATGGTTTGTGTTTTTGATTTGGATCAGAATTTATAGAGCCAATTTTGATTCTGATCAAAATTGGGTTGTTATGTTTTTGCTACTATCGGAATCTTGTTTCTGATTTCCGCAATTCTTTGGGTTTTGTTGTAATAAATGAACCCTAATCTTGTTGGACCAGATGGCTCGTACCAAGCAAACTGCCCGCAAGTCCACCGGAGGAAAGGCGCCAAGGAAGCAGCTTGCCACCAAGGTCCGACCGGCGATCCCCTCTGTTCCTTTTGCATTGCCCCTCTTTCTGATATCGAAACGTATTGAAAATGCCGCCGTTGTTGTTGGGTTTCTTTGTAGGCTGCTCGCAAGTCCGCCCATTGTTGGGGTGTGAAGAAGCCCCATCGCTACCGCCCTGGTACCGTTGCCCTCTGGTAAGTAGCAGTAGGATGCAGCTGGTGTACGTTGCCCATTGTATCGAATCATGAGAATTGGGTTTTGGAGCACTGAGCTCCTGATAAGGAAGCTGCCGTTCCAGAGGCTTGTCCGGGAGATCGCCCAGGACTTCAAGGTGAATTAGGATCATGCTAGGGCTCTTGTTGCAAGATTGGTGCCCTACTAAGTTGTTGTTGTTCTGTACAGACTGATCTGCGGTTCCAGAGCCACGATGTGCTCGCGCTGCAGGAGGCGGCGGAGGCTTACCTCGTGGGGCTGTTCGAGGACACCAACCTGTGCGTCATCCACGCCAAGCGCGTGACCATCATGCCGAAGGACATCCAGTTGGCGACGACATCACACCTGTTTATACTACTCTCAGTGCGGACCAGTAGTAACAGTTTAAACTTCATCGCCGCTGGATCAAACCCTAAGGTGATGAAACCACTAACATCATCCTCTTCCCAGTCGTCGAAAAAAATATTCTTCCGCTCTCGAGTGGTAGGGTTCACCATCAGGATATGTGTTTTAGATTCGAAGCCGAGAAGGCCGTAGCAGGGGCGAAGGGCTGAGTGGTAAGAGTGAGCGGCTGACTTGCTTCTTCGATTATGAATTATTTGACGTCGATGGTGTTGGTGATCCCGAAATTCATATCATTAGAGGGAGATTTTTTTATATGAACCATCCCTCCTAGTCCATTCAAAACCGGTAGTTCATCATCTTCTGTCAGATTGAACGATTTCAGATCGTCGTAATAATCCTTCAGCACCAACTGTGCAAACTATGGGTTCTTTACGATGATGTGGGAGTGATGCATGCGGATAAAAAATGGATCACGGGTAAGGGAGGTCCAGTTCTTGCTAACGGATCCGAATCTGACAAGGGACCTCACAGGTAGGCGAGAGAGAATGCTCATCAGGTGGTAATCGTGGATATCCCTTTTTAATCTCTTTTCCTTGATGAATATCATCTATAAAATCAGCAAAAACACAAAAAATTAAAGCAAAAACAAGAAGTATTGATGAAGCCAAAGAAATTTTGAAAAGATAATTTTTTTAGGTTTTTTTTTTTTTAAAAAAAGGGTTTGCAAGACGAGAAGAAGAACGACTTTGATTCCGAATCTGCCGAATAGGGCGGTGGGGGAGATGCGCTGCCGTACGCGTCGGACTCGGTGGAGGGAAATCGTTCGTAGAGGTTTTGATATCTCTGGTGGAATAAGGGGATCCTGAAGATACGGCGGGAGAGGGTAGGCTTAAGGAAACCAGGGGATAAGTAGGGCTGATAATTTCGGACCCGACACGGCAGACTCGACACGAAGTTAACGGGTCTGGGTCAAGGCTAAACGGGTTCGGGTCATAAACGGATCGATAATATAGATCCGTTTAATAAACGGGTCGGGTCTGGGCTGAGGGTCTGGACACGGTAGACCAGGGAAGACCCGTTTAGTATTCAATGGGTCATATCGGGTCTATGCGCAATCCAATACTGTAATATATAATACAAGTGGGTCTTTCGGGTCAGGTCGTGTCGGGTCGGGTCGGGTCTACCCGCAATCCGATACTGTAATATATAATACAAGCGGGTCTTTCGGGTCAAGTTGGGTTGAGTCGGATCGGGTCAATTGAATAGACCTGGGTGGTAAACGGTTCTTATCGGGTCTAATAGTTTACTAGCGGGTCGGGTATTGGTTTAGGATCTCGACATAATTAGTTAACCGGGTCGGGTCCGTGTTTAGGGGTTTTGGATCCGACACGAAACTAGACCCGACACGGTCCATTGCCATCCCTAGGAAGAAGAAAAGAAATAAAAAAAATAAAAAGAAGAGAAAAAAAAACTTTGTTCAAATTAATACTGTTTAAAAAATATTTAATTTAAT
The DNA here is from genome assembly GCA_947650365.1 of Chamaelirium japonicum. Classification (NCBI taxonomy): domain Eukaryota; kingdom Viridiplantae; phylum Streptophyta; class Magnoliopsida; order Liliales; family Melanthiaceae; genus Chamaelirium; species Chamaelirium japonicum. Next base: position 95,552,678 of record OX393549.1, on the reverse strand, counting down.
TACGATTGATCAAAACTAAACTAATTTTTCATCTGCGATAAACTCGGTATCCAAGATACCGAGTTTAAAATCGGGAATTCAAGATTTCTGGTATAGTAAAAACCCACAAGCAAAAAAGACAGTCATCGCATGTTGCTTTCTAATAAACTGAGCATCCCAGATACAAGTTTTAAACCCTCCTTCCTAGATGTCGGGTTTAGTAGTAACCCCTTATTTAGGGAGATTAATGGGTCGGGTCGGGTTGAGACATAAGTACAAGGGCAAAACACCCAACCCGAATCCGACCCGTTTAATAAAGGGGTCAAAAACTTAAACCCATATCCGACCCGCCTAATAAACGGGTTGACCCGACCCGACTCGTTGAACCCATTTACTAAATGGGTCATCGTGTCGGTCGGGTCGGGTTGGGTCAACAAAAGTTAGCGGGTCTGGGTCAACATAAGTTAGCGGGTCTGGGTCTGGGCTAAATTTGAATATAATTGTTGAGTCTATGCTCTCCATTTTGATAGTGCATCCTACATATGAGTTTGCCTTCCCTTTTTCTCCTTCTTGCTTTACTAGTCGCATAGCTCCTGCTTTTGCTCCTTCTCCTCCTCCTCTTCTTCTTATTGTCAAATCGGAGCTACCGAATTTAAACACCTCATCGTCATCGTTGCCTCATCGTCTTCTTCTTCTTTCTCCTCCTCATATGCATTCGGTTTGTCGTGGTCTAAGTGTCGTGATTTTCATGGGGGAGGAGGAGGGAGGAAGAAGAAAAGAATGAGGAGGACTTAACACCCATTTCCAAAAAAAAAAACCAGAGAAGGGAGAGAGAGAGAAGTTGGGGGTGGGGATGAGAGAGAGGATCGGGGATATTTATAGAGAGAGAGAGTGTGGTCGGACAGGTGGGTGAGAGCAATTAAGGAAAACGCCTGATCGCACCTTTTCAATGAATCACATCCCTCCATTTTTACCATTAATCACGATCGCCTATCGATTAGACGGATCGAAATTAATCACGTATTGATCGGACGATTCGACATAAATACACGTTTATCTCCCGATATCCCGTATTATATTTTATTATTATTATTATTTGATACATTATATGGGTTATTACTTAAACTTGTAAGAAACCCGGGCAATGCCCAAATGCGCTTGAGGCACATTATTTGGCAAAGATGATATCACAATTGTTCGAAGAAGTGTGAAATCTGAAGTCAGTGCGATTCACTTGTTAAAAAGAGAGATTAACATCAAATGACCATTAAATGCCATTGAATGAAAATTTATCATCTTTATGGTAGGTTTTTAAGTGGATTTAAAAGAGAGTCGTGTTCACACACGAAAGAAGAATTTTATCTCTTTAAAAGACATCCACGTGTCACTACATGGGAGAGAGGCTTCCATTTTAGTATAGATATATAGACGGCCGGGAAGTTCATATGAACGAGGGTTCGGAGTACAGAAAATAAGGAACTACCCCAAAAACCTCCCACTCCAGCCAGCCGTGCCTCTAGTGTCAGGCAGTGGGAAGCTGAGTTAGCCATACGTAGGATCCATTGTATTATCACCTACTCTATTTGTCGTCAGAGGTGCTGATAGGATAGAAGTAAGGGGATTAATCTCGCATCCCTGATACTTCCCCAACACCAGTGCATATCGCACTTGGGTTGTTTCCATCATCACGACCACCTTCCCATAATTCCGTTGGTGCAACTCCTCGAAGGCCCCTTTTTAAGTCTTGAGTTCCACATGAAGGGAGGATACTACCTGGCAGATGAAAAACCCTGCAACCACTAACTCCCCTCTTGTTGTAGAAAAGACCCATGCGCCGCTAGCCACTTCCCTGTTCGACCGAAAGGCCTCATCCGTACACACCAAAAATTCCTCCATGGGGCTACCATCTGGATCACCCCGCCGCCTCATTTCAGCCTGAACAAACCTCCGCAGCTCTCCAAGACACATGCAAACGGTTTCTGCTTTCCACCATTCTTGTCCTAATAATTCTCTCTTCCTACCTTACTATAGTATTATTTTAGTTAGTTCTTTATCCTTATCCTTTTCCCTGTCTACTATGGCTAAAATGTTTTAATTAGCTCTTTAATCTTATCCTCGCACCTTCGTACTATGACATTTATAATCTATATTCAGATTGGTCAATATTTTCAATCGGAAGAGAGACAACCGTCTTTCATACCTTTTTTTTACCACCCCCCCTATGAAGCCTTGGTGAAACATTGTGGGGAGTGGTACGAGAAAAAAATAGTGATCCCATAAGGTATCTCGTACCGTAAGGTGGAGGCAGCGATGCATCATGCACCATCGGTTCAGGTTAAGTGACATTAACCTGTCTGGATGCATTCCATCGAATGGCTCTAATGCATAAGGCCCGCTGCCTTACGATACAAGATCCCTTATGGGATCATCTCTCTATGAAAAAATGCTTACTCTGCCAACTTCCCTTTTGCCTATTTTGGTGTGGTACACTCGCAGACGTCCGTTGCACCCAATTCTGACCGATGAATCCCAATCAGCCCCAACCGGCATGCCAAAGTCCCACAATGAATATGTTACGGGACAAAACCTTTCGAAGTTACTATAGCTGAAGCAGTAACTTACAAAAAAAAAGGTTTCATAGGGAGGAAATGGGTGGCAGGGGGCGATACATGCCCTTTGGTTGTGAATGTTGTCATGTATGAGATGTGATGCACCGGTTGACACTGCCTGCCATCAGGTTTAGTTAAATAACACATGTGATGTATGTGTTTCATAACTAGTTTCATAACCATCCTTATGCCCAAAAATTGATTGCGTATGGTTTTTTTATCAATACACTATTCGAAACTTGTTCGGTATACAAATTTATTTCCATACTCGTACTTTCCGTGTTCGGTTTCCTTCCAAAAAGGAAAAATGAACTTTCGGGTCGGGTTCTGGCCAGGTTTTCCAGTTCTGTTGCCAGGCTATTCGAACCTATTTCCACTACAATATTTTGTAGCATCATACGCATCTCATTTGTTGGACGCTAGTGTATCTATGTCTCCGTACAGAGAAAAGGGTGAGGCTATATACAACCCATGAAATATCTTAGGCAGCTCACATCTAAACAACACTCCTCTTTTACCAAAGGCAACCCCAGTCTAAAAGCCACCCCCCTTTTGCCTCTATTGTACACGTGCAGAGTGCTGCATACCGTTGACAGCTTCCTCCATCGCCTGTTAACCCACCCTCGTCGGCCTCTCTTCTTTCTCCTCCTCCTCTTCATTTTCTTCTTCTTCCTCCCTTCTCTCCCTTGAAAATCACGACACTTAAACCACGACAGGCTGAATGCATATGAGGAGAAGGAGGAAGAAGAAGAAGACGAGGAGGCAGCGATGGCGATGAGGTGTACAAATTCGGTAGCTCCGATATGACAATTAGAAGAAGAAGAAGAAGAGGAGGAGAAGCAAGAGCAGGAGCAGGAGCGACGCGACTATTAAAGCAAGGAGAGAAAGAGGGAGACAAACCCATATGTAGGGTGCACTATCAAAATGGAGAGCATTGATTTAACAAATATATTCAATTTTAGCCCTGACCCAGACCCAGACCCGCTAACTTATGTTGACCCAACCCGACACGACACGACGACCCATTTAGTAAATGGGTTTAACGGGTCGGGTCGGGTCAACCCGTTTATTAGGCGGGTCGGGTATGGGTTTAAGTTTTTGACCCCTTTATTAAACGGGTCGGATTCGGGTTGGGTGTTTTGCCCTTGTACTTATGTCTCAACCCGACCCGACCCGACCCATTGCCATCCCTAAATAAGGGATTACTACTAATCCCGATATCTAGGATGGAGGGTTTAAAATAGGGGTGGCAATTCTTGACCCGACCCGCGAACCCGACCCGAACCCGACCCGAAGTTAGCGGGTTTGGGTTTGGCCTAAACGGGTTTGGGTCATAAACGGGTCGACCCGATTGACCCGTTTATTTAATGGGTCGGGTTCGGGTTTCTACTTATAACCCGATTGACCCGACTTGACCCGTTTAACAAATGGGTCGTGTCAACCCGACCCGACCCGACCCGAGCCAACCCGACCCAACCCGGCCCAATCCGACTTGTTTTGACCCAACCCGACAGGTTTACATGGGTTCTATTAACCCAACCCGAGCCAACCCGACCCGACTCGACCCGACCCGTTTAGTAAACGGGTTAAACGGGTCGAGTCGGGTCAACCCGTTTATTAGACGGGTCGGGTTTGGGTTTAAGTTTTTGACCCGTTTATTAAACGGGTCGGGTTCGGGTTGGGTGTTTTGCCCTTATACATATGTCTCAACCCGACCCGAACCCGACCCGACCCGACCCATTGCCACCCCTAGTTTAAAACTTGTATCTGTGATGCTCAATTTGGTAGGAAACAACATGCGATGGCTGCCTTTTTTGCTTGTGGGTTTTTACTATATCGGGAATCCTGAATTCCTGGTTTTAAACTCGGTATCTTGGATGCCGAGTTTATCGCAGATGAAAAATTACTTTAGTTTTGATCAATCGTAATTGATTTAAATATTTTTTGAACAGTATTAATTTGAACAAAGTCCTTTTTTTTTTTCTTCTTTTTCTTTCTTTTATTTCTTTTCTTATCCCTAGGGGTGGCAATGGGCCGTGTCGGGTCTAGTTTCGTGTCGTGTCGAAAACCCCTAGATCCGGACCCGACCCGTTTAACTAATCGTGTCGAGATCCTAAACCCGTACCCGACCCGCTAGTAAACAGGTAGACCCGATAAGACCCGTTTACCACCCGGATCTATTTAATTGACCCGATCCGACTCGACCCGACCTGACCCGAAAGACCCGCTTGTATTATATATTACAGTATCGGATTGCGGGTAGACCCGACCCGACCTGTTGAATACTAAACTGGTCTTCCCTGGTCTACCGTGTCCAGAACCTCAACCCGGACTCGACCCATTTATTAAACGGATCTATATTGTCGATCCGTTTACGACCCGAACCCGTTTAGCCTTGACCCAGACCCGCTAACTTCGTGTCGGGTCTGCCGTGTCGGGTCCGAAATTGCCAGCCCTTCTTATCCCTTGGTTTCCTTAAGCCTACCCTCTCCCGCCGTCTCTCCAGGATCCCCTTGTTCCACCAGAGATATCAAAACCTCGACGAGCGATCTCCCCCCACCGAGTCCGACGCGTACGGCAACGCATCTCCCCCACCGCCCTATTTGGCAGATTCGGAATCAAAGTCGTTCTTCTTCTTCTTGTCTTGCAAACCTTTTTTTTAAAAAAAAAAAAAAAAACCTGAAGAAATAATATTTTCAAAATTTCTTTGGCTTCATCAATGTTTCTTGTTTTTACTTTAATTTCTTGGGTTTTTTGCTGGTTTTGTAGATGATGATATCCATCAAGGAAAAAAGATTAAAAAGGGATATTCACGATGACCACCTGATGAGCATTCTCTCTCGCCTACCTGTGAGGTCCCTTGTCAGATTCGGATCCGTCAGCAAGAACTGGCACTCCCTTACCCGTGATCCATTTTTTATCCGCATGCATCACTCCCACATCATCGACGAGAAGAGCCCGAACCCATCTTTTGCACAGTTGGCGCTGAAGGATTACTACGACAGTCTGGAATTTTTCAATATGACGGAAGATGATAAAGAAGTGGGTTTGAATGGACGAGGAGGGATGGTTCACATAGCAAGCTCCCCCTCTAATGATATGAATTTCGGGATCGCCAAAACCATCGACGTCAAAGAATTCATAATCGGACGAGGAAGCAAGTCACCCCCTCACACTTACCATTCAGCCCTTCGCCCCTGCTGCGGGCTTCTCGGCTTCCAATCTGAAACACATGTCCTGGTGGTGAACCCTACCACTCAAGAGGAGAAGCATGTTTTTTTCGACGATTGGGAAGAGGGTGATGTTGGTGGTTTCATCACCTTAGGGTTTGATCTAGCGGCGATGAAGTTTAAATTGGTGCTACTGGTCCACACTGAGAGTGGTATAAACAGGTGTGATGTGCTCAGGCTAGAATCATCTTCATCTTCTTCTTCAGAGTGGGAAACAGTTGATATCAGCACCTGCAAATTTTATGATATCACTGCATGCATCGACGGGATATTGTACTTTTTGGCCTATGAAGAAATCACACTACTGATTGTGCTGTTTGATCTGAGCCTTGAAGCATTCGACACTGAAGAGTCCTAGTTCCATTACAATCCGAAACCGGGAAATATCACCAACTGCACGAATTGGAAAGATGCCTTTGTCTTACTTTTATGTACCATGCCGAGTAATCTACCTTCATGATATCTGGGTTCTCAAGGACACTACTATCAGTACCCATGGGATTTGGAAGAAAAAACACAGCATGTTAGTCCCGCAGACAACATATCAGTTTATCCCGGAATCATGGTTGTAACTTTTGTGGGTCTTGTTAGGGCGTTTCTGATATTTGGGGCTTCTGTGAACAATTATGACGAGTTTTTTTTTGAATCAGTCTGATAATGTTGTCATACAATCTACTTGTGTTGTTGAAAAATTATCTCGCATCTTTCTTGTTGAAATCTGCTTGTTATCGTTTGCAAATTATGATTGGTAAGATTTAACCAATCATGTTTGATGTGTTGTGCTGCTATATACCATAGGGATGTGAAGTGTTTGCTGGTTATTGTAAAAGAGTAATGATCCCATCAGATCTCTACCTATGTTGGTTTCAACTTCAGGTATTGTTTGAAAATTATCTTGGGGTGTGGTTTGCTTGTTGTTCATTTTGCTTTGGGATGATATATTGCCATCTAAAGTTTAGTAATGTCATATTCGGATGTAAACTTGCAGGTTTCTTTCATCATGATGGTTTATGTTTTAATATGTTGTCTCAGAAATGCATTCAACTGCAAAATATCCCTGCACTCTTGACTCTTTGATTATCCCAATTTGACATCTGCAGGTTAATATGTATCTAAAAAAGATGGAAAATCGATGCTCACCAGAAGAAAAGGAAATGCAACCGTATGCAGATCAGGAGTTTCTCTCTTCTCCTGTTTTCACTCAAACTCATTCTTCTCAAGATTCTTCCAAGCAAAAGCATTTCTTGGGAGCATCCACTTCAAGTTACCCACACTCTTTGAATCCTTATCCACCATTGGATTACAGCTGTCATACACATTAAGTTTCTTTTCCACAGGCAACATCAAGTATTAAATATGAAAACGCAACCGATCTTTCTTTTTGTAGATCATCGGATGATTTTATAAATCATGCCCCGCAATGCATGGAGAAGTTACCTGATGAAATGTGTGAGATGACACCAAATGAGAAGTTAAAAAAACTGCATGATAGACATGAGTTGTGTGACACTATGATTCCTGGAACACATGCATGAGAAAAAACATCGTGGATATGAAGACAAAATAAGAACCAACAGCAGTGTTGAGACCATATGCTTAGAACCTGCAATTGATATAGATTCTTCAAGAGTGCAGGAAAGCTCCTGTATGTCATCTGTTTGTCCTGATGATATCTCACTTGAAGCAACCAGTTTTAGGCAGCTTCAGGATGTAATGGATCGGGTATAGCTAATTCTTCTTGAGCCTGTGCTATGTAGTTCCATCAACAATATCTCAATGTAAATTGGCTACCACTTGCATGCATACTTATGCAAAAAACAACTCTTTAAATGGAGATCTATATAAATGAACACAAGTGCAACATGCATATGTTGGTATATAAACCATCAAGCCATGCCTCATCAATTTGGGGTCGGCATATGTTGGTGTTTGTTCACCATGGCCTTAGCGTTTTGTAGTTCTAGTACCCCTGCCTATAAACTTGTTTGTTCATGTTCTGCACCATGGATAAACTAAATGCTTAGCCATCATTGACGGTGCCAATCAATGCAGCGTACTGAAGGCTCATAAGCTGCTTCCACTTTTCTGGTAGATGGATTGCTACTGTGCTCATCGTCTGCGTGTATTGATTATTTCCTTTAATCCCTTGTACTGAGTGCTGCCATTCATGCGTTTCATGAATTGAATCAATCAATATATTTTTGGGAAATAAATGGTTCTCCTGATTTTAGCGATTAAAATTAGAAAAATCTATATCCCTGCGTGTGCACAAAATATTTGCACTACGGGGCTAACCTTTTCCTTTATTTCAGTTTGATATTAGAACAAATTTGTGCATTAGAGACAGCTTATACCGATTGGCCTGAGGTGCGAAAAGAAGGAATGTTTTTGCTGATACAAATAATTGCAGCAGAAAGAGTATAAGAGGACTTCGGGGTACTGTGGCACCAAAAAAGTAAGCCTAATCTTATTGAGGTTGAAATTTTTATTCTCTAAAATGCTTAGCTTTGAGGATCATAATAGTTTTTTGAGTTGTCAGTGTGTACATCATTCCACCAAAGTTTGTGTTGCTATAAATTCCATTGGTGACTTTTTTGTTGGTGGAAATTTAATGGGATAAACTTCAACATAGCTAATTTACAATTCATAATTTGATATTATGTCGAGCCACTGATTACAAATTTTTGTATATCGCATGATATGTTCATTAATATTGTTTAGAGTTTTCATTTGTAGGGTATTATTAGTAAAGAAAGAGACTGCAGAGAGGCCATCAAAAGGAAAACCCATACAAGTAGCCCAAGGAAGCATCATCCCTATTCCATGCAATATTGGAGTACTTATCTTGAAGAAACACACTTCAAGATGTGGGATGGCTTTCGTCTCATAGGAATTTTGTCTCAAATGGGTTTGTCATATTAAAAATGGTTTGTTTTATTCTGTTTTTTGTAAATCTAACCAATCAGTTTTGATATATTAAAAAAATCGACCCATCTACTCAATAGGCGGGTAAGACCACTTTTAACAAAAACCCAACTTTTGTATCTTTTCTGGTCATTATATTTTTTATGATTTTTTTAAAAAAATTATTGCACACTAAATGATCTTATTTGTTGATGATATATTAAGTCACATTTTTCACAAATCTACATTTTTACAGATCTCATATTCAATCCTTAGAGCTAGTGCAATAAGGGGTTACTATTAAACCCGATATCCAGGATGGAGGGTTTAAAACTTGTATCTGGGATGCTGGTATGGCCCTGACCATGCTAAGGCTATATTGTCATGCCTTGCTAATTGGCGCAGTTCATCGGCTATTGTCAACCCGACCCGACCCATTGCCACCCCTAAATAAGGGGTTACTACTAAACCCGATATCCAGGATGGAGGGTTTAAAACTTGTATCTATGATGCTCAGTTTAGTAGGAAGGAACATGCGATGGTTGCCTTTTTTGCTTGGGGGGATTTTTACTAAACCCGGATCCTGAATTTCCGGTTTTAAACTCGGTATCCTGGATGCCGAGCTTATCGCTGATGAAAAATTAGTTTAGTTTTCATCAATCGTAATTGATTTAAATATCTTTTAAATAGTATTAATTTGAACAGAGTACTTTTTTTTTTTTTTCTCTCTCTTCTTTTCCTTTCTTTTATTTCTTCTCTTATGCCTAGGGGTGGCAATGGGCCGGGTCTTGTCGGGTCGGGTTGGTGTCGGGTCTAGTTTCGTGTCGTGTTCAAAATCCCTTGACCCAGACCCGACCCGTTTAACTAATCGTGTCGAGATCCTAAACCCGTACCAGACCCGCTAGTAAACGGGTAGACCCAATAAGAACCGGTAAGACCCGTTTACCACTCGGGTCTATTCAGTTGACCCGATCCAACCCAATCCGACTCGACCCGATCTAACCCGAAAGACCCACTGGTATTATATATTACAGTATCGGATTGCGGGTAGACCCGACCCGACCCGTTGAATACTAAACGGGTCTTCCCGGGTCTACTGTGTCCAGACCCTAAACACGGACCCGACCTGTTTATTAAACGGGTCTATCGTTTCAACGTGTTTACGACCCAAACATGTTTAGCCCTGACCCAGACCCAGACCCGCTAACTTTGTGTCGAGTTGTGTCGGGTCTGCCGTGTCGGGTGTGTGTTCCATGTTGGGCGTTTTTTTTTGGTAATCTTGGATGTGTGTGTGTTGTTCAGTTTCCGATTAGGAAGTTAACTTGCAACAGATTTTGTTTCATACTATTAGTTTAATGACATTAGTCGAATGTTGTTTACTTGGTTCCATAGTTATCAAATCGGGTGTTTTTTTGAAAAAAAACGCGTATAAAACACGTATCGATTCAAAGTCGTAGCAGACAGGAAAAAACCTCATTTTTTTAAAAAAAAAATGTCCGTACGCGTTTTATACGCGTTTAAAACAGAAAAAACACGTATAAAATACTCCGGGTTTGGTCCGGGTTTAAATTGGGTTCGGGTTTTATTTTGTTCGTGCTTAATAAACGCATATGCTATATTTTTTGAACTTTTGATTACTTAATGTTGGAAAATGGCATATATACATACTTGATATAATTTTTAAGATTTTTTTTTGTTTTTTTTGATGTTTTCATGTTTTTTTTTCCCGTTTTTTTGTTTTCATCGTATATTTCTAATTTTTTCCCTTGCCGTTTTTTTCCCGTTTTCCGACTTGGTAACTATGCTTGGTTTGCATTTTTTGTGCTAATTAGTATGAGGATTAGCTTTAAGTTGAAAAAAAGTTTCCAAAACAATTTGTGATATTGAGCTCAGCCTTTATATTCTTGATGTGCTTAATTTGTGAAAATATATTTTTAGCATCCACGATGAAATCACGAATTAATACAGTGATTTTACTATAGCAACTACATTGATATCAATGTAGCAACTTGTGCCATTATTCCCATAAAAAAAACGTGTCAAATATACTCCTCCAGTCGGTCGACCCGATCGGTGGGCCCAGTATGCATCACAGCAGCTTGTTGTCATCTGGAGTACGATTCCATTGTGCGGCTGTGATGGGCGAGGGCCCACCGACGGTACCGACTGGGGGAGATCTGAACTCATAATAGAGTCTGACCACAAGACATTCAATTCATAATTTCTAAAGGCACAAGAAAATGAATTCTACATGCAGTTGATCGGGCAACAGAGAAGCAACATGCATGGGATCCCATGCACCTATAGCGATTCGAGCCAATCCATGTTTGCCACGAGACCGTTCAGTAGGCACCCCCGGCCGAGAAAATTGTCAGCGCATCCTGCGTACCATACAACCACGGGGCCCACTACCCCCAGAGCCTATCAGCACGCTCTAGGTGCTTGGGAGCACTACTCCATGTGCTGGAGCCCGTTATCCCATATCTCTTGAATCGTAATCCCTATTATACCTTTTCTTTTAGACAACATCCACAGTTATATCGTACGCAAGTGCAACAAATGAATCGGGTAGCAAAAATGCTCTCGAGGAGAAGGGGACCGGTGGAGAGGACATAGAACAAGAAGAAGAAGAAGAAGAAAAAAAGGGGGGGGGGGGGGGGGGGGGGGGGGGGTTAGTGAACATTCCAAAACATAAGATTTGTTTAAGCCTAAGAACAAAGGATAAAAATGCCCTTTACTATGCTTTAATTATTATTTACATGCCACTCCCCTCTAAACTAAACCTAATATCTACAGGTCATGAGGTGAGCCCTAATCCGAATCCTAAAACCTATGATCTACAGGCCATATGATAAACCTTAGACCGAATCGTAAAAACTAAATTGAATCACCACCGTTGTTCGCCGGTGATGCTTGCCGTTTCGCTGTTACTCATCCCTCCGTTGGTGCTCGTCGTTGTTGTTGTCGCTGCCACTAGCCACGTCGAGGGGTGGGAGGAGGCGGAGGTCGCTACTGCTGTAGCCGGCACTGCCGAGACAGGATAGGCGAAGGGGAGAAAGGGTGCGGGTAGTTTTAGGTTTATTAATTGAATTTGGGACCTTCCCTTAAAATGATCTTATGAGTGTCATATTCATTAACCCGATCTTTTGTCTGGGACCTAACACCCATTTCCCAAAAAAAAAAAACCAGAGAAGGGAGAGAGAGAGAGAGAGAGAGAGAGAGAGAGAGAGAGAGAGAGAGAGAGAGAGAGAGAGAGAGAGAGAGAGAGAAGTTGGGGGGTGGGGATGAGAGAGAGGATCGGGAATATTTATAGAGAGAGCGTGGTCGGACAGGTGGGTGAGAGAGCAATTAAGGAAAACGCCTGATCGCACCCTTTCAATGAATCACATCCCTCCATTTTTACCATTAATCATAATCACCTATTGATTAGACGGATCGAAATTAATCACGTATTGATCGGATGATTCGACATAAATATACGTTTATCTCCCGATATCCCTTATTATATATTATTATTATTATTTGGTACATCATATGGGTTATACTTAAACTAGTAAGAAACCCGGGCAATGCCCAAATGTGCTTGATGCACATTATTTGGCAAAGACGATATCGCAACTGTTCGAAGAAGTGTGAAATCTGAAGTGAGTGTGATTCACTTGTTAAAAAGAGAGAGATTAACATCAAATGACCAGTAAATGCCATTGAATGAAAATTTATTATCTTTATGGTAGGTTTTTAAATGGATTTAAAAGAGAGCCGTGTTCACACACGGAAGAAGAATTCTACCTCTTTAAAAGACATCCACGTGTCACTACACGGGAGAGAGGCTTCCATTTTAGTATAGATATATAGATGGCCTGGAAGTTCATATGAACGAGGGTTCGGAGTACAGAAGGTAAGGAACTACCCCAAAAACCTCCCTCTCCAGCCAGCCATGCCACTAGTGTCAGGCAGTGGGAAGCTGAGTTAGCTATACATAGGATCCATTGTATTATCACCTACTCTATTTGTCGTCAGAGCTGCTTATAGGACAGAAGTAAGGGGGTTAATCTCGCATCCCTGATACTTCCCCAACACCAGTGCATACCGCACTTGGGTTGCTTCTGTCATCACGACCTTCCCATAATTTCGTTGGTGCAACTCCTCGAAGGCCCCATTTTACGTCTTGAGTTCCACATGAAGGAAGGATGCTACCTGGCAGATGAAAAACCCTGCAGCCACCAACTCCCCTCTTGTTGTAGAAAAGACCCACGCGCCGCTAGCCACTTCCCTGCTCGACTGAAAGGCCTCATCTGTACACACAAAACATTTTGCCATGGGGCTACCATCTGGATCACCCCGCCGTCTCACTTCAGCCTGAACAAACCTCCGCAGCTCTCCAAGACACATGCAAACGGTTTCTGCTTTCCACCATTCTTGTCCTAATCATTCTCTCTTCCTATCTTACTATAGCATTATTTTAGTTAGTTCTTTATCCTTATCCTTTCCCTTGTCTACTATGGCTAAAATGTTTTAATTAGCTATTTAGTCTTATCCTCGCACCTTCGTACTATGACATTTTAATCTATATTCAGATGGGTCAATATTTTCAATTGGAAGAGAGACAACCGTCTTTCATACTTTTTTTTACCACCCCCCTTGTGAAGCCTTGGTGAAACATTGTGGGGAGTGGTACGAGAAAAAATAGTGATCCCATAAGAAATCTGTGGGGGAAAAATCTTCGTGCCGATCCGAAAATTTCACCTCACCAGTCAATTGAAGTTGAGTGGTAGATCGTTGGTCAATCTGTTAATTGGAAGGTAGGTTCGAAGGTCGATGTTTTGATTACTTTGAGTTAACACTTCTGAGATGCGAATAGAGAGAGAAGCAATCTGAGAGAAGGTTGACACAACGTGTGATCTCGGAGTTCAGCCGAAGCCTACGTCTCCGTGCTATAGGGAGCAATCCGAATTCACTAACACTTTGCTCGAAGTGACCTCGACAGGCCGAGTGTCACTGCAGTATCTCCGATCTCTTTAGAGACAAGAGGAAGATCGAGGAGAGGTGGAGGATGAGAAGATAGAAATTCCAGAGTTCTGGTTCTGGGTTTGGAAACTGGATCTGGAAAATGGGATCCTTTTACATTCGAAGACTCTGCTATTTATAGAATTCCCGGGGAGGAATTCCGGGGTAAATGGCGGTTTCTGCTGTCGTATCTGGGGATTCTCCAGGTAAGGCTGGTGGGTCCCGCTGTCATCTCTAGGGATTCCACAGGCAGGGCTGGTGGGTCCCGCGGAAGTCATCGTGGACCCACTAGGCAGGGCCGATGGGTCCCGCGGTAGTCTTTGTGGGCCCACCAGGCAGGGTCGGTGGGTCCCGCGGTGGTCTCTATGGGCCCACCAGGCAGGGCCGGTGGGTCCCACGGTAGTCCCTGTGGGCCCACCAGGCAGGGCCGGTGGGTCCCTCGGCGGTCTCTGTGGGCCCACCAGGCAGGGCCGGTGGGTCCCGTGGTAGTCTCTGTCGGCCCACCAGGCAGGGCCGGTGGGTCCAGCGGTAGTCTCTGTGGGCCCACCAGGCAGGGCCGGTGGGTCCCGCGGCGGTCTCTGTGGGCCCACCAGGCAGGGCCGGTGGGTCCCGCGGTTTGCAGACCTCTTTTGCCAAAATTTGCACCCACAGTATCTTTTACCGTAAGGTGGAGGCAGCGATGCATCAAGCACCATCGGTTCAGGTTGAGTGACATTCACATGTCTGGATGCATTCCATCGGATGGCTCTAATGCATAAGGCCCGCCACCTTACGATACAAGATCCCTTATGGGATCATTTTCTCTATGGAAAAATGCTACTATGCCAACTTTCCTTTTGCCTATTTTGGCGTTGTACACTCGCAGACGTCCGTTGCACCCAATCCTGACCGATGAATCCCAATTAGCCCCAACCGGCATGCCAAAGTCCCACAATCAACATGTTACGGGACAAAACCTTTCGAAGTTACTATAGATGATGCAATAACTTTAAAAAAAAAGGTTTCATAGGGAGGAAATGGGTGGCAGGGGGCGATACATGTCCTTTGGTTGTGAATGTTGTCATGTATGAGGTGTGATGCACCGGTTGACACTGCCTGCCATCAGGTTGAGCTAAATAACACATGTGATGCATGTGTTTCATAACTAGTTTCATAACCATCCTTATGCCCAAAAATTGATCGGGTATGGTTTTTTTATCAATACCCTATTCGAAACTTGTTCGGTATACAAATTTATTTCCATACTCGAACTTTCCGTGTTCGGGTTCCTTCCAAAAAGGAAAAATGAACTTTCGGGTCGGGTTCTGGCCAGCTTTTCAAGTTCTGTTGCCAGGCTATTTGAACCTATTTCCAATACAATATTTTGTAGCATCATACGTATCTTATTTGTATGACGCTAGTGTATCTATGTCTCCGTACAGAGAAAAGGGTGAGGCTATATACAACCCATGAAATATCTTAGGCAGCTCACATCTAAACAACACTCCTCTTTTACCAAAGGCAACCCCAGTCTAAAAGCCACCCCCCTTTTGCCTCTGTTGTACACGTGCAAACTGCTGCATACCGTTGACAGCTTCCTCCATCGCCTGTTAACCCACCCCCGGCCTCTCTTCTTTCTCCTCCTCCTCCTCCTCATTCTCTTCTTCTTCCTCCCTCCTCCTCCCCCTTGAAAATCACGACACTTAGACCACGACAGGCCGAATGCATATGAGGAGGAGGAGGAGGAGGAGGAGGAAGAAGAAGAAGAAGATGAGGAGGCAGCGATGGAGATGAGGTGTACAAATTCGGTAGCTCCGATATGACAATTAGAAGAAGAAGAAGAGGAGGAGGGGGAGGAGGAGCAAGAGCAGGAGCAGAAGCGATGCGACTAGTAAAGCAAGAAGGAGAGAAAGGGGGAGGCAAACCCATATGTAGGGTGCACTATCAAAATGGAGAGCATAGACTCAACAATTATATTAAATTTTAGCCCTGACCCAGACCCAGACCCGCTAACTTATGTTGACCCAGACCCAGACCCGCTAACTTATGTTGACCCAACCCGACCCGACACGACACGACGACCCATTTAGTAAATGGGTTTAACGGGTCGGGTCGGGCCAACCCGTTTATTAGGCGGGTCGGGTATGGGTTTAAGTTTTTGACCCCTTTATTAAACGGGTCAGATTTGGGTTGGGTGTTTTGCCCATATACTTATGTTTCAACCCGACCCGATCCGACCCCAACCCGACCCATTGCCATCCCTAAATAAGGGGTTACTACTAAACCCGATATCTAGGATGGAGGGTTGAAAACTTGTATCTGGGATGCTCAGTTTAGTAGGAAGCAACATGCGATGGCTGCCTTTTTTGCTTGTGGGTTTTTACTATACCCGGAATCCTGAATTCCCGGTTTTAAACTCGGTATCTTGGATGCCGAGTTTATCGCTGATGAAAAATTAGTTTCGATCAATCGTAATTGATTTAAATATTTTTTAAATAGTATTAATTTGAGCAAAGTTTTTTTTTTGTCTCTCTCTCTCTCCTTTTCCTTTCTTTTATTTCTTCTCTTACCCTAGGGTGGCAATGGGCCGTGTCGTGTCGGGTCTTGTTTCATGTTGTGTCCAAAACCCCTAGACCCAGACCCGACCCGTTTAACTAATCGTGTCGAGATCCTAAACCCGTACCCGACCCGCTAGTAAACGGGTAGACCCGATAAGACCCGGTAAGACCCGTTTACCACCCGGGTCTATTCAGTTGACCCGATCCGACCCAATCCGACTCGACCCGACCTGACCCGAAAGACCCGCTGGTATTATATATTACAGTATTGTATTGCGGGTAGACCCGACCCGACCCGTTGAATACTAAACGGGTCTTCCCGGGTCTACCGTGTCCAGACCCTAAACACAGACCCGACCCGTTTATTAAACGGGTCTATTGTGTCGACGTGTTTACGACCCGAACCAGTTTAGCCCTAACCCAGACCCAGAACCAGACCCAGACGCTCTAACTTCATGTCAAGTCGTGTCGGGTCTGCCGTGTCGGGTGTGTGTTCCGTGTTTCGCGTTTTTTTTGGTAATCTTGGATGTGTGTGTGTTGTTCAGTTTCATGGTGTGTTCTGTAGCCATCTCTTGGTTACCGAGCATTGTTTAAACGATTAGGAAGTTAACTTGCAACAGATTTTGTTTCATACTGTTAGTTTAATGACATTAGTCGAATGTTGTCTACTTAGTTCCATAGTTATCAAATTGGACGTTTTTTTGAAAAAAAAGGCGTGTAAAACACGTATCGATCCAAAGTCGTAGCAAACAGGAAAAAATCTCATTTTTTTTGAAAAAAAACGTCCGTACGTGTTTTATATGCATTTAAAACAAAAAAAACGCGTATAAAATACTCTGGGTTTGGTTCGGGTTTAAATTGTGTTCGGGTTTTATTTTGTTACTGCTTAATAAACACATATGCTATATGTTTTGAACTTTTGATTACTTAATGTTGGAAAATAACATATATACATACTTGATATAATTTTTAAGATTTTTTTTTGTTTTTTCTGATGTTTTCACGTTTTTCTTTCCTGTTTTTTCGTTTTCGTCGTATATTTCCAATTTTTTCCCTTGCCGTTTTTTTTCCGTTTTCCGACTTGGTAACTATGCTTGGTTCGCATTTTTTGTGCTAATTAGTATGAGGATACTTTGAGTTGAAAAAAAGTTTCCAAAACAATTTGTGATATTGAGCTCAGCCTTTATATTCTTGATGTGCTTAATTTGTGAAAATATATTTTTAGTATCCACGATGAAATCACGAGTTAATACAGTGATTTTACTATAGCAACTACATTGATTTCAATGTAGCAACCCGTGCCATTATTCCCATAAAACTAAACGTGTCATATATACTCCTCTAGTCGGTCGACCCAATTGGTGGGCCCAGTATGCATCACAGCCGCTTGTTGTCATCTGGAGTACGATTCCATTGTGCGGCTGTGATGGGTGAGGGCCCACCGACGGACCGACTGGGGGAGATCTGAACTCATAATAGAGTCTGATCACAAGACATTCAATTCATAATTTCTAAAGGCACAAGAAAATGAATCCTACATGCAGCTGATCGGGCAATAGAGAAGCAACATGCATGTGATCCCATGCACCTATAGCGATTCGAGCCAATCCATGTTTGCCACGAGACCGTTCAGTAGGCGCCCCCGGCCGAGAAAATTGTCAGCGCATCTTGCGTACCATACAACCACGGGGCCCACTACCCCCAGAGCCTATCAGCACGCTCTGGGTACTTGGGAGCACTACTCCATGTACTGGAGCCCGTTACCCCATATCTCTTGAATCGTAATCCCTATTATACCTTTTCTTTTAGACAACGTCCACAGTTGTATCGTAAGCAAGTGCAACAAATGAATCGGGTAGCAAAAATGCTCTCGGGGAGAAAGGGACCGGTGGAGAGGACATAGAAGAATAAGAAGAAGAAAAAAAAGCGAGGGGGGGGGGGGGGGGGGGGGGGTGGGGGCGGGGGGGCGAGCTTAGTGAACATTCCAAAACATAAGATTTGTTTAAGCCTAAGGACAAACGATAAAAATGCCCTTTACTATGCTTTAATTTTTATTTACATGCCACTCCCCTCTAAACTAAACCTAATATCTACAGGTCATGAGGTGAGCCCTAATCCGAATCCTAAAACCTATGATCTACAGGCCATATGATAAACCTTAGACCGGATCATAAAAACTATATTGAATCACCACCCTTGCTCGCTGGTGCTGCTTGTCGTTTCGCTGTTACTCATCCCTCCGTTGCTGCTCGTCATTGTTGTTGTCGCTGCCGCTAGCCACGTCGAGGGGTGGGAGGAGGCGGAGGTCGCTAGTGCTGTAGCCGGCACTGCTCGAGACAGAATAGGGGAAGGGGAGAAAGGGTGCGGGCAGTTTTAGGTTTATTAATTGAATTTGGGACCTTCCCTTAAAATGATCTTATGAGTGTCCTATTCATTAACCCGATCTTTTGTCTGGGACTTAACACCCATTTCCCAAAAAAAAAAAACCAGAGAAGGGAGAGAGAGAGAGAGAGAGAGAGAGAGAGAGAGAGAGAGAAGTTGGGGGGTGGGGATGAGAGAGAGGATCAGGAATATTTATAGAGAGAGAGAGAGAGCGAGGTCGAACAGGTGGGTGAGAGAGCAATTAAGGAAAACGCCTGATTGCACCCTTTCAATGAATCACATCCCTCCATTTTTACCATTAATCACAATCACTTATCGATTAGACGGATCGAAATTAATCACGTATTGATCGGACGATTCGACATAAATATACGTTTATCTCCCGAGATCCCATATTATATTTTATTATTATTATTATTTGGTACATCATATGGGTTATTACTTAAACTAAGAAACCCGGGCAATGCCCAAATGTGCTTGATGCACATTATTTGGCAAAGACGATATCACAACTGTTCGAAGAAGTGTGAAATCTGAAGTGAGTGTGATTCACTTGTTAAAGAGAGAGAGAGAGAGATTAACATCAAATGACCATTAAATTCATTGAATGAAAATTTATCATCTTTATGGTAGGTTTTTAAATGGATTTAAAAAAGAGCCGTGTTCACACACGGAAGAAGAATTCTACCTCTTTAAAAGACATCCACGTGTCACTACACGGGAGAGAGGCTTCCATTTTAGTATAGATATATAGAAGGCCAGGAAGTTCATAAGAATGAGGGTTCGGAGTACAGAAGGTAAGGAACTACCCCAAAAACCTCCCTCTCCAGCCAGCCGTGCCTCTAGTGTCAGGCAGTGGGAAGCTGAGTTAGCTATACGTAGGATCCATTGTATTATCACCTACTCTATTTGTAATCAGAGCTGCTGATAGGATAGAAGTAAGGTGGTTAATCTCGCATCCCTGATACTTCCCCAACACTAGTGCATACCGCACTTGGGTTGCTTCCGTCATCACGACCACCTTCCCATAATTCCGTTGGTGCAACTCCTCGAAGGCCCCTTTTTACGTCTTGAGTTCCACATGAAGGGAGGATGCTACCTGGCAGATGAAAAACCCTGCAGCCACCAACTCCCCTCTTGTTGTAGAAAAGACCCACGCGCTGCTAGCCACTTCCCTGCTCGACCGAAAGTCCTCATCCGTACACACCAAAAATTCCGCCATGGGGCTACCATCTGGATCACCCCACCGTCTCACTTCAGCCTGAACAAACCTCCGCAGCTCTCCAAGACACATGCAAACGGTTTCTGCTTTCCACCATACTTGTCCTAATCATTCTCTCTTCCTACCTTACTATAGCATTATTTTAGTTAGTTCTTTATCCTTATCCTTTCCCCTGTCTACTATGGCTAAAATGTTTTAATTCGCTCTTTAATCTTATCCTCGCACCTTCGTACTATGACATTTATAATCTATATTCAGATGGGTCAATATTTTCAATCGAAAGAGAGACAACCGTCTTTCATACTTTTTTTTACCAACCCCCTTGTGAAGCCTTGGTGAAACATTGTGGGGAGTGGTACGAGAAAAAATAGTGATCCCATAAGGTATCTCGTACCGTAAGGTGGAGGCAGTGATGCATCAAGCACCATCGGTTCAGGTTGAGTGACATTCACCTGTCTGGATGCATTCCATCGGATGGCTCTAACGCATAAGACCCGCCGCCTTACGATACAAGATCCCTTATGGGATCATTTCTCTAGGTAAAAATGCTACTCAGCCAACTTTCCTTTTGCCTATTTTGGCGTGGCACACTCGCAGACGTCTGTTGCACCCAATCCTGATCGATGAATCCCAATCAGCCCCAACCGGCATGCCAAAGTCCCACAATGAACATGTTACGGGACAAAACCTTTCGAAGTTACTATAGTTGATGCAGTAACTTAAAAAAAAAAGGTTTCATAGGGAGGAAATGGGTGGCAGGGGGCGATACATGCCCTTTGGTTGTGAATGTTGTCATGTATGAGGTGTGATGCACCGGTTGACACTGCCTGTCATCAGGTTGAACTAAATAACACATGTGATGCATGTGTTTCATAACTAGTTTCATAACCATCGTTATGCCCAAAAATTGATCGGGTATGGTTTTTTTATCAATACCCTATTCGAAACTTGTTCGGTATACAAATTTATTTCCATACTCGAACTTTCCGTGTTCGGGTTCCTTCCAAAAAGGAAAAATGAACTTTCGGGTCGGTTCTTGCCAGGTTTTCAAGTTCTGTTGTCAGGCTATTCGAACCTATTTCCAATACAATATTTTGTAGCATCATACGCATCTCATTTGTTGGACGCTAGTGTATCTATGTCTTTGTACAGAGAAAAGGGTGAGGCAATATACAACCCATGAAATATCTTAGGCAGCTCACATCTAAACAACATTCCTCTTTTACCAAAGGCAACCCCAGTCTAAAAGCCAACCCCCTTTTGCCTCTGTTGTACACGTGCAGACTGCTGCATACCGTTGACAGCTTACTCCATCGCCTGTTAACCCACCCCCGTCGGCCTCTCTTCTTTCTCCTCCTCCTCCTCCTCATTCTCTTCTTCTTCCTCCCTCCTCCTCCCCCTTGAAAATCACGACACTTAGACCACGACAGGCCGAATGCATATGAGAGGAGGAGGAGGAGGAAGAAGAAGAAGACGAGGAGGCAGCGATGGCGATGAGGTGTACAAATTCGGTAGCTCCAATATAACAATTAGAAGAAGAAGAAGAGGAGGAGGAGGAGGAGGAGCAAGAGCAGGAGCAGGAGCGATGCGACTAGTAAAGCAAGGAGGAGAGAAAGGGGGAGGCAAACCCATATGTAGGGTGCACTATCAAAATGGAGAGCATAGACTCAACAATTATATTCAATTTTAGCCCTGACCCAGACCTAGACCCGCTAACTTGTGTTGACCCAGACCTAGACCCAGACCCGCTAACTTATGTTGACCCAACCCGACCCGACACGACACGACGACCCATTTAGTAAATGGGTTTAACAGGTCGGGCCAGGCCAAGCCGTTTATTAGGTGGGTCAGGTATGGGTTTAAGGTTTTGACCCCTTTATTAAACGGGTCAGATTCGGGTTGGGTGTTTTGCCCTTATACTTATGTCTCAACCCGACCCTACCCGACCCATTGCCATCCCTAAATAAGGGGTTACTACTAAACCCGATATCTAGGATGGAGGGTTGAAAACTTGTATCTGGGATGCTCAGTTTAGTAGGAAGCAACATGCGATGGCTGCCTTTTTTGCTTGTGGGTTTGTACTATACCCGGAATCCTGAATTCCCGGTTTTAAACTCGATATCTTGGATGCCGAGTTTATCGCTGATGAAACATTAGTTTAGTTTTGATCAATAGTAATTTATTTAAATGTTTTTTAAACAGTATTAATTTGAACAAAGTCCTTTTTTTTTCTCTTTCTCTCTCTTCTTTTCCTTTCTTATATTTCTTCTCTTATCCCTAGGGGTGGCAATGGGCCGTGTCGGGTCTAGTTTCGTGTCGTGTCCAAAACCCCTAGACCCGGACCCGACCCGTTTAACTAATCGTGTCGAGATCCTAAATCCTTACCCGACCCGCTAGTAAACGGGTAGACCCGATAAGACCCGTTTACCACCCGGGTCTATTCAATTGACCCGATCCGACTCGACCCGACTTGACCCGAAAGACCCGCTTGTATTATATATTACAGTATCGGATTACGGGTAGACCCGACCCGACCTGACACGACCCGTTGAATACTAAACGGGTCTTCCCTGGTCTACCGTGTCCAGACCCTAAACCTGGGCCCGACCCGTTTATTAAGCGGGTCTATATTGTCGATCTGTTTACGACCCGAACCCGTTTAGCCCTGACCCAGACCCGCTAACTCTGTGTCGGGTCTGCCATGTTGGGTCCGAAATTGCCAGCCCTACTTATCCCCTAGTTTCCTTGAGCCTACCCTCTCCCGCCGTCTCTCTAGGATCCCCCCGCCGAGTCCGACGCGTACGGCAGCGCATCTCCACCCGCCGAGTCCGATAGCAGCCCTATTCGGCAGCTATCGCTCCTGGATTCGGAATCAAAGTCGACGTTCTTCCTCTTCTCTCGTCTTGCAAACCCTTTTTTTTTAAAAAAAAAACCCTCAAGAAATCATCTTCCAAAAATTTCTTTGGCTTTAATTTCTTGGGTTTTTACTGATTTTGTAGATGATGATGATACCCATCAAGGAAAAGGGATTAAAAAGGGATATCCACGATGACCACCTGATGAGCATTCTCTCTCGCCTACCTGTGAGGTCCCTTGTCAGATTCGGATCCGTCAGCAAGAACTGGCTCTCCCTTACCCGTGATCCATTTTTTATCCGCATGCATCACTCCAACATCATGCACGAGAAGAACCCGAACCCATCTTTTGCACAGTTGGCGCTGAAGGATTATTACGACGATCTGGAATCGTTCAATCTGACGGAAGATGATAAACTAGCGGTTTTGAATGGACTAGGAGGGATGGTTCAGATAAGAAAATCCCCCTCTAATGATATGAATTTCGGGATTGCCAAAACCATCGACGTCAAGGACACTACTACAAGTACAAATGGGATTTGGGAGAAAAAACACAACATGTTAGTCCCGCAGACCTCTCCTTATGCTGGAATTGTACGTGCTTTACATATAGAAATCCTCTGGGTTTCTAAGAAGAAGGTCTGGTTCTGCGGCCAATTCTGCGATTTGTATTGCTATGATGTGTTAGCCCGAACTTATTCCCGAGTAGTTTTTGGATGGGAGAAGCAACCACTGGAATGGGTAGGTGGATTTGTTGAGTCTATGCTCTCCATTGGGTTTTAATTGCCGATCGAGACAGAACATGTTAGTTTATCCCGGAATCATGGTTGTAACTTTTGTGGGTCTTGTTAGGGCGTTTCTGATCGATATTTGGGGCTTCTGTGAAAAACTATGACGAGTTTCTACTTGTGTTGTTGAAAAATTATCTCGCATCTTTCTTGTTGGAATCTGCTTGCTATCGTTTGCAAATTATGATTGGTAAGATTTAACCAATCATGTTTGATGTGTTGTGCTGCTATATACCATAGGGATGTGAAGCATTTGCTGGTTCTTTCATCATGATGGTTTATGTTTTAATGTGTTATCTAAGAAAAGCATTCAACTGCACGATAGACATATTAGTTCTTTTTTTAATATTGTTGACTGCTGTTGTATCAGCGGGTTTATTTTTTTTAATTTTTGATCATGATAAAACTCCACCCCTCCTCTACTCCTTTCTTTTTTTTTTTTTTTTACAGGAACTACGGGGGTTCTATTCATGGCGCCCCAGCCCAAAATCAGGATTCTGACTACAATTATTAATCAAATCCAAGTCAACTTGAACGATTGGGACAATACAGGAAGGAGTAGAGAATGAAGCAAACGACTCACATATCTGAAGTGCGTGCTTTGCCAGCTGGTCGGCACAACTATTATGGGTCCTACGAACATGGGAGAACACGCACCGGGAGAATTCCGAAGCCAACTTCCTGCAGTCAGATACAATACTCTGTATCCGCCATGGAGGGGACAGATCCCCATCCGACAGGAGGTGAATGAGGACTTGATTGTCCCCCTCCACAATTATTGAGGAGGCAGCGACTCTTTTAAGAGCTTGCAACCCATGAAGAATCGCTCGGGCCTCAATTTCTATGGGCTCACATGAATGAGAGATGGCACCCGCGGAGTACACATGTGCACCCGTACCGTCCCGAATAATGATACCAGTAGCCGCCATTGCATGATTCAAGGCGCCATCCACATTAACCTTTAACACACCCGGGTCTGGCGGAAGCCAGTGGGAGGGGTGCAGCTTCAACTCTTTGGACCGGGTAGAATGGAGCTGCTGGAAAAGAGCGTTGGAGGCAGTGAGAATGTCATGGGGTTTTGGAAGCACTCGTTCGAAAACCCAGCGGTTTCTCGCTTTCCAGATGTTCCACATGAGAAGCGAGCCATAGCTGAAGGCAAATTCCTGGGATTTATCCCTCTGAAATAACAGCTCAATCCATTGGGGGAGAGTGTTGTTGGAACCCTCCGTGATGATGTGAAGATGAGAGCCGAACCACACTGCCCGGGAGAAGGAACATTGGAATAGGATGTGTTCAATGGATTCGTCTGCACTGGAACAGATTGTACATCTGCTATCGATGAAAGATAAGCGATTTGCCAGGTTTCTAAAGGTGGGAATGCACCCCCGAAGAGCTCGCCAAATGAACATAATGGCCTTAGGGAGGCAGTCTTTAAACTTCCAAAGTCTGTTCCAGTCAAACTTGACGGTTGAGCTCGAGAAAGAAGCATCGTTGCTGCGAGAAAAAATGGCCCAATATGCAGATTTCACATTGAATTTGCCGTTAGAGGATGGAGTCCAAATGATACTATCAGATCCCGGCTCGGCAGCAAGATGAATAGCGAGGATGGCATTGACTTCCAATGCCCCCAAACCGCACTCCAGTAATTTCTCTGTGTGCCAATTACGGGATTCTTGATCGATAAATTCCGAAACCTGTATATTAAATCTTTCGGGCACATCACTCCGTATAGCAAACCCAGGTAATCTGGGGATCCACTGGTCACCGACCAGATTGATGGATTGCCCGTCGCCCACGTACCAGCATGTGAATGGCCGAATGAGATCCCGGCCCTTGAGGAGACTCTGCCAAACTTGGGATGATCCCTTCTTAGCATTGAGTGTCCAAATTTTTTTTTGATGGGATCCATACTTCTTTGAGAGAATCTGGACCCACAAATGATCGGGATGCGCCATAAAGTTCCAGGCCAGTTTCATAATCATTGCTTGATTTACCTTAACAAGATCCCGAATACCCAACCCCCCTTCCGATTTTGGCTGGAACATCTTGTTCCATCCCAATAAGTATAGATGTCGTTTATTGGGTTCAAACCCCCACCAGAAGTCTCTTTGGATGGCATGCAGCTTCTTGATGACCGATTGCGGAATGATCACTGAGGACATAAAATAATTCGGGATTGAGGAGAGAGACGATTTCAGGAGAATGGTTCTACCTGCATGAGAGAGGGTCTTAGCCTTCCATCCTTTGAGTTTGGATTTGAATCTGTCTTCGATAAAGGAAAAGGCTTTGGATTTGGATCGGCCGTAAAAGAGAGGAGAACCCAGATACAACTCTTGCTGAGACATGATGTGGACACCGATGCTGGAAGCAATAGCTTCATGACGGCTTCTGGCAACGTTGCGAGAGAAGGTAATCCTGGATTTATTGAAATTAACCAATTGGCCCGACCATTGACAGTACAGCTCCAATATAGAATTAATAGAATTGATTTCCTGATCTGATGCTCTGCCAAAGATGAACATGTCGTCAGCGTAAAATAGATGAGAGACAGAGAGTCCTTGCTTACCGATGCGAATGCCATGGATGAGCTTGCGGTTAACAGCATCCTGAATCAGACGGGAGAGGCCCTCAGAGCACAACAAAAACAAGTAAGGTGAGAGAGGGCAACCTTGACGCAGACCCCGATAAGCTGTGATATGGCCTTCCGGAGCTCCGTTGATAAGAACTGAGTAGGACACTCCCGAAATACAGGCGAGAATCAGCGAGCTAAATCTCCTGGAAAAACCCAGATGATTCAGGACCTGGAGGAGGAAGGGCCACTCCACTCTATCGTAAGCCTTAGCCATGTCGAGTTTTAGAGCAAAGTAACCTCTGCGGCCTGTGGTTTTCTTGATCTGTGCTAGAACTTCGTGGGCAATGATACTATTGTCTGATATGTTGCGGCCTGCAATAAAAGCACTCTGGGTATTGGAGATGCAGCGAGGAATGAATCTCTTCAACCTGTTGGCAATAATTTTGGCGCAGACTTTGTAGATCACATTGCACAGACTGATGGGACGAAAATCACCAGGGGTCTGAGCGGCTGTCTTTTTGGGGATGAGGGCTAAGAAAGTAGCGTTAACGTGAGGCGGAAGTATCTTGGTGATGAAGAAATTTTGAACTGCCTTGACAAGATCAGGCCCTACCACCGCCCACCCTTTCTTGAAGAAACCCGCCCTTAACCCATCTGGTCCCGGGGCCTTGAGATTGTTCATTGCGAAAATAACCCGCTTGATCTCCTCTGGTTCGGGAATAGTTGTCAACCAATCGTTATCCTCGCTGGAGATGACACTAACCAAGCCAAAATTATTGAGGTCAGCCACCGTAGGAGAGGAGGACACGAAGAGTTCCTTGAAGTAATCCACAAAAGCCCCATTGATCTCAGCCGGGTTAGACGACCATATATTCTGGGAGGTCATGATGCCCGAGATGCGATTCCGTCTTCTCCGATTTAGAGCAGCCAAATGATGGAACTTGGTATTTCTATCTCCGCTTGTGAGCCAATGATTTTTTGACCGTTGCCTCCAGTAAGTCGCCTCAAGATCCAAGAGGTACTGATGCTTTTGTCTGAGTCTAGATTCTGCCGCTAACCTTTCCGTCGAAGGTTCCATACTTTGGATCCGAGCTAAGTTCGATTCCACCGAACCTAGCTGGGACTTAATGTCCCCAAAAGTCCTCCTACTCCAGTCAAGCAAAGCTCGAGCCACCTTCTTGCAGTTCTTGTCCAAATCTGAGAGATTTACAATGGGGGGCAGATTGCACCAAGCCTCTTTAATCGTCGGGATGAACTCCGGATCCGAACTCCAGAATTCTTCAAACCTGAAAAAAAATTTCCTCCTAACTGGCGCCGGAAATAGTTCCAGGAGAATGGGAGAGTGGTCGCTCCCAAGTCTTGGTAGGTGCCAAACCCCCGCACGAGGATACCTGAGCCTCCAGTCAGAATTGGCCATAGCCCTGTCGAGTCTCTCCCGAATGAAGCTCGGGTAGTCCTGATAATTTGCCCACGTAAAAGCTGGGCCTTGGAACCCGAGGTCTATGAGACCTAGATTGTCCGAGAAATCTTTCAAATTTTTGCACATCTCCGGTGTGACTGGGGATCCTTCGTCTCGATCAGATGCCGAAAGCAAATCGTTGAAGTCCCCGATAATACATAGTGGAAGATTAAGGGGAGCCGCTGCTAGGTAGACCCGCTCCCAGACCGCCGGCCGGAATTGCCATTGGGGGTGCCCGTAGAAACCAATAAGCGTCCACGAGTGGGGATGTTGGTTGACTTCTGTAATTATAAAGTGCTCGCAGCTGTTAATCACTTTAATCGAGGTCTGGTTCGACCACGCCAGACAGAGGCCCCCTGCCTGTCCGACCGCTGGGACGTCAAAGTAGTAGCCGAAATTTAAGAATTCCTGAATCGCTTGCATCTTACTGGGGGAACTTTTGGTTTCAGACAGGAACAACACATCCGGTTTGGACCTGCCAAGGAGATTCTTCAGGCCTTGGATTGCAGGGGGACTCCCCAGACCCCTGCAATTCCAGCTTAGCAGTTTCATTTATCCAGTGGCAATAGCTCCTCGGCCATTGCCACCGTAGAACTCGTATCGAGGAAGAAAATATTACCTTCAGATGGGGGCAGATGTTTAAGTTTTTTCGGAGCGGGCCGCCCTTCTTTGCTAACCGCCGACTCTGGGGATCTTCTCCTTTTGATTACGGGCTTGGAGTCGGGGTGAACCCGTTTCTTGACTGGACCCCGCTTACGTGGCTGGCGAGAGAGGATCCTGGGAGTCCTTGATAGTGAAGTTTCCATCCTTGGCTCATGCATGCAATCAAGACCTGCCAGTGGAGCGTCGTTCTCTGAATGGCAACTCATCAACAACTTGCCTTCCTCGTCTCCTGTTATAGGGGCGGAGCTGGTTACACCCACCAGATCCGACCGAATGGGGAGCCTGCCAAACCTCCCCTTCTTTCCTAATCGGTTTGCATCGGTAGCCACGTCAGCCCTATCCTTGCCGACGTGCATGTTCGGGGTGGGTGAGTCGCCGCCGGGATGGGTTTGGGATGGAGGTGCTCTGAAAGCCGGCAAAGACAAACCATCGTCGGATTCATCGCCCGATAGGGTGGAGTTTTGGACAAAGGTCCGCTTGGGACGGAGAGCGTTAGGGGCGAATAGAGATTCTTTGTATCTCGGGGACAGAATGGCCTCCAACTCTCTGCGAGTATGTTCTTCAATATTCTCTTTCCCAAGATGAAAGAGCGCCCCGTCTCTCAAAGAACAGCTACGACTGGTATGCCCCAATAGCCCGCAGGTTTCACAGTACCTCGGCAACCTTTCATACTTCAGCCAGATCTCGATAGCTTTCCCATCATTCTTGAGGTCCACTACTACTTTCTCAATGAGTGGTTTATGAACATTAATGCGAACCTTGAATCTCGCAAAGGTAGTCCATTGCTTCTCCACCCCTACCTCCAGTGGCCTGAGCATTCCAATCTCTTTAGCTATGGTTTGCACCGACTCCCTGGTCATGTAACCCCTGGGAATCTTGAAAGCTTGGACCCAGATCTCAATCTCATCAAATGAGTACTCATGAGGTTGGAGATGATGAACGCATCTAGATAGAATCACCGCATCTCTGTTAAAGCACCACGGACCCTGCCTCCACACTTTCTCCAAGTTTTGCGGGGAATCAAATTCGAGGAGGAAAGACGAATCGTAGAATTCCGAGACCTTAACCGTTCCCATAGCTGACCACGCTTTCTGCAGGGATTCTTTGAGAAAAACCATTTTGATAGGCCTATCGGATAGGACCTTACCTATGAGCGAAGCTTCTACCGCCTCGTCCTTCCTCTTTTCGTTGTCGCCGAATGCCGTCGAACCAGCAATCTTAGTGTCTTTGAATTTTTGGAGTATGTCCTCAAGCTCTAGCGTCGCCATGGGTGGACAATCCCTGAAGGGGCGGGCAGTGGAAGGGTTAGGGCTTGTGAGGGGCGGCGGGGGGAGAATGGGGAGGGATAGAGATGACGACGGGCCGGGGGGGAGGGCTCAACCCCAAGGGGGAGAGGGGAAAGGAGGAGGGGAAGACTCACTCCGGAGAGCGAGGGGGAAAAAATGCTCCTCTACTCCTTTCAATATCGCCAACCCTTTTGTTCCACTCGTTCTCGAACCCTCGTTGTGCCGTTCATCTCCTTTATCGTATTTTTTGTGATTGATCGTCGTGAAATCAAAAGAGGGTGAAATGGGATAAGAGGCGCTTGGGGAGATCCCCCTCTTGCCCTCCGGTAAATCCAATCCCATGCACGGATTGATCCCCAACGACGATCATGAGGGAAAGATCACCGATCAAAAGGAGGAGGGAGGCGGAAATTTCAAAAGCAAGATCGCCGATGATGATGAGATCGGAGAAGACAGGGGGGAGGATCAGAAGCTGGGGGATGTGGGGGTCTCTAAGAGCTGCTATTCGGCCATCCAATTTTCCATCTTAATGGAGACATCCTGATGTGTCACCTAAGCACACCCTTCATTGGGCTTAGTGTGATTCACCGATCGGGGTTGGATAAAGAAGACGGTTGTACTCATCTACCATGTCAGGGGCAATAGGTGTTCAACAATATTAAAAAAAAAACCGCTTGTATAATAGGAGGGCTAAATAAAAAAAAAATCGACGCATCTACTCAATAGGTAGGTAAGACGTCTTTTAATGAAAACCCAACTTTTGTATCTCCTGAATCATTCTTGGATCGTCCTCATTCCGAAGAGAGAAGGCACTCGCTCCATCCGGGACTTCAGGCTGATTAGCCTGTCTAACCGCATTTACAAGGCAGTGGTGAAGATCATTTCATCCAGGATGGCCTCTTTGCTCCCAGACTTGGTCGGACACTCCCAATCATCTTCATCAAGGGCAGGAGCATCCTGGATAGCGTGGCAACCTCCCAGGAGGTCCTTCACTACCTTCACGAGGGACACGACGAGGCAGTGCTGCTAAAACCGGACTTCGAGAAGGCCTTCGATTGGCTTGGCTGGGGGTTCCTTCTCGAGAATCTTCGGCACAGGGGATTTCCTTCTACTTGGATAGCCTAGATCAGCGACTGCCTCTTCTCCTCCAGACTTTCGTGCTCATCAACGGGGAGGTGGGCAACTCCTATCTGATGCGCAGGGGAGTCAAGCAGGGATGCCCCTTGTCATCCTTCCTCTTCATCCTGGCGGTCGACATCTTCGACGCGGTGTTGAGACAGACGATCAACGTTGGACTCCTGCGAGGCATCAGATCGGAGAGCTGGGAGGTCTCTAACCTTCACTTCGCTGACAACACCCTGTTGTTCCTCAGGGCCGACCGGGGCCAGGCGATGATCCTTAGGCTCCTCTTGCAGTGTTTCAGGCTGGCTTTGGGGCTGAAGGTCAACTTCACGAAATCAGCTTTGTACTATCTAGGCGGGCAACAGGATCTTCCTCAAGACCTTTCACGTATCCTTGGCTGCGGCATCGGCTCACTTCCTTTTCACTACTTGGGCATTCCGTTATCAAACCGGCGCCTCCCCCGTAATGGTTGGCTCTAATTGATCCAGAGGTTGGAGGAGCGACTAGCCGGGTGGAAGAGAAACCTACTCTCGATCGATGGGCGTCTCACCCTAGTCAACTCCATTCTGTCGGCGATCCCGTCCTACAATCTCTCCTTCTACCATCTTCCGGCTTGGGTTATTAACCGGATTGACCGGATCCGTAGGAATTTCTTATGGAGAGGGACCTCAGACACGGGGTCTTATCCACTACTGGCTTGGGGTAGTGTCTGTAAGTCTAAGGAGCAAGGGGGCTGGGAGTCCTCAACCTGAGGGATTTCAATCTGGCGATGCTGGCGAAATGGTGGTGGAGGCTGCAAACGGGTACTGGTGACATCTGGAGGAGTGTGATTTCGGCGAGATACCTTCAAGAGATTCTCCCCTCTTCATTCTAGATCGCGAGTCTCCGGACCGATCTCGCCTTTCTGGAAGAGCATCTCCAAGGTCTCTTGGATTTATCGCTGCGGGTCCAGATTGGTCGTGGGGTCAGGGCTGAAGATTCGTTTCTGGGAAGATATATGGCTAGGGGAACTCCCGTTGCGAACGTTGTTCTCTGATCTCTACGCCCTAGCTCTTATTCGTCAAGCCTCAGTCCGGTCCCAGACCAGGGTTAGCGGAGGAGTCACTGTCTGGAGACCGAGGTTCTCAGGAACAGTCCCGTCGGATCTCACTCAGGACCACGATTAGCTGTTGGAGCTTCTGAGGGGGATCTCCTTCTCGGATTCGCCAGACCGTGCGGGTTGGCGTTGGACCAGCTCGGGGGTCTACACCGTTCGGAGCTGTTACACCTTTCTTAACTTCGGAGGGATCCCGTGCCCCCCGGCGAAGGCTATCTGGCGGTCCAGGTGCCCCCATAATACAAGAAACTTCATGCTCCTCGCGCTCCGGAACAAAATACTCACAAAGGTCAACCTTATGCGGCGGAATCATCCGGGGGTCTTTGACCCGTCTTGCGGCCTGTGCGGCAGGGAGGAGGAGAGTGCTGACCACCTGCTGATGGGTTGAGATTATTCGAGGGCCGTCTGGACCCACTTTAAGAATCGCCTGGGCCTCAGATAGATCCCGGATTCTGTGTCGGAACTGTGGAGTCGTTGGCGTCGCAGGCGCTTCAGGGGTCGGGACAGACGAGCTTGGGACTTGCTAGCCATAGGGATCTCGTGGTCCTTATGGCTGGAGCAGAATCGGTGGACTTTCGAGAGTCGCTCCTTGCCGGTGGACCGAACGATCATCTCGACGAAATCGCTGGTCCACCTCTGGGCGTCTTGCGCGTCAGAGGGAGAGAAAGCTTTTCTACTGCTCATTTGTACTAGCAATCCCTGAGCCGTAATTCTCACCCCCTTTCTTCTTAATAATAAACAGGTAGGGGTCCAGGCCGAACCCCCCCTCAACCTTCTGAGGGATTTCTTAAAAAAAAAAAACACTTTTGTATCTTTTCTTATCATTATATTTTTTATGATTTTTGTTTAAAAAAATTATTGCACATTAAATGATCTTATTTGTTGATGATATATTAAGTCACATTTTTCACAAGTCTACATTTTTACAGATCCCATATACAATAAGGGGTTACTACTAAACCCGATATCCAGGATGGAGGGTTTAAAACTTGTATCTGGGATGCTCAGTTTAGTAGGAAGGAACATGCCGAACTTATCGCTGTTGAAAAATTAGTTTAGTTTTGATCAATCGTAATTGATTTAAATATTTTTTAAATAGTATTAATTTGAACAAAGTACTTTTTTTTTTGTCTCTTTCTTCTTTTCCTTTCTTTTATTTCTTCTCCTATCCCTAGGGGTGGCAATGGGCCGTGTCGTGTCGGGTCTAGTTTGGTGTCGTGTCCAAAACCCCTAGACCCAGACTCGACCTGTTTAACTAATCGTGTCGAGATCCTAAACCCGTACCCGACCCGCTAGTAAACGGGTAGACACGATAAGACCTGGTAAGACCCGTTTACCACCCGGGTCTATTCAGTTGACCCGATCCGACCCAATCCGACTCGACCCGACCTGACCCGAAAGGCCCACTGGTATTATATATTACAATATCGGATTGCGAGTAGACCTGACCCGACCCGTTGAATACTAAATGGATCTTCCCGGGTCTACTGTGTCCAGACCCTAAACATGGACCCGACCCGTTTATTAAACGGGTCTATCGTGTCGACGTGTTTACGACCCGAACCCGTTTAGCCCTGACTCAGACCCGCTAACTTCGTGTCGAATCGTGTCGGGTGTGCGTTCCGTGTTGCGCGTTTTTTTTGGTAATCTTGGATGTGTGTGTGTTGTTCAGTTTCATGGTGTGTTTTGTGACCATCTCTTCGTTACCGAACGTTGTTTAAACGATTAGAAAGTTAACTTGCAATAGATTTTGTTTCATACTGTTAGTTTAATGACATTAGTCGAATGTTGTCTACTTGGTTCCATAGCTATCAAATCGGGCATTTTTTTGAAAAAAAACACGTATAAAACACGACCGATCCAAAGTCGTAGCAAACAGGAAAAAAATTCGTTTTTTTGAAAAAAAACGACCGTACGCGTTTTATACGCGTTTAAAACAGAAAAAACGCGTATAAAATACTCCGGGTTTGGTCCGGGTTTAAATTGGGTTCGTGTTTTATTTTGTTCGTGCTTAATAAATGCATATGCTATATATTTTGAACTTTTGATTACTTAATGTTGGAAAATGACATATATACATACTTGATATAATTTTTAAGAATTTTTTTTGTTTTTTCTGATGTTTTCACGTTTTTTTTTTTTCCCGCTTTTCCATTTTCGCCATATATTTCCAATTTTTTCTCTTGCCGTTTCTTTTTCGTTTTCCGACTTGGTAATTAGTATGAGGATTAGCTTTGAGTTGAAAAAAAGTTCCCAAAACAATTTGTGATATTGAGCTCAGCCTTTATATTCTTGATGTGCTTAATTTGTGAAAATATATTTTTAGCATCCACGATGAAATCACAAGTTAATACAGTGATTTTACTATAGCAACTACATTGATATCAATGTAGCAACCCGTGCCATTATTCCCATAAAAAAAAACGTGTCATATATACTCCTCCAGTCGGTCGACCCGATCGATGGGCCCAGTATGCATCACAGCCGCTTGTTGTCATTTGGAGTACGATTCCATTGTGTGATTCCATTGTGCGGCTGTGATGGGCAAGGGCCCACCGACGGGACCGACAGGGGGAGATCTGAACTCATAATAGAGTCTGACCACAAGACATTCAATTCATAATTTCTAAAGGCACAAGAAAATAAATTCTACATGCAGTTGATCGGGAAATAGAGAAGCAACATGCATGTGATCCCATGCACCTATAGCGATTCGAGCCAATCCATGTTTGCCACAAGACTGTTCAGTAGGCGCCCCCGGCCGAGAAAATTGTCAGCACATCCTGTAACACCTGAGGTGTTAAAATTTGAGAATAATAAAATCCTCCCAGGGCTCTTTTCGTCTTTTTACCGTCAGACTTTCTTGTTGGGCTTTTTCTAGAATAATGGGTCATAAACCCATGAGATGTTTTACGTTCACTTTTTTCTATATTTTCGAGCACGTCGTATTGGTGCGTCCCGTGCAAGGATCGGGTGTATGCGCAACTTGTTTCGGCAGCCCGGTAGTTAAAACCCTAGAATTTCGATAATCAGCCCACTGTCGGTATTGTTTGGTTTACCACAGGAGATTGGGTGATCAGATCATAGCAAGGCTGGATACGTTGGGTGAGGCTCTGAAAGAGCTTTTCAACGAGCCTGAGCGAGGGTCGATCCGACACCCGGACAATGAGTTATTGCTATTTTAAAATTTAGAGTATTTCCTTTATTGTGGGAGATCTGCAAGTCAGAAAAATATGTACCAAATGTCATTGTGTTTGTGTCGATGAGAACTTTCCAACGGATCCTTCCGTGCCCATTTCTGACCTCTGGTTTGTTACTTATGGCTGATTATTCTTTTCAGCCAGGTAAGTCGACGGTTTGCACTCGGGTTCCAACCGAGCACAGTTCAGGGCTCGGGACCAAGCCCGAGCAGCCATAGGACCTTTCTTCCAACCTTTTAGCTGGGTTTAGACCCCCTCGATCGCCCTCCCCGGTATTTAAAAATTTGAATTTCGGATGGGGAGGATATGGCAGGATTCGAGATGATAACAACCGGATCTTCCTGCCATAACCACCCCCTCCTTGTTAGGAAGGCCTTAACCAACCCAATCTCCCCAGCCCGATTTGCCATAACCGCAGCCCCCTCTCCCTTTTTACATGAACCGGGAGAGAGAGGCCGGGAGAGAACGAGAGAGAAATAAGAGAACGGGAGGAAAAGAGAGAGAGAAACAGAGAGAGAGAGAGAGACTAGAGAGAGAAAGGAGGGAGAGAAGAAGAAAGAGGTCAAGGGAGAAGAGAGAGGAGCAACTGCAGCCCCCTCCGATTACCTCTTCCAACCCTGACTCCAGCGTGCCATCACAGGTTAGATTCCTCCCATCTTCTCCTCCACCGCGACCCAAACACCAGTCACCACCATGGCTGCAACCCAAGCCCCCTCCACGCGCAGTCGAACCTCCAACCCGACCTCACCCTCTTCTCCTTTGCCCGCGGCCCACTCGGGTGGAGAACGCCACCGGAGATCCCACGATCGTCACCCCAAGCCACCGCCGGCATCACCCCAAGCCACCGCCGGCACCACCCCAAGCCACCGAAGCCGCACCCTCCACCACAAACCCCTCCGGCCAGGGTCTTTCCGGGCTCCGACGGCACACCGGCCACCTCCTCCCGCGCCTCCCCTATGAGGGTGATGCGGCAGAGACCGGCCGGGCACCGCCGGCGCACTCAAACCGGTCACCCCGCCGCCGGCGTCGCTCAAAAAACGTTGAGAAGAAACAGGGCATGGACCAATTTGTAATTAAAGATCTTTCCCAGGTCTTTTAGAAACTAGTAATACTGCAACCCGACCCGACTGCACTGCAACCCGACCCGACTGCACAGCAACCCGACCCGACTGCACAGCAACCTGACCCGCTTAAGTGCACAGCAGACCCGCAGACCCGGCCCAACAGTGAACCGGCCTGGTTCACCTGAACCAGACCCGTAAACTGTCTGGAATTGGTTCAGCCGTCACTTCTCCGTCCGATCTCGGAATCGAACGAAACCAGCGGCGTTTCGACCGGATCGAAGAGACCCACTTGTTGAACTAGAATTGGTACAGTAATTTTACTATCTAGGATCCCTTTTTAGCCATGGGCCCGATCTAGTCGGTGCACCGTGGTTTGACCACCAATTCTCCGTCCGATCTCGGAATTGGATGAAACCAGTGGCATCGTGCTCAGATCATTGATGTGGTGGTGCGCGCGGGCTTAGTGAACATTCCAAAACATACGATTTGTTTAAGCCTAAGGACAAAGGATAAAAATGCCCTTTACCATGCTTTAATTTTTATTTACATGCCACTCCCCTCTAAACTAAACCTAATATCTACAGGTCATGAGGTGAGCCCTAATCCGAATCCTAAAACCTATGATCTATAGGCCATATGATAAACCTTATACCGAATCATAAAAACTAAATTGAATCACCACCGCTGCTCGCCGGTGCTGCTTGCCGTTTCGCTGTTACTCATCCCTCCGTTGCTGCTCGTCGTTGTTGTTGTCGCTGCTGCTAGCCACGTCGAGGGGTGGGAGGAGGCGGAGGTCGCTATTGTTGTAGCCGGCACTGTTCGAGACAGAATAGGGGAAGGGGAGAAAGGGTGCGGGCAGTTTTAGGTTTATTAATTGAATTTGGGACCTTCCCTTAAAATGATCTTACGAGTGTCCTATTCATTAACCCGATCTTTTGTCTGGGACCTAACACCCATTTCCCCAAAAAAAAAAACCAGAGAAGGGAGAGAGAGAGAGAGAGAGAGAAGTTGGGGGGTGGGGATGAGAGAGAGGATCGGTAATATTTAGAGAGAGAGAGAGAGAGAGAGAGAGAGAGCACGGTCGGACATGTGGGTGAGAGCAATTAAGGAAACGCTTGATCGCACCCTTTCAATGAATCACATCCCTCTATTTTTACCATTAATCACAATCACCTATCGATTAGACGGATCGAACTTAATCACGTATTTATCGAACGATTCGACATAAATATACGTTTATCTCCCGATATCCCTTATTATATTTTATTATTAATATTATTTGGTACATCATATGGGTTATTACTTAAACTAGTAAGAAACCCGGGCAATGCCCAAATGTGCTTGATGCACATTATTTGGCAAAGACGATATCGCAACTGTTCGAAGAAGTGTGAAATCTGAAGTGAGTGTGATTCACTTGTTAAAGAGAGAGATTAACATCAAATGACCATTAAATGCCATTGAATGAAAGTTTATCATCTCTATGGTAGGTTTTCAAATGGATTTAAAAGAGAGCCGTGTTCACACACGGAAGAAGAATTCTACCTCTTTAAAAGACATCCACGTGTCACTACAAGGGAGAGAGGCTTCCATTTTAGTATAGATATATAAATGGCCGGGAAGTTCATATGAACGAGGGTTCGGAGGACAGAAGGTAAGGAACTACCCCAGAAAACCACCCTCTCCAGCCAACCGTGCCTCTAGTGTCAGGCAGTGGGAAACTGAGTTAGCTATACGTAGGATCCATTGTATTATCACCTACTCTATTTGTCGTCAGAGGTGCTGATAGGACAGAAGTAAGGGGGTTAATCTCGCATCCCAGATACTTCCCCAACACCAGTGCATACCGCATTTGGGTTGCTTCCGTCATCACGACCACCTTCCCATAATTCCGTTGGTGCAACTCCTCGAAGGCCCCTTTTTACGTCTTGAGTTCCACATGAAGGGAGGATGCTACCTGGCAGATGAAAAACCCCGCAGCCACCAACACCCCTCATGTTGTAGAAAAGACCCACGCGCCGCTAGCCACTTCTCTGCTCGACCGAAAGGCCTCATCCGTACAAACCAAAAATTTCGCCATAGGGCTACCATCTGGATCACCCCGCCGTCTCACTTCAGCCTGAACAAACCTCCGCAGCTCTCCAAGACACATGCAAACGGTTTCTGCTTTCCACCATTCTTGTCCTAATCATTCTCTCTTCCTACCTTACTATAGCATTATTTTAGTTAGTTCTTTATCCTTATCCTTTCCCCTGTCTACTATGGCTAAAATGTTGTAATTAGCTCTTTAATCTTATCCTCGCACCTTCGTACTATGACATTTATAATCTATATTCAGATGGGTCAATATTTTCAATCGGAAGATAGACAACCGTCTTTCATACCTTTTTTTTACCACCCCCCTGTGAAGCCTTGGTGAAACATTGTGGGGAGTGGTACGAGAAAAATAAGTGATCCCATAAGGTATCTCGTACCGTAAGGTGGAGGCAGCGATGCATCAAGCACCATCGGTTCAGGTTGAGTGACATTCACCTGTCTGGATGCATTCCATCGGATGGCTCTAATGCATAAGGCCCGCCGCCTTACGATACAAGATCCCTTGTGGGATCATTTCTCTATGGAAAAATGCTACTCTGCCAACTTTCCTTTTGCCTATTTTGGCGGGGTACACTTGCAGACGTCCGTTGCACCCAATCCTGACCGATAAATCCCAATCAGCCCCAACCGGCATGCCAAAGTCCCACAATGAACATGTTACGAGACAAAACCTTTCGAAGTTACTATAGCTGATGCAGTAACTTAAAAAAAAAAAGGTTTCATAGGGAGGAAATGGGTGGTAGGGGGCGATACATGCCCTTTGGTTGTGAATGTTATCATGTATGAGGTGTGATGCACCGGTTGACACTGCCTGCCATAAGGTTGAGCTAAATAACACATGTGATGCATGTGTTTCATAACTAGTTTCATAACCATCCTTATGCCCAAAAATTGATTGGGTATGGTTTTTTTATCAATACCCTAGTCGAAACTTGTTCGGTATACAAATTTATTTCCATACTCGAACTTTCCGTGTTCGGGTTCGTTCCAAAAAGGAAAAATGAACTTTCAGGTCGGGTTCTGGCCAGGTTTTCAAGTTCTGTTGCCAGGCTATTCGAACCTATTTCCAATACAATATTTTGTAGCATCATACGCATCTCATTTGTTGGACGCTAGCGTATCTCTGTCTCCATACAGAGAAAAGGGTGACCCAACCCGACCCGGTAACTTATGTTGACCCAGACCCAGACCCGCTAACTTATGTTGACCCAACCCGACCCGACACGACACGACACGACGACCCATTTAGTAAATGGGTTTAACGGGTCGGGTCGGGCCAACCCGTTTATTAGGCGGGTCGGGTATGGGTTTAAGTTTTTGACCCCTTTATTAAACGGGTCGGATTCGGGTTGGATGTTTTGCCCTTATACTCATGTCTCGACCCGACCCGACCCATTGACATCCCTAAAGTTTTTACTACTAAACCCGATATCTATACCGGGAAGCAACATGAGATGGCTGCCTTTTTTGCTTGTGGGTTTTTACTATACCGGGAATCCTGAATTCCCGGTTTTAAACTCGGAATCCTGAATTTCGGGTTTCTCCCCCACCGCCCTACTTATCCCCTAGTTTCCTTAAGCCTACCCGGCCTCTCCCGCCGTCTCTCTAGGATCCCCTTGTTCCAGGAGTCTCCGTTTCTCCCCCTCCGCCGAATCAAAGTCGACGTTCTTCCTCTTCTCTCGTCGTCTTGCAAACCCTTTTTAAAAAAAAAAAAAAAAAAACCCTCAAGAAATCATCTTTCAAAATTTTCTTTGGCTTTAATTTCTTGGGTTTTTACTGATTTTGTAGATGATGATGATACCCATCAAGGAAAAGGGATTAAAAAGGGATATCCACGATGACCACCTGATGAGCATGCTCTCT
The DNA here is from genome assembly GCA_947650365.1 of Chamaelirium japonicum. Taxonomy (NCBI): domain Eukaryota; kingdom Viridiplantae; phylum Streptophyta; class Magnoliopsida; order Liliales; family Melanthiaceae; genus Chamaelirium; species Chamaelirium japonicum. The sequence continues at coordinate 95,512,743 of OX393549.1, read as the reverse complement.
CGCCTACCTGTGAGGTCCTTTGTAAGATTCGGATCCGTCAGCAAGAAGTGGCTCTCCCTTACCCGTGATCCATTTTTTATGCATCACCTGATGAGCATTCTCTCTCGCCTACCTGTGAGGTCCCTTGTAAGATTCGGATCCGTCAGCAAGAAGTGGCTCTCCGTTACCCGTGATCCATTGTTTATCCGCATGCATCACTCCCACATCATGCACGAGAAGAACCCGAACCCATCTTTTGCACAGTTGGCGCTGAAGGATTACTACGACCGTCTGGAATCGTTCAATCTGACGAAAGATGATGAAGAACCGGTTTTGAATGGACTAGGAGGGATGGTTCAGATAAGAAAATCCCCCTCTAATGATATGAATTTCGGGATCGCCAAACTCATCGACGTCAAAGAATTCATAATCAGACGAGGAAGCACGTCACCCCCTCACACTTACCACTCAGCCCTTCGCCCCTGCTGCGGCCTTCTCGGCTTCCAATCCGAAACACATGTCCTGGTGGTGAACCCTACCACTCAAGAGCTGAAGCATGTTTTTTTCGACGATTGGGAAGAGGATGATGTTACGGGTTTTGTCAACTTCGGGTTCGATCCAGCGGCGATGAAGTTTAAATTGGTGCTACTGGTCCTCACCAAGAGTGGTATAAACAGGTGTGATGTGCTCAGGCTAGAATCATCCTCATCTTCTTCTTCAGAGTGGGAAACAGTTGATATCAGCACCCGCAAAATTTATGATATCACCGCATGCATCGACGGGATATTGTACTTTTTGGCCTATGAAGAAAACACACTACTGATTGTGCGGTTTGATCTGAGCCGTGAAGCCTTCGACACTGAAGGGGTCCTAGTTCCGTTGCAATCCGAAACCGGGGAATATCACCAACTGCACGAACTAGAAGGATGCCTCTGTCTTACTTTTATGTACCATGTCGAACAGTCTGCCTTCGTGGATATCTGGGTTCTCAAGGACACTACTACCAGTACCAATGGGATTTGGGAGAAAAAACACAGCATGTTAGTCCCGCAAACCCCAACCCCTCCTTATGCTCGAATTGTACCTTTACATATAGAAATCCTCTGGGTTTCTAAGAAGAAAGTCTGGTTCTGCCGCCAATTCTGCCATTTGTATTGCTATGATGTGTTAGCCCGAACTTATTCCCGAGTACTTTTTGGATGGGAGAAGCGACGACTGGAATGGGTAGGTGGATTTGTTGAGTCTATGCTCTCCATTGGGTTTTAATTGCCGATCGAGACAGAACATGTTAATTAGTTTATCCCGGAATCATGGTTGTAACTTTTGTGGGTCTTGTTAGGGCGTTTCTGATCGATATTTGGGGCTTCTATGAAAAACTATGACGAGTTTCTTTTTGAATCAGTCTGATAATGTTGTCATACAATCTACTTGTGTTGTTGAAAAATTATCTCGCATCTTTCTTGTTGAAATCTGCTTGTTACAGTTCTATTGGGTTTTTGTAATATCGTTTGCAAGTCATGTGCTCATGTGGAGGTAAAAGGACAGAGAGACATGTAGGTTGGAATATGAGGGTGGCTAACCATAGTAGCAAAATGTTGATAAATCTGAATGAAATATGGCATGTAAGGCATAAATCCAAGTAAACATGAATATTTTATCCACAAAGAAAACACAAAATCTATTTCCACCATCAGAGACAACGAGGACGGAAGCCCAAACCTCTGAATATACCAATACACAAAGGAAAATAAAAATAAACTCACTAGGCCTAAAAAGGAGGGCGGACTATTTTGCCAATTTATAGTCCGTACAAGAGGATAACATAGAGGGAGATATTTCTTGCCTTACTAGTCGACAGGGAATCTCGGGGCGTGGGCTGTCCTCCCGTAATTGTCGCCAAACCAAGATTTTCGAGCGTAACTACTGAATTATTTTTGTGCGTGACTTTCGTGTCAAATCTTTGCGTGAATGTTGGAGTTGCTCTGGGGCAAATTCCCTACTGATTTATTTGCATCTTGGCAAGTCAAGTCTCACAAGTCGACTGGCCGGTCGACTGCTGCTGAGTTGCAGGGTCGGTCGATTGCTGCTGAGTTACGTGGCCGATCAACTCCTGCTGAGTTGCGTGGCCGGTCAACTCCCACTGAGTTGCAGGGTCGACCAACTACTGCTGAGTTGCGGGATCGATCGACTGCTGCTAAATTACAGGGTCGACCGACTGCTGTTGAGTTTCAGGGTCGACCAACTGCTACTGAGTTGCGGGGTCGACCAACTACCACTGAGTTGCACGGCCAGTTGACTCCCACTGATCGAGAACTCAGCAACAGTGGTCGACCCATACGAATCGACCGGCCAGTTGCTCGTGTGAAGATAAAAGGACAAAGAGACATGTAGGTGAGAATAATCGGCCGGTTGACTCTTGATCACATTTGTATCCCTGTGGTTAACCCTACTGTTTCCCTCCCGGTCGGTCACATGGTCAAATTTCGGGCTTGTCTGACTCCGTGTGGAGTATAAAACTATAAATATACGGTGTGGTGCACCTATGGGCAGAAACAAGGCTCGGTCTTTGTCAAGCCTTGTAGTACTCCTACAGTCGGCAGGTTTTGAACCATACGTGGTCTTTTTGTACTGTAGCACTCACTAGCGCCGCTTAAAATCATAGTAACAAATTTGGCGCTCCAAAACCATTCGGCAAGGGGGCCAAATTTGGACTTCGGAAAAAATCCAAAAAGTTCGGAATGAGTTAGGCAAAAGTTCAAAATGATGTATCATTAAAAATAAGGGTAATGTGTCTACAGTCCCTTACAACATATCGATGGGATGAAAATGACGGACAGAAGATGAGTTTAGCCTAAGGTTCCTAGACAACAAATTGGTTTAGTGAAAAGGACTGCCAAACTCCAAAATGCCCCTCTTTGCCTGTCTTTCTCCGATCTCTCTCGACCAGTCGTGGCCGATGCAGGTGCAAGCAGCCATGGCCGAGGTAGGCATGAGCAGCGGAGGTAGCGACAACGATGGCAGCAGATGCGAGTTGTAGCTGTTTGCCGCCGTCGGGGCGGCATGAGCAGCAGAGGTGGTACTGCGGTGGTGGCGGCATCAAGCGCAAGTTGCAGCTGCTCGTCGTTGTCGCCGGGTCGGTGGTGAGCAACAGAGACAAGAAATCATGGGGGGAAGTAAGGATCAGCTTAGGATTATGTTTAGGATTTCTAGATCTAGGGTTCATCCAATGTTCTAAAAATCTTAGGGTTTAGGACTGAGTTTAGGTTTAGGTTTAGGTAGGAGTGGCATGAAACCTAAATTTGAAGTACAGTGAGATATTTTCATCCTGATAATATGACTTTCCTTTAGGCTATTTGATCTTTTGACCAGGGACCTATCACTAAGTCCCCCTTAAAATATTATAATACACTTATAATTTTGTATTAATGAATATAAAAATATATATTTATAATTAAAATAAAACAAACATTTCATAAAAACTAGGTATATTTGTGAATTATTCATGAATAATTCAGGACTTATTCGGACACAACTTAAGACGCAGAATAATTCGCTTGTCTTTAAGTTCGTGAGTTATTCATAAATTTTTTAAAATTCGGAGAGCATTGCTTCAATGCTTTAAATGAACCAATCAAAAGCTCTAACAAAAAAAAGTTGCTCTACCATTTAACCCCTCCAAGCCATCACCAAGCATCAGGCACAGAAATATGATGGGTGAGCCACAATGAGCTCAGTCCCAATAACATAGGGTTGCTCCAGTTCATCAGGCATCACGCCCGCAGCCGAGGTGAAAATACTTCGAACATTGCAGAAAAAAAAAAGTTCAATAATACTGCCTTATACACGAGAAGAACAGCGGAGCTAATGCCCACTGCTCGACGCATCAGGACATTATTCTAGAACTCGGAAATAAAGAGCAACCTTGGTCCGATGGAGCTCAAGCCTCGTCGTCTCCCGTCAACGCGAGAAGCAGCTTCTCATAATCTCCATTTGTGTCCTTTTTAATGGCGCGGCCCAGCGGCACGCTGTTTCGCCTGTAGTAGAGGTCCTTTATCACTTTCATATCCACCTCAGCACGTGTTGTTATTACCCGAGTAAGGGCACCCTCGTCCGTCCCCATCTTGTTGACGGCTGATCGAATGACCTTCTCGAAGTACTTTTCAGGGCAAGTGATGCATTTCGTGACGGCCCTCAGCGCAGAGAGGAACTCGTCCTTGGGATCAAACTTCAAATCCTGAGGTGCCAAGTCACAAATATTTGAGACTTGACAAGCATCATCTCTTCAAGACCCGGGCATGAAACAGAAAGACCATATAAAAGAGTTTTAGGAGAGTGGATTTGAGTTTCCTTTTGTACCTTGTTGATGGGGTTACCAAACTCATTGTTGTAGTCGTTGAAGGTCGCGAGGAGTTGCGCTTTGCTCCTTGTAGTGAGGATCCTAATGAGCTCTTCATGGTTGTAGGCCTTCTCCGCAATCTTTTCATGCAGTATCTTAGCCTCTGATTTCGCCAATGTTGGGTTAACTTCAACCCCCTCGTAGCGGTACGAGCTTACAAGTGGCACAATAAGCTGGAAACATAATAAACATTATGATCGCACATTGATTTGTTCTTTTTCGTTTCCCCCCTCGATCAGTATGACGAAGTAGTGGAAAGCAAACAGGAATCAAGTGGAGCAGACAAAGACAATATTGATGACAATATACTTTTCAATGAATATGTTGGTATAAATTTTGGTTTTGATGGTATTTGCAACTACTTAAGATTTCAGTAGTTTCCAAGCAAACATCCTATGTATGATTTATGAAAAGGTAGAACAACATGCATGATTTCCTTTCAATCTTCATACTAAAATTGTACATGTGAACTAAACCTACAATAACCATTCTAGTAACTACTTGCATGCAGGACCAGCTCGATAACAGTTGAGGCCTAAACAAAAAATTCTAACAAGATATTTATATAGATAAAATTAATCAAATATCTATATAAGTAACAAGTTTTTATTTTATAGGGTTCCTTAGATTTTTATTTTGTATGGAGCATTGGACTATTTCAGTAGGCTGGGGCCTTTTTTTCTTATCGGGCCCTCGGCTATTTAAGTAGCTTTGGACCTTGAGGGCCTTGTTTTCATATTAGGCCTTAGAAGACTGCTTTAGTAGTCTTATGGTCGAGTTGGCCCTACTTGCATGAGTATAGTAGGTGTGTTTCTGGATGAGTACGACGTTTTCTCATTGAAATGTTCGATGTCTAAGGAGGTGTTTGCTTAGAGCCTCCAAAATTTTCATGATTTGGGGGTTGTATGTACAATCACTCATTATTCATAATAATTATTAAAATAAAAAAGGAAATTTAGATTAGGATAGATTACAACAATACTGAAGTTTGAAACGTATAGAAGCCATTATGGTATTGTTTGGATCATGTACAAATAGGGGTGGGTTTCTATTTGCACAGGGCCAAACATAAATTTTTGTTGGTTGTTGCTTTTTTAGGTGTGCAACCAGTTGTACAAGCACAACATGTGTTGATAGCTGGGCTTTTGAAATCTCGGCTCACCCCCTGAACAAATAAAACCCGCTACTTGTTTGCACAGCCGAACCCCACGTGAGAAATCCTAGCGACCACGTTCTGTGAAAAAAAAACACCGCGTACATCTTCCCATGAGAAAACTCCTCCCCCTTCCCGTGCGACATACCACCTCTGAATGATGTCTCCTTGGTCTGCCCAACCATCTCTAGCACGGTGCAATCCTCTTGACCTTTTCCCTATCATCTCCTTCATAAATCTTTGATTTCCTCGAGACTGATCTCCGATCTCTCCGTCACCAATATCAGATATGTCTTCCACGAAATCGGTCGGTCATCTATTCCATTGTTCTCAAACTCGGTAAAACTCAGCCGAGTCAGACCAAGTTTACTCGAGTCGGCTGACTTTCAAGTCGAGTCTAAGTTTTGAGTTTTTGAACACTGATCTATTCCATCCTCTATCGCAATACCCTTTGCAATCCCACAATCATGGTTGTAACTTTTGTGGGTCTTGTTAGGGCGTTTCTGATATTTGGGGGTTCTGTGAAAAACTATGACGAGTTTCTTTTTGAATCAATATGATAATGTTGTCATGCAATCTGCTTGTGTTGTTGAAAAATTATCTCGCATTTTCTTGTTGAAATCTACATGTTACAGTTCTATTGGGTTTTTGTAATGTCGTTTGCAAATTATGATTGGTAAGGTTTAACCAATCATGTTTGATGTGTTGTGCTGTTATATACCATAGGGTTTGATGTGTTGTGCTGCCATATACCATAGGGATGTGAAACATTAGCTGGTTATTATAAAAGAGTAATGATCCCATCAGGTGTTCTCTATCTTTATTGGTTTCAACTTCGGGTATTGTTAGAAAATTATATTGGGGTGTGGTTTGCTTGTTGAAAAACCCCCATAAAAATTACATCAATTGTAGTTGAATCGGTCCAACAATAGTGTCATCATAGAGGTGAATTTTCTTCTCAAAAGTAATCCTATGCAATGTTCAAGATGGCTTGGAAATTTTCTGTTTTCTATTTCTATTTTCATGGATGTTTATTTGATTTGTATTTCCTACACCAGCCACACTTGTCCATTCTTATATGCACAAGAGACAGATCCAAAAATGGAAAAGGAAGTGTGTGATTTTTGAGGGGGTATGATTTATGATTTGTAAGGTTACAAGCAAATAGATCATTTGTGATTTGTGAGGGTTGTAATTTGGGATATCTAATTCGTTGATCTACATACAAATATGGGTTATGATTTGTGGCTTTTTATTATTATTTGGTGATTTTGATCTTAGTTCATTAGGGATTTTTTTGATCCTTTTGATTCACAAATTGTATTTGAAATAGTTGTAGAAATGGAGGTGCTTCTATGTTACAAAAAAATAATGAAATGATAGTTGAACCTATTAAGAATGATTACCATGCTTGTTCAGATGAGTACGGTTGCACACATCAACACGTGAGAAGAGGAATCTTTTGTGGACAGTGAGCATGAGCGATTTCTTCATTGAAAATATGATGGATCAGTGTATCAAGGGTTGGAGGGTAGAAGGTGGGTTTACTACGAGCTTGTGATTAGCTTCCAAGAGAAATACCCTCACTTGGGATTGAAGAAGAAGAAACTTCGAAGTTGGCTTTGCCAATTGAAAAAAAATTACTCTGTTGTTAAACAAATGATGGATCAAAGTAGATTCGGATGGAATTCAAACATAAACACCATTGAAGTTAGTAAGGAGGTCCGGGAGCCTTATGTGCTGGTAAATTAAATGTTATATTTCAATCATTATCATATAATTGGATTTTACAATATGCTAATGACATGATGCACATCCAGGCCCACTAGAAGCCAAGGCATACATGTATTTCGAATACGGGGAGAATGAGAAGTTGGTGATGATCTTTGAAGACACTGTAGCTAACGGAAGGGATGGTCATACATTGGAAGATCTAGATACCAATATTGAGAACATACATGTCACCAACGTAGATCAGACACAGTCTCTACCACACTTATTCAGCCTATATGATGATGTGACCGAGTCATCATCCACAAAGGCACCACCAATAAGCGAAGGTCGGCGAAAGAAGTCACGCCATGAGGATTTGAACACCCGTGATCCTCAAGCCCGGCGTTCTGCGACGGATGGTCTTTTAAAAGCTGTTTTTGACATTGCCACAGCCATTCGTGAAAAATACAAGCCAGATCCTCTTCTTGTCCAGTGTAAGCAGGCTCTAGGAGAATTAGGGGAACTTGATGATGAGATCTACATAGTAGCTCTTGACCAATTCATCGATAGACGTGTTGCATCTGCTTTCTTGGCATGTCGAGCGCAAACAAGGGGTTTATGGCTTCAAAAAATACTAAAAAAAGTTGGTGTTTTTGGATGTCGAGCTTTGTTGAAAGCAATCTAGGGAACTCTACTTCTTTTTCAGCATGTTTGTCTTCGTATGATGATGTATAAGACCAATATGTGGTTTGACTATTCGTGGTTTGGTTCCATACTGTACATGTTATGTTTTTAAAGTACTATTGATTGTTTATTTTCATTGGCACATTCCATGTCATATTTGATATTATTAAGTGCTCTTCTCATTATGTTTTTCTTGAATTGAACTTGTTTGAATTTCCTTGTTCTTTGGCTTGAATTGGTGATTTTGAGCCATGAGATATAACTGCAAGAAAGCTTCTTAAGCTTCAGCTGAGTTTGGTGTTTACATTATATAGATTGAAGGGTACCGACCAATGTTGCCTTTGTGTGTCACCATTGGAATAGTGACACAAAGGGGATAGACAAGCCATGAATCTAGTTTGCTGCACATTTATTGTAAGACCAATCCCATAATTGTATTCTAATCTATAGAGGTGATTGATATAGAAAGTGATAATGATCCCAAGATCCAAGCCTTAGTTTCCTTTGGTTGGGCAAGTTGTAGTGACAAATTGTTGCACATTTACACTTATATAAACCAATTGAAGCATCAGTTTTTATCCATTCACAATTATATTATCCATTCAACTTCAAGTAGTATATAGGTTCACATGGTTCACATTTAATTTATCCATCCAATCTTAAACCTGGGTATGAAGTGATGTTCTATTTCTTAATTTTCTTCTATTTGTATATTGGGTTTGAAATTTGAAGTGCTGTTGACTTTAAGGAGTTCTACATCTTTACAAAGAGAGAAATGGAGACTTTGACATCAATTTTAGTGACTGATGTATAGAGATCAAAATAACGGGTCTCTAAATTTCCTTGTTCTTTGTCTTGAAATGAATAAATCATTAGAGGTTGTTATTTGGCTTAAACTTGTTAATCTCTTTTCCTCAAGCTCCCTCTTGGCTGCTAGTGAAAGAAGTTGGAATTGAAATTGAACCAGTCCTTTATGTTTTCAATATTGCCTTTGTGAGATTACCAAAAAAATATGCTGCCTTTGTCTCACCATTGGAATAGTGCTAAATTAGGCACCAATGCTATGATGTGCAAAGTGGTAAAAAAGTTTTTTTTTTATTCCATTTTACCACAATGTTCTGTACATATGAGGTTCAAGATGGGTCTAGTTAAGTGCAAATGGTTTCTCTTGCTCCTTTTCTTGGAGTAATTTGTTCAGTTCAATAAATCGATGAATGGAATTGATTTATGTTCAACCATCTAGTGAGTACTGTGTAGATCTTTGTTATTGACAGTATGAAGCATGGGGTGTTGATAGAACAAAGTGAGTAGGGTGACATGGATTTAACACTGCCACATCTTTTATTTTTAGCTTTGATGCATTCGTCCACCTGCTCTTGCCTATAACCATTTTCCTGTGCTATCAGGCAGTTACATACAACACAGATCATTGATGGTGGGGTTTTAATCTCATGATTCCACCTTGATATCTAAAGTTCTGTACTTCTTTTTTCTATGATATGTTGTCAGCTTTTATGTGAAGGGAGCACTGAATTTGATGATAAATGGGGCCTTCTCCAAGGGGATTTTTTTTTAAGATTTAAAGAACTGAATGGAACCAACAAACCTTCTTCCTAACTTATAAATATAGTGGAAATCAACAGCAGTAGTGGATCCCCCAGACTTCATAGGATGCAATGTGCATAACTTGCCTCTGACCTTAGTGGTATAGAAGTTCTACTTCAGTACTAAACTCACTGCCCACAACTGGATGTGCAATATGCATCACTATGATTTCATAAAGTGATTTATTAATTGGACTAGTGTGATGATTCCCCTATATTGCTAATCATTGGTAGAGGATATCTAGCTTTGTTTGACTATCTATTAATTTGTTTTTTTGTACTATGCATGCTATTTATTTTGATTGTCGAAATATGAGAAAATGTATGACATGAAGACATCACATTTGTCAAGTTATCGGGTTGCAAGGACTATTATTAAGATGGATGACAAAGATATGAATATGGTTGATAGAGACATAAACCATGACAAAGATATGAATATGGCTAATCATGCATTGGATAGACGGTATGCAAAGTTTGACAATAATTTTAATTGTTGGAATACTATATTGAGCCATTATACAATGGATGGTCCATATGCTTCTCAAATGGTAATTCAAGCCGTTGAAATGGCTAACCATATATTGGATGGACGGTATGCAAATAATGTTTTAAAAACCAGCCCAAGCAGCCGCCTAGGCGCTAGGCAGCCCCCCACCGCCCAGCTAATCCCCTAGGCGCTGCAGAAAAGCGGCCAAGTTCCCAGGCGGAGCTAGATGAGGCAAGGCGGCTGCCTAGGCGCGACGGCCCCCCACTGTCCAGCTGAGCCCCTAGGCGCTACAGAAAAACGGCCAAGCTCCCAGACAAGCTAGGCGAGGCAAGGCGGTTGCCTAGGGGGGCTGAGACGGACTCAAGTGGGCTGGTTGACAATATTAACAACTTTCTAATCTTTTCTATAGATTCATACAAAGAATCTAGGCGGGCTAATCCAACCGGGCTCAAGCGGGCTGGTTGACAATATTATATATTATATATATAATATCAAAATAATAATTAAAAAAATTTAAAAAAATCCAAAACGCCTAGACGCTAGGTGACCCCCTACCGCCCGACTAACATCTAACGCTTTTTAGAACCTTGTATGCAAAGTTCGAAAGTAATTGCACATGCTAAATTGGTTGTATTGAATTATATAATGGGTGGTCCATATGATATTCGTGTAAATTGTGATCCAAGCTATTGAAATGGCTAATCATATATTGGATAGATAATATGCAAAGTTTGAAAGCAATCTGACATGCTAAAGTGGCTATATTAAGCCGGTATAAAATGGATGGTCCATATGATAGTCGTGTAAATGATAATCTAAGCCGTTGAAATTACTAATCATGCCTTAGATAGACAGTGTGCAAAGTTTGAAAGTAATCCAACTTGCTAAAAGGGTTATATTGAGCCGTTATATAATGGGTGGTTCATATGATTCTTGTGCAAATAGAAGTGCATGTTAAAAAGACAAGAAATTGCAAACAAAACCATTGTACATTATGAATAAATGACAATAAAATGTGCAAGTATGAGAACATCTCCAACGGGCCTTCATCCCTTCATTTTGAAGGTGGGAACAACTCCAACCGGCCTTTATTCCCACCTTCAAAATGAAGGAAGGGGGGTTTGGGCTTTCATATTTGAAGGGTGAAATTTGGCCTTCAAAACACTGTTGACAATGTAAAAGGACAAGTTTGGAATAATTTATATGTTTTAAGGATGAAGTTTTAACTACAGAGGACAAGTTTGAAGGATGACCGGTTGGGGTCCCAAAGCCTTGAAAACAGCATATTCTTTCTTTATTCCTTTGGTCGGCCTTCAAATTGAAGGCAACGTTTGGAGTTGCTCCGAACATGCGCTTCTTTGCATATGCATTACAACAATGCATATGCAAAGGAAAGCATGCCATACATTCGCAACATCCAAACAAACCCGTAGAGAAGCACATTTCAACAAATGACCAAGGTTCTATTTCTTTCACCCCTCTCAAAGCAGAACAAAAGCAACTAACGTCCTACGTACATCATAATTATTCACCACAAGGTGGACACAATGCAATAATTAACTTGAAGACTTGCTCAAACATTTTCTTGAAAAGTTATGGTATCTCATGGCCTTTGAAAATCCCGTACTTAATTCATCATATATTTTTTAACAAAATACCGACAATTTCTTTTACGCATCCCTCTTTTATTCGCACAATTCGGTTCTGAAATTGCATCTGAAAAAACTTGTGGGCAGCAGCTATACAGAGATCGATCGAGATTAACAATGGTTCGGCGGAGATTACCTTTCGGAAGTCCTCTTTGGTGTGGGCCGCAACATCCTCCTCGAGTGACCTCTTGAACCGCTGGTGGTAAGCCCTCCTCGCCGCGAACAGCTCGTCCGAGGTCCGTGCGCAGGCGATCTCGATCAGGGCCCGGTCACCGGGACCCCACCTCCTCGCGGCCTCGCCAGCCAAGGCTGCGTCGCGCTCCGCCGGGTCCAGCGTCCACAGGAGCACCGCCCTCTGTTTTTGTTTTTTGTTTTTTTTTTTTTTTTCTCCAACAGAACAATCGGATCAAAAGAGAGAAAGAGGAGGTGAGATGGTTTCGGGCGAAGGGAGGGTGGGGACCTCGAAGTCGCGGGTGAGCTCCTTGTCGAGGGATCGGAGGAGGTCCTCGCCGTAGGCCTCGGCGTAGGCCTGCCGGATGAGGCGGCGCTGGGCGGCGGTGCGGTGGGCGAGGATGGAGATGATCAGCCCCTCGTTCGTGCCCCACCCTGCCAGCGGGATTGGAGATGGTCAGTTGATCGGGTGGGGAGACCGGGGTTAGGGTTAGGAAAGGCGGTGGGCTTACCGGAGAAGGCTTTACGGAGCTGCTCGCAGTCCTCGTTGGGGGACGGGACGGAGCAGGGGACGGAGAGGGTCGACATCGGCGATCGCAGATCTCGGTGAAACGGATGTCGGGGAAACGAAAATGACAGCAGAGTTTGGAGGAAGACGACGGTTGGTGGCGAAGGGACCTAAATGCTTCCTTTTGCGCGTCCGATTCGGACATGCATGGGCGGTGCACGAGGCGCGCCGTTGTGCGTGGGGAACGAGTACGATTTTGTTCCAACCTCTTTAAAGAGGTCGGAGCATCCCGCTCTCTCTCATTGGTCCATTCCAAGGATATTTTTGTCATTTCATACTTTTTATCATAGTGAAATGACTAAAGGCCCTCGAGATGGACCAATGAGAGAGAGCGGGATGCTCCAACTTTTTAAGGAGGTTGGAACAAAATCGTTCTAGTGGGGAGCCGATTATGCGTACGGGGGTGTTTAGGCACGCACGAGCCTTGGCAATTTCGTCAACTTAGCTGTAATCTTCTTCTTATTGAATAAGTTTACTAAGTGTATGCCCTAATGCCCGTGTCTATCGGCAATTCGACGGTCGCCAAACACCAACGACCATCATCGGCATCAAATCTCGCTTAATAGCATCCACATATAGGCTGGCATCCACATTGAATACACAATGGACGCCTTCGACAAGGGCGGCGAAATACATGCCGTGTTTGTCGATACTTAGACGGCTGGATTCGGCGCTGCAGTGGCCGTCTTTGATGACAAAGCACATTGGAGAGGCAACAAAATTCCTTCTTCAAAAACTCATGGGCTTGATTTATAATAAAATCGAGAGGTTACTTGATGTTAAGAGTATCATGATTTTTCACCCATGAGCTGCAATCAGGTTGGTAACAGAACGTGTGGGGGAGGATTACGGTCGTCGTATGGTCCCCCTCCAACAGTTGATTGAAGGTTTAATCCTTCAGGACGTCGCACGCTGTGAAGCGTTGAGCTGTCGCACTATCACTGTTGACAATAGGAAGAAGAAAGGTGCGGAGCAATAGCAATAGATGGGGTGAGAGAATTGATACGGGGTGTGATGATGAAGTTCGGTCGAAGCCTACGCGGTAAGACACAACCTTTGAATCCACTATCTTTAGATAAAAAATGGAGCTACTCTCGACAGGCCGAGGAGTGTTTATCCAAGTAGACAGAGGGTGGAGTAGGCTTAAGAGTCTGAAGACTAGAAGGCTATGGGAGCTCTGGAAAATAGAAAGTAGGAATATGGTCTCGAATTCTGGATCTGAATTATTTACAGGGTTAGCTATTTATAGGGGTTTGGTTTATGGGGAATATTTCCAGGTATATCCGGGGTTTTAGTAAATACCCGGAAGGGCATTCACCAGACCCCAGACAGTGTGCGCGGGCCCCGGGCAGGGCTGTAGGTCCCACAGTTGTCTTCGTGGATCCCAGGCAGGGCTACGGGTCCTACTGTCGTCTTCGTGGACCCCAGACAGGACTGCGGGTCCCACTGTCGTCTTTATGGGCCCTAGGCAGGGCTGCGGGCCCTATTGTCAGGCGTTAGCCAGATTTTGCACCCACATAACACAGGGTATTTTAAGTTACAATATGAACAAAAAAAACTCCACAAAATAATCAAATTCAGTTAGTAGTATGAAGTTGAATAGAGTTACCTATTCCCGGTAAAGAATCTTCAATTTTTCCTAGTTCCATTTCATGTTATACCAGACATAAATTTGTTCAGCCCAAACCCAATAATGAACTGATGAGAACAGTATGAGCAAAAGAGGACTCTGTTTGTTGATTTCCAATTAGCTTCTTAAAAAACACGCAAAAACCGAAAAGGAAATCGATTCATCGATTCATATCCAATGATTCATTTCAGATCCAAGAACAACCATACAACACACATAAACCAAAAGGAATTGATTCAGCGATTCATACCTAGATCCAAACTATTACACAACAAATATCTTAAAAACCAAAAATAGAATCCCATCGATTATGGTCACTTCCTGAGTTGCAGACTCAAACCCTCTCACTTCTTCAGCTTAGAATTTTAAGAATGTTTTGCCAGTGCATAATCAAAGATTGTTGGGCCATCACATTTGCTTGAGATCATGATCCTTTAACCAAAATTGCTTAGAATGTTCTTGGTGCCTACATTATGATATTAAAATTTCACTAAACCTCTACAAAAATCTAGCAAATTTTCAAGCAATAATATCATATGTACAATTAATCAAAACCTTAATAACTTGCACATTCAATAACAACTCAATCTATATAACATGGCACGTCGGTTTTGTGCTGACTAGACAAAACGGAAGCTGACTAGGACAAGCTGACCGGACAAAAATGAACCGAATAGATCTAACCATTCGTTCAAAAATCAACGCACGATCTTTATTTCCCCATCAACCAACTACCTCCCATTGGTGTCAAATCCCGACTCATTTAAATTGCACAAAATCCCGAAAATCCCGGCCCATTTAAACTACACTAAACCTGACCGTTCATTCCATGATCGTTATTCGTATCAACGGCTATAAACCCGCATATTGAAATTTCTACCGCCCCAAACCATTGGGTCAATCTCGAGGAATCCATTTGAATAGAGACAACTGTGATTGATCGATTATAGGGGGAGGGGGAGTTGGTCGCGCCAAATGCGTCCGCTTCGTGCCAATTGACACGACTGAGGAAATGGGTGTCTCTATGAATGCCGGTGTTGTCGTCGAAATTGTTTTGTTGTTGAAGGCGTTCAGGTGTGTTGCCGTCGAAGGTGGTTCGCTGCAGTGCCGACAGATGTATTGCCACCGAAGGCGGCCCGCTGCAGTGCCGACAGGCACGGGCATGCACTAGTCTATACAACAAGGGACGTCACTTTTGTGCTGACTGGACAAAATGGAACAAAAAAGCTGACTAGGACAAGCTGACTGGATAAAAATGAACCAAACAGATCTAACCGTTCGTTCAAAAATCAACGCACGATCTCTTATTGGTTTCAAATTCCAACCCATTTAAACTGCACTAAACCCCTAAAATCCTAGCCCATTGAAACTGCACTAAACCTGACCGTTTATCCCGTGATCGTTGTTCGCATCAACGGCTATAAACCCGTCTACTGAAATTTTGGCCGTCCCAAACTATCGGGTCAATCTCGAGGAATCCGTTCGAACAGAGACAACTGTGATCGATCGATTATAGGAGGAGGGGGAGTTGGTCGCACCGAATGCACCCACTTCGTGCCAATTGGCACAGGCGAGAAAATGGGTGTCCCTATGAATGTCAGTGTTGTCGTCGAAAGTGTTTTGTTGCCGAAAACTTTCAGGTGTGTTGCCACCGAAGGTGGCCCGCTGTAGTGCCAACAGGTGTGTTGCTGCCAAAGATGGCCCGCTGAAGTGCCGACAGGCACGAGCATTCGTTCAAAAAACAATGCACGATCTCTATTTCCCCATCAACCAACTCCCTCCCCTTGGTTTAAAATCCTGACCGATTTAAAATGCACTAAATCCCTAAAATCCCGGCCCATTTAAACTGCACTAAACCTGACCATTCATCCCGTGATCGCTGTTCGCATCAACGGCTATAAACCCGCCTACTGAAATTTTGGATGTCCCTATGAATGTCGGTGTTGTCGTCGGAAGTGTTTTGTTGTCGAAGGCGTTCAGGTGTGTTGCCGCCGAAGGCGGCCCGCTGTAGTGCCGACAGATGTGTTGCTGCCGAAGGCGGCCTGCTACAGTACCGACAGGCACGGGCATGCACTAGTAACTACATAAGCCGCTGCCGCTACTGATGAAGGTTCCAGAACTTACCTCGTCATCGTACTCTCCCCGAAAGAGAACCTCCAATGCAATGTAAGCCGGCATCCCACTGTAAGCCGGCGCCCTCGCTATCAATTTAGGCCTCAAGTGAAGCAAAGACATACCTTTTTTTTAAGAGAAAATTCAAATTTTTTTAATTAGAATTCAACTAGTTATTCATGAATTACTCAAATTAAAAGTACAATTCAAGGAAATAAAAATGTAACCTTTGAGTAACCAAAATCACAGATCTGGAGCCGTGGCACCGGGCTCCCGTCCAGCAGCGTGTTCTCTAGCTTCAGATCTCGATGGCAAAATTGATAATCCAATCAAATTTTGATCGTTAAATAATACAAAAAAATTATGTGAAAGATTTCTTTATATCAATTTAAAAATATGGACTTGCCCCGAAGTGGCAAATGACAATAGCTGGCACTGGAGATCAACTGCTAGAAGAAATACCTCCCTTGTAATAAAAAATAAAAATAAAAAATATATATAATTTTTGGATTCTGTGCTGAAAGTAATTTAAAACGAAATATAGTAGAGGACATAGGAATTCGAAACCTTGTCCTCGCTGAATCGTCTGTTTCAGATCCCGTCGAAGAGCTCCCATCCAGTGGAGTACTCCATCATGATGGCAAGGTGCAACAACGTCAATACGACCTACAACGAAACAAACACAAACAAGGTGAGGAAAATTAGACCCCATAAAATGACCGAATTGGAGAGCTCCTTGAACGGGATTGGAGAGATCGATGATTGACTATCTCCCTTGCCATATAGTCGTTGATCTATAGACTAGGAAAAAAAGAGTAATCAAAGAGAAAAAGAAGATCGAGGGGAGGCTGTTGGTACTTGGTGGTGCCTGGCTGCTGTGGGTGCAAAATCTGGCTAACGCCCAACGGTGGGACCCACAGCCCTGCCTGGGGCCCACGAGTCCAATGGTGGGACCCGCAGCCCTGCCTGGGGCCCACGAGTCCAATGGTGGGACCCGCATCTCTGCCTGGGGCCCACTTACACTATCTAGGGTCTGGTAAATCCCCCCGGGTATTTACCAGACCCCAGATATTGCCAGGAAGATTCTTGGAATATTCTTGGAATATTCTCTAAATAAACCAAACCTCTATAAATAACAAACCCTGTAAATGATTCGGGATCCGAAATTCTAGACCAGAAACCCACTTTCTGTTTCCCAGAGCTCCCTGAGTTTTCTGGTTTTCAGACTCCTTTTCCACCCTCTGATTACTTGTAAGAAGCACTCCTCGGCCTGTCGAGAGTAGCTCTACTGTTTATTCATAGATAGTGGATTCAAA
Organism: Chamaelirium japonicum; assembly: GCA_947650365.1. Taxonomy (NCBI): domain Eukaryota; kingdom Viridiplantae; phylum Streptophyta; class Magnoliopsida; order Liliales; family Melanthiaceae; genus Chamaelirium; species Chamaelirium japonicum. Next base: position 95,495,278 of record OX393549.1, on the reverse strand, counting down.
GGTTGCGTCTTACCGCATGGAGACGTAGGCTTCGGCCGAACTTCGTCATCATATCCTGTGTGATCTCTTTCTCTATCTTTCTACTGCTTTTGTGACAGCCTAGTAAGTCACAACTCTGCGCTTCGAAGCGCGCCACATTCCGAAGGGTCAAACCTTCAATCGACTGTTGGAGGAGGGTCACGTACGACGGCCAAAATCCTCCTCCACAGTTTGGCGCCGTCTGTGGGATATGATCATAATCCTATCAACTTGCAACGTCCAAGTTTCCTAACCCCTCCTGTAGTAGATACCGGTTGCCCGAGTACTCCGTCTGTCTTCATCGTTGCACCTAGATGGGGAAGACACCGATGGACCAGCCAGAGGAAAGCATCATACACCCAGATGCTCAGCATCCGATGACTCGCTCAATGAGTCGTCAATTCGCAACGAGCCAACACCCGGAACAGCAGCTCGCTATTAATTCAAGGGGTCGCCCGTTGGTTGATCGCGCCGCCCAGGCTCAACCTCGACAGTCACCTCAACTCGCCGACCAAATTCCTCAGCGCTTGGGGAAAGCACACGTCTCTCTCGGTACCGGTGCTCAAGCGTTATATCAAATCACAGCAGAGGACTATCAACTCCTCACCCTCATGAAGCAAAACGCCGCTCTCATGGTGGAAAGAGACTCCCTCCGACAGATTGCAGTCAAAGCAAGAACTAACCTCCCATGGTCTGCCGCCGGAATCAAAGACGGAGCAGACGTCTGTCGGTCGATTGACAAATCTCCCGCTCCTTCCTGACGATCCGTCGTCGACATCCCTCAACGTTGTCTCAAATCCCACTCGAGAGAACCCTCACCTATTCCTCCCAGGCTGACTGTCTGGGAGCGTCTCAGTGCGTCTGCACGCCATCCCAAGTCTCTCTCCTCTGAGTCATCCTCTGAGCCCTGCATCGTGAGGGATGTTCGGAATGATGGGGACCGCTCTAAAGTTCGGCAACATTACAATGGCGATCGAACCCCAATTGGGCATCGGACGACAAGATGGACTCCAACGCCCTCTTTGCCTCCTCTTCCTCCGAGACGTCTCTCCGACCAACGAGGTGATCGTCGGAACAACCATGCCTCCGAAGGGCCACTTCATCAGCACATTCTCCGAGCCCAGTTTTCTCGAAGCTGGAAAGCCCCCTCTCTCCCCAGGTTCAACTGTTTATAGGGAGATCCGACACTGCACGTCCTCGCTTTCAAACAAGCACTGCGCCGCACGACCACAACAACCAGGTTATATGCCGCACCTTCGCTGGCAGTCTAGATGATATGTCGCTGGACTGGTATCACAACCTTCCTACAGCCTCCGTAAGTCAATTCAGGGATCTGGCAGATCTTTTTGTTCAACACTGTCGGCTGAACCTCAAGCCGGAGAAGAAGCTAGACTCCCTCTACCGTCTCAAGATGGGATCGGACGAAACCCTCCGAGAGTTCTCTCGAAGGTTCCGAAACGAGCTTGCTGCGCTCTCTGGACATCACCTCGACGATAAAGCCATCATGCTCGCATTCCAGAATGCCTTACGCTTTGACCTCCACATCTACAATGACCTCATTCGAAATCCTCCTGCCTCCCTCGAGGTACTATTCGATCGAATTCAAAAGGAGATCGAGGTGGAGGATGATCAAGTCGCTCGCAAGAAACGTGACCTCGAGAAGCGCCTTTCTGATAAGGCACTAATGAGACCAACAACTCACGCTCACAACGCTTAGGCTGAGGAAGATGGAACCTCTAAGAGGCCGAGGCGGGCAGACGATAGACCCAAAGAGCCTCAGAAGACCACGGACACCAAAGGAAAGCACCCCATCAACTGATCAGAGTAAAAGACCGCCGACTATCAATAACTCGGAAATTCCCTCATTTGAAATCCATGATGTAACATCTTCAAAGTTATCAATGAAATGACAGTTGCTTCAAGTTCTATCAAAGACTATCAAATTCTATCTCAACTTCTACTCAACGCTATAGTTAGTTCGATTCGCGTTGCGACACGGTCGACTAACCTGCAACGGTATATAGCTACGTGCCCCGATACGTAGGTTCGACTGAAACGGTGCTTCGCCTAAGTCTAACCGATACAAGGGTGCTACGCTAAGTACTCTGAATCATTGGCGTCACACATGCTCCCGTTGTCACGTAAGGACACATGCACTAGTGCCTCGCCACAGTTAATTCGGTTCGTGTTGCGACACGGCCAGCTAACCTGCAACGGTACAAAGCTACGTGTCCCGATACTTAAGTTCGACTGAAACGGCGCTTCGCTTGAGTCCAACCGATACAAGGGCACTACGCTAAGTACTCCAAATTATTGGCGTCGCACATGCTCCCGTTGTCACATAAGGACACATGCATTAGTGCCTCGCCACAGTTAGTTCGATTCGGGTTGCGACACGATCGACTAACTTGCAACGGTACAAGGCTACGTGCCCCGATACGTAGGTTCGACTAAAACGGCGCTTCGCCTAAGTCCAACTGATACAAGGGTGCTACGTTGAGTACTTCGAATCATTGGCGTCGTACATGCTCCCGTTGTCACGTAAGGACACATGCATTAGTGCCTCGCCACAGTTAGTTCGATTCGCGTTATGACACGGTCGACTAACCTGCAATGGTACAAAAGCTATGTGTCTCGATACGTAGGTTCGACTGAAACGGCGCTTCACCTAAGTCCAACCGATACAAGGGCGCTACGCTGAGTACTCCGAATCATTGGCGTCGCACATGCTCCCGTTGTCACGTAAGGACACATGCACTAGTGCCTCACCACAGTTAGTTCGGTTCGCATTGCGACACGGCCGACTAACCTACAACGGTACGAAGCTACGTGCCCCGATGCGTAGGTTCGACTGAAACGGCGCTCCGCCTAAGTCTAACCGATACAAAGGCACCACGCTAAGTACTCCGAATTCTTACCCCATCGACCAATGAGTCCAAGGTCCCGCCCTTGGCATTCAAAGGCAAAGCCCGAGACGGCGACATCACCTCGGCCCAAGGTGACAGCCTTGGCATTCAAAAGCAAAGCTCAAGGTAGGCTTCGCCCTCCTCGGCACCTGCCAAAGACCGAGACGGTGACATTACCTCGGCCCAAGGTGGCATCCTTGGCATTCAAAAGCAAAGCCCGAGGTAGGCTTCACCCTCCTCGGCACTTTCCAAAGACTGAGACAGCAACATTGCCTCGGCCCAAGGTGACAGCCTTGGCATTCAAAAGCAAAACCCGAGCCAACCTTCACCGCCTCGGCACTTGACGAAGCCCGAGACGTCGGCAACATCTTGGCATGACGCGACCTTTGCCTCGGCATTCGAAAACAAAGTCCGAGGCAGGCTTCACTACCTCGGCACCTGACGAAGCCCGAGACGTCGGCATCGTCTCGGCCCGAGGCGACCTTCATCTCGGCATTCGAAGACAAAGTCTGAGGCAGGCTTCACCGCCTCGGCACCTAACGAAGCCCGAGACGTTGGCAACGTCTTGGCACGAGGCGACCTTCGCCTCGACACTCAAAGACAAAGTCCAAGGCAGGGTTCACCGCCTCGGCACCGGACGAAGCCCGAGACGTTGGCACCGTCTCGGCCCGAGGCGACCTTCATCTCGGCATTCGAAGATAAAGTCCGAGACAGGCTTCACCGCCTCGGCACCTGACGAAGCCCGAGACGTCGGCAACGTCTTGGCACGAGGCGACCTTCACCTCGACACTCGAAGACAAAGTCCAAGGCAGGGTTCACCGCCTCGGCACCGGACAAAGCCCGAGACGTCGGCACCGTCTCGGCCCGAGGCGACCTTTGTCTCGGCATTCGAAGACAAAGTCTGAGGCAAGCTTCACAGCCTCGGCACCTGACGAAGCCCGAGACATCGGCAACGCCTCAGCCCAAGGCGACCTTTGCCTCGGCATCCGAAGACAAAGTCTGAGGCAGGCTTCACCGCCTCGGCGCCGGACGAAGCCCGAGACGTCGGCACCGTCTTGGCCCAAGGCGACCTTCACCTCGGGATTTGAATACAAAGCCCGAGACAACCTCCGCCTCCTTGGCACCTGACGAAGCCTGAGACGTCGACACCGTCTCGGCCTGAGGCGACCTTCGCCTAACATTCGAAAACGAAGTCCGAGGCAAAACTTCGCCGCATCGGCACCTGACAAAACCCGAGACATTCACATCGTCTCGGCCCGAGGCGACCTCCATCTCGGCATTCAAAGACAAAGTCCGAGGCTGCTGTCACCGCCTCGGTTCCCGACAAAGAATGCGCCGAACAATGCGCGACGGCCGATGCCAGACAACGCATCGACAGAAGTGATGCCCGTCATCGGACAATATATCGGTGGACGCATCCCCGGTCGGTCCTTGGCAGGGGGTCGGCGGGCGCGACCACCGACGCCGGTCAATGCAACGACGGGCTTGACAGCTGATGTTGGACAACGAGGCGGTAGCCGTGTTGCCCGTCATCGGACAACACATCGACGAGCCCGACCGTCAACTCCGAACAATATGCGTCGACAAGCTCGTTTGAGTTGTTGGGTTACAATTCAAGCACAAGCAAGCCAAAGCTATGCTTGGCTCGGCTTGTGTCGACTCCCTTCGGTCTCAACTGTGCAGCCCCTTCTCTTGGATTTTTGAGTAGGGTGTGAAAGAGGGCTTGAGTGTGAGAGGGTGGCAAAAAAAAAAAGACGAAGTTTGATACTTGGGTTCAATGTGTGTAATGCAGCGGCCCATTGTTCTTCCATCGTTGCAAGCAGGAGGTAGTGCCGCTCCATGAACCAAACCTCTTGCAAGACCCCCTCCCCCCCCCTCTTGCAAGACCCCCCCTCTATCAAGACCCCCCACCCCCGCGCCCGGCCGCCCCCACCATCACCACCACCACCCCCGCGCCCGCGCCCGCCCCCACCCCCGCGCCCGGCCACCGCCCACCCGAGCCGCTGACACCCCCACCCCCGTGCCCGGCCGCCGTCACGTACGGCAGCCGCCGCCCCCCACGGTCGCCGCCGCCCCCCCGAGCCGCCGACGCCCGACCCTCCCCCCTCCCCTGTTCCTCCAAACCTGCAACCCGACCCCCGATTTTTTCGGGTTTTTCCCAAAACCCCCCCGGCCCCAGTTTCTTTTCCCAAAACCCCCCCGCCCCTAGTTTTTTACCCAATAACCCCCGCTCCCTGGTTTTTGCCCAAAACACCCCTGCCCCAGTTTCCTTTACGAAAAACACCCCACATCGGGTTCTTTTGGCCAAAACACCCCACCCCGGGTTCTTTTGGCCAAAACCCCCCACCCCCGGGTTTTTGGCCCGAAACCTCCGCCCCCAGGGTCCCCCTGCCTAACCCCCACTTGCGCAATCGTCCACCGGCGCCGACCTTGCCCTGTGGATTCCCAATCAACCAGGTTCCCACCTGCCTAACTGGGAGGGGGTAACACGCGCCCAGTCGGCCGCTGTCAAGGGATCAACGGACACAACGGTCGGTCCCGCACAACGGGTCAGCAGACAAATGATGGTCAGCCCCATGCAACGGGTCGACAGACACACAGTAGTCGGCCCCGGACAGGGGGTCGGCAGACTGACGACGATCGGTCCCGCGCAACGGGTCAGCAGACAGATGATAGTCGGCCCCGTGCAACGGGTCGGTACACACACAGTAGTCGGCCCCGCCCGGGGGTCGGCAGACTGACGATGGTCGGCCCCGTGCAACGGGTCGGCAGACACACAGTAGTCGACCCCGGACAGGGGGTCGGTAGACTGACGACGGTCAGCTCCGCGCAACGGGTCAGCAGATAGATGATGGTCAGCCCCGTGCAACGGGTCGACAGACACACACCCGGTCGACCCCTGGCAGGGGGTCGGCGGGCCCAACAGCCAACCCCGGATAGAGGGTCGATAGACGAGCGATCGGCTTTGCACCAGAAAATCCCAGCTAGCTAGGTTAACACCTATCTAGCTGGGAGGGGATAACTGTGGGTGCAAAATCTGGCTAACGCCCAACGATGGGACCCACAGCCCTGCCTGGGGCCCACGAGTCCAATGGTGGGATCCGCAGCCCTGCCTGGGGCCCACGAGTCCAATTGTGGGACCCTCAGCCCTGCTTGGGACCCACTTACACTATCTAGGGTCTGGTAAATCCCCCCAGGTATTTACCAGACCCCAGATATTGCCAAAAATATTCTTGGAATATTCTCCAAATAAACCAAACCTCTATAAATAGCAAACCCTGTAAATGATTCAGGATCCGAAATTCTAGACCAGAAACCCACTTTCTGTTTCCCAGAGCTTCCTGAGTTTTCTGGTTTTCAGACTTCTTTTCCACCCTCTGATTACTTGTAAGAAGCACTCCTCGGCCTGTCGAGAGTAGCTCTACTGTTTACTCAGAGATAGTGGATTCAAAGGTTGCGTCTTACCGCACGGAGACGTAGGCTTCGGCCAAACTTCGTCACCATATCCTATGTCATCTCTTTCTCTATCTTTCTACTGCTTGTGTGATAGCCTAGCAAGTCACAACTCTGCGCTTCGAAGCGCGCCACATTCCGAAGGGTCAAACCTTCAATCGACTGTTGAAGGAGGGTCATGTATGACGGCCGAAATCCTCCCCCACAGCTGCCTATGGTTGGGTGTTACTGGCTGCTCGGTCGCTAGGCAAAGCCATCGGCAATCGTAGGAGCACGGAAAGGACAAAAAAGAGAAGAGAAGAAGGTGGGGTGGCCTACCTGCTCCGACGGGGCTCCTCCTCAATGTCGACCGCACCCCGGTGGGGGGCTCTTCCTCCTCCTCCTTGTCCTCTCCCTCCCTCCCTCTCTCTCTCTCTCTCTCTCTCTCTCTCTCTCTCTCTCTCTCTCTCTCTCTCTCTCGTTTGCAATGAGAAAGGGAGGGGGTGGGCCGTGGATGCGTCATAGGGGGATCTGGATTTGATTTGAGGATCTCAAAATGGAAATATATTAAGTTATTTTAAAATTTACTCTCTCTCTTTTTGGTCAGTGATCAGAGGCCGGGTGTGTAGGGGGATCTTAGGCATAAATTTGGGATCTCAAAACAGAAATATATTATTATTTTTTAAAATTTCTCTCTCTATAGTCAGCGATCAGAGAGTGCATAGGGGGATTTTGGGTGTAATTTTTTGGAGGAGAGTTATGAACAGACATCTGGGCGCTGAGGGATTGTGTGACCCAGGATCGATAGATGGGATCAGACTGATGCAGGTGCAAAGAACGAATGTGACTCTCTTTCTTGTGTCTTGGCCATTTCAAAAGGAAATCGTAGCTAGATGCAAAATCAATAGGATTTGGTTTAATTAACAGATTTAAAAAGGCAATTATCATGAATTCTCGCTATTGATTACAAAAATATAGGGCATGAACGGCTATGACTCTCTCTCTTTCTTTTTCTCTCGTCTTGGTAGCTGGGTGCAAAATTAATGGGATTTGATTTAATTAATGGGTTTAAAATGCAGCTATGATGAGTCACACTGGTCTTGTTATTAACACGAATGAACAAATCTATTTCGTTCGTTTTTGTCTAGTCAACTTGTTCGTTATTGCCTACTCAACTCGTTGTTCCATTTTGTCCTAGTTAGCTTGTAGATCGTCATGCCATGTTATATAGATAACCAGCGAGAACTTAGTTTTATTACCGATAATTTGACTTAGTTTTATTTTGTATTACCAAGTTCTATTGTCTTAGAATTCAGTGCTAGTCATACATCGTAAGCTAATTCTTTCGTTTAGAATTAGTTATTCAGCAGTTGTCTATTTAGATTTGTCTGAGAGTTTATCTCATGTTACATCACATGTTAGACTTTATCTGAGTTTTCCTTCATTTTACGGTGTCTATAAAAGCTTGTTAAATCAGTATTAAATTACCCAATATAGCTTGATACTTAAGCAAGTTTAGTGTTCCACTTCCTATTTGGAGCTAATATGGTCGTCAAACTTCAAAAAATTCAATTAGGAATTCTATTAAGACGACTACTTAGATGGGGGAGGAAGCCTAACAAATCTAGTGAGAAACCTGAACCATTCGATAGGAAAAACTTTAAGCGGTCGTTGATGAAACTTCAGTTTTATCTGGCTATTCTTATGGCTTTCGATCTTATCATCTTAGAGAAACCTACCCTAACCAATATTGTTGATGACTCCTCTAACCAAATCGATATAAACTCCTAGGAGGGGCATAAATATCTATGTAGGAACTATATCCTTAACTGCCTAGCCCCAGACCGCTACGATGTAGGTTTCATATATAAATCCGTTAAGGTTCTATGGAACTCCTTAGAGAAGAAGCATACCATAGAGGATGTCGGGTTAAAAAAGTTTTTGGGTCGGGAACCTGTTGGGGTTCGGTATGGAGGATGATAAATTTGTAGTCCCTCATCTTAAGAAGATTCAGATCTTCATCCACGAAATCCTAGCAGATGGCTGCATCTGCGAGGGATTCCAAGTGGCAACAATCATCGAGAAGATATCTTCCTTGTGGAAGGAGTACAAGAATAGCTTGAAGCCCCAAAAGAAAGGAGATGACCCTAGAAGACCTCATTGTCCAAATCCGTATAGTTGTATAGAGGAGGACAACAAAGTGTCAGAGTAGAGAGAGTCTATATAATGAAAGGCAAGGCCAACCTCATGGAGGGGAACTCTTTCAAGAAGAAGGCTCAATCTCATAAGCCATGAGAGAAAAACAAGCTTTCTAAGCCCCAGTTCAAGAAGAAGTCGAAGGGAGACTGCTTAATATGTGGCAAGCCAGTCCACCTGACTAAGGAGTGAAATTACCCTAACCACGGGTAGACCCCTCATGGAGGGACCAGTAGAAGGTACGATCGGAGCGCGATGATCTTGACAAAATTAAACCTCATACGATTGTCCTAGTCATTAGGCACTATGCTAGACTCTAGTAGATTAAGAAATTAAGTTATGCTATGTTCTCGATTAATTGCAAAACATTACAATTTGCATGCAATGGTAATTAGATGTCGGGTGGTTTTCTCTCTCATTATCTTGCAAAAGATAATCAGTTTAGGGGTTTCTGTAAACTAAGGAGGATAAGCATACAAGGCTTGCATTTAGAATATTAATTACAACACACATGATCCAACACTTCATGTTTCTTATTGATGGAAGAACCGGCGGCCAGTTTAGCGAGCGTCTATTTGACCTTGAAAAAAGCTGGTTGACCAATCGAATCGCTTGCCACCACCACTAGCCCTTCCCCGTTTACCTCCGGATCTAGAACTCACGGGTCTCTCGATGCCGGAAGCATCACTCTTGCTCTCATATATCTCAACCTTGCAACCTCCCTCCATTTTGATGGTTATATGAAGCTGGATAAAAGTGTCATCATTTGGTTTCGATTGCAACTCAGCACCTTTTGATGATGATGTCTGTTTGTTCTTGTGCTTCTTGTGTTGATAGAGCCGATACAAACGGAGAGCGAGATGATATATACCGTCTTTGATCTCTTCTTCTAGATCTCTCTCTTTGTTGGTCTTGACCTCGTCCTGTATAGATGCTTGTGTTGGGTTTAGCCATGTTGACTGGTGGGGCATGGGTATAGCTCAATAAGACACTAGTCAGTTGGTTTTTAATGGATGGGCAATAGTCTTGCGCTTTTGGTTAAGTGACGAATCCTAACCCTTCGTCTAATCCTATGGATATATAGATTGCACTTCAAACTTGAGAGTTTTGGGGCCATGTCCTTATTTAGTTATAAATAGATGCATCTATTATCCGTAAGGCAAATCATTCAGCCAAGTTCTGAAGTGGAAACACCTCTTCTTGCTCCTCGAGGATCGGCCTCCTCTTCTTCCTCTTTAATAAGTGTGTTGCAAGCATTCTTTTGGGGCTCTTCCATCCAGGATCAAGGCAACCTCTTCAGATCTACAATCATATGGCGTTATGGCCAAAGTTATCATCTTTTTTTGCTCTCGCTTATCATTGTCGATCCAATTGATTCAGATCTATAGAAATCCAGTATATTTTCTTGCACTGGTATCAGAGCAAGGCTCATTCCTTGTTTCTCTTCGGGTTGAATCGCCACCGGGATTCATAGGCTGGGCGACTTGCATCCTAGGGCGGTGGTGTCATGCAAGACTACCCGAGCGATGCGGCATCGTCGTCCCACGAACCTCGCCAACCGGCTAACCGTGCGTAGCGGTTGTGGTGTGCCAAATCCCATGGCGGTTGGCTGTGCCATGTGCCGCGCAAGGCCATCGTGACCGACCGTGTAACATCTACCCAAGCACACAAGATATTGTTCGCTTTGCTCGTGCTCGCTCAAGGACTTCCCTGGAGGTCACCCATCCTAGTACTACTCATGCCCGAGCACGCTTAACTACAGAGTTCTTATGAAATCTGTAGCGGCTCATGGTTTTAAAATGTTTTTTCTATGTTTGGAAGAAAAAATTATATAAATAGCTCAGGACCTCCTTCTCTCCAGGCGATGTGGGGCTAACTCGTAGCCTTGGACACCTCACCTCACCTCATCTATTTTGGCATCACAGTCTTAGGAGTCTTGGCTATTGGCTATTGGATCTAGGTCGTCACAAGCTGTGTGTGCCGCACACCCTGACAGGACGGGATGCCAAATGCCATGCGGTACGACCCGATGCTGCTTGCAGTGATGGCCATAAGCTTCCCTATCGATCGGCATGGGTCAGGGGGCAGGTTTTTCGAGAGATGGGTTTAGGGTTTATTCTTTTAACCCTAAACTCATATATCTCACAGTTCTACCCCTCCCTTTTTAATTTAACTCAATCCGATCTCTAAGGTATGGGCACTAGTTGGGTCAATTTTGGGTGGTTCGAGGACTTCAATTCTGCATGTTTGAGTTAAGCTTGTCATTGTGGTTTGTTCAGAGGTGATTGATGTTGGATTCTGGCTCATGTACTAACCGACTGGGGGCCCACCTGATCGACCACCCAAGCCCAGTCCTGGTTAGATATGGGCTTGGGAAATTAAAGGGTGTTATCTCCCTTTTTTCTAATCATATGGCCATCCTCGTGTTAAGGTTTCCTTAATGGAGTGGGAAACCCTAATGCATGCCTTTAATAGATAAGCGTGGATGACCCCTATCTAAGCATTATATCTGTCGTGCGTTTGGAGAACAGGAGGCTAGGATCCATCATCTCCACGGATTACTTTAGGATAGTAAAAAACATCACTTTCGGCATTGGTTCATTGCTCTCAAGTTCATTGTTGTTGATAAAGATGTATCCTCCGATTCACTGTTTTGCGATTCAGAGGTCTTGAAAAATAACATGGTATCAGAGCGCCAGTCTCAATCGTGACCGTGATCAGATCAACGATCTCCTCCGATTCAATCAGGTGGGAGGATCATCGACTACGACCCACTGGAGACCGATCGATGCACGCAAGCTAGGGGTGGTGATCGTGATCACCAACTCCGTGCTTGGCTGGCCTTAACAGTGGATGTTTGGGTTTTTATATTTTTATATCAAAACTAAGTATTGTAACAGGGAACCGATTACGCATAGGGGGCACATGTTTTCCACTGGAATCTGGGACAACCTAGCTATATAACGAAGGAGAGCTGAGCAAAAGAACCGTGCAAACCCACATAAGAATTCGAAATCCTTACTAAAGACTTTATTACTAATTAAATCATGATCATAATTTTTGTATCCTTTGGGGATCTTAATGATAAGTCCCTATAACAAGTTCCAAGCTACAATAAAGATGTGAGCAAATATCATTTCATATCAGATCCATGGATTAGGAAAAAGAATAGTCAGCTTGAATGTAAAAAGGGTATGGATGAGATGCAAGTGTTGTGGTTGTGTGTAAAGATATTATTATGTACACAATAGATAATGGTTCAGAGGGACTTAATGTTAAAGGCAAACAATAGTAGCCGTTTTTAACCTTAAAATGAACTTATTTATAGAGATTGCTCACTAATTTTCCCTTTTTAAATATTCTTTATTCTGTTACGCCAGTAATATCATATGATTGGTGGAGATCAATAAATAATTTAAGATATTTCATATACGGATCGAATGACTTAAAATAGTTGCCTTGAACCATAGAATCACCATAATTCGGGGTCCAGCCATCGACACATGTCCTGACCCGTTCGATCACCCGGCCCTTATGATGGGAGCCCCTTGGGGTTCACCCGGTGCCATGCAGATCTCAACAATCCGAAACTATCCATTTGGACGAAAATAACAAGCATTGATGGTTGGACCCCGAACCAAGGTATCACCGTGGTTCAGGATGAATATATTCAGGGATTTATATATGGACTCGACACTAAAGGAATAAAAAACTCATATAAAATGGAGCCCTGGAGAAGGTTGCGGCAATCCCATAGCAATTGTGGGTCCACGTGGCACTCATTGAATTTTTTTTTAATAATTAATAGAAAATAAAAATTCGGGAGAAAACAGCTTGTGTCAGCTTGTCTAGCCACGTGGCCTCTTCTATAGCCGTCTGCATTTCTCATAAGAATTAACTTAAGAGCAATGATATTCGAACAATCTCAGTCGACAAACACATTGACAAAGTAGACCCATGAAGTGGTGGGGGGCCCTAGGCCCCAAGTGTTGATTTGGCATGCATGAGAGCTCTGCCACCACTTCTTAGGTCTGGTTTGTCAATGTCTTTGTCGATGGAGATTGTTCGAATATCATTACTCTTAACTTAATATTCGACCCAAATGTCCGATTCGGCACGCATACTTATCTACCCAAAACTATTGAGTGTGGACGGAATGAGTTCAAATCTCCTCCAATCGATCGACCCCGGTCGGTGGGCCTGGCACCATTATGCGGCTGTGATGTGTGCGGGCCCACAAACCGGGGCCGACCAACTGGAGGAGATATGTACTCGGTGAGAATTTGTTTTTTTGGGTAGGAAGTGGAGAATTAATGTAGACCTCACACAGGACTTTTTGGCTGTCGCCTTAAGTTTGGCCGACAGCCTTTCAAAAAACAAAACAAGTTTGGCCGACACCAGCTCAAGAGGACAAAACCCCGCAAAACGCAATGGATGTGGATGGGGAAAATACTTTTCAGCCAGAAACTTCAGCCCGATTGACGTGTCCTAATCATAGCCGACCGTTGCACCCTATCCCGATCAATGAATAGTATTTAACCCGACTGACAAGCAAAATATCTGATCGGTGCCACGTCAATCAGGCTGACCATTAAGGAAACGCTTCGTATTGAGTCAACACATTTCTATGGATTGATACGGATTACGGATCCCTTCCATTTTCAAATTGTTCTGGATAACATGAATGAACTGAATGGATATGGGCAAAGGATAGAAGCACTCATCCTTAAGGAGGATTGCAGTTAGTCATGGATGTAGACGATGGGGCTCACAAAATTTAGGACCTAGTGCGAGTCATCCTTCGGGTGCCTACATCCACGGCTAAGGATGGTCCACCCTTCAAACAGGGAGTTTGACTCCTCTGCGGTTCGCTCTTTCTCTCGATTCACTCAGGACCCAGCATGAGAAATGCTATTCAGCTCGAAAGTTTTTTCGACTCCGTCAGTTCGATTGATGTGGCAGCGTACAACTGGTTGTTGAAACTCACTAGCAACATTTAAATCCTTTGCACCACTAGTAGTACGCTGCCACGCCAATCGGGCTGAATAGCATTTCTCGACCCAGCGTATATCAAAGTTGCGCGATGGCACGCACCCCAAAAATACACAGCACTCAGCTCCAATGTATCTCCATCGGACGGCTGTGATCAGGGGCGGACCTACATAGGGCTCGAGGGGGGGGGGGGGGGGGGGGCTCAAGCCCTCCTCACTTTGAAAAAAGCAAAGTTAAGTTACACTTACCCCCTTGACATTTAGCTCAAAAACATGTAACCCCTATAGTTAATTTTGTTCCAAATCACTCCCTAAAGCCTGAAATGTTAGCACAATACCCCTTTTGTCAACTACTTGATTTTCTCATTTGATAATTTTTATCTTATCGAAACTGAATTGAATGGGTGGGGGGGGGGGGGGGGGGTTTCAAAATGTTATTTTTTAACTATAGGGGGGTTAAAATGTTTTTGAGCTAAACTTCAGCAGGGGAGGGGAGCCAAGTGTAATTTATCAAAAAAAAAGAGCAATTCTAGCTTGTTTGTCAACTTTTGGTTGCTAACTTCACACGGAGGTGGCCCCCACCAGTCGCAACTGCCCCATCGGCCACCAACCCCTGCCAATCAATGTCCACCACCATGCCGCCGACCACCACCCCACCACCACATGGGCCATCCGTCACCGCCGCCCACGACCCGTATGTGCGACGCACGGCCGGCCACCACCCGTTGTTGGCCACCAATGCCCACTACTGTCCGGCCGACATCCACTACCGTCTGCCACTACCCGCACACGTGGCATCCCCGCAAAGTTCATCACATGCCTCTTAGTGAAAGAGAATCGAGTGGAAATCGTGACCTATTTACAGGTTTTTGTGGGAACATATGAAATACCCCCTCCACCCGGAAAAAAAAAAAGATCTGGTCTATTATGTACATGTGGTCGCGGAAAAAGATTCGTGGCGCCTTTATTGCGGATCACACGAGATTACAAATTTTCTTTGATCAGGAGATTGTGGGAGAGATCCTCTGGAGGGTCCCTTTGATCCGCGTCTCCACGTGGTATTCGTGCGAGAGCTCTGAAGGGGTTGCCCAGGACAGAGGTCTTTACAGGGTGAGGGTTTTTGAGAGGCTAAGGAGTTTCTGCCGTCGATTTTGTCCCGTCCGTGCTTCGCGCTTTCTCGGCTAGGGAGGCTTTGGGCTTCGTTCCTCGGTCTTCGTGTCTTCCTCGATCCTTGCTCGACCTCGGCGTCCTTGATCGTCGGTTCGCGGCGTCGATCGTGCTTTTTGCGTCGGCTTTGGCTTTAGCTTTCGGCTTTGGCGTAGCTTTGGTGTGGCTCTGGCGTTTGCTTTGCTTTGGCGCTTGCGCTTGAACGTAGGCGGGTAGAGACTTGCGATGCTTTAGTTCTTCCGGACTTCGCGTCGTATCGGCTAGAACGTGCGGTGCTTTGCTCGTAACCGTCGTCGTTGCTTGGCTTTGGCACGTGCGTTGCTTTAGCGCGGGCTTTACCGGTGCGTCTGCTTTGGCTTCTGGCGTTGGCTTTGACTTCGGCTTTGACTCGATCTTCTTGAACTGCGATGGCTACTTTTTCAGGGCTTCTTTATTCTTCCGGCTTCCTCAACGGTTGTGGCGTCGGCTTGGCTTCTCGGTGGGGGTAGCACCGATCCTTGTGCGACGGTTGTAGCGTCGGCTTTTGTTGATGAAGACGGCGGGTGTAGCACCGATCCCCGTGCGACGGTTGTAGCGTCGACTTTTGTTGATGAAGACGGCGGGTGTAGTACCGGCTTCAACACGACGGTTGTAGCGTCGGTTTTCGTTGACGAAGGCGGCAGGGGTAGCACCGGCTTCAGGCCTTCTTCTCCCGGCTTTCTTCTTCGTGCAAGGAGTTGATGCCTTTGAAGACGACGGGTGTTGTCGGCTTCGATCTTCTTCTCCGGCCTTTGCTTATGGCGTCTTCGGAGCTGATGAAGATCGTTGGAGCGATCGGGTGATGACGGCTCCGGGTCTTCTTCTCCACGCTTTCTTCTTCGTGCGAGGAGTCGAAGCTTTGACCTTCGAGTGCAAGGTCTTCACGTTGATGAGGACTTGAAGGGCTAAGGACTCCCGTAGGATATGCTTGCCGTGCCTCGTGAAGCCTTCGGTCTTCAAGCGTTAGAGCTTCTTCGTAGCGCTCTTTCGTCTTCAGCTTTTCGGCCCTTTGATGCCTTCCCCGACCCCTTCTATTTATAGGCAAAGGGGGGCGGTTGGGGGAGATATTGCTGAAATCTTTTTGTTTCCTCCAATATCTCCCCTCATAACCATCGAGATATCGTTCCCTTATTTGGGGAAACAAACCCGATTTCCTCCTTTTTAGTTGGAGTGGTTATGGGCTAGATGTGACTCGATCTTTAAAGATCGAGTTGTTATTTTTGTTGCACTTTTGGATCGGATGGCGACACAACGTCATCTTGTCCGTTGGATCGAGGGATCGTCACGGATCTACGGTTGTGTAGACGTCCACGCCACCTCCCCCCGCATCAAGGCGGTTTTGATTTTTTTCTTCTTTTCTTTTCTTTTCTTTTTCTTTTTCTTTTCTTTTCTTTTCTTTTTCTTTTATGGCCGGCCCCACCTTTCTTTGATGAGGGAGGCACGGTTTTCAAGAGGGGGGGGCCGGTGGGCCCCCCTCTTTGTGTTCGAGTCGCGGGTCCGGTGGGACCCGTTTGCTTCAAGTTGGGCCGCGATGCGCGAATTGGGTTTGCACGCGGGCCGAGTTCGCATGCGGGCCATTCGTGTGCGGGCCCAATTTCGCATGAGGGCCGTTGTGTGTGGGCCGAGTGTGCATGCGGGCCGTTGTGTGCGGGCCGAGTGTGCATGCGGGCCGTTGTGTGCGGGCCCAAGTTGCATGAGCGAGTCGGGTTCGACCCGAAGGTCATCGAGTGCAAGCCCATTTTTCGTGTACAAATCGGGTTCGACCCGAAGGCCGTTGGGTGTGGGCCTATTTTTTTTGTGTAAAAATCGGGTTCGACCCGTGGGCTAATTTCGATGCCCACAGTACAACCCGTGCACCTTAATCGAGTTGTTCAGTTACAGCTCCAAATTTTCGAAGAATTCTGAGGATTAAAATTTTCTTCCACTCGAGGTAAAATCCTAATAGGTCTTTTGTTGCGCGATCGAACGAATGGTAGGAAAGTTGTCATGCGGTATGCCGAAGCCTTCGACTGTGAGGCAACGATTATAGTTACTTTTTAATAATTATGTCTCCTGAGAAAAAATATTGGATCCGTCACGGGCTGTGATATATGACACGTCACAAATCGAATGAATTGTGCGAAAGGACGAACGGCAGAGGAGTCGAACTCTCAACGGGGAGTGAATCCGACAGTGATGTATGTTTTTGTAGGGTTATCCACAACTCGATCACGTGACGCGGACGCTGCAAGAGAGCTGAGGCACCGCACGTGTGGTAGTTTTAGCGGGCCGAACTGGGCCCCCACTTGGAGCGCAGGACCGTTCTCCGCCACTAAAATCGACCGAACCTTCGGACCCAGGAGCCAATAGGAATTCAGTAACTGATCTGATCCCATCCCCTTCCGTCTCGTCCCCGAGTTGGGGGAGGTGCGGGCCCCACCAGCGCCCACCTCGTGCCACGCGTCGAGACATGCCCTGCCGGGCCCCACCACCCTTCGTCTCGTCCACGAGTTGGGAGATGTGCGAGCCCCACCGGCGCCCACCTCGTGCCACGCGTCCAGACATCCCTTCCCGGTCCTCATTTAAGAGGAGGGAAATGCTACCCAAAAAAAAAAAAAAAAGTTTAGGAAGGAGGGAGAGAGAGAGAGAGAGAGAGAGAGAGAGAGAGAGAGAAGGCTGAAGCCGATTCCCATCCGGCCTCCATCTAGGGTTAGGGTTTCTGGAACATAGGTCTCCCTCAGCTTTACTTCTCTTCTCTTGAAGCTTCTATCTTGGAGTTCTTGAGCTGATTGTCTCGAAGAAGGTTGTGCTGAGATTAGTTTTTTTTTTTTTTTGAGTGAGCTGAGTTTAGGGATTCACTTGATAATTTGGTGCTTGATGCTTGATTATTTCCTGATTATTTTTTTCTATACTAATTTGCCTTGCAGGATTATAGAGGAGGGTCGTGCATGAGGTAATTAAGAGATTGGGTTCGACAGATTCGAGAGATTTTGGTCTGATCTAGAGTATTCGAAGAAGATGTCAGATTGGAGCTTCAAAGAGGTGCAGTAATTGTTGTATGTTCATGATTCATCTGCAATCTATTTTTTTTTGTGCTATCAACAATGGTTATGGATTGGACATCTTATTTTTCTTGTGTACTTAATGCTTTAGGTCAATTAGAACAGGAATTAATGACTAAGGTTAGATCTAAGCAATAAGGACCTTCGGTATTTCCACAAATTCTCTCTTGTGGAATTCTTAATCACATGTTTCAACCAAGGTTTTAAATGTCATTTTCAGTTGGTCAAAAAAAAAAAGAAAAAGAATAATTTTCGGATGTCAGTTGGAATTTTATATTTTTGAAGGAAAAAATTTGGTGGAAATTCGTTGGATTTGGGCCAAATTTCGATCAATTCCAGGTCATATGTCAATAAAATGTTGTCTGTTATGAAAACAATCGAAATTGAGGAAAAATATAATTTCTAACTGATAAATATGAGATTTTTATTAAAAAAGTTTAAAAAAAATTAGTGAAGCCCGGAAAAAAGACAGAATATCGGATGTTGGTCACTTGTTTGTCGTTTCGGCCGACATTTCGTTATGTCGGATTAAAAATTGATACAATTAAAAATTCAGTCAATTTCTATGTTAGACCTTAAAAAAAAAGACATTTCGATGATTTTGTAGGAGATTTGTTGACATTTGATTCCATGGTTTCAATAGAATCATCTTGTGGATAATTGAATTCTTTTTTGAAAACTTATTATTTCAGTATTAGTCATATGTACAACACATATCCTCTCTCTATATAAGCCCCACATGAGGACACTATATATTGGCTTATTGGCCCTAGTGAGAAGATATTCATTCTCCCCCAAAACCCTAGCCTCCTCCTCCTCCTCCTTATCTCTCTCTATCCTAGGGTTATTGGTGATATGGTATCAGAGCCAGGTTGACTTTCTCACCCAGACCCATAAGACCCGTTGCCTGTTTCATCCATGTTTCAGGTCCCCAATTATCTAGTCAGCTTCATTCGCACCACATGACGCCCGACGCTTTTGTGCACACCGCCTGCCAGCCTACACCGTACATTCCACCGATCCAGATTGTTGTTGGTTCGCACATGGCCATCAAGCAATCTGGGTCTATCACTACTGCATCGGATTGTTGAGAAGTTCTACACCGGAAAAGATAATATTTTACAAAAAGTGAAGCCCCCCCATTTTTACTCAATAAAACGTTATGCCCATCATTCCTACTCAGCAAAAAGTGAAGCCCCCCCCCCCCACCCCCCCGTTTTTATTGAATAAAATTTATGCCCCTCATTCCTGCTCAGCAAGAGGTAACCCCCCTCCCTTCTACTCAGCGGAACGTGATGCCCCCTTCCTACGTAGAAAAAAATGACCCCCCCCTCCATCTTACTCAACATAACGTGAAGCCCCTATTCTAACTCAACAGAAAGTAACCACTCTCCCTCCTACTCAGCATAACGTGAAGTCCCCCTTCTACATGTCAGAAAGTGACCCTCCTCCCTCCTCCTCAGCAGACCGTGAAGCTCCCCTTCTATGTGGTAGAAAGTGACCCCCTTTCCTCCTACTCAGTAGATCGTGAAGCCCCCCTCGCTGCAGTCTGCAGAAAGTGGCCCCCTCTTCCTCCTACTCAATAGAACATGAATAACTTTGAAGAATTCTCTTTGAGCAAAGTTAGAGGCCGCGAAGAGGAAAATTCATGAAAATTACCAGAAGGCGGATGCAGCTAAAAAACAACGGACGTACATGTATTGGAGCTGCACGATATACCGAAGGCCCATATTAAAAAATGTCCTATTCAGATTCAGAATTCTAAAAGAAACATTAAAAGCAAAATTCTAAAAGCAATATTAGAAGCTAATGAAAGGACTACACTAGCCTCTCTGCAGTCCTCGATTGTAGTATGTACAGACTGTACTAATTACTAACACATTTGTTCTGGGAGAATCTTAGGCTAATGTAACCACTAGCACTAAAGCACCCATTCATATAATCATCTGCACCATACACCCATGTCGTCCTGTAGGCTACATTAGCCTAGGATTCCACAAGGAACACATGCATTAGTATAGTCTGTACAGACTAAAGTCGTCGACTGCAATGACACTAGCGTAGTCCTTTGTTAGTCCTAATATTGCTTTTAGAATTATGCTCCTAATGCTGCTTTTAAAATTCTAAATCTGAACATAATTTCCTGCAAAACTGTTTTGTCGGTTTGTCATGGTGTATTAAAGTGTGTTTAGTCGGTTTGTCATCGTGTATCATAAAGTTGATGTAACTTAAAGTAGGTCCTACAAATTTGTAATCCTTGGTCCTGTATGGCACTATATTGTGATGAAAAGTATGATGTGAGGTAAAGGGATCATTAATTTTTCCTACGTTTCAATTTGATACTATGATCCTCTCCGGACTTTGCAACATTCTCAATGGCAATATCACCACTTTGAAGGCTTGCACTGATAAAAGGGAAACCGTCATCTAGATATTATAGACTGTCAACACGTCTTTTTTTGCTTTACATTTTTACAAAATCTATCTTTTCCTTCGGCTTCAAACATCTGATAATATCTTTATTGTCAACATTAGCTTTGTAACTCCTGAAATGTTCCGTACGAAACACATCTCGCTCCAATGAAGCCATGTTCATGACCAAGGAATCCTCTTGGTTGCATTATACTCGGTGAACATTGACGGCTACAATAACATTTGACCATCGAAATATTCGGGTCTAAACATCTCTCTTCAGCTTACAGAGTACTCCACGTTATCGAGAGTCCTACTGTTTGAGATACTCAGCCAACATGGTTCTAAAAAGTGGTTTATGTGACGAGATAATATTTACTCTAATATTTGGGTTTGTTGCAGATAAGTGGTTTTTATTCCTTGCAAGCAATTCATCAGCTAAATCTAGCATCTTATTCCGAAAATCATCATTGTCACATTTTCGCTTCCCAATTATCGTATGAAACTAGCAAAATTTTTAGAAATTTTTTTTTCTGATTTTTTAGGATTATTTTTAAAATTTATATGATTTTTTTTGGGAAAGAATGAGATTGGTACTGGCTTCAACCGTACCGATCCGTATCGGCCGATACAACTCGGTCAGATTCAGATTGATACCCGTGTTTTAAACCTTGCTTGAAAAAGCTTTTATCCATGTCTTTCATCTGCCTTTGCAATTGAATTGGAGTAGCTTCACCAAGGAACTTTGGCTTGAACTCAATAGTGACTTGGTTTTGATCCACTTACAACTTGATATGTATTTTAATATGATTTTCTGACACACTAAAATCTAACAAATCAAAACCACTTAGTCATCACATGCCTTACAATTATCCACAAGGGGACTGGTCTTTATTTCCTTAACAAAGAAGTTTGTTCTTCCTCACTAGTTGAGGATGCTCCAACATCATGAACCCGTGAAATGACTCCATGAATAATGAAGAAAGAAAATGGGCTTCGAGATGGAGGGAATTGTTGACCCTAGAAGGTGCCTCAAGCTTTAAATTCTGACTTGAATGTGGGACAAAACAAAAAAGTCTAAAGAAGCATTATGGTAGGAGATTTTGAAGCATGGATGATAGAATTGGTCAAGGATGTGAACTACTCCAACGATAGTTTGAGTGAAGAATGCATGATTAACAAATGAAGAGTGAACTACTCCAACAATAGTTTGAGCCGAGGACAAACTATACCAAGAGGAATCAAGAATGTTGAAGGTTGATGGACAAAATAAGCCGAGGACTGAATGACAAGTGGAAGAAGGTGAGTCTCATGTAATGCATGTGAGCCCAATGGGGCAAACAAACTAGTGAAGGAGGAGTCAAGCACCAAAAAATAGGATATATACCATCCAGGTAAGAGAGTAAACTCTTATCATGGGACTGAAAGATGTATCCCTTAAATTAACAAAGTATTAGGCACATATTCGAGTCCATTAAATTAAAGTCAGTTACGATACTAAAAGCCTGGATTATTAGTGGATATACAAAGGAAATAGAAGCCAATATTTGCATATAGGCGGATAAACAAGTGAACTCCAATATTGCAGGCTCAACATACAGGATGGAGAAAAGCCTAAAATAGATCAATAGAATCATGGACCAGTGGTAATTAGGGTTTAGTAAATCTTGATCACAACGATTTAAGGTTTAGGATAGTTGAGTCTGCATCATTATGATACTGTTCATGCACAGGGATCTCAGCTTAACCTGTGAAACATATCCTAATAAAACTTTATTAACCATAAATCCATGACTGGGAAAGAGGAAATAGGATGAAAATGAGATTGAGAAGGCTTATGAAGAAGTGTGACTATAGAATGTGTCCAAGTCTAATTGGGTTGATTCGTTTGGGTAATTCATTTGTCAATTAATGACAGAAATAGAAATAGCATGCAATGGAGGTCTTAGAATGCTTGAGGACATGAGTGGAGGTAAGGAAAGTCTAGAGGCTCTTTCCGGTGGTGGTCTGCATGAGGTGACCAGAGTCTAGGGAAACAACGACAAGAGGTAGCTGATGAGTGACGACATTGTTCACTCATTGAGGAGACAGTGAAAGTCTGAGCTATCCCCATTACTGGCACATTGAAGGAAGGCTTGCTGAGATCCTTCGAGTAGCTGTCTGGAGTTTCCTTGTATGGAGTTGCTTGTTTTCCTTCCCCCCCCCCCTACACAAGAGGGATTTCTCAAAAAAAGACAAAAAAAACAAAAAAAACCCATGGGGTAATTCAAACCAGCTTCCTTTGGTTGTGGTTTGATAACGGATGACAATGATAGATTCCAACTGCGGTTTGCTCCAATTTTCTAAAGTTCCTCTCAACTTAGATGATTTTTGGTGGATTCTACCAATAGGTTGGTTGGTGACTTCCAAAATTCAAACAAAGGCCACAGACATGATATGGGCACTGCAACTGTAACTCTTGAGTGGCTGAATACTTACTACATTAGGACATCTGCCAATTTGTAGACAATAACAGGACTGGTACCTAGATGAGCATGCCACCACACAATGGGTGCATGTATGTACTAACTTAGAATATTCAGTACATCTATAGGCGTGCATCGATGTTACCATGATGAACATGGCTCTGCTGTAATGCATTTAGCAAGTAAGGCTAGTATAACTGTCTGTAACAGTTGCTTACATTATTGTCTATTTCGTACAAGTGTAGGGCAAGAATTGTTTATTAATATCATTTTTAGGTCTTTTAGTTTTACAACACTTCAAAACAAATCTCATGCTTTGTGTTCGTTTTTAGAAAACTGATTTAGTGACAATAGATAATGATATCATGGATTCATGCTAAATATTTGTTGGGAGTTTTGTTTGTTTGTGTATGGTTAATTTCATATAGTTTTGGCTGACATATTATATTGGTTCATGCAGCTTGAAAATATTGCTTGTTATGAATTTTGTACCCGTGATGATCATATAGTCCCTACTCAAGTTGGTGAGCAGGTGAATGAATTTATTGGTCATGGCGACATCCATAAGAAGACATGGCATGAAGTGGAAAATGTTGGAAAGAGTGCAGATGGTAGCAGATCTGTAACTAGATCAGCTCTTCGGATGAAAGAAGAATCTTTTCATTCTCTGTTGAATGATGGAAGCTCCAATGTACTGAAGGGTTCACTGTCTCATGCATCTGATAGTGTAATTCGAGCATCATGTGATACTAAGTTCATCTCCAATGCATCTGCTTCAGCTTCTCAGGGTGCTAGAAGCTCTGATGAACTTGTCAATGACTGCAATGGAGATACAGATAATATTTTCATACAAGTTCCTGTCATCGAAAGTATGGCTTCTATAGATGGCAGCAGAAGCTGCCATTTGTTACTCGGCGATATTCCTCCGGCTGTTCCTAATCATGGCTTTTGCGAAAATGAAAACAAGGAGAGAGAAAATGATCTCATGCATTGCCACTTGCCCGATATTGGCATTGGGAATTTCGAGGATATTAACAAAACGTTCAGGTAATTTCAGACTTGTTATTTTGGATCTGAACTCTCCTTTTCTATAGTGCTGTCAAGATTTTTGCCATGGTTTTTTACTTTATTTTTTCTTTTTAGTTTTTGGAGAAATTGTGATACAACAATTGGGAAAGACCACCTGAGCACTGAAGATGATTTGTTGTGGCTTTCATCTTCTTCAGATACTATTTATGGTTCAGAAGTTGCCTTAGAGTCAGGCTTACTATCCACTTTTTTAGAGTTGAATGAACTGAATAATATATCTGGCCATCATGGTGCATACACCAACATTTTCCCTAAAAGTGATCAAGCAATGGGTAATCATGGTAAACTGTCTAATTTTTGCTATCAATCACATGCTGGTTGGTTGGATACTGGTGCTGAATATAAGGGTGAATCTGCACCTACAGAAAAGGTTGGTAGTAAACTATCTAATTTTTGCTATCAATCACTTGCCATTTTGATCTATTGATCTCCATATCTGGTCAATATCTATTTTTTCAGGTGTATGACAAAGGGGATGGGTTCCTAATATCACCCCTTACCCAGATTAACGGTGCACATGTATTGAATGGATGTGAGGACCCTGATATGGTAAGAGCCTGGTGGTTTATTTTTTATAATTCTTTATTGGACGAGTACAGAATTTGCTGATTGTTACAGTGTCTATTGTTATGTTATCCAACAATTGAAATTAATTCTCCACCTCCTTTTTAAACCCGATTTTAACATTGACTGATCTTAAGAAAAATACTAGCTATTTATTCAATACAAAGGTTGTTTTAGATACTTTACTCATGTAAAATACTATAAGAACCCCAGATATATTGGATGACTGAATTACAGTGTATGGAATATAATTGATAAGCATTCACGGCAATTCCATTCCTTCTTCCATTTTGGAAAGCGTGCTGTGACAACAGAGGTAGCCTGTAGAGTGCCGAGAAGATACCCATATTGTTGAAACAAGTCTTGATTGCCTATTAATTACGAGATTATAGAGCATATAGATCTTTAATATTTACAATCAACTTTGGGAAGGTTCTAGTTTGGAAGAAAATGTTGATCTGAAGGTTTAAGATGTTCTCTCTCTTCTTAAGTTATAGAAGCAGAACCTTTCTAAAGTTCTAAGAGCTAAATGTGTAATATACCAATTTTCATTATTTTATCTTTATACTTTAATCTTAAAATCCATGACTTCCATTCTAACCATCCATAAAATCTGTCAAATTTTCTTATCTTTCACTTCTTTGATTCCTTTATTTATCCAATTATTTTCCTAGAAATAGTGTGTTAGAGATGGTGTAGTGTTGTACTGTTTTATCTATTGTTCATATGATGATGTCTTAAGTCCAGTACATAGTCCCGTAGTGTATAGGCTTATGAATCTAAAAGTTGTGTAGCTTCATTATGCCACAACCTTGTCGTCCCTCGATTGCAGTTGCTCATGGTGGAGGGTGATGCTCAAGAGGGAGCAAAAGAAGACGTCGAAGATGGTCTCGACGTGGCGGTTCCATTCGAGCAAGGACAAGGGACTGTACAACTGTTGCAGGCTCGCAAAGCGGGATAGGGTCCGACGATCTCGAGATTTAAAGGGTAGGAGGCCTCGTGGCATCTTTAAAGGTGGAAATTGTTGGGGGTGGGGCGGTCGTCGTCGTCGTCGTTGTCGGAGGCCATGGTGAGGACCGGCGACGGTTTGGGTTAGGTCAGGCCGGACAGAGGTGTAAGGAGTCCCCCCTTCTCTTCTTTTCAGGTTTTTTTTTTATAATTGATGTCTCACTCCTAATTTTGGAAACCAAGTATAACTCTATCCCCACGAAATCAGGATCTCACAGAAACCTCCTATAACCGATCAATCACAGCTGTCCCTATTCGAACAGATTCCTCGAGATCGATTATTGGTTTGGGGCAGCTGAAATTTCAGCTGGCTTTAAGGGTTTTTAGGGATTGACTGGTGTAACTGTAGGGCCTAGTGTGTGCGTGGGTTTATAGCCGTTGATGCGAACAACAATCACGGGATGGATGATCAGGTTTAGTGCAGTTTAAATGGGCTGGGATTTTAGGGATCCAACGCCCAGGTTTAGGGATGGTTTTAAATGGGCTGGGATTTGAAACCAAGGGGAGGGAGTTGGTTGACGGGGGAATAGAGATCACCCGTTGATTTTTGAATGAATGGTTAGATCTATTCGGTTCATTTTTGTCTAGTCAGCTTGTTCGTTTTTTTCTAGTCAGCTTGTTCTATTTTGTCTAGTCAGCTTGTTCTATTTTGTCTAGTCAGCTTGTAGACCGCCGTGCCATGTTATATAGATGGTTTCAATCGTTAGATTTGGGATACACATTCCCAACATTCCTCCTCAAGATAAGATGGTCTCCAAGTCATATCTCCATATGTCGTCCATCTCAGTTGTAAATTGACAAACACCCTACCATCCTCTAAAGGTTTTCATCAGTCATAGTCCCACGAGGTCTCTTCTTATTCTTTATGGCTATCATCATTGCTTACTGCGGGAGAGTTTATGGTTGATCATGTTCTTCCTTCAACGGAGAAGCTCAATGGTTAAATTCATTCTTCCCTGTCCAATATCAACAAAATCATTGAGCTTCTTATCTTCTCTTAGACCCAGTTTCTATGCTTCTACATAGATTTTTGCAATCAGATGACTAATGTAGTTGGCCGTAGTTTCTCTTCTGCTAGAGGGGATTTTTTAACTGTATTATAAACTATCGTAAATCCTTCAATGCGTGGATCTTTCTCCACCATAATGACAGTTTCGTTTCCAAAAGAAACCCCTTGGTTGCTTGAACCTTTGCAATTGTTGATGGTCGTTTCCCAATGGCGCTTCCTCTGCTGCATCGCCATCTCTATTTCTTATGTACCCATCTTTAGCTCAGTGCCATTTTACATTGTATCGCCATCTCAGTTTGCGTCCATATCATCATTGCCATCATCTCACCTCCAAACCTATTTGCATTTGTGACGCTGCCACCTTCCTTTGTTTAGAAGGAGAAGGGTAGACCTTAGGGTTTTGACCGCATATCCACTATTGGATTGGTTTGGGTGGAATATTTGGACCTTTTATATTGATGGGCAGATTCATGCTTGGACCCCATAATATAGTTGGGTTTTATAACTTGCCAAATTTTGGGTCCCTATCCTCGACTTCTGAGAAGGATTTTACTTGCATCAACTCATGCAACTAGGCTAGAACATCTCGGCTTCAACCATTGCATGCTGATTTAGCTAGTTCAGCTAGTTCAACTAATTTCTTGCATGCTCGGTGGTTTTCATCATCGATTCCATGCCATTTCTCTTGTGCAAACAATTGGATTTTAGTGCTACTGATTTTTAGCTTGTTCAGCTCCCAGTTAGCTGGTTCAATTGATTTCTAGCATAGTTCAGTGATCTTCTTCATCGATTTAGCCTCATTTTAATCCAGTGCATTCAATTGGCTTTTGGTGCTGTGGTTACGCCTTCCACCATCTTCTTTTCCTCATTTCTTCTTTTCTTAGAGGATCAGGAAAAAAATTCATGGCTCTTTCTCCCATGGGTGGGGTCCACATGGGGGAAAGAGTCACAGATTCTTTCCCGTTACTTATTCTTAGTTGGTTCCTCAAGTTTCCTTCTTTATCCACTCCCCAGTCAGATGTAATTATTGATTTATCTCAAGCTAGCATCCATGGTTATCTTTCTTCAATTAAACTTCTCCAAAATTTAGATGTAGCCAAAGTTTGACCAAAAGTTGCACGCATAACACTAGACCCATGTAAAGATCTAGAAAAATCTAAAAAGACAAAATATTCCTAGCCCACTAACATGAAAAAAGGACTCAACCTGACTATTTAATGACACCTAAAATTTCCTGAGTGGTTAAAATAAACAAAAATTTGGCATTTAAGTGCCATATAGTTAATTAGTTTGATTGATCCAGGGATGCTCTTGCATCACCCTTTATGCTCAATATTGTATCCAAGAAAGACAATAGATCGAGCGGTTCGATTGACCTGTTTAGTAAAAGGAAGAACAAAGCATGTACAACCATAGTTCAAAGGTGAAAATTGTAGGATGATAACCATGTAAAATGCTTTAAAGGAGTGGCAAGTGGCGTTCGTAATAACTTTTGATGGAGTTTGGTTAAGATAACCTACAGTCAAGACAACTTTTATCCAGACAACTAGGAACTGAAGCAGAAAAAATGATAGCTGGTGACCTTAAGGATATGTAGATGCTCGCTCAATTGCGCTTAGCATCTTCATGTTATTGGTGGGCATATAGGTGCAAGAAAACTGAGGGTACATCGACCAAGCAAAAAAAGACCAACACCACTACTAGAACCAAAAATAAAAATCTGTCGCCTTAGAAAATTGTGTTTAAACACACTTAGGATAAAAATTCGGTTTATCTCAATATGAAAAAAAGGGTACAATGATATTCAAATTTGCGATATCTAAATATGCCCTCCATTAAAGCAAATTCTCTAACATACCCGGGGCATATTTTCTATAATATATAGCCAAGGGTATCTACACTAATCATGAACAAAAATCAAAATCAATCCAAACAGTGTCCATGGAATACAAGCGATGAGCATTCCATTTTGAAATAATAATTGAATTTATAATACTGTGCCTCCCTTGGACCATAGTTTCTAATGGCACACGATATTTGGAAGTCTAATTTTACTAATGCTCTTATATAGTTCTGTGCAGTCAAAATGGATTGCAACTTTGCAATTGAATTAAATGGTCATTTGTTGCTCCTCAAACCAATGTGCTATGTTTTTATTTTGATATCTCATTTTTAATGTATTCCAGCTATAATATCTTAACAAAACAAAAAAAAGATATAATATCTTAACATAGCCTGTATACGTACCAAAGCATTTGTCTGTTTCTTTATGTTTGTTTGAAATCAGGGTAGATACTGATATGCTATTGGAATGTTGTGCATTTTTATTTGGGATGATATATTACCATCTAAAGTATAGTAATGTCATATTCGGATGTAAACTTGCAGGTTTCTTTCATCATGATGGTTTATGTTTTAATGTGTTGTCTAAGAAAAGCATTCAACTGCAAAATATCTCTGCACTCTTGACTCTTTGATTATCCCAATTTGACATCTGCAGATTGATATGCATCTAAAAAAGATGGAAAATCGATGCTCACCAGAAGAAAAGGAAATGCAACCATATGCAGATCAGGAGTTTCTCTCTTCTCCTATTTTCACTCAAACTCATTCTTCTCAAGATTCTTCCAAGCAAAAGCATTTCTTGGGAGCATCCACTTCAAGTTACACGCACTCTTTCAATCCTTATCCACCATTGGATTACAGCTGTCCTACCAATCAAGTTTCTTTTCCTCAGGAAACGTCAAGTATTAAATATGAAAACGCAACAGATCTTTCTTCTTGTAGATCCTCGGATAATTTTATAAACCATGCCCCGCAATGCATGGAAAAGTTGCCTGATGAAAGGTGTGAGATGGCACCAAATGAGAAGTTCAAAAAACTGCATGATAGACATGAGTTATGTGACACTATGATTCCTGAACACATGCATGCGAAAAAACATCATGGATATGAAGACAAAATAAGAGCCAACAGCAGTGTTGAGACCGTAAGCTTAGAACCTGCAATCGAGATACATTCTTCAAGAGTACAGGAAAGCTCCTGTATGTCATCTGTTTGTCCTGATGATATCTTACTGGAAGCAACCAGTTTTAGGCAGCTTCAGGATGTAATGGATCAGGTATAGCTAATTCTTCTTGAGCCTGTGCTATGTAGTTCCATTAACAGTATCTCAATGTAAATTGGCTACCACTTGCATGCATATTTATGCAAAAACAACTCTTTATATGGAGATCTATATAAATGCACACAAGTGCAACATGCATATGTTGGTTTATAAAACCATCAAGCCATGCCCCATCTATTTGGGGTCGGCATATGTTGGTATTTGTTCACCATGGCCTTAGCATTTTGTTGTTCTAGTACCCCTGCCTATAAACTTGTTGTTCATGTTCTGCACCATGGATAAACTATATGCTTAGCCATCATTGACCGTGCCAATCAATGCAGCCTACTGAAGGCTCATAAGCTGCTTCCACTTTTCTGGTAGATGGATTGCTACTACATGCTCATCATCTGCGTGTATTGATTATTTCCTTTAATTCCTTGTACTAAGTGCTACCACTCATGCATAGTTTCATGAATTGAATCAATCAATATATTTTTGGGAAATAAATGGTTCTCCTGATTTTAGCCATTAAAATTAGGAAAATCTATATCTGTGCGTGTGCACAAAATATTTGCACTACCGAGCTAACCTTTTCCTTTTTATTTCAGTTTGATATTAGAACAAACTTGTGCATTAGAGACAGCTTATACCAATTGGCCAGAGGTGCTAAAAGAAGGAATGTTTTTGCTGATACAAATAATTGCAGCAGAAAGAGTATAAGAGGACTTCAGGGTACTGTGGCACCAAAAAAGTAAGCCTAATCTTATTGAGGTTGAAATTTTTATTCTCTAAAATGCTTAGCTTTGAGGATCATAATAGTTTTTTGAGTTGTCAGTGTGTACATCATCCACCAAAGTTTTTGTTGCTATAAATTCCATTGGTGACTTCTTTGTTGGTGGAAATTTAATGGGATGAACTTCAACATAGCTAATTTACAATTCATCATTTCATATTATGTCGAGCCACCGATTACCAATTTTTGTATATCGCATGATATGTTTATTAATATTGTTTAGAGTTTTCATTTGTAGGGTATTATTAGTAAAGAAAGAGACTGCACAGAGACCATCAAAAGGAAAACCCATACAAGTAGCACGAGGAAGCATCATCCCTATTCCATGCAATATTGGAGTACTTATCTTGAAGAAACATATCTTCAAGATGAGGGATGGTTTTGGTCTCATAGGAATTTTGTCTCAAATGGGTTTGTCATATTAAAAATGGTTTGTTTTATTATGTATTATGTAAATCTACCCAATCAGTTTTGATATATTAGAAGCATTGCAGGAATATACAATGTGTCGACATATAGGTTAATAGCCTTAATAAGACGATTTCATTGTGCTATGACTCACACTTGTAGGACATGAGCCCAATGTGTGTAAGAATAATGAATAAAGCAAATGCATACAAGCAAGTAGTATTACATGTCATTTTAAGAAGTTTTTTGGCTACTCGGATGACTGGTTAAGGAAATCATAGGGTAAAATGATACAAATCATGGTTTCAAAACTCAGCCAATACTTGAGTCGTATTGGAAGGTATGACTCGGTTTTCTACTATCCGGTGCCGAGTCACCGTCCTATACAGATACTTGGTCCATATTGGTCGATACCGAGTCATGCACGATCACGTTACTCTACATACGATGTGGAATTTTATGATGTCATTCAAGCTCTCCGATTTTGGTGTCACTACCTTATCCAAAGAGAATCCGTGCTTAATTCCGACCACTAAGCATTGAAGTATCTGGGATCTCAAAAGAACCTAAACAAACGTCATGCTAAGTGGTCCGCCTTCTTGCAAGAGTATACCTTCCATCTTAGGCACAAGACAGGAGTCCTCAATCGAGCTGTTGTTGCTCTGAGTCGTCGGTCACATCTCCTAGTGTCTATACAAAATCGAGTGGTTTCCTTTGATTCACAATGAGATCTATATAAGAATGAACCATTCTTTGATTCGATTTGGGAGGAATGTCAAAATTTTGGCACCGACCGACTCGACCGCATCTGTAAGGGATCCTTGAAAGAGCTTATCATTAAAGAACGGCATAGCGGTGGTTTCGCCGGATATTTCGGTAAAGCCAAAACTATTGCCTTGGTTAAAGAGGTTTTTTTTTGTTCAAATTTCGCCGAGACGTTGAAAGATTTGTCCAACGCTGTCAAGTTTGTCAGAAATTTAAAGGACAATTACAAAACATTGGACTTTACATTCCGTTACCTGTTCCTACTAGGCCCTGGGTAGATGATACAATGGATTTCATTGTTGGTTTACCTATGACTCTTAGAAGAGTATATTCGATTTTCGTGGTTGTCGATCGTTTTTCGAAAATGACACATTTTATTCCTTATAAAAAAAACTTCTGATGCATATCATGTCATTGAATTGTTTTTGAAAGAAGTTCGCATTCATGACATCCCAAAATATTTTACTTCGGATAGGGATACACGGTTCCTAAGTTACTTTTGGAAAACTTTATAGTCTAAATTAGTTACTAAATTAGAATTTAACAGTGCTTATTATCCTCAAATGGATGGATATATCTAAATTAGGTACTAAATTACGTTATATCTTTATTTTTATGTTCTAGTTGGTAGTAGTTTGTCTTTTGGGTTCCATCGCCTGTCTCCAGACTAAGATCGGACGTCTGGATTGCTCTCTATGACTTTTTGGCCTATGGTGCATGGTTTTGTCACACTAAGCTATTTTATGGTTTGACCACTTATAATCTTAAGTGGATGAATAATAATCATGCCATGCAGGAGGACGGAAGGTGTCGGATATCGCATCCAACGATGTGAAAGCAAACATGCCAATAGCTAAAGCATTAAAGCCAAGCATACATGCACCAAAGCTAGTGGGTGTGCCTTTATAAATTTCTATAGCCTTATAGGCTTATTTAATTTCCGCCATGGGTGCCCCAAGAGACCTAACCCGGCCCCTTTTACACCCTTTCCGCGCGAGACAGCCACGCAAAAGGCCACAGCCTTTGTTTTTCCCGATAAAAAAATCTCACGGGATGTTTATCCCGTGAAACATGAACCGCGACCCCCTCTTTTGGTCTCCTCTTCTTTCGGTGCACAAAGTGACGGGCTCCCTCTCTCTCACACGCGAGAAACAAGGCACGTCCCATTGCCTCACGCGCCAACTTGCTCACGCAACCCTTTTCTTCCTCACTTGTTGGCTGCCTTTGTTCTATATATACAGGATAAAACCCTAGTTTGAAAAAAGGGTTAGAAAATCTGAAAGCTTTTTGCTTTGATCGAGAGATCGTGAAGGTGCGTCCTTCGTTTGCCATCGTCTTCCTCATGGGGTTATTCCGGCTTCATCTCTCGATCTTCCTCGTTGCTATCTACCTCCCCGCCATTCGTCTTCATCGACATAGCTATTTGCATAGAGATCTTGAATCTCCCGGGTTTTTTTTTTTTTTGAGGAATTCCTCGCCGAGTGGGAGAGGATGGGGTTAAGCCATACCCCAAGCTATATTATTAATAAGGAAGAGAAAGTTACAAATTACAGATAAAAGAGATAATCGCCTTAGACTGATTAGGAGAGAAACCTGTGGACCAGCTATGGATCATCCTAGTATACCTCCCCCAGACCGTCTCGATAGGTAGTTCTTTACTTGAGAAGTCTTTAGAATTCCGCTCTCTCCAAATGCTCCAGCAAAGACCAATAACTAATAGGTCCCAAGCGGGTCTGAGGGTACGGCTGATGCGTTTAGATCTCCACAGAGTCCACAAAGAACAGATAGATCCCGGATGGCCCTTGACAAGGAATCAGTGTTTCAGCATACGCCACAACTTCTTCGAGAATGGACAACGGAGAAATAAGTGATCCACATCCTCCCGATGCGAATGGCAGAGGGTGCAGGCGATATCCGGGATATTAGGATTGTTACGCTGTCAAAGATTGACTCTGGTGAGAAGTCTCTCTCTAATCGCCAACCACATGAAGATTCTAGTCTTAAGTGGAGTTGGGGAATTCCAGAGGTGCTTAGCAATCGGGCAAATAATACCTCCTGCATTGAAGAAACGGTAAAATGATCTGACAGAAAAGACCCTGGAAGTTTCCCATTTCCAAGAGGTGGAATCTCTTTCAGGACCTAGAGTGAAATAAGATAAGATCTGGTAAAGATCATCAAGCTGGTGCTGCAATGCTGGATTAATGGACCTCCTAAACTTGACGGCCCAAGAAAAGGTGCCTAGAGCTCGAGATACCTGGGATCGAACCGAAGCATTCTGGTCCCAAGCTCTCACAAATAGATCCGCAAAAAGAGTTGCCAGACTGACGTCGTCGACCCATTGGTCTGTCCAGAATTTGATGTTCCCCCCATCTCCTAAGATCAGCTTCGTGCCACATTTAAAGGAAGTCCCGACTTTGCAAATACCCTTCCAGAAAGGAGAGATCTTCCCAGATCGACGGCTCCTCGCTTGAAGGGGGGAGAATCGCCGGAAATAACGATCTCTGATGATATTCGACCAATGGTCTCCGTGGTCATTCTGAAGTCTCCACCACCATTTGCCTAGGAGCGCCTTGTTGAAGTCTTTCAAATTGAGAATGCCTAGGCCTCCTTGTTCCTTCGATTTACAAGCTACACCCCACTTAACAAGATGATAAGATCCTGAAGAGCCATCCGCTCCTTTCCAAAGGAAACTGCTTCGAATGCTATCGATCTTTCTAATCACCCAGGCAGGGACGAAGTAGAAAACCAGATAATAGGACGGGATCGAAGAGAGGATTGAATTAACCAGAGTTAGACGACCTCCTAGGGAGAGATGTCTACTCTTCCAGCTAGAGAGACGCAAGTCCACTTTCTCAATGACTTTAGACCAATCCGCACGAGAAAGGGATTTGTTGGTGATGGGAAGGCCCAGATACCTAATCGGTAGCGAATCCAATCTGCAATTCAGAAGCATAGAAGCCCTTTGACCAAAATCCTCTTGGGAACCCACGTAGCAGATAGAGCTCTTGTTGAAGTTTATTCAAAGACCCGAGTAAAACTCCAGAGCATATAAAATAATCTTCCGCACTACTACCTGCTCAAGCGTCGCTTCACAGAAGAAAATAGTGTCATCAGCAAAATGAAGGTTCGATAAGCACCAGGAGTTACCTCGTAGGCCATGAATTAGATTTCGGTCTCTTGCCCTGCTAAGGATAGCATCAAAAGCATCAACCACCAGAATAAAGAGGAAGGGAGAGATTGGGCACCCCTGCTTCAGCCCTTTTCTCACTAGGAATTGGCTACCTAGTTCCCCATTAATAGAACAAGAGAGTTTGGACGAAGAGAGGCAGTTGAGGACCCAGCTTAACCATTTAGCTAAACAGCCTTTAGCTCGAAGGGTAGCTATAATGAAATCCCAATGAAGTCGATCGAAAGCCTTCTCAAAATCCAACTTCAAGATAAGCGTTCCGCTCTATGTTTCTTAAGATCGAAAGCCTTTATCTTCTTCATTTTTGATATTATTATATTTTCCTTGATTTCATGGGCTTTTGATCCCGCCATAGATCCATAGGTCTCATAATCAACCCTAACCCTTATTGTGGCTTGGCTTGCTTGGTACATCGTTGGAGCTTAATCCGAACATTTTATTAGTCCTTTGCATGAGTACTTAATTGCTGAAATATTATTTTTAAAGTCAAATTTGAGGTTGATCATATACTATTGCTTGTTTTCTTTATTTGCCAATGTCTATGCATGCTAACTTGATTAGGGAGGCTATTTCCTTATAAAAATCTGATCGTGGATAGTTTGTGGATGCTGAATTTTACTTTTAGTTGTATATTTTAAATCATAACTTATTCTAAAATTAGCTAGATTCCGTGTATCGTAACCGGGTATGTATCAGTAATTATATATTTCAAGGTAACTGATGGCGAGATTGTTTTATTTTGAAGTCAATTCAGTGACACGATGATCTAATATAGGTTGCTCCAATTATCTTGGAAGTAGTTAAATGTATCAAAAGATTAGTTTCTACATTATTATTTATATGCAAATAAATGCATATGATTTTTGGTGTGTGTTGACGATAGTCCCACATCGGTGAGGGAGGAACCCATCACCCGCTTAATATACCCCCTGTGGACCTCCCCTTACAACCCGGGTTTTGAGGTGTGAGGGTATCTAACATGGTATCAGAGCTGGCCAGTCTCCTGCTCCTGCTCCTGCTCTCGCTCCGGGTGCTCCCCACCGATTGTGCCTTGCCATGCGTGCTCTGTGTGGGAGGATCCTTGCCACGCGTGCTCCGCGTGAGGGGGAGTGTTGACGATAGTCCCACATCGGTGAGGGAGGCACCCATCACCCGCTTAATATACCCCCTGTGGACCTCCCCTTACAACCTGGGTTTTGAGGTGTGAGGGTATCTAACAGTGTGGAAGCTTGGTAAATGGCATAATTCATTGTCGAATATGAAAATTTCCTGTGTTTTAATCATGCAATTTTATTTCCCTTTCATGACAACTATAGACTTAAAAAAGAAGAAAAGGCTAGGGGAAACACATCATATGTTCTGATGCTGATTGATTGTTGAGCAGGTGTGCAGAGTTTATGGATGATGAAACAGACTCAAACCCCATAGATCGATCTATTGCACATCTTCTTTTCACAGGCCTTCTATTTCCAGCCTCAGGGGGGCTGTCTGGTAATGGCATTCTGCTTGAGTCTCCAGCCAATGCCTGTTTTCAATGGAGTGCTGATCGGGCTGTATATTTATGATAGACGGTCTGTTACCCCCCCTGCGCCAACTCTTATTTACTGCACTTTTGCATATTATGCTGTAATTTTCTGCTATTTTCCCATGGTAATAGATGAAGTTGTTGCTTACACATTATATTCAGTAACTGTCTCCGTATTCTCTCTCTCTCTCTCTCTCTCTCTCTCTCTCTCTCTCTCTCTCTCTCTCTCTCTCTCCTTTGGGCCATTGGTTGGAACCAATTAAACTAATGAGCCTGCACTGTTGTTACTTCGTCTATCTGCTCATGCTGAAGAGCATCGTGTGTTTATTTTTAAGTGTAATCTGAAACTCATGGAAACCTTTGGAAAAACATGCAATATATGTTAATGGTTGTTGCTAGATAGTTGAATAATATAATTATTCCTACTCGATAAGTGTCATTAGCCTTGTTAATTCTAGCTACTCATATGCTTGTTTTGACATTGATGCAACAGTCCCATGGACATCCATCATGGTAGCCATGTAGTTTCTCACTTTGTGTTCTGCACTTCGATGCATGACTGCCTTATTTCAGTGGAAATTTTTGTTGGCCTTAAAATTTCTGGTTGATTCTCCCTGTGGGTATGGTCATCTTAGGTCCTCATCGAAACCCTAATCCATGACTATTCGACTGCTCTTACAGTTTCATAAAGATCACATCTAGAGCAAGATTTCCTCGGTGGTGTTGAGTGATCGTCACCCTTTAGATAGAATTCTCTTGCTCATTCCTGGACTTGTTCAAGTTTGTTGCAATTGTTTTCTCATCTGCATACCCGTCTCCGACCCCCCGTAGTTAACAATCTGAGAGAAGAAACTACAGGGATCCTTAAGAAAGGTTCAAGAGACTAGTAATTCCATTTAATTACTGTAAGTATTGTTCTGTGGGTGACACTGGAAATCAGTTCATGCGCAATCAAGACAGGAACATGGAACCTCAACTCTGAAAAAAAAAAAAAATCAGTTCATTCCTGAATTATTCGTAAAATTTGTTAATAGCTTGTGAATACCTCGGGCACGCCTTATGAAGAAGAATAATTCGGAGAACAATTCGTTTGCATTTAAGTTCGTGAAATATTAGTGAATTCTTAAAAAATGCAGCGAATATTGCTCCTATGATCGAAAGAGGGAAATATGGTTTCTCTGTTAGGTGTTAAGCAAAGATGGGAACTGATTCAGCAAAATCAGTTTCAGTTGGTTCAAACTGGTCCACATTGGTTTATATATATAATTACATCTATAATTAAAACAATTTTAGCTATTAATAACTCAAAAAAATCGTTTTTAACATGATTTTAAAAAATATTTTTATATTAAATCTAGATAAACCAGAATATCAATTCTTCACCTGAAAACATTTTTTACTTGCATTTTTAATTGAATAAATTAATCATTTATTTGATTTTTTCTACAGAAATCTACAATCTATATCTTTTAAATCCAATCAATATATAGTTACTAATTTTTGAGACCAAGTTACTACTTTTTGAAAACAACAAGGTTGCAACTAGGTCTGGTGGACTAATTATGCTGCATGAAATCATCTAATTCCTCCAATTAGGGTAACTTATTACCTTTTTTTTTTTTTGGGTAGGAAACTTATTACCTATTTGGACCATTCTATTACTCTTTGAGACATAAGTACTACTTTTCAGGACCTGGATATTATTTTAAAAAAACTAGTA
Source organism: Chamaelirium japonicum (assembly GCA_947650365.1). Lineage (NCBI taxonomy): Eukaryota > Viridiplantae > Streptophyta > Magnoliopsida > Liliales > Melanthiaceae > Chamaelirium > Chamaelirium japonicum. Next base: position 95,457,455 of record OX393549.1, on the reverse strand, counting down.
ACTGCTTCGCAAAAGGTAGTATTTAGGTCAGGAAGACTACTTATTTTGTATGCGATCATCTAATTCTTCGCTCGAACTAACTTATTACCAACTTGGACCACCCAACAAGTGACTGCCAATTAATAGATTTTGAAGAAAGTTATAACTTGGTCCCGAAAAGAAATAAATAAGTTAAAGAAGATAACTTATGCTTCATCGGATCATCAAAGTTCTTAATTGGACAAACTTATTACATATTTGGATCAACCTACAACTCACCAGATATAGTTGCTACTTTTCGGAAGGTAGTTGCTAGTTTTTGGGAAAAAGTAGTTTCTACTTCTGGAGAAGTAGTAACTAGGTCTAGGAGGCAACTTATGCCCATGGGATCATCTAATTCCATATAATTATTCACTTGGAGTAACTTATTACCTATTTGGACAATACAACATGCATGTATTGGCTAACAAGGCTCACAACATAAGTAATATCGGGCCTAATTGTCCTTGTATACGGTAAAGTTGCCAACCCGGTGTAGCTTTTGCTTGCGGCGGGGGGGTTGGCCGGATATCGACGTAAGCTCCGTCGTCGCTTGCGTCTCCGATTCCGGCACGATATCTCTGTAGATGTTGAATTCCGATCCGCTCGCCTCATAGGCCGAAGTATCAAACTCATTCAAATCCTTGGCTTCAGGGGTTTGGACAAAGGCGAAGTGGTTGGAATAACGTGTAGAAATGATTTGTGTATGCCATTATTTATATAATAAATTAATAATTATCTGCTATTTTACTCTTTTTTATTTTTTTGTAATTTTTGGGATTTCTTTTTGGTCTTTTATCTCATATCAAACGGTTTTTTTTAAAAAAAAAATTATTTTGAGTGTTTTTGGGACGTTTTTGGAACTCATCAAGGCAATATAGCAATCGAACCAACGGTCACCGGCCATGAAATTGGGCGGTCCTGATAGCCCAAACTATGGTTCCGATTAACTCTGCAACATCACATGGGTGATGATGACATGTGAGACCCAGCCAAGCGAGTGGTGGAGGTCTCGATCGACCGGGCGAGCAGATTTTTGTTCGCTTGGGTTCGCTTGCCTAATCGAGTTGGTAAGTGAGGCTGTTGGAGGACCAATCTGTCGCTGTCACTTGTTCGATTGAGCGAAAGGAACCAGCCAAGCGAGACCCTTGGAGATGCTCTAACAAGGCTCACGACATTAGCAATATCGGCCTACTTATAGTCAGATACATTAATACATCAACTTTTCCACCAAGCGCCGGAATCTACTTACTTTGGAGTCACATATCAACTTTAGTGTCAACCTGCTTTACTCCAAGCTTGCATGTTTCTTTTAGCCCAATATGTTCGGGCACAGCTCGAGCCCACGCAAACCCCGGCCTGAGCCTGGTCTAGCTTGTTGACACCCATGAACACAGGAGGCCTAGAAACAAAAACTCATCCTTCTTGAAAGGAAAGCAGGATTCTTTGGAGTAGTTGAATGCAATTAACTTGTTCAGAGCAGATTGAATGGACATTGGTTGGGTCTCATTGAATGATTAGCTTTTGAGTTAATGGTTTGGTGAGATTTTTGTGTGTTGGGTGGTTTGGTGAGAATTGACTCACCACAGCCCAACCAAAGCTTCACTCAGAAGAAAAGGTCAAAAAAGAAAAAGAAAAAAAAAAAAAAAGAGAGAGAGAGGAAAGGAAGAGAGCCCCATGACTCCATTATTGCTTTGAAGATAGACCTTGCTATGAACATGGAATATCTCAGTATCTGAGGCCTGAAAAGATTGAGAGGGGGATGGCCCTTTTGTCCTAATTCAGAGAGGTTAGACAGCCTTGTCCCTCTGTCCTTGTGATTCTCCCCACTGCCAAGAAACCATTCAGGATTGGCCCTGACCCCACACCATCTCTAGCCAAAGCTTTCAACAATGGAAACAGCAATTGAGAATCTTTCAGTCACTGCTGGGATTTGTGTCTTAATATTTACTTAAAGCTGTGCTTCTCTCCTGGGATTTGGAATAAAACCACCAGGAAGCCAGGGATTTCAAAATCCTCCCACATTGGGTTTTGTATGCAGGTACATACCTTCACCATGAGGGTGCTGGAGGTACAGTAGGATTTACAAGTCTTAGGTTTTTGTTTGAGCAAAGACATTCCACAAGAAGTGGGTTCTCATTTACAGTGGGATTTATAAGTCTTAGATTTTTGGTTAAAGATGGGCTTTCATTTACTGGGGAACAAGCTTTCAAACACACTTTCGATATCGAAAGAACATGGTAATTGACCCATTTTCTTGGGAATTCCAATTCATAGGATAAGAACACAACCTTACACAAACAGGAGACAAAGAAAAACTAAACAAATTAGTGATGATCATCACCTAGTATTTCAAACAAAATAGCTAATGATAAGCAACTTCTCACAAGTCGAAAATAGAAGGATTCAGCACAAAGCTCCGCTTCCACGCAAACATTCACATTACACCATGCAACATTCTTTCCTTCCAGTAGTTCTCCACAAAGAAAAGCTACAACAAGAGTTATAAGATAGGGCGGCATTAACACGGCATTCGTAGTGATAATAGTAGTAGCAGCGGGCGGTTCCCGACCAGTTCTGCAACGACACAATCGGACTCTCATGGGGATGGCGGCCAATTAAACCCCGCAAAGGCATCGTTCAACCCGCCTCCATAGAACCTCACCTCCAGCCCCTCCAACCCTTGTTCGTCGTCGTCCCAAACACCGGCATCCTCCATGAACTCCCACGAGTACATTGAGGAGTCCTCCGAATAGTCCGAGCAATCTTCCCATAGACTCCTCTCGTAACAGTCAATGATTTCAGGTCCCAACACCTTCAGACCAGGGTGCTTCTCCTTCAGGAAATTCTCATCCAGTTTCACCTCCCAACAGCCCCGCACATCCAAGAACTCCAGACTCCGACAGCCCGAGAGGATCTCGAGCACCCCTCGAGTCGTCAAGAGCGAGTATGCCAGCTCAAGATGCCTGAGCTTAGGCATCGTGGCGGCGATGGCGTAGGCCTCGTCGTCTTGGCTGACCTTGTCCGCCACCTCCAGCGGGTGCATTGCTCGCCGCAGCCCAACAAGAGATTTGCAGTGCCTCCCGAATGCCTCGAGTGCCGGGGCACCAATCTTTTGACAGCAGCTTACATCCAAGAAAGTGACGGTAGAAAGTCTAGCCGCGACCTGTTCTACTATGGCGTCGCTTATTTCACTCCTCGGGAGCTCTAGAGTTTGAAGTGAGCCAGCACTTGCAAAACCCAAAAAGAATAGACAGGATAAGAGAGGGAAAATAAATGTGTCGAGAAAAATTCCAATTATAATAGCTTAGAAAACTCAACATTTGATCCCAGTAGCGCCTTTCATAAATTTGGCTAGTTGTTGGCTACTTTTCAACACTAGTGTCTGACAGAATCAGCAACTTAAACCAAAAGTATTAGATCAAACTAGATGTTACAAGACAGTATGAAGGGAAAAAAAAATGATAAATAGGACCCCGAGCCTATTGGAGAAAAACCATGAAGTTTATCCACAATCTGAATGTGGAGATTCACAGAACCATGAGAATCAAGCAGATGTAGTGAGTGGTCTACTTGGAAGTCATAGGCAAAAGCTAATACCCTTGAAAAGTTGAAAAGGGAATACAATGAAGACACACGAAACACTTAATCAACAATCACAAACATCCTAAGAATGGATTTGACCAGCTGTCCACTTATTCATTGATGCATGTCCACATAGACAGAAAGATTGGCATCGAAGTCATACTAAGACGATCAATTTTTTTTATTGTGGGCATGAACCTAATAGGAGTTGTCAGAGTATTGGAAGAAATCGCCGGCACAGATTGGATCACATAAAAGAGAGATCGGATAAGAGAGATCACAGTATTTTACCAAACAACTGTCATGTGGTTCGAAGCTCTGGATCGTTGTGATTCACCGTTCTGTCCAGTTTCGAGGGTTTTGGTGATTTCTTTTTTATCCCTCTTTTTTCAGCCAAGTATCGGTTCTAGAAAAATAAAATAAAATAATAGACAAAAAGAAATAGGGAAGGGAGAAAATAACATAACTAGACTTTGTTTTGTCAATGAAAGTTTATGCATGAATTGAAAGAAAACAGAGGAAAAATAGCACACATTGGGTTTTCTCTGTTCCTTCCCAAGAGAGTAGAAGTTTTTGGTTGGTAATGGAAACTTAGGTTGAATTTTTTTTTTAACTTTTTCATAGATTATTTTTCTGGAAAACTAAAAAAAAGGAAAAAAGATTCCCTTCCAATTTATTGTCTTTTATTTTGTTCTCTCGGTAACCAAATACAGGTTTATGGTTAGGAGTAAATAATATATAGGATATAAGATAAACTGTTGACTCGATGCATATTGAAACTTATTTCATCTGGTACATGTTTTGATTCCCAGTCGTCTGCCTCTCTAAATACATGAAGAGCATACGTTAAATTAGAAAAAGAGTTGAATTGAGTCGAATGTTGAAGATCTCCACCAATGCCAAACCTAGAAGCTTTGATTATCCAAGGCTTTGCAACATCTCATTACACTAACTAGACTCGTTCTCCCTGTCAACACACAAACATATGCGTGCGGGTTATCATGAGTTCATCTACCTTCGAGCCCCAACTTAACATAAATCTTCATATACTATATTGTCCAAAAACAAAAAAGAACATCTTTTGGTTAGCTTTAAGTGTATATATGAGTAAAATTCCCTTATAAAGGCTTCATGTATAATGTGCCAAAGGGCCCACTTATGATACACTTTAGCCATGTCCCCCTATCTGAAGGCAAGGTTTTAAATGTCAATTTCGATGTCGATTCTGGTTGGCTAAAAAGAGAGATTTTGTAGGATTTCGATCAGACGTCTGGAAGTTTTGTATTTTTAAAGGAAAGAAATAAGTGAAAATTTATTGAATTTCAATAAAATTTCGCTCGATGGCTTTCAAATGTCGGTGTGTCATGAAAAAAAATCAAAATGAAGGAAAAACAATGAATTTTTACTGGAAAAGATGGAATTATTCAAAAAAATATATGATAAGATGATGGAATGTCATATTTCGATCAATTGCTGGTCATTTCGGCCGACATTTGGTATTGTCAAACCAAAATCTGGCTCTACCAAAATTCCGGACAGTTTCTATTTTGGATCTGAAAAAAAGGCATTTCGATGATTTCAAAGGAAATTGCCGACATTCGATTCCAACGCCTAAAACACACCTACTACCCGTATCCAAGTCCATGTACCATAAGTCACTCATGGGCGGTCGGTTAGAGGACACAGTAGTTAGTTGATACAATTACAATTAAGTCCTCACCGGTATGAAATGAGGCAAGATAACACTTTAATAGGAGCAGCAAGGTGAACAACAAAGATGAAACAAGGAACACCTTCCCAACAAGTACAGATTCAAAGAAGGGTACAACTATCGGATATCAAGAAAAAAATTAATCTTAACAAGAATTAGGGCGTATGGGTAAGTTCCTAAATTTATCTTAACAAAAAATTTATCAGTCCAATACATTTACTATTGCTCTCCCTTGTGGAGTTAGAAATTTCTACTTCTCTCCATTTACACCAATTAACTCTTAGTTCATGGATTTATCAGACATTACTAACAGTATGATCCCAAAGCTAACACAATGGGAGAGCTGCAGATCAAATGAGAAAGCCTAGTAAAACATCAAATTCAATGAAAATTTTATCAAAAGGAGGGATTTTTATTTTTTTTTGTCTGTAATGTGGGCAGAGTTGAAGCGAAATCAATCAAGGTGCAGTAGTGAAGAAGAAAGTGGGGGGGGCATGGAGGAGTTCCGCTTACTGGTCGGCGACGAAGGAGAACATGGAGTCGGTGGGGAGGGCAGAGACGGTGAGCCTGCGGAAGGAGCCGCAGCTCCTGGAAATGAGCATCCGGAGCATTCGATCCAGCTGCTCCGGCTTGCACCGCTGGCTCCACTCCTCGATGTCGATCTCTTGCCAGCAGTAGGGGCCGGAGACCGCCCGGCCCCAAGACTTGCAGACCCGGGGGATGACGGTGAGCTTCTCCTGCAGCGAAAGGTCGCAGAAGATCAGGCCGAGCGCATCTGGGATCAGCTCCTCCCAGTGCCTCAGCTCACCACCGCAGTCCCCCATTTGCTGCCCTACCTAAATTCCTGCCCAGTGAAACAAAGATCAGACGGATGAGATCAACATGACCAAAATGAAAAAAAAAAAAAAAAAAAGAAGTAAGAATGGAAATAAATCTAGGTGCAATTCATTCGTCTTCCAGATCATAAAGGAAACAACCCAAACAATTTTCAGATAAATGAGCAAAAAAATGTCATTTTTGTTTGGGTCAGTGTGAGGAAAAAACAAAGGTGCCTTTTTTTTTTTTCTTTTTCTTTTTCTTCCAATCAATGGGTTAGTACTTCAGGGATCAAAGAACCCAGATCTGCAGGTGAGGAGGCTTTCCAGCAAGGGGAAACCCTCCATCAATAGCGAAGGAGAAGAAGACAGAGGAGCGGGATGCAGGTGATGGGGTGCCCACCCTGTTCAGTTCGCGCCGACCCAGATGAGAAGGGGGCAAGAGATCGCAGACCCAGAAACGAAATTCACCAAAGAAGCTCAAGATAACCAAGATCCGGACCAAATCCGTGGCCTTTTGCAACGCCGAGAGGTTGGAAGACAGAGAGAGAGAGAGAGAGAGGTCCGTCGATTACCCAACAGAGAGAATCCTCTTGGGTCTCCGGATCTGCAACAAGAAACGAGAGGCGGAGAGAGCGTGGAGAGCGTGGAGGTGAGGGAAGCTTACGCTTTTCTCGCGGAGAGAGAAGTAAGCGAGAAAGGAAGAGGGGGACAGCGAACCCACCACCACCGCCACCACCACCATCACAATTCCAATTCCAAGAAAACAAAGGGAGAAAAAGGCAGCGCAGAGTCTACAACACGACGGGCGGAAAGGGCCCCCCCAGCGTTCACACGAACGACAACACAGTCATCTCTCTCTCTCTCTCCTCCCCCGAAGTTAATTTCGGTGAGTACTGTGGCGAGCGAGCGAGGGGAGAGACGAGGGGGGGGGGGGCGGGCGGGGAGGAAAGCCGCTGGGGATCGAAACGGGCCGGGCGGTCCGGGGCGGGGATGGGTCACGGAACCGGTTCCCGAGACCGGCACGTGGCGGGGCGTGGTTCGTACGAGTTCACGTGGCGGGACGTAGCCACGTGAATGGGCGAGAGAGAGAGAGAGACTTACCGACACACACACCCAGTCACACTCTGACAAGGGCAAACGACGCAAGCTAACTACTACACGCCTGCGACCGGCACGTGTCGCGTCGGAGTTAATGACGGGGCCCCACTCGTTGTGGGTTTATGGGTGCCGTTCGTCTAGGGGTAGGTTAGGTTTTGCACTTGGCGTCGAGCATGGCTCGAGCCCCGTCATATCCCGAGGCAGGGGGGGAACCGGGCGACATGATCCACCGTGCCGGTCACGTGTGCCGCACGTGAAATCATTTTAGGGTGCCGTTGACAATCGTTACCAGGGGACAAAGGAGCTACATGCAGTTTAAGCAAGAACAGAAAAAAAAAAAAAAAAAAGATGGATCGAGAATGTGTGAGCAGTTCCTGGCAGATAAATCCTTTATCCTAAAGAAATTTAAAATATTATGGACGAAAATGTATTTCATAATTTTTTTTTTTGTTGTTTCTCTATATGCCAGCGAACAAGAGAATCTTTGAAGTTTGAATCATGGAACCACTGCTCGCCGTCGTCAGAGCTACTCACCACTGCTATCGAACCGAACCTAAACCATCGACTCATTACTCGCCACCGTCAAACCAAACCTAAACCTAACCCTAAACCCAAGACCTATGGGTCATGGGATGAATTCTAGATCTAGGATTTTTTAACTGGGACCTAATGGGGTCGTCGCGATCAAGGTCGAGGTCGCCGACCGGGGTCGAGCTCGTCGCCACCGTCACGTGATTAAGAGAGATGGAAGAAGAGTGTTAATTTTGGGTTTATGGAATAAATCTGATATTTATTGTTAATTGAAATATTTGACGGGCGTGCACATACGAAATTTGTTTTGTTGGGGGCTTGACCAGTTAACCTAAAAAAACAATTTGCACCCACAAAATTCTAACACTCCTAGTATCATCATTATCATGCACATATCACGGCCCGATTTTGATTTGGACTATTGCTTCTATTTTGATAAGGCACCCCCACATAAGGGTTTACCGGCCGCTCCTTTTTCCTCCTTCGTCGGTCAGTCATCGTCGCTACATCCTCCTCCGCCGCAACAGCATCCTCCTCCCCACTCCGATCACCTCTCCAGAGCTGTCGGTCCCTTGTACCTCCCCGACCCCTCCCCCTTTTCTTTTCTTCTTCTTCTTCATTTTCCTCATTTCATGTAAACGTATTAGTCTAGAGAAATCAACATGGTTGTAGGTTGCTCCAAACCGGCATGGTGTCTTCCCTCCATATCAATTTTGAGAACATATCCTAGATAGATAAAATATTGTTGAGGGAAAATGCTGTAGAGAGAATAGTGGCATGGGTCCGGCCCTGGAGGTGGTGGTCATCACCGTCGTCATCCGCAACTCTTAAATACCAAAAGCCTGACTCCAAAGGATGTATCCCTTATTGGAAGTTGATGCTATCCCTTCTAAGAAGATCCCATCTCCAGATGTTCATACGAATACCATGATAATCATCATCTTCTCCCGAGTCGTGTCTCTGTTCTTCGTTCCTCTCGCAGCTCGGTATCTTCCTCTTCGGCATTCAAAGTCAACATTTGGATCCACCTCCTCTCAATATATGGTGAGATCTCCTATGCCGAGGACCATGACGACGACCGGAGCCACTTCCTCCATCGAGGCTCGTTGTTCTACGATACAGATCTTGCACACATATTCTGCGACAATGAGTGATTTATATCACATGCAACCCAAGACCGTGAGTTATGCAACGCATGTCCTCTAGGTTGCAGCCTCTCTTCCCCAGGTGCGATCAGCACATCAGGAAGCCCGACCCTCCCTCGCGCTGTATTCCCCAGATGAGCTAAGCACGTGCAGAAGCCTGATCCTCTCTCCGTCGTATTTCCAGGGTGCTCTCAGCATGCCAGAAGCCTAATCGTCTCTCCGTCGTATTCCCCAAGTGGGTGCGTTTAGTTCGCAGGAACCCGACCATTATCTTCTCCTCTCTCCGTCGTATTCCTCAGGTGGGTGCGCTCAGTACAATGGGAGCCCGTCCATTGTCTTCTCCTCACTCTCCCTGATTGATATATTTTTCCTTAGTTGTGAGTTGTGACGATCGAGATCTCTTAAGAGGTGTAGAGCACTTAATTTGATCGAGTGCTTGCCTCCTTCGGGATATTACGTGTCTATATCTGTCTTTCTCGCACCATGCACGAGTGTGCACCCTTTGCTTTCTTCTCTATCGAACCCTAATCTCTTCTGTGTCGACTTCTACCACTGTCTGTTACCTTCTTCCTCGTTCCAGGTGTTTAGTATTGGGACTCAGGAACCCTTTTTTGTTTCCCAATTGACATACTTGCAGTTTGATTAGGTTTCTCGGATTGTCCTGATTGCATGTCAATCGAGTTCCCAAGATGACTTACTTTCAAGTCGGCCTTGCATTATCCTTACTTTACACACAAAAGGGGGATGTTAAATGTATTTTTTTCCTCTTCTTTTGTTAGGAAAACTGATGTTGGTTTATACCCTACACCAGTTTGAGGAGAAGGGGTTAAATATAGTTATTGTTTAGTCCCATGTGGCCTGGGATATTGTAGTGGTGTGCATTTTCTTCCTATATATGGAGAGGTAGTGTTAGTATAATAATAATTAATACAAGAAGTATTCTCTCTGAAACACTAGGCTTGAGATCATACAAAGAGAATTTAGGTAAAAAGAATATTACGTATATAATATTTTAGAACAAGAAAATATTATAGATCGATAGAGAAAATGTTGTAGATAGAAAATGATATTGAAAAAATATTTTAGAGAATACATTATTTAGATAATGTTGTAGAGAGAAATTATAATAGATAGATAAAATATTGTAGAAATAAAATGCTATACAAAGAATGTAGATAGAAAAACATTACGTAAATAATATTTCAAAAAGAGATTATTGGAGAGAGAATATTGTCGAAAGATAACATAAATGAAGATAATATTGCATAAATAATGTTGTAGAAAGAAAAAATACTATAAAGAGAATGTATTTGTAGAGAGAAAAAATACTATAGAGGGAAATTATTTTAAAGATATAATATATGTAGAGATAATATCTTATAAATAATGTTGTAGAAAGAAAAATATTAGGGACGGATAAAATGTTATGAAGATAATGTCTAAGAAAGAGTATGTTATAGAGTTAATGCTTTAAATAGAAAAAAATAACTACAAAATCAGTTTTGAGTTCAAAAGTAATTTTATTGTCAAGTATTCAAATATAGATTATTACATAATTGATTCTGATTAAGCTAAAACCGGTTCTACACAAAACTTGTTTCTGGTATTCCAAAATCAAAACTCAAAAATTTAAAACTAATGCCAAACACTCCTACTAAGTCCTCTTCTTTAAGAAGTACGTCATGGTTAGCATGCATTGCATCCCGGACTTTACACCCCATCGCATGGCTGTGGAAAATCATTGGAAAGCAAATTATCTATGTGAAGTTTTGTATACAACCAACTGGCACTTAGTCTGGTGGTACTACCTCTCTCTCCCTTGTCAAAGAGGTTCTTTGTTCGACTCCTGATATGGATACTGTGGAGCAAGCTTTTCCTCAAGACCATTGTACCTAGTTTTTGTGTGTGAATGCTAACCGTTGATGTCATGTTGATTATGTAATTAATAAATATAAGCTACTGCCGGCTCCTCCATTTGGATCTTCCAACCTTTTTGAGCCCTTGCTCTAGCAACCTCTCCTCTAGCCACTTCGCAGGGCCATCCTAAAAAAAAAAAAAAAAAATCCTATTCAAAATCTTGGATTGAATACCCAACTTAACATGAATGCACGAAATTCTGACACTGCGCAGTTTGGTGGAGATCATAAACACGAACTGTCCCTGTACACTCTCTCTCTCTCTCTCTCTCTCTCTCTCTCTCTCTCTCTCTCTCTCTCTCTCTCTCTCTCTCTCTCTCTCTCTCTCTCTCTCTCTCTCTCTCTCATATTATGATGAGGTGCTATTTGAACATACTAGGGACATAAAGATGTGGACATAATGCTGATGTGGAGGCATCAGCATTTATGTCCACGCTTAAGACCTCTAATATGTGTAAATAACGTTTTCCATTCTTATTTTGAAAGTTTTTTTCCCCATTAATTAGGTCTAGGTCCTCAACTATTTTGCAATAATAGTCGCAAGACATCTTAAAGCTCCCTATAAGTGTACATTCGTCTTCAGAAAAAGTATACATTCGTCGAGAGGGACTTGAGCTACATATCGAAATTAACGTGTCCAACAGCTGAGAGCATGTACGACGGCCTCCTCAAAGTTAGCCTCCTTAAAAGCATGGTTGAGGAGGATTTGTACGCCACATCATCTTTGATGAGGGGAGGTAAATGCGAGTCTCCAACGGTCTCCTCAAAATTCTCTTTTACAATTTTCAGGACAATGACAATCAAATTCATTTGGACCATAGGATCAGTACCGTACGGTTGCGATTTACAAGAGCAAAGCCCAACAATAACAATTGAATTGATTTGAACCACACGATCGGCATCGTACGGCTGCGATTATAAGAACTAAGCTACTCTCGTGTGCACGATTTGACATTGAGAAGGAATTATGCTCACCAACATTGAGAAGGAGGTTGAGGAGTTTGGATAGGGGTCACTGGGTGACCCCACCATTGAGGAGTCCGCTAGAAGATTTTTTTGAGGGATTCTTCTCAATAGTGGTGGGACCGGTACATTCGAGGAGGCTGCTGTACATGCTCTGAGAGTCATCTCTTGTAAAGGACTTATGTCTATTTTTTTTTTTAAAGAAAAACAATATAGACAGTGCTGTTTGTTAATGTAAGGAGACATACACACAGACATAATGCCGAAGTGGGTGGCATCGGCCAGCTCACAGTTAGCCACTCGGTGCCGGCTTATGTCCCCACATCGGCATTATGTTAGCTGTGTATGTCCCTTTATATGCTCAAGCAACAGTGATTTTCCCCATTTTATCTAGGGGTGGCAATGGGTCGGGTCGGGTCGGGGTCGGGTCGGGTCTAGTTTCGTGTCGTGTCCAAAACTCCTAGACCCGGACCCGACCCGTTTAACTAATCATGTCTAGATCTTAAACCCGTACCCGACCCGCTAATAAACGGGTAGACCCGATAAGACCCGTTTACCACCCGGGCCTATTCAGTTGACCCGATCCGACCCAATCCGACTCGACCCGACCTGACCCGAAAGACCAGCTGGTATTATATATTATAGTATCGGATTGCGGGTAGACCCGACCCGACACGACCCGTTGAATACTAAACAAGTCTTCCCGGGTCTATCGTGTCCAGACCCTAAACCCGACCCGTTTATTAAACGGGTCTATCGTGTTGACCCGTTTATGACCCGAACCCGTTTAGCCCTGATCCAGACCCGCTAACTTCGTGTCGGATCTGCCATGTCGGGTCCGAAATTGCCAGCCCTAATTTTATCTAAGTAGATGTAAAATTTTATTTGAACGAGTTTGGATCTCCTGATTCTCCAGTCGGTCGGTCGGTCGGTCTAGAGCACATCACAACCGTACGATGACAATTGATCCAAAAGTGAATATACTCCAACCTACAGCATACGGCTGTGATGCACACTGGGCCCACAGACCGGGCAGACCTAACAGAGCAGGGGGGGGGGGGGGGGGGGGCACCGCCAGCGGGTGACTGATGCACTGACCGTTGGCCTATGTCCCCCACATTGGCATTATATCCGTATGTGTGTCAAGTTGTATGTTCAAATAGCAGTGCACTTTGCCTTCGACCAGTGAAGTAGGTGGCCTAAAATAATATCCACAGCAAACAGCAGGTTAAGCTGGTATTCACACATCAAAAATACATACTAGGGGTAATGTGGCTAAGGTCCCTGTCAGCAGATCGGTTCGGTGTAAAGGACTGGCAGAAGATGGGTTTAACTTAAGGTCCCTAATCAACAGATCCTTTCGACGTAAAGGACCGCAGTTTGCACTGAATCCACAAAACCCCCTCACCTGTCTCTCCTTTCTCCCACCTCTCACTCGAGTAGTGGTGGAGAACAACGGGCGCGAGCAGCGGCGTGAGCCGCTCCGACGACAAGCAATAAAAATGTGAGGCGGACAGCAGACATAGGGGTTCAATTCGGATTAGGTTTAGATTTAGGGTTAGGTCTAGGGCTCATCGCATGGCCTATAGATCTTAGGGTTTAGGATTCAATTTAGTTTAGAAAAAATGACATGAATAAAATTCAAATAGCAATGGGATGTTTTTGTCCTGGCAATTGGCTATCCTTTAGGCTAGCTGATATGTTGATCATGGACCTATCGCGAAGTCCCCCAAAATACTATTCAACCAGTCTTAAAGCCTTTACAGACTCGTTCACAACCGTCAGTTGCACCCAGGCCCGACCGATGAATCAAACTCAATCCCCAACCCGCAAACAACATAACCACTTCATACGATGGTCGTCATCTGACATCATCAGTACTCTGCAGTCTTAATATGACTTTTTCCGATAATTTTTTAAATCTAACAACTCTTTTTACCGATTTAAATATTACGAGTTAAATACAAAATGAGAATAGACCTTCCCGAAGATTAAAATGATTTCAGAGGAGTGACCGAGGGGATCCAGAAAACAAATTCCAAATAGAAGGGACAAGGCCTACTTATTAAAATTTTATTATTTGAAAACAAAAATACCCAATGCACACGACGAGGATACATATTTCTTTAGAATACAATTTCTATAAATTTCTCGGCTGTACCAGGGTCCTGTCTTCGGGCTGTCATGCTAATTCCGTAACGAGTAGTGATTCCGTAAGGCGTCCCGTATGTGAGGCCAAGTGTCATTCACCCGTTGGGTCGCTTGCCATCGTAAAGAACGATCAGCTGACGAATTCAAATGCTTCTGATGTATAGAATAATAGAAGTCTGTACTTAAAATGCCGATATCGACTGATTCTATGATATTATAGAGTCAGTGATACAAACTTGCTCTTAATGAGCACATCATTTTCATAATTCATGAGCGATGGCGATGGCGATTCTAGTTTATAACCACATCAGCATTGCGAGGCCAGCCAGACAGCTGTAGCTATTTAGGGTAATAAGAATGTCTGATGATGGTTTCTTTGGTCTTGTTTAAAGGATGCAATGAACAATGAAACAATAAGCAAGCAGACATTGGAACTATCTATTTGATAGAAGCATCATGGGAGGCTGGTTCTATAATAGAAAAATGATACTAGAGTTCGGCCGAATCTGGTCGGCTTTGGCCTATCCGAAAGGTAACAGCGCTCCTGATTCGGATCCAGGTAGATCGAATCGACCAAATCGAACCTTATTCGACTGAATCGGACTTGGATTCTATTTTTTTTTTAAAGATCCTTTGACTGAATCGAGCGACCGGGCTCATTTTTCGCCCAGTCAGAACTCGAATCCTTACACAAAGAGCACAAGGGATGCTTCCAAAGCTGGAATTAAGTCTGAAAAAAAAAAACCCATGATAGAAACTGATGGAAGCTACTGATACACTTGGCATTTCATTCAAACCTGAGGCCAGCAGGTCCACCTTCAGAAACAAAAAGAAAAATCAAGGAAATAAATGTCAAGACAAGAAAATACCACCCCCATGCCATTTGAAAATCCCACATACATACCTGGGGCTCTCTCAACCCTGGGCAGCAGTAGCTGTCATGAAAGCCTGGCTTGGCTTCTTAAATCTGCAGGCACTGCACCCAGCCTCAATACAAGTGGGACCACTGTACCCTAAGTGTCAAGATGGCTCAACATGGCATCACCATCACAGCATGTTTTCTAGTAGCTGGACCAGAACCCTGTGTCCCTGCCAAGCCATGGCATGGAGAGGTTAAGCTACAGCTTCACAGTGCATTAACCACCAATGAGAGTTTCATCAAATGTAGAGGGCATAAATGTGCTGACAGACCAGCCAACATCGACGGCCAGGATTCGGGCTCCAATTCAGATGATCCCTTGCACTCATTGGAAATTTTGGAGAGGTTGCATGCCTTCAGATGACAAATGGAGGGCAATCCTTGATGGCTGTGTTGTTCCCTCTGAACAAGACAAACAGTTAGAAGCTACCTATGATTTTGTTCATCACATACATTTGTCCTGATGGATACAATTCAAGAACATACATTTGGTTTTCAAGGTTGAATGAAGATCCTTGCTCATTTTTCCAGCCCCAGGTTTTAATGTCGGCGTCGATCATGGTGATCATATTTACCGCAGATTAGGTTTCAACAGAGATTGAAATGCTCAAGATTATCAATTAGAACCAAGAATGCACAAACAAGTTCATTCTTCAAGTTTTGTTTGGAAACCTCGCATTCTTCATGCCCTCTCTTCCATGTTGTGACATTTGGACCTCTTCTGAAGAAGCAGAATCCATCTCACTTGTGTGAATGCGGCTCTCTTTCATAAATCATATTAAAAACCTACTATAAAGATAAGAAAAACCTATTCAATGGTATTAAATGGTCATTTGATGTTTATCCAGGCATCCCCTGGGTTTGTTACTAATATGTCTAAAAATGAGAATATCGGTGGCTCATGTAAGCCTATGGGCTTCCAAATGTGGCCCACGTGCCCACATGTGAGGTCCACAGTCCATATAAGGCTAAAACCCAAAAAGGATGGGCTTGGGTGATTGTTGATTGGGCTTTCCATAAGTGTATATGCTCAGGGCTATTGGGCCTAATTTTGAGATTGATCTCATCCGTTGGATCTGTTGATTTCTCTGATGAGGAGAAATCATAAAGGACTATAAATAACGGTAATTGATCCCCCTACAGGATAAATACACCTCTATATGAGTTTTTTGGATACCCCCTCCGTCCACACCAGAAAGATCCCTCTAGCCTCAGGGAGTGGAAACCAAGTCCGGAAAACACATATCGAAGATCGTGATTCACACAAGTTCTTCATCCATGGATTCTTCCGCTTTTGGTAACGATCTCATACTCTTAGAAGTAGGATCTCTCATGGATGATCAGGAGTAAAATCCACTTACAATTGATATCAGAGCCATGGCCGATTATAGCCTGGACGGATTGGTTGAATGGCAGATTCACAACATTCAATTTCTGCAATTTGTTTTATTGAATTTTTCTGTAAAAATCGTTGTCTTTAACCAATTTTGATCAGATAAAATGGGAAAAAATTTCCCATGGCTGTACAGTGCCAAAACCCTAGATCCAGTCGATTACCTCGCAGTCGCCTAGCTTGAAAACGGGAGTGTTGCAGTCAACGGCCCGACCAAGCAAGGTGCTCCGGGTAGGGGGCATTTTTGCTTCTCGCCAACGTCTGGCGGTGGTGTTGTCGATCAGATCTAACGACAGTTGAAAGTGAGGCGACGATCGGTACAAGCGATTGTCGCGAGTGGGGTGGCGATTACACAGCGACGTCGTGAGACTTTGTGACCCTTCGCGATTCTGAGATCATTTTTGAGAAATGACCTCACCAATATTTCAAGATCACTCGATATCTCAACACCATCTCTTAAACTATGTTGAAAACAAAAAGAATTTCCTACCCCAAAAAAAAAAGTCCGTGAAACAGGGCAGCCTTATGTGGAAGATTGTATCAAGGTGCTTTGTTGTCATCCTTGTATCAATTTTTGTCATATCCCAAGAGAAGTGGGAGAAACCTTCTCTTTGTAACATATTCACTCATTGTATGCTATTTTTTCTTGATACTAAAACTAATAAATGCTTTCATTTAAACTATAGTACTTGCTCATATATAAATATTCCAACATAGTTAGTTAATGCGGGTAGAATATACTAACTACAAAGAAAATATTAATTAATCAACAAAATTGATATTTAATTAATATAGGATAATTAATGACAAAAATGAGACTTCTTAAACAATAATCAATGGGTTTGGAAAAAGTCATACAGCATGCATGTTGAGAGAGTTCTAATTATGCTTGCTTCTAGGTTCTTTTTTTCATATTTCTATGTAGCTTCTCAGCTTGTACACAGTAGACCTTAGTGGCAAAATCTTTGAATGGGTTGATATAAGGTCATTAAACAGGAACAATATTCTGATGAATCCTTTTAAAGAGCCTCATTGTTTAAAGTTGTGCTTCACATCTGAAGCCCTCTCGATAGAATAAAGCTTTCATTGGCCGATTCCATCTAAAATAGTACTAAAAGATGAACATGTGATCATCCGCTATATAGCATATTGTTGAACTGAACATTGATGCCGTCTATTATCTTGTAGTGTTAGGATAACATGGGGCATCTATCATGTGTTTCTATGTTTCTTTGTTCTTGATTTTTTGTGCATCTATCATCCACTATCTAGCATATTGCTGAACTGAACAATCGTCTACCGGTTCACTTGGGAAGCCCCATATTTCATAAATACATCGAAGGTAAGTTTTTGCATAATTCTAAAATTGTTTTCATGTTGATGATTTGATGATGAGATTCTTATAGCTTATCTGTCATTAATGTGTCTCCCGTCGATTTGATTATGGTGTTGGAAAGGGCTTGGATGTCCATGAGATAAACTCTCATGCTCTCCTAACCCTGGTGAATGCTTGCACGCCTCTTGTATCCTGCAATTCTGAGAAAGAAATCTTCTATTTCAAGAAGGTATCTGAATTTTTTGGAAAATTGGTGGAGAAGGTTATTGTTCCAACTTCCTAATCTTGTAAAAATTTAATATTTTGTTGTTAGGAATATTCGTAGTTGTTATTTTCTTTTTTGTGTTCCTATCATATTTTTTACTCATAGCCGGAATATTATTTTTGGATAAAGAAAAAATTATTTTCATTCGACAACATCATGAAAGCAATAGATAATTAAACAACTAAAAACATACATCGGTTAACACTTCAACTAATGCAAGTGTCCAAGAGAAAAATAAAAACTGACATAACAGATAAACTAACAACTTGATGTATTGAACAATTAGGTTTAGGAGAACAACCAGAGGTTTAACATAGGACTTTGCAATATGATCACTATTTTACTATTAATGTCAAAACATAAACTAAAATTTGATTATAAATCAGAGTCACTTTTCTCACAAAGTAGCTTATTAATGGCCGGTATAACAACTTAAATACTCACAAAAATGAAATACAAAGAATGCTCACAAAATTCTTCAAAAAAATTGAAATAATAGGGTTGATAATATCAAAATTCAAAATTGTTAACAAATGTCCTCCTAGCTCAATGCCTTATATAAGATTGGTTTAGATCTTAGCCTAAATTGGCCCTAAAATAGTTATTAGTTCTATGATTTCTATCTATAAGCCTAGATCTACTAGAAGCCTCGTCTAATCTATCCTAAAACATATTATCTAGACTTCTAAGTCATGTGAATAGAAGGTGGTGACTGAATTTGGAGGGCTCTCATCTTCCATTGAGAAGGCTACAAATTGTTTTGAATTATGTTCTATGCTTGAAGCTTCATCATCGACTTTGCATTAACATCTTCAATAACACACACCACACACACTTGCATATCTCTTGCATTTTTTTTTCTTCCATTTGTTCATAATTTGTCAACATACCCAACACTAAAAGCCTAATAATATTTAGAATATTAGCTTGTATTTATTGGATTGATATAATTGAGTTATGTTAGAGGAAAGTGGGATAAGGAAACCCGCCTTTCATTTGTTGCTAAACTCTTGTATTAGAATAATTTGATTAACTTTGTGCATACACCATAACATATGCACCATTAGAACATGTTTTATCAGTAATTAGTTTGCTCCCCATAATTCTTGCCAAGTTTTTCATCTGTACTTCCATTGAAAAACCAATGTTTATTTAAAGCAGCAACATGATGGTTAGGGCTAGGAATTGGTCCGGACAAACCCAAACAACACGACCAAATTCCAAATTTGAACAAATACGGGCAATAATATTTAGGAATATGGACAGGCATGGGCAAATATGTTTTGCTCGAATTCGAATTTGGACAAACATGGTCAACCATATAAGCAACCTAAGAGAAACGGAGCAACCTAATGGTGTAAAAAGGATATAGGTGACATGCACGGATCGTGGGCCTTGGGGTGTAAAAAGGGTTTAGATTGGACGTCTCTCTACTATTTAGTGAACAGTCAAACTCAAAAACCTGTTGGAGCAGTCTGATGGTGTAAAAAGGGTCTAGATCGAATGTTTTTCTACTCTTCAGCAAACGGTCAAAAGCACCTTCACCAACTATATAACATGATGTTCTAGTTCTAGGTTTAGGGGTAGACCGAAAATAAAAAATTATCATTGTAGCAAATGTTACTCTTTATTATCGAAACTTACTCGATAATAAAGACTTAACATTTTCTATAGTGAAATCACTGTAACAAAAAATATGCAAGGGTTTATCGTACTACAAGGGTAGTTAGAAGGGTCTTAGTCTAATAACCCCCCCCCCCCTTTTCATTTAAAGAGAGAGGGTTGGATTGAGTTCAAATCTCCTCTAGTCAATTGTGGTTGGTGGGCAAGCGCGCATCAAAAGCTGCACATGGTCGACTGGGGTGCTATTCACTTTTGGGTCGCCAGCCACCGTGCGACTGAGGGTCTGTTTGGTTGGAGGGAGTTGGAACCAGCGTGTTCCAACTCACGCATGGGGTACAAACGGAATGAGTTGGAACTCCACCTGAAAACCGTGGGGTACAAACTCATGCGTTTTGTATACAATCGAAACCCACGGAGGAGTTGAAACTCATCTGGTCGGGAGCCTCCGCACAGAACCAAACAGCTGCTTTAGCAGAACACGCGTGAGTTGGAATACACCGGTTCCAACTCCCTCCAACCAAACAGACCCTGAGATATGCGCCAAGCCCACCGACAGGGGCCGACCAATTGAAGCAGGCTTGAACTCGGTTGGATTACACGACCAATCGAATGGGGGGAGGGTGCTTTGCCACTAGGATTCAACCTCAATCGCGGTTGTGATATCAGTTTTGGATAGCCATGTCAAAAAAAAAATTGGCTCAAGTTTTAGCCCTATAATTTTTTTTTTTAATGTAGAGATTATAGCTAGGGATGGCATGGAGCCCAAGAATCAGACCCAAAACTTCGGATACGCACACGTCCCACTCCAAGTGGCACCACCATGGGGTGAATTTCTTTTTTTCCCGTTATCGCATTTGCTTCCTCTATACTAAATAAGTAAAGTCGTAAAAAAATTTTAAGCTTTGATAGATATGGCAAATAGGATCCTCTGTTTTTTTTTTTTTTTTTCATTGAAACAGCTATGTCACAAGAGCCCTAAGGAGGCGCCACAGCTTGGCACAAGCATAGAACCACTAGCACTCAGGCGGGGAACCACCAACTCCTCGGCGAAACCCATAAAGGGGAGAGAAAAAAAAGACGCCACAACTCAGCTCTAGCACACCAGCACCACCACCACACACCGCCACACCGGCGGAAACACAACCCTAACACTGCACACCGGCGGAAACAACACATCCACACCGTTTGCCGGTGGAGAAAAAAGAGAGAAAATAAAAAACACCCAAAAAGGAACGAAAACACCACCACCACCGGAACCACCCCAGGCACCGGGGAAGACACCATCAACTACAGGACGGTAAAACTAGAATTTGAGGAACCACAATCGAGCCCCGAGTGGCCAATCCATCCTTCGCCGCCATGTGCCAGCGGGATCCGCACCACCGAGTAGGGGAGGGGATCAAGGGATCCTATGTCGGAACATCCGCCACAGGCGGACCGGGATCCATATCTTCTTTCACTCTGGTTGCAACCGGTATGGGATGCTACCCGAAACCGGGCTTTGGCTGGCGAATCGAACAGGGGAGAGGTCCGCACGGCTCTGACAGGACGAGCACAAAATCTGACACTACAGGTGAAGAAAAACCTCATATGGGGAGGGGGAACCAGATCCGTCCCCAAACCAAGCTTCCCTAATGATCTCATGTCCTCCCCAGAGCCGTCGGCAGCGTCTGAGGAGGCAAGAGGGGTATCACCCAAACCTTAGACTAGGAGGGAGAGGGACAATAGGAGAGGGCGGTCCGAGCCTCTAGATGTGGAGATCTTCAAAACAAATGGCAAATAGGATTCCGTTTGGGTTTCCAACTCTCTAATTTATCCGAATTAGAGAGAATACCAATTACCTTCAACCTACTTGGATATTGTTTCAGGGGCATCTTATGCCTCTACTTTTTTTTATTTTTTTGGTTTATGAAGAGAGAAAGATCAACAGACCTCAGGAGACGCCACAGTCCAACGTAAGCAACAAGACCGTCATCCTTCAGGACAACAACCAATGCCACTAGGCGGAGAGAGGGCACATTAGCGGTGGGGATGTACCCATCATTTCTTCTCGACGGTAACAAATTAAAGAAAAACCCATTTGATCAAAACTTCGAAATGGACAAATGGAATAGTTTTCTCTTGAAAATTAAGGTGTCCTAACATCATAGTAACAAATCGATGAATAACCTTTGTGGCTGTTAGTGATAGTGTACAGTGTTGAGATACACATACTCGTAGATTGCCTGTATAAGATTTCCCTTTTGTGTTTTGTATCACCTATATATATTTGGCCCTTGGCCTAATATGAGAATTAATTGATTCTCCCCAAAACCCTAGTCTCTCTCTCTCTCTCTCTCTCTCTCTCTCTCTCTCTCTCTCTTTTCCTCTCCATGCTATGGAATCCTGTCTCATGGTATCAGAGCGTTGATCCTCACTGGAGCTGTCGTTGCCTCACCGCTAGATCTTCTGTGACGACCAAGATCCAATAGGCCAATAGCCAAGAGCCAAGACTCCTGAGGCGGGAATGCCAAGATGGATGAGGTGAGGTGAGGTGAGGTGTACAAGGCCATGAGTTAGCCCCACATCGTCTGGAGAGAAGGAGATCCTGAGCTACTTATATAATTTCCCCTCCCAAATATAGAAGACGCGTTTTAAAACCGTGCGCCGCTACGGAATTCGTAAGAACTCCGTAGTTAAGCGTGCTCGGGCGAGAGTAGTACCAGGATGGGTGACCTCCCTGGGAAGTTCTCGTGCGGGCACGGGCAAAGCGGACAAAATCTTGTGTGTTTGGGACGGATGTTACAAAATGGTATCAGAGCCGGTTCTCCTCGCTATGGGGGGGTCTAACCCTACACGAGGACGTGTAGCCCTAAGGGGGGTGGATTGTGACGACCAAGATCCAATAGGCCAATAGCCAAGAGCCAAGACTCCTGAGGCGGGAATGCCAAGATGGATGAGGTGAGGTGAGGTGAGGTGAGGTGAGGTGTACAAGGCCATGAGTTAGCCCCACATCGTCTGGAGAGAAGGAGATCCTGAGCTACTTATATAATTTCCCCTCCCAAACATAGAAGACGCGTTTTAAAACCGTGCGCCGCTACAGAATTCGTAAGAACTCCGTAGTTAAGCGTGCTCGGGCGAGAGTAGTACCAGGATGGGTGACCTCCCTGGGAAGTTCTCGTGCGGGCACGGGCAAAGCGGACAAAATCTTGTGTGTTTGGGACGGATGTTACATCTTCTCCCCTCCAGATCCAGGTCCAGATCTCACCGGATCTACCTCGCCGGAGCTGTCACTGCCTCGCTGCACTCCCTACACACCAGATCCGGATCTGATCGGCGACCTCCTCAAGATCCGACAGACCCTGCTTCACAGCGGCCCCTACGTAGCACCTCCCTCATCTCGTGCTCCAGATCTGACCCGGCGACCTCTAGATCTACGACGACTGCAGACCTCCCCTCCGGCCCACAGATCCGACCGCCATCAGATCCTCAGATCTGCTCCTCTGATCCCTACGCAGCTCCTTACTCATCTCGCGCTCCAGATCTGACCCGGCGACCTCCAGATCTGCGATGACTACAGACCTCCCCTCCAGCCACCTCCAGATCTGCGACGACTCAGATCTGTTCTTCCCTTTGATCCGAGCCGATCAGATCGTCAGATTACCAGCGACTGCAGACCTCCACAGATCCGGCCGACTGCAGACCTCCACTCCGCCCAACTGCAGACCTCCACTCCGGCCGACTGCATACCTCTACTCCGGCCGACTGCAGACCTCCACAGATCCGACCACTAGATCTGCGACGACTGCAGACCTCCACAGATCCGGCCGCCATCAGATCCTCAGATCTCCTCCTCCAGCCAATCAGATCTGTTTCTTCCCTCTGATCCGAGTCGATCAGATCGTCAGATCATCGACGACCTCAAGCCACGGGATTAATCTCATCAGCTCTGCGGAGGTGGTGAAACAGATTACCTCGATCACCATCAAGCCCGGCATGGAGGTCGAGGAATTAGAAACTGTGGTTTCTCTAAGATCTGTTCTTCAGGTCTACCTCGCGCTTCTCTAAGATCTCGAGGAAAAGTAACAGATCCGTCCGATCCGATCTCTTCTTTAGTCCGATCCGATCTACTCCGGCACCGAGTGAGCCGCCATGGCCGACTCCTCCTCCGTAGATGCCCCTTTGCCCGTGCCACTGCACTCTGAGTGCCTCCCATTCGAGTATACTCGTGACTTCCTACCGAGCTTGACGGACTTCCCTCTCGCCTGCTCAGCCGACTGGGAAGCATGGGCAGCCACCGTCCAGACCACGCTTCTCGGACATGGCCTCCTTGGATTACTCGACGGCACCACCTCGGCACCGAGTCAGGCTTTCCCCGTAGCCATTCAAGCGTGGTGCCTTTGTGATGCACGGGTCACTGCCTACTTTGTCGCTTCGGTTGATCGGACGATGCGTGCTGATCTTGCCGCCCTTGGAGCATCCGCAGCCATATGGCGCTCCCTAGTTGAGCACTTTATGGAGTCTAGCGGTGCCCGCGAGTATGCTCTTCTGTCTCAAGTCTAGACACAACAGCAGGGTGATCGTACGATCCAGTAATTCCATGCACAGATGCATGGTTACTGGCAGGAGCTTCAGTCACTAGTACCTCCCGTCTCTCCCGAGTGCAGTGTCGCCCACCAGGCCTTCTGGGAGCACCGTCTGCTTTATCAGTTCCTGATGGCCCTTCGACCAGAGTTTGGCCCACTTGTTGGCACCTTCATCCACCGAGACCCACTTTCATGTTTGGATGCTACCATTGCCTAGTTCGTCGCCGAAGAGACCAGGCTGCGTACCATCGCCACCAGGGCCCCTCTCTGCTTTATCAGTTCCTAATGGCCCTTCGACCAGAATTTGGCCCACTTGCTGGCGCCTTCATCCACCGAGACCCACTTCCATGTTTGGATGCTACCATTGCCGAGTTCGTCGCCGAAGAGACCAGGCTACGTACCATCGCCACCAGGGCCCCTCCGTCCCCTTCCAGCCACACTAGCGTCCTTGCTGTAGCCCCAACTGCCTCTTTTACTTTTGTTTCTGGTCGTGATCGGTTTGTGTGCACTCACTGCCACAAACCAAGTCATGTTGTCGCCACATGTTGGAAGCTGCATCCCGAGAAGAGGCAGGGACCCCGAGGACGTGGTCGACCCGTTAGCTCTACTGCTACTGCTCCGTCCTCTCCTCGCACGGTTCCATCATCACCCCGGGGTTCCTTGGACGCTCCTGACACTACTCAGCTCCTTCAGCAACAGCTTGCACAGCTCCAGTTCCGCCTAGGCCAGCAGGCGAGCTTTAGCTCCGCCAAGGCTTCTAGCGCCTCCAGTTCCTCTGCTCACTTAGCCACTCCCGGTACCTTCGCTACTTGGATTCTGGACTCTGGGGCCTCCCATCACATGACTTCTAATGCTTCCCTGCTTACCGATTGCCGACCGACACCGTACATCCCATCGATACATACTGCCAATGGCTCTTCTATAGCCATCTCGCAGTGTGGATCGATTACCGCCAATACTGACCTGAACAATCGTCTCTCTTTACCCACTGTGTTGCATGCCCCTCAACTTCGCATGCAGCTCATCTCTATTAGCAGCCTCTGTGACTCTGGATGTGTTGTGACATTTTTCCCTTCTTCTTGTGTTGTGTAGGATCCACGTACCGGACGGGTAATTGGTGCTGGTCGTAGGTCCGGCGGGCTGTACCACCTCGAGCATCTCCATCTTTCCCTCATTCTTCCTTCTGGCGTCTATAGTTTAGCTTCTCCCGATGCCGACTTGTGGCACCGAAGACTCAGTCATATTTCTGAGTCTCGACTTAAGAGCTTACTCCAGACTGGAGCTCTAGGTCAGTGCTCTTTTTCTTCTTTATCTACATATACTGGTTGCAATCTTGCCAAGGCTACAGTCTTACCTTTTCCTTCTAGTATCTCTTAGAGTTATGCTCCTTTTGACCTAGTGCACTCCGACATCTGGGGTCCTGCATCTTTTCCTTCGATGTGTGGCTATCGCTACTATATCTCTTTCATCAATGACTTCAGCCGATATACTTGGGTCTACCTTCTTCAGCACCGCTCTGAGGTTCCTTTGGTCTACCAGATCTTCACTTCGATGGTCCACATATAGTTCGGTTGTCGCATCAAGACCTTTCAGTCTGATTGCGCCCTCGAGTACCTCTCCACTGCTATACGGACACTTCTTTAGTCCCATGGGACCCTATTCTAGCACTCCTGTCCTCACACACACGAGCAAAACGGAGTAGCCGAGAGGAAGCACCGTCATATCCTTGAGACATCGCGTGCTCTTCTTCTCTCTGCTTCCGTTCCACGCACGTTCTGGGCTGAGGCTGTCTTGACCTCAGTCAACCTTATCAACATCACCCTTTCGTCTGTTCTCCCGGGTGGTGCATCTCCCCACGAGTGCCTTTTCTCTTCCCCTCCTGACTACAGTCTGCTTCATACCTTCGGGTGTACCTGTTTCATTCTCCTTCCATCCCATGAGTGTACGAAGCTGTCTGAACGTGCTATTAAATGCATCCTCTTAGGAATCAACGCCGAGCACAAGGGTTATCGTTGTTATGACCCCTTGACTCGTCACCTTCGCATCTCTCGACACGTCTCCTTCGTCGAGGATGCCCCTTACTACTCCTCTGCAGCTCAGGACCTCACCTTCTTGGAGACCCCTCCCACCCTGTCTCCGACTCTCGAGCCTCTCATATCACCCCTTTTGCCCAGCTCTACTTCTTCCCCTGCTTCCAGTGATTCTTCCATGGAGTCTTCCTCCATCCCCTCCTCTCCTCCGTCACTGATTGCTTCCGTAGGTCTTCCTCATACTTCCGACGTCCATGGTACTCCGCCTGCTACGCCCAGTCCGACGTCACTGGTCATGGATCCTCGCCTGCCACCCCGCTATCCCCAGCGCGAGCACCACCCACCTGACCGCTTCAGCTTTAGCTTTTGCCCACCTGACCATTTTGGTTTTGCCATTGTCACTTCCTACTCGAATCAGTTTACAGCCTTTCTTGCAGCCCTTCACACAGACCAGGAGGCTCGGTCGTACCGGGAGGCTGTCTAGTCCCCTCAGTGGCGGTTGGCTATGAGCGAGGAATTTCAGGCATTTGAGCAGATTCAGACTTGGGATATCATCCCCCTTCCTGTTGGTATTGAGCCTGTCAGTTACCGGTGGGTCTACAAAGTCAAGCGGCGACCTGATGGTTCCATCGAGCGGTACAAGGCTCGGTTGGTGGCCCGTGGCTTCACTCAAGCATACGGAATAGACTACGAGGAGACTTTCACACCTGTAGCTCAGATGACCTTTGTTCGCACACTCCTGGCAGTTGCAGCAGTTCACCGATGGCCTCTTCTCCAGATGAACATGAAGAATGTTTTTCTTCATGGTGACCTTTTAGAAGTCATCTACATGCAGCCACCCCCTAGTTTGCATACTCCTCTCCAGCATGTTTGTCGCCTCTGTCGAGCTATCTACGGGCTCAAGCAAGCCTCTCGAGCTTGGTTTGAGTGTTTCCGACGAGCCGTTACCGAGATCAGCTACATTGAGAGCTCCCAGGACCACGCGCTTTTTGTGCGGTCATCTCCTCAGGATAGGGCGATTCTCCTATTATACGTCGACGACATGATCATCACAGGTGATGACTCCGCTGCCATCACTTCCCTTCAGCAGCATCTTCGGTGCCAGTTTCAGATTAAGGATTTAGGTCCTCTTCGCTACTTCCTTGGGCTAGAGATCGCCCACAGTGAGCAAGGGATTCTGCTATCCCAGCAGAAGTACACAGCTGACATCCTCAGCCGAGCTGCACTTTTCGATGATCGCTCTGCTGTTACCCCTCTCGAGCTTCACGTGAAGCTTTGTCCCACCGACGGTGAGCCTCTCTCAGATCCTACTAGGTACTGACAGATCATTGGTCAGTAGGTTTACCTATGCATTACCAGGCCCGATATTGCTCACGCCGTTAGCATCGTCAGCTAGTTTGTCGAAGCCCCTCGCTTTGCTCACTATGCTGCCCTTCTTCGGCTTCTCTGTTATCTCCGAGGCACTATTGTGGGGGAAAATCTTCGTGCCGACCCGAAGACCTTCGCAGCACCAGTCAATTGGAGTCGAAGTTAATGTCGAAGATCGTTGGTCGATCGGTTGGTAGAAGTTGTTCCTTTTTTGATATGTAAACAGAAAAGCAATCAGAGAGAGAGAGATTTTGACACAAGAGAAGTGATCTCGGAGTTCAGCCGAAGCCTACGTCTCCGTGCTATAGGGAGCAACCCGAATTCACTAACACTTATGTTGAAGTGACCTCGACAGGCCGAGTATCACTGAGAGCTCCCTGATCTCTTCGAAAGAGAGAAGAGGATCGAAGAGAGATGGTAGATCGTAGGTTAGAAATCCCAAAGCTCTGGTTCTGAAAGTCAGATCTCAGAGTGGAAATCAGATTTTCGGATCTTAGATTTCGATCCTTTTACATTCGAAGGCTCTGCTATTTATAGGAATCTCTAGGAGTGAGTCCTGGGGTAAATGGCGGTTTCTGCTGTCGTATCTGGGGGTCCTCCAGGCAGGGCCGGTGGGTCCCGCGGTAGTCCTCGTGGGCCCACCAGGCAGGGCCGGTGGGTCCCGCTGTAGTCTTCGTGGGCCCACCAGGCAGGGCCGGTGGGTCCCGCTGTAGTCTTCGTGGGCCCACCAGGCAGGGCCGGTGGGTCCCGCTGTAGTCTTCGTGGGCCCACCAGGCAGGGCCGGTGGGTCCCGTAGTAGTTGGTAAACTCTTGCCAAAATTTGCACCCACAGTTACCCCCTCCAAGTTAGCTAGAGGCCGATCTAGCTGGCTTGGACTCGTGGTGCAAAGCTAACGACCCCCTGTCACACATGAAGAGGAGCTTTTTGTCGAGTGTTAAGCGTTTGAAAATAGACTGATCGGTCAAATTTGATCGATCGGACAAATTTTGACCGATCGGTTAAAATTTTGCCGATCGGACAAATTTGACTGATCGGTCAAATTTTGACCGATCGGTCAAATTTTGACCGATCGGTTAAAATTTGGCCGATCGGACAAATTTGACTGATCGGTCAAATTTTGACCGATCGGTCAAATTTTGACCGGTCGGTTAAAATTTGGCCGATCGGACAAATTTGACTGATCAGTCAAAATTCAACCGGTCAAGGATCGGGTGATCGGTCAAAAAACATGGTTTTTTGACCGATCCAGTAGAGATTTTGACCGATCGATTGATTTCTGTTCGATCGGACAAATTTGACTGATCGGTCAAATTTTGACCGATCGGTTAAATTTTGGCCGATCGGTCAAATTTTGGCCGATCGGTCAAATTTTGACCGATCGGACAAATTTGACCGATCGGTCAAATTTTGACTGATCAGTCAAAATTCAACCGGTCAAGGATCGGGTGATCGGTCAAAAAACATGGTTTTTTGACCGATCCAGTAGAAAATCGACCGATCAGTCGAATTCGACTGGTCAAGTCTGACCGATCAGTCAAAGTGTTTGGTCGAAGTGATCGGTCAAATTTTGATCGGTCAAAAAAGTGATCGGTCAATTTTGATCGGTCAAAAAAGTGATCGGTCAATTTCGACCTATCGATCGAGGTGATCGGGTGCAACTCGCCAATGGAAGGGGAGGGTGGTATGGTATGTTTGATCAGGTAAAGATTAGATTTGAGAGAAAAAGGTTGTTTGATCGGCTAAATGTTTAGAGAAGTAGCTGTTGAGTTGCCGATCTTTGATCTGCTGCTCGCCGTTCGGGTGCCCATTCAAGTAGAGGGAGAAAGGGCTGCTGCCGGAGAAGTCAATCGGGTATGTGCTGCTGCGCCGATCGGGTGAATTTGTCCGATCGGGCGATTTTGTCCGATCGGACAAAATCGACAGATCGGGCAAATTCGTCCGATCGAAACTGAGCTGATCGGTTGGAAAAACACTTCTAGCCCAAGATTCAATGGATTTTTGGCCGATCAGTCGAGGACGAAGGGCTGCTGCCGGTCGTTTGATGGAGGTTTGGTGTTTGCTCTTGTTTGAGAGTTGCATTTGAACGGCAACTTGGATTCCAAGTGGAACTCTGAATGGGATTGAAAGGAAACTTGGGTTCCAAGTGGGAAGTTGAGTTGGATTAAAGGACAAGTTGGATTCCGAGTGGGATCTCTGAATGGGTTTGAAAGGAAACTTGGGTTCCAAGTGGGAAGTTGAGTTGGTGGATCGGTGCATATACATGCATGCTTGCATGGAAGTTCCATGTATGATGGAAGGGATGGTTGTGATAGCTTGATGCAATGAATGATGGCATTGATTATGGCCGTTGATTCACACCTTTGATGTTTGCTTCAAAGGTCAAAAGTTGACAACCCAGGTGAAGGCCATGCAAAAGTTTGATTCACCGATCGAATGATTTTAGCCGATCGGACAAGTTTGTCCGATCGGTAAAAAATTATCCGGTCAAGGTTCGAGTGATCGGCAAAAAACCTCGGTTTTTTGCCAGATCCAGTAGAAAATGGACCGATCGAATGATTTTAGCCGATCGGACAAGTTTGTCCGATCGGTAAAAAATTATCCGGTCAAGGTTCGAGTGATCGGCAAAAAACCTCGGTTTTTTGCCAGATCCAGTAGAAAATCGACCGATCGAATGATTTTAGCCGATCGGACAAGTTTGTCCGATCGGTAAAAAATTATCCGGTCAAGGTTCGAGTGATCGGCAAAAAACCTCGGTTTTTTGCCAGATCCAGTAGAAAATCGACCGATCGAATGATTTTAGCCGATCGGACAAGTTTGTCCGATCGGTAAAAAATTATCCGGTCAAGGTTCGAGTGATCGGCAAAAAACCTCGGTTTTTTGCCAGATCCAGTAGAAAATCGACCGATCGAATGATTTTAGCCGATCGGACAAGTTTGTCCGATCGGTAAAAAATTATCCGGTCAAGGTTCGAGTGATCGGCAAAAAACCTCGGTTTTTTGCCAGATCCAGTAGAAAATCGACCGATCGAATGATTTTAGCCGATCGGACAAGTTTGTCCGATCGGTAAAAAATTATCCGGTCAAGGTTCGAGTGAGGCCACGAGCGAAGATTTCGATTTGAATGCTGAGACTCAGGTCTCGGACTTTGCTGCCTCGTGCCAAGGTTGCGAGCTTGGACTTTCGACCAAATGCCAAGATGTCGGTCTCAGACTTTGACTAAATTTGGACTTTGTTCGAATGCTGCGGTTCATGCCTCAGACTTTGCCCTTGAATGGTTGATGAGTCCGTCTGTAAGTTGTTGGAGGATTGTTTCTCCGATCTCCTTAGTTTGACAGAAATTAGGCCGAAAACGTTCTCTCAACTAATTTGGAGCGTGGAGCACGTCTTTGTATGTTGATGCTGGCTATAGAAGATTATAGATTCACCCCCTCATCGATGGTGGATTTCCAGAACGAGTCTTCCTCGAGCATGAGAGCACGTGATGCTCTCTTATGAGTGTCGAATGGTAGAAGTCTTCTGTAGTGACTTGGTAAGTTTGAGAGATGTCCTGCCTCTGGAGTGACATTGGCTGAATGCTGCTCGACGCGTGGGACCTTGATCTTCATGTCGAGATGTGTTGGGGCAAAGAGCTTTAGGCTTTGCTAGGGTGCCGAGAGCAGGTCTCGGATTTTGGACTTGCTGCACGTCGAGGCAGCGAGGTGTCTTGGATTATGTATCTGAGTGTTGATATTCTGGTAGCTTGAAATTGAGAGTTGTGCTGTTTCACAACCCGAAACCGTTTAACATTTGCACGTAAAGGGTCGTGTCGCAACACGAGGCCCTAAACTTGTTAAACGACCTGGTAACTTGAAATTGAGAGTTGTGCTGTTTCACAACCCGAAATCGTTTAACATTTGCACGTAAAGGGTCGTGTCGCAACACGAGGCCCTAAACTTGTTAAACGACCTGGTAGCTTGAAATTGAGAGTTGTGCTGTTTCACAACCCGAAATCGTTTAACATTTGCACGTAAAGGGTCGTGTCGCAACACGAGGCCCTAAACTTGTTAAACGACCTGGTAGCTTGAAATTGAGAGTTGTGCTGTTTCACAACCCGAAATCGTTTAACATTTGCACGTAAAGGGTCGTGTCGCAACACGAGGCCCTAAACTTGTTAAACGACCTGGTAGTTTGAAGGTTGAGCTGGCTCAACTTGAATTTGCTTGAAGGTTTGAAACTGAATATTGCGCTGTCTCATAACTCAGAATTTGAACGGACAAGTAGACGTTTGAAAGCAATCTTTATTCAACATAGAATTTACATCATAGATAGAACAATTTAAGATTTCGAGCATTCCAAGCCCGTGGCAATCGATAGAGTCCTTGGCCTCCTTCTGATTTGACTTTGTATAGACCTTCCCAGTTGGGATCTAGTTTCCAGCTGCTGCGTTCTCTGACGATACAAATGGTCGCTTGAAAGTTGATCATCTCCAACCCCCCAGATTTTTCCATCTCGAGGGAGATCTTCACTAGTGATGTTCGAAGGAATGATTTTGTCTGCCTTTGAGAAACTCTTGGAGATGTCCTACACGTAGCAGATCTTCCAAATGATGCCTTAGCCGGTGGCACTGATCAGTTGAATGACCATGACTGCGATGGAAATCACAGTAGACGGTTTTGTCTGCAGTGGCCTTAGTGTCGGGCTGCAGTGGATTAGGCCATCGGAGGAACTCTTCATGCTGAATTCGATCGAGGATCTGTTCGATTGGTAGATTCCATTTGGTAAAAGTAGTCTTCTTTGGAGATCGGCGTCCATCGTTTCTTAATCGCTTGGGTGCGAGAGGAACTTCTGCTTCTGCATTGTAGGCTCTGGTAGCATATTTTGTGGTTTCCCTTTCGGCGGGTCGCCTCGTCGTCTCTCGTCCCTTTCGGGCAACTTGATCATCCTCAACCTCAATTTCCCGTTGGATTCGATCAAACATTGAACCTAGGGAAAGAGGAGGATTGCGAATGAAGTCGTTGTAAATGTGCATGTCGAAGCGGAGTGCATTCTGAAATGCTAACATGATAGCTTCATCATCCAGATGCCTCCCAGAGAGGGCAGCGTGCTCATTGCGAAATCTCCTTGTGAAGCTGCGAAGACTCTCATCCGAACCCATCCTTAGCCGATAGAGGGAATCGAGCTTCTTCTCCGGCTTCAAATTAAGTTGATAATGTTGCACAAAGAGATTGGCTAAGACGCTGAACTGAGTAATGGATCCAGCTCGAAGGTTGTGGTACCAATCAAGGGATGGCTCATCGAGGCTCCCGGCGAAGGTGCGGCAGAGCACGTTGTTCTCTTCTTCATGCGGTGTCAGGGATTGTTTGAAAGAGAGTATATGGAGAGTTGGATCTCCTTTGACGCAATTGAATTTGGGTAGAGTGGGTGTTCTCCATCCCCTTGGAAATGCTGACTCGAATAAGCTTCGATGGAGGGGTCCAACGGAGGAGTATCCATCCCTACGACCCTGCCCTCGACTTAGATGGAGATCGAGGGGTAAGATCGAGAGGTCCTGTTCGGCAGGTTGGAGTCGATGACGAAGGTCCGATCCGAGCCCACGTTGAAGCGGATCGGATGGTGAAACTCTATTCTTCGAGGGCGCACCTTTCATCTGACATCTTCTCGAGTCATCTTGCTTTGAAGGGACTCTTTTGTTGAAGTTGCTACCAGGAGTGGATTGAGAGGATTCGTCGTCGAGGCGGTCCCAAACACTCTGCTTCCACAGGGCAGCAGAGGGAGTTGGATCGCGTCGAACCGTTTCGAGGGTAGTAGTGCCCATTGACCTCTGTTGCTCAGAGTAGATTGAATGTTGCGGAAGATCGACCCTCTCATTTGTAGAGGGGATAGGAAGAGCGATCCCAGCCTCAGAAGCTGCCCTCTTGAGAGCATCCTTCTCAGCGGTGAGGGTGGCGTTTTGCTTTGCAAATTGAAGCAGTTGAAAGTCGACCGCTGAAATTTGATATGTCGAAGGAGGGTCTTTAGCAGGAGTGGGGGTTGTTTGACCAATTGATTGTCGCGCAAGGTGGATGATCGGTCGATCGACAGATCTTCCACTCCCTGAATGAACCCCCATCTCTGGGACAGCAAGGGGCTGTCCGAAATTGAGCCTTTGACTCATTGATCGAGTCTCAGGACGAGCTTGTTGTTGAGTATAACTTCCTTCTGGTTGACCCTGGTGTTTGGTTCTCGCCATTCAGAGTGCGAAGGGTACAACGAGATTGCCGACGTCCGATCAGTTGTCTGATCAACCGAGGGGGCGAGGAAGTTTGGCTATTGATCTGGTAGTCGAAGTAGAGAGGACACGACTTCTCGCTCGGATCCCACAGACGGCGCCAAACTGTGGGGGAAAATCTTCGTGCCGACCCGAAGACCTTCGCAGCACCAGTCAATTGGAGTCGAAGTTAATGTCGAAGATCGTTGGTCGATCGGTTGGTAGAAGTTGTTCCTTTTTTGATATGTAAACAGAAAAGCAATCAGAGAGAGAGAGATTTTGACACAAGAGAAGTGATCTCGGAGTTCAGCCGAAGCCTACGTCTCCGTGCTATAGGGAGCAACCCGAATTCACTAACACTTATGTTGAAGTGACCTCGACAGGCCGAGTATCACTGAGAGCTCCCTGATCTCTTCGAAAGAGAGAAGAGGATCGAAGAGAGATGGTAGATCGTAGGTTAGAAATCCCAAAGCTCTGGTTCTGAAAGTCAGATCTCAGAGTGGAAATCAGATTTTCGGATCTTAGATTTCGATCCTTTTACATTCGAAGGCTCTGCTATTTATAGGAATCTCTAGGAGTGAGTCCTGGGGTAAATGGCGGTTTCTGCTGTCGTATCTGGGGGTCCTCCAGGCAGGGCCGGTGGGTCCCGCGGTAGTCCTCGTGGGCCCACCAGGAAGGGCCGGTGGGTCCCGCTGTAGTCTTCGTGGGTCCACCAGGCAGGGCCGGTGGGTCCCGCTGTAGTCTTCGTGGGCCCACCAGGCAGGGCCGGTGGGTCCCGCTGTAGTCTTCGTGGGCCCACCAGGCAGGGCCGGTGGGTCCCGTAGTAGTTGGTAAACTCTTGCCAAAATTTGCACCCACAACTATCACCCGGTCACTCTTCTTATCATTAACTTCGCCTCTAGTCCTACATGTCCACTCGGATGCTGACTGGGTTGGTGATCCGACCACTCGTCGATCGACTACCAGCTATTGTCTATTTTTTGGAGATTCTCTCATTTCATGGCGCAGCAAGAAGCAGAGCGTTGTCTCTCTCTCTAGTACTGAAGCAGAGTTCCGAGCCATGGCCTCTACTACCAAAGAGATCGTTCACTTGCGACGTCTTCTTGGAGATCTAGGGGTTGAGATCTCTGGACCTACAACCCTTCACTGTGACAACCGGAGTGCAATACAGATTGTCACCAACCCGGTCTTCCACGAGAGGACGAAGCACATCGAGCTCGATTGCTACTACTCTCGCTAGGAGTATGAGGCCGGGACCATCTCTCTCCTCTTTGTTTCCTCTGGAGAACAGATTGCTGACTTCTTCACGAAGTCACACCCTGCTCCACGTTTTCAGTTTCTGCTTAGCAAACTCATGTGCATGACCCACCTTGAGTTTGAGGAGGGCTGTTAGTGATAGTGTACAGTGTTGAGATACACATACCCAGAGATAACCTGTATAGGATTCCCCTTTTGTGTTTTGTATCACCTATATATATTTGGCCCTTGTGGCCTAATATGAGAATTTATTGATTCTCCCCAAAACCCTAGTCTCTCTCTCTCTTTCTCTCCATGCTATGGAATCATGTCTCAGTTGCAATGGCTAGGTGGCAATGGGTCGGGTCGTGTCGGGTTCGTATCGTGTCTAGTTTCGTGTCGTGTCCAAAACCCCTAGACCCAGACCCGACCCATTTAACTAATCGTGTCTAGATTCTAAACCCGTACCCGACCCGCTAATAAACGGGTAGACCCGATAAGACCCGTTTCCCACCCGAGTCTATTCAGTTGACCCGATCCAACCCAATCCGACTCGACCCGACCTGACTCGAAAGACTCGCTTGTATTATATATTATAGTATCGGATTGCGGGTAGACCCAACCCAACCCGACATGACCCGTTGAATACTAAACAGGTCTTCCCGGGTCTACCGTGTCCAGACTCTAAACCCAGACCCGACCCGTTTATTAAACGGGTCTATCGTGTTGACCCGTTTATGACCCGAACCCATTTAGCCCTGACCCAGACCCGCTAACTTCGTGCCGGGTTGTGTCGGGTCTGCCGTGTTGGCTCCGAAATTGCCAGCCCTAGCAATGGCCCACTTCCGATCTAGACTAATCCCTCCAGGAGTGAAGCCCAACCTACTAAGCAATTCCCACTTCACTCATGAGTAAATTGAGGGAAGGAGTGTAACCAATAACCTCCTCGCCAAAGAATCAGCTGCTTTGCCAACGCTCCTACTTCTAGGTGGGTTAGGTGGGCGCAGGAAATGACATTTTAAACCCGCCATGTTTATGTTGTGGCCAAGAGTGCTGTGCTTCTGATTAGGGGTGGCAATCCTTGACCCGACCTGCCAACCCGATCCGAAGTTAACGGGTTTGGGTTTGACCTAAACAGGGTCCAAGTCATAAATGGGTTGACTCGATTGGCTTGTTTATTAAATGGGTTGGGTTTCGGTTTGTACTTATAACCCTACTCGATTCGTTTACCAAATCGGTCGTGTCAACCTGACCTGACCCAACCCGATCTAACTCGATCCAAACCAACGCCACCAGATCAAACCCGACCCAACCCTATCAAGCACAAGCATTTTATATGGGTTCTATTGAGCCAACCCGACCCGACCCATTTATTAAACGGGTTAGATGCATTGGGTTGGGTCGGGTCGGGTCGGCACGTTTATTAGATAAATTGGATTTGGATTTAAGTTTTGACCCGTTTATTAAATTGATCGGATTCGGATTAAGCGTTTGCTCTTATACCTATGTCTCGACCCGACCCGACCCGACCCGACCCGACCCGACTAGATCCATTGCCACCCCTAGGAAGGATCCCAATGAGCTAGCAGAGTATCTTATTACCACTCAACCAAGCTATGTCTTGATTGAAGCACAATCTATGTGAATGCATGCTTCAAAAATCCATTGCCCCTCTTCCTCTTTTGGTGAACAACCTTCCACCTTTCTATAGATCCAACCTCCACCTGGTTTTGTCCCTTGAGAATGCCAGCAAGCCACAATGGAGGTGCTTTGCTTGTGCCTAAGGTCCACCACATGGGGGTGCCATTTGTAATAAAGGAGTAGTGTTTCCGTACGGTGCCCCCTATCGTATCGGGGTGCCAATTGTAATAAAGGAGCATTGTTTCTGTACGGTACCCCTATCGTAAGGGGTTACGATTTTGTTCATCCAGGGTCGACGGCCATTGGTGATATTTTTAAGGGGAGTTAGCAAGAAACCCATCTTAGAAGATGGTTTCAAGCTGTAGTCCCGATAATATTTTCATTTGAACTTCAGTCTCTATGGATGAAAATGTCTTTCAATCTGCCATCTTCTCCATCCGTCCCCCCCTCGTCACAGTCGCCGCCACCGAACCTAACTGAAACTCCCGCCCCCCCTCCCCCAGCCGAACCTAACTAAAACCCCCCTCCCCCGCTGCCGCCGAACCTAACCGAACCCCCCGCCGTCCCCTCCCTCGCCACCGCCGGACCTAATTGAACCCCCCACCACTGCAGCGACCGCCGGACCTATTCGAACCCCCCGCCACTACCGTCGGATCTAACCGAATCCCCCGCCACCGCCGCCGAACCTAACCAAAACCCCGCACCTAACCTACAGGCCATGGGATGAACCCTATACCTAGATCTACAGGTCACGGACCTAACCGAATCCGCCTCTGCCACTGCTCGCATCGCCGCTGTCGTCTTCGCCTCCGTCGCTTGTGCTATCCGTCGCCGCCGGACCTGTAGAAGAAGGGTGTGAGGGTGGTCTGGGGATTAAAAAAAAAAAAAAAAAATTTATCCTAATATTTGATTGGTTAGAGGGCTGGAGTTCAAATGAAAAGGTTTAGTAGATTTATCCTAATGTTGGGTCGGTTAGAGAGGTGTTGGGTGATTTGAGCTTATCCCACCGGTAACGTCTACCCCGGGGTGAACATAGTCTCACTGACCCTAAGGTACCCCCTACCATAAGACCAGGTGATGGGACTAATCATCTACAACCATCGGTTTGACCTTAGGTGTCATTCATTTGACAGGTTGCCACCATCGGACGGATCTGATGGATCAGGCACTGTCAACTTACCTAAGGGACATCTTATTGGATCATTTCTCGTAATAAGAACAGCCTCTCTTTTTTTTATATATATTTCATGTCCATTTTCACAGATCTCTATTTTTACTTAAAAAAAAGAAAAAAACATTGGTCTACTTTAATTTATAACCATTTTACTAGGTGGAGCAATCGGTCGGGTTCGATCGGGTCAGATCCTAACCATAGCAATACCCATTGGGGTATACATCCCAGGTTCATACTGAATCCATATCCATCCGGGGTAGAAGATGATCCATACCCGATCCATACTCAATTGGGTTTAGGTTTTGATTTGGATTTTAGGTATAATTTTCTCTTTTCTCTATCATAGATGCAATTACTGGATGGGAAAAAAAATCAAGGTATCTGTACAATCTTAAGAATATCTTTTGGTTTCTTATTGCAATAGTTTTATTAGAGTGTAAGTTTGGATAGGGATATGAGCGCTTAAAATTTAGATATATGATAATCAGTTTTTAGTCTAAATGTATTATCTAGTATACACAAGTTAAAGGGGCCAACGAATTTGTGTATAGGTAATGAGGAAAAAGTATCCATACCCAAAAGTCAATCGGGTAAAGTTCTTATACCATATATACCAAACCATATTTCGGGTACAAAATATGTATCAATATCCGATGTTTCGGGTTGAATTTGGTCATGTTTTCGGAGTCCATTGCCACCCCTACATTTTACCCTTCTCTGTCTAGAAAATTCTAGAAAAATATGTCAAGGGTTTATGTGAAAATTCAAGATTTTTAAGAGGCTATATTTAAAAATCATACCCCGATCGTGCATCCTTTTTTTTTTTTTACACAATTCACTTTTGTGAGAGTTAGGGATGGCAATGTCGCGGTTTCAATGTGGTTTTGGGCAAAACCAAAAACAACACCGTAATATCGAACCAGCACATCGAAGCCACGCCGCACCGCGACGATGTGCTATTATATAAAACCAAAACCGCACCATACAGTGCAGTGCACCACGGTTTATCATTATAATCGTTTAACTGTGAAATTTTATTTTGGTCAAAACCGAAACCGCACTACTATATCAAAACCGAAAATCAAAATCGCACCGCACCACGACGGTATTGTATTTTGGCAAACAAAAACCGCATCATGCGGTGCGATTTGCCACGATTTTTTGTAAAAAACAAAGGTTTATATGTAAGATCAATATCATGGGTGAATCTAATAGTTGGCTCGACCGGGCTATAGCCCGGTTGAGTTTTGAGAAAAAATAACTCTTGTTATTAAGTGCATGTCTTAGCCTGCCTCAACCCAGCGAGGCCCTTGGCCCCTCGCGACATGTACGTGAATCGCTATCGCCTTTAAGTACTCACGAAACGTGAATCACCATAAAAAACACTTAACCTCGCTATAGTTTACTTTGTTCCAAAACGCTCCCTAAATTTTGAAAAGTTAGCACAATACTCCTTTTGTCAACTACTTAATATCTCTCATTTTGTAATTTTATTTGACTTCAATGGGGGCAAAATGTAGTTTTTTAACTAAGGGGAGTTAAATGTTTTTGAGT
Source organism: Chamaelirium japonicum (assembly GCA_947650365.1). NCBI lineage: Eukaryota > Viridiplantae > Streptophyta > Magnoliopsida > Liliales > Melanthiaceae > Chamaelirium > Chamaelirium japonicum. The sequence goes on along the minus strand of OX393549.1, from coordinate 95,418,189 downwards.
TAAAACTCTAGGGGGGAAATGTAATTTTTTAACTAAGGGGGGTTAAATGTTTTTCAGTTAAAACTCAGGGGGACAAAGTGTAATAAACGTTTTTTTATATTAATATAATTTCTAGTACCGTCGATGTTCGCTTAAAAAATTTTGCTTAGTATTTTTTTATAAAGTAAAAATTTTATTGTAAAAAAAAACTAGTTTAGTTCCAGCCCTATCTAAAAAAAAATTATGGCTACGCCCCTGATCAATGTAGTATGGTTTATCATGATTTTTAATTATAAATCCATCTCCAGCCATAGTGGCCCTGTTTTTTTTTCCTCTAAGAAAAGTGTTTATATTCAAAATCAATTGAGGAATCGATATGCAAACGAGGAATCGATATGCAAAAAAAAAAAACCAAGATAATAATTAATCTACTGTAACTCTACTGTAGCTACAGTGACACCGTATCCATTTCCCCAAAGTAACAACTTTCACGTGCATGCCCCCACGAAAGCACCTTGAAACCGTAGCCCAGCACGTGCGACCCCGTCCCTGGCCCTTTCCCCGTCCTCCACCCCCCCATGCAGGCAGCGGACAGCGAGAGATCGATGCAGCCCCCCCACCGGACGGAGCCCAAAGGCAGCAAGCGATGCACTCCAGCTGTCCCTTTCGCGGAATCCCGTGATGCCTGACGCTCACCCCGCCGCTTGCTTCCTCCCCCGTTCATGCACCCAGTCCTCCTATTTATACCCCCGCTCACCCCCACGCTCTCTCCACCCATGGCTTCTCTCACTTCGGACGAAACTGCCCCTCTGCTCCTCACCCTCCTCCTCCTTCTCCTCCTGAGCTCTTTGAGCACAGCCCTCGGGTCCCGAAAGCTGGCCTCGCTCTACAACCCTCCTCCCCCGATCCTCGCCTACCACCACGGAGCCCTGCTCGAAGGCGCCATCCCCATCTCCATCCTCTGGTACGGTAACTTCACCCCGGCCCAGAGGTCCATCGTCTCCGACTTCCTCCTCTCCCTCACCCCCCACCGCCGACCCCCCGCCGTCCCGGCCGTTTCAGAGTGGTGGGGAACCGTCGACGAGTACCTCCGCCGGGCCGGGAGGGCGAATGCCCACGTCTCGCTGGCCGGCCAGGTCTCCGACGACGGCTGCTCCATGGGGAAGGCGCTGACTCGGGAAGAGATATCCCGGCTGGCCGCGAGGGCCGGGGCGGAGAGGGGCGGGGTGGCGGTCGTGCTCACGGCGGGGGGACGTGGCGGTGGAGGGCTTCTGCGTGAGCGACTGCGGCCTCCACGGGTCCTTCGCCGGCGCGGGGGCGGCGTACGTCTGGGTCGGCGACTCGGGGGCGCAGTGCCCGGGGCGGTGCGCGTGGCCGTTCCACCAGCCGGTGTACGGGCCGCAGGGGCCGCCGCTGGTGGCGCCCAACGGGGACGTGGGGGTGGACGGGATGGTGGTCAACCTGGCGACGCTGCTGGCCGGGGCGGTCACGAACCCGTTCGGGGACGGGTACTTTCAGGGGGAGAAGGGGGCGCCGGTGGAGGTGGCGGCGGTGTGCCCGGGGGTGTACGGGCCGGGGGCGTATCCCGGGTACGCCGGCGAGCTCCGGGTGGATGCGGGGACGGGCGGGAGCTACAATGTTGAGGGGGTGGGCGGGAGGAAGTACTTGGTACCGGCGATGTTCGACCCTTCCACCGCTTCGTGTCTGACCATGGCTTGATTTGTACTGTACTGTGGGGTTCACCATGCACCTATTTGGTACTATGTCTGTATATATTTCTCAAATACAGTACAGCCTTTGTAGTTTCCACAAGTATACACATATTTATATAATTTTTTTCGACAAATAAGGTCTAGACTCTTTAACTTTTGGGAAATTTTAATCATACCCCATAAATCTGTAATTAGTCCTCCATTTCCAACAAACTTGAACACACCCCATATTTTTTATTTTCATACCCCATTCCTATCCCAAATATACCCTTTCCTCTTACACCCCACCTTCAAACACATACCCTCTTAAATATATCCCAATTATATACACTCTTGAATACACCCCACTCTTGAATAAACACCATGCAATTGGCTGGTACCTACTTGAAGGCACAAGTAGGGCTGCAACTTGGGCGGGCCAACCTGAACCCAACCCAAACCCAACCCAAATTTGGGTGGGCTAACCCGAGCCCAACCCGAAGTATTTCTCCTCTACCATATTGAAGCCGGTCAACCCACTCTGCACAACCCGACCAACTCGACGGGTTGGGCTTGGGCTAAGGAAGTTCAAAAAGACCTTGGGCTGGGTTGGGTTGGATTGGGTTGAGTTGGGGGTACAAAAGATATTGAATTAGGGTTTTGGGGTTTGGGGTACAAAAGAAAAGGGCATTGTTGGTATTAAAGGGTTGTTGAGTAAGTTATTAAGAAGCGATAGGGAGGCAGGGGCTAATTACACATTTTTTGGGTATGAATAAAAATTTCTTAACTTTTTTTGTAATATTAGCTGCAGGACAACATAATTTGGTGTATTAGCTAAGGTCCCTATAAGTATCTATTAATCTTGAGAAAAAGTATATATCTATTTTTAAAAAGAGTATATATTCGTTTATGAAAGAATAAACTCATCTTTAGAAAGAACATATATTTGTCAAGAAGGATTTGAGTTATATTTTAAAATTAACATGTCTGCAACTAAAAGTCTCCTTATACCAAACTTCCCCTATTTCTTTTTGGGGGGCCAAAAACTTAAATTTACGTAGTTGATGGTTTAGAGTAGGTCCTGTGAAGGAGGGCAAATTGGAGTCTGACAATGTACAATAATTTTGACATGAACTATACTTGGCTGCTTGGCCCTAAGCAGGAACCAACTGATTGGGCTGATGTGACAACACATGATATACCATAAACTTAGGAGCCAATGGCAGAAAAATCTACTTTCATAGTTTTCGAGGAGACGGGTTAGATGGATGGAAAACAGGTTTTAAAGACGTCCGGAGATCAAAATGAGGGAGGCAGTTGTGGATGCAAAATCTGACTAACACCCAACAGTGGGACCTATGCCCTGCTTGGGATCCACGAAGACGATAGTAGGAACCGCAGTCATGTCTGGGGTCCATAAAGACGATAGTGGGACCCACAACCCTGTCTGGGGCCCACAGAGATGACAGTGGGATTCGCAGTCCTGCCTAAGACCCACACAAACTATTCGTGTTGGGTTTAGTCCCACATCGACCAGGGGCTAATCGATGGTGTGCTTAAATACCCTACGGTAGACCTCCCCTTACGCCCCCGGGTTTTGGGGCAGGAGGCCGGGTATCTACAAATGGTATCAGAGCTAGGTTCTACTCAGCCAGGTTTAGTCAGGTGTGGGCTGGTTATACCCTGAGGTGTCTCATCCCCTGGTGCTGCATGGGGGGGGGGGGGTTCAGCCCTAGCCTCGTGTGTGTGGTGGTGATTGTTGGGTTTAGTCCCACATCGGCTAGGGGTTGGGCGATGGTGTGCTTAAATACCCTATGGTGGGCCTCCCCTTACGACCCAGGTTTTGGGGTGAGATGGTATCTACAAATAGTATCAGAGCTAGGTTCTGCCCAGCCAGGTTTAGTCAGGTGTGGGCTGGTTGTACCCTAGGTGTCTCATCCCCTGGTGCCGCACGAGAGGGGGGGCTGGCGGGTGGTTCAGCCCTATAGCCTTGTGTGTGGAGGGGGGGGGGATTGTTGGGTTTAGTTCCACATCGGCTAGGGGCTGGGCGATGGTGTGCTTAAATACCCTCTTGTGGACCTCCCCTTACGACCCGGGTTTTGGGGCAAGAAGGTATCTACAATTCAGGGTCTGGTAAATCTCCTCGTGTATTTACCGAAACCCCCAATAATCCCAAACATCTATAAATAGCAGACTCGACAAATACTCAGGAGAGGGGGAATGATGGAAGATTCCAGACAACATTCCACTTTCTATTTTCCAGAGCTCCTCGAGCCTTCTGGTGATCAGACTCCAGTCAAGCCTGCTCCACCCTCTGTCTACTTGTATAAGCGCTCCTCGACCTGTCAAGAGTAGCTCCACTTCTTCAGAAATAGTGGATTCAAAGGTTGCGTCTTATCGTATGGAGACATAGGCTATGGTTGAACTTCATCACCAGACCAGTGTCAACTCTCTCTCTAACCTCCCGAACAAATTCACGTGATTTACAAGCCTCTCTCTCTTCTACCACAAAGTGACTAAATGACAAATCAGCATGCGACAGCTCAGCACTCTACAGTGCACTACATCCCGAAGCTCTACCCTTCCATCGACTATTGGAGGGGGACCGTACGACGGCTATAATCTTCCCCCACAGTTTGACGCCGTTTGTGGGATCAAACTTATCAACTTGCGACCTCTAGGTTGCCCAGATCCTTCGGTAAAGATGCAACTACCGATAGCCTGATCGAGCAACCCGTCTGTCTCCATCGCTATACCAGAATGACAAAAATTATACCAATGGATTAGCCAGAGGGAAGTCATCTAAATCGAGACATTAAAACATCGGGGGTCAATACTCTGACATCGGCAACCGGCATCAACGATGAAGCAGACGTCCGTCGGTTGGTTGACCCCCATCTATCGCTCCTTTAAGATGATCCATCGTCAACACCTCTCGACAGCTTCTCGAACCCCTTAATTCCGAACCATCCTTCGATCCCTGCATCGAGGAGTGATATATGGAACAAAAGACATCCTCTGAATATTCAATCAACAACCAAGGGCTTGGAGACAGCAAACCCTCAGGCATTCTCCGGTATTGCAGATCGCCCGAGGATTCAACTGTCAGCCACTGGCGAACGCAAAGATGCATGCTTAGTGTCCCTTCGCTAGTTTGATCATACAGGGCATCCTCAAGATCAACCATCATTCAAAGTTACAGTTAGTTCAGTTCGAGTTGTGACATGACCGACTAACCTGTAACAGTATCAAGCTATGTACCCCAGACGTAAGTTTAATCGAAACGGCGCTTCGCCCAAGTCCAACCAATATAAAGGTACTACGTTGAGTACTCCGAATATTTGGCATTGCAAATGCTCCCGTTGTCACATAAGGACACATTCTCCCATGTCTTGTCACGGTTAGTTCGGTTCGGGTTGCGACACGGCTGACTAACCTGCAATAGTACCAAGCTACGTGCCCCAGATGTAGGTTCGACCGAAATAGCGCTTCGCCTAAGTGCAACCGATACAAAGGCACTACACTGAATACTCCGAATCTTTGGTGTTACACATGCTCCCATTGTCACGTAAGGACACATGCTCCTGTGCATCCTCATAGTTAGTTCGGTTCGGGCTGCGACACGGCCAACTAACCTGTAATCGTACAAAGCTACGTTCCCCCAGACATAGGTTCGACTAAAATGATGCTTCGCCTAAGCTTAACTGATACAAAGGCACTATACTGAGTACTCCGAATCTTTGGCGTTGCACATGCTCTTGTTATCACCTAAGGACACATGCCCCTTGCCTCGCTACAGTTAGCTCGGTTTGGATTGTGACACGACCAACTAACTTGCAACAGTACAAAGATACGTGTCCCGATGTAGGTTTGACTGAAATGGCACATCATCTAAGTCCAACCGATATAAAGGTTTTGGGGCAAGAGGGTATCTACAATGATTGGGATGTTGACATCGTCTCAACCCAAGGAGACAGCCTTGGCATTCAAAGACAAGTCTGAGGCAAGCTTCGCCGAGTCGGCACATGACAAAGCATGAGATGTCGACATTGACATCGTCTTGGCCTAAGGAGAGAGCCATGGCAGTCGAAGACAAAGTTCGAGGCAGGCTTTGCCACCTCAGCATCAGACAAAGCCCAAGACGTCGATATCATCTCGACCTACGGAGACAGCCTTGGAATTTGAAGACAAAGTATGAGACAGGCTTTGCCGCCTCAGCACCAGACAAAGTATGAGATGTCGATATCGTCTCGGCCCAAGGAGACAACCTTGGATATCAAAGACAAAGTCCGAGGCAGGCTTTGCCACTTCGGTACCTGACAAAGCCTGAGACGTCAATGCCATCTCGACCCAAGGAGACAGCCATGAATTTGAACACAAAGTTCGAGGAAGGCTTTGCCGCCTCGGTACCTGACAAAGCCCAAGACATTGACATCATCTCGGCCCAAGGAAACATCCTTGGCAGTCGAAAATAAAGTCTGAGGTAGGCTTTCCTTCCTCGGTACCAGTCAAAGCCAAGAGCCATCAATATCATCTCGACCCAAGGAGACAACCTTGGTAATCGAAGACAAAGCCCAAGGCAGGTTTCGCCACCTCGGCACCTGACAAATCCCAAGACGTCAATATCGTCTCTGCTCGAGGAGACAGCATTGGCATTCAAAGACAGAGTCTGAGGCAGGCTTCGCCGCCTTAGGCTTTGACAAAACCTGAGACATCGACACCATCTCGGCCCAAGGAGACAACCTTGGCATTCGAAGACAAATTCCAAGGAAGGCTTTGTCTCCTCGGCACTTGACAAAGCCCGAGACGTCGACATCGTCTCAGTTCAACTTGCCATTCAAAGAAAAAGTTCAAGGCAGGCTTTGCCACCAGCTCGGCACCTGACAAAGCTTGAGACGTCAACATCGTCTCGACCCAAGGAGACAACCTTGGCATTCGAAGATAAAGTCTGAGGTAGGCTTCGCTGCCTTAGCACCTGACAAAGCCCGAGACGTACGTCAACATCGTCTCAGCCCAAGGAGACAGCCTTGACAGTCGAAGACAAAGTCCGAGGTAGGCTGCACTGCCTTGGTACCAGCTAAAGTCCGGGACGCCCATATTGTTTCACCCCAAGGAGACAGCCTTGGTATTCGAAGACAAAGTCCGAGACAGGCTTCGCCGCCTTGGCACCTGACAATGCCCGAGATGTCAACATCGTCTTCGGCCCAATTAGATAACCTTGGCAGTCGAAGACAAAGTCCGAAGCAAGCTTTGCTGCCTCGGCACCAGACATAACCTGAGACATCAATATCGTATCGGTCCAAGGAGATAACCTTGGCATTCAAAGATAAAGTCCGAGGCAGGTTTCATCGTCTCGAAACCAAACAAAGCCCGAGACATCGTCTTGGCCCAAGGAGACAGCCATGGCAGTCGAAGATAAAGTCCAAGACAGGATTCAACGTCTCGGTATCTGACAAAACCTGAGACATCAATATCGTCTCAGCCTAAAGAAATAACATTGGCATTCGAACACAAAGTCCGAGGTAGGCTTCACCGCCTCAGCACCAGACAAACCCAAGACGTCGATATCGTCCCGACCCAAGGAGAAAGCCTTGGCATTCGAAGACAAAGTCCGAGGTAGGTTTCGCTGCCTCACCAGACAAATCCTGAGACGTTAACACCATCTCGGCCCAAGGAGACAACCTTGGCATTCGAAGAAAAAGTTCGTAACGGGCTTCGTTGCCTTAGCACCTGACAAAGCCTGAGACGTCGACATCGTCTCGACCTAAGAAGATAGCCTTGGTATTCGAAGACAAAGTCCGAGGCAGGCTTTGCCACCTTGGTATCTGACAAATCCTAAGACATCGACACCGTCTGGCCCAAGGAGACAGCCTTGGAAGTCGAAGACAAAGTCCGAGGTAGGCTTCGCTACCTCGACACCTGCCAAAGCCTGAGACGTCGACATTATCTTGGCCCAAAGAAACAGCTTTGGTAATCAAAGGCAAAGTATGAGATAGGCTTCGCCGCCTTGTTACTTAACAAAGCCCAAGACATCGACATCGTCTCGGCCTAATGATGTCGCCTTGGCACTCGAATACAAAGTCCGAGGCACCCTTGCTGCCTCAGCCTACAACAAAGTCCAAATATATAGCCTTGGCACTCGAATACAAAGTCCGAGGCACCCTCAGCTCATCAAAGTCTAAGGAGACAACCTTGGCAAACGAATACAAAGTCTGAGGCACCCTCACTGCCTCGGCATGCAATAAAGTCCAAGGAGATAGCCTTGGCACTCAAATACAAAAGTCCGAGGCACCCTCACTGCCTCGGCATGAACAAAGTCCAAGAAGATAGCCTTGGCACTCAAATACAAAGTTCGAGACACCCTCGCTGCCTCGGCATGCAACAAAGTCCAAAGAGACAACCTTGGTACTTGAATACAAAGTCCGAGGTAGCCTTGCTACCTTGGCGTGCAACAAAATCTAAGGAGACAACCTTGGCACTCGAATATAAAGTCTAAGGCACCTTTAGCTCAACAAAATCCAAGGAGATAAACTTGGCACTGGAACACAAAGTCCGAGGCACCCTCGTTGCCTCAGCATGCAACAAAGTCCAAAGAGGCAGTCTTGGCACTTGAATACAAAGTCCGAGGTAGCCTCGCTACCTTGACATGCAACAAAGTCCAAGGAGACAGCCTTGGTACTCGAATACAAAGTCTAAAGCACCCTCAGCTCAACAAAGTCCAAGAAGGTAGCCTTGGCACTCGAACACAAAGTCTGAGGCACCCTTGCTGCCTCAATATGCAACAAAGTCCAAGGAGACAACCTTGGCACTCGAATACAAAGTTCGAGGCACCCTTACTGTCTCGGTATGTAACAAAGTCCAAGGAGAGAGCCTTGGCACTCGAATACAAAGTATGAGGCACCCTCACTGCCTCGGCATGTAACAAAGTTCAAGGAGACAACCTTGGCACTCGAATACAAAGTCCGAGGCACCCTCGCGCCTCGGTATGCAACAAAGTTCAAGGAGACAACCTTGGCACTCACAGACAAAATCTAAGGTACCTCATCTCCTCGGCATGTAACAAAGTCCTAGGAGACAGTCTTGGCACTCGAATATAAAATCCGAGGCACCCTCGCTGCCTCGGTGTGCAACAAAGTCCAAGGAGATAGCCTTGGCACTCGCAGTCAAAATCCAAGGCACCCTCGTTACCTCGGCATGCAACAAAATCCAATAAGACAGCCTTGGCACTCGCAGACAAAGGCCTAGGTGCTCCATACTGCCTCGACGCTCAACTCGCTCGGAGAGACAGCTTCGATGCTTGCAAACGAAGTCCGAGTTGATCCGCACCGCCTTGGCGCTCAGTGTGCTTGGAGAGACAGCTCCAATGCTCACAGACGAAGCCCAAGGCAACCTGTGCCTCGGCGCTCATCGCGCCCAGAGAGACAACTCTAGCACTCGCAGATAAAGTACAAGGCGACTTCCGCCTCAGCGCTCAACACACCCGGAGAGACAGCTTTGGCGCTCGCAGACGAATTTTGAGGTGCTCTGTACCGCCTCGGTGCTTAATGCACCCATAGAGACAGCTTCGACGCTCGTTGATGAAGTTCAAGGTGACCTCTGCCTCGGCACTCAATGCGCCTGGAGAGACAGCTCTCACACTCGTAGACATAGTACGAGGCGACCTTCGCCTCAGCGCTCAACATGCTTGAAGAGATAGCTTCGATGCTCGCAGACGAAGTTCAAAGTACTCCGCACCACCTCGATGCTCAATACCTACAGAGAAATAGCTCCAATGCTCACAGACATAGTTCAAGGTGCTCCGCACTGCCTCAACGCTCAATGCGCTTGGAGAGACAACTCCGATGCTCGCAGACAAAGTCCGAGGTGCTCCTTATTGCCACGACACTCAACGCGCTTGGAGAGATAGCTCCGACGCTCGTAGATGAAGTCTGAGGCGATCTCCTCCTCGATGCTCAACGCGTCCGTAGAGACACCTTAGGCGCTCGCTGACAAAGTCCGAGGCGACCTCTGCTTCAGTGCTCAACGCGCCCGAAGAAACAGCTTTAGTGCTCGTAAACGAAGTCCTAAGTGCTCCGCACCGCCTCAGCGTTTAACACACCCGGAGAGACAGCTCCGGTGCTCACAGACAAAGTCCAAGGTGACCTCTGCCTCGACGCTCAACATGCCTGGAGAGATAGGTCCGGAGCTCGCAAACAAAGACCTAACCTCCACCTTGGTGCTCAACGCGCCTAGAGAGACAACTTTAGCACTCGCAAACGAAGTCCGAAGTGCTTCGCACCGCCTCGATGCTGAACTCGCCCGGAGAAACAGCTCCGACGCTCGTAGACAAAGGCTGAGGCGACTTCTGCCTCGGCGCTTAACGTATCCTGAGAGACAGCTCTGGCACTCGAAGACGAAGCCCGAGGTGCTCCGTACCTCCCCGGAACTCAACACGCCCTGAAAGACAGCTTCGACGCTCATAGACGAAGTCCGAGGCGATCTCTGCCTCGTTGCTCAATGCACCCAGAGAGACAACTCTGATGCTCGTATACAAAGTCCGAGACGACCTCCATCTTGGCGCTCAATGCGCCCGGAGAGACAGCTCCGGTGCTCGCAGACGAAATCCAATGCAACCTCTATTTCAGCGCTCAACGTGCCCGGAGAGACAGCTCCGCCGCTCATAGATGAAGTCTGAGGCGACATTCGCCTCGGCACTCAATGCACCCGGAAAGACAGCTCTGGTGCTCATAGACAAAATCCAAGGCGATCTCCACCTTGGCGCTCAATGCGGCCGGAGATACAGCTCCAGCGTTCACAGACGAAGTCTGAGGCGATCTCTGCCTCAGCGTTCAATGCACCTGGAGAGACAACTTTGACGCTCGCAGATGTAGTCTGAGGCGACCTCCACCTTGGCGTTCAACGCGCCCGGAGAGACAGCTTTGATGCTCGCAGACAAAATCTGAGACGACCTTCTCCTCGGCGCTCAATGAGCCCGGAGAGTTGGGCCGGCCTTGAGCATGGGCGCAGTGGGCGATCGCCCTAGGCCTCGCAATCAGGTGGGCCCCAATTTTTTTTTTTAAAGTATACTCAACAACAAATTAGGTACCTATCGCCAATGGCTACGAAAGAGTTTAAAGCAGGCCCGTCCCACTTGGGAAGAAGGCCCTCAGTCTCTAGGCTTTTGCCTTGTACTTGGGCCCAAAACCCAAATAAGCAGTTGTAGGCTCTGCACAGGGCCGCAGTGTGCAAAATAATTATACCCGCTTACCCATTAGAACTGCTAATTTCTGAAACAGTGAAACTTCAGCGCCGAAAATCTACATGCTTACTAAAAAAAATCTTGCCTTTATATCTCTAGCGCGATCTCTCTCTTACTCTCACTTGCTCGCATTGTAGCAACGGGTTTATCTCTCACCCGCTCTTCATGTGTGTGTGTGTGTGTGTGTGTGTGTGTGTGTGTGTGTGTGTGTGTGTGTGTGTGTGTGTGTGTGATAGGGTCGTCTCAAATCCGACATTGATCATTGATACACTAATCACTATTCACTTGAGTCCAATGTATTTTTTATCATCCATCTAATTTTTGTCTCTTACTAATAGCTCTGCAACGGACTTTTTTTCTTAAAAAAAAAGATTTATGTGGATGAACATGACAAATTTGTCTAGAAAATTCAGCAAGATATATAAAATGATTGTATGTTAGTTTTAATTTTTTTTCTATAATTTTGTTGTGTGGAAAATTTAATTATGTTAGTTTTAATTCAATAAAAAGTAATAATTTACTTCAATTAATTTTTTTACTTCTATATTAGTTTATATCTATTAATATGTATAAAAGGGCCTTATTTTAGATCATCGCCCTAGGACCAAAAAGTCTCTGGACCGGCCCTGCCGGAGAGACATCTTCGGCACTTGCATACAAAATCTGAGGTGATCATACCCCTAAAAAAAAAACTAAGGTGACCTCCACCTCGTCACTGAACGCACCCGAAGAGACAGCTCCGATGCTCGCAGATAAAGTCCGAGGTGCTCCGTATTGCCACGGTGCTCAAACGGGCCCATAGAGATGGCTCTGGCACTTGCAGACAAAGTCCCAGGTGTTCAAACGCCTTCGGCACACAATGAGCCCAAGGTCTAGCCCTTGGTGAATTTTGGGCGAAAACATCATTCCCCCCTCGACCGACCGGGCTCCCCCGTGATCGATCGGCCCCCTCGACCGACTGGGCTCCCCCTCGACCGACCAGGCTCCCCTCGACCAACCAGGTCCTCAACCGACCGACCGAACCCCTCAAACAGACCGTTTGGCCCCCCTCAACCGACCGACCCCATAGCCCGTTCGGTTGCCCCTAGCCGATTGACCCCTTGTATGTTTGGTTGCCTCTGATCGACCGGGCTATAGTACCGGTCAGTCAGAAATTAACTGCGATCGGTCGCAGGGTCTACTTCGCAACCGACCGGCTCTTCTGTGGTCGGTCGGCGGCTGTCGACTGACGTTGACTGACACAGCCACATGGTTGTTGGTCAGCCCTGGCCAACACAAACGCAGCCATGTCGGCTGACTCCGACCGATAGAGGCCTTGACCGGCCGGTCGACCTCGACCGACCGGGGTGCTGACCAATCGACCAACCCTAAAGACCGAGCCTCTTTGGCGTTCGGTCAGGTCTGCACTACGGCCGGCTGACAACGACACCCGGTGACCGATCACCCCTCGCGTGATCGTTTACAGCAACTGGTCGACCGACCAGACACACACCCGGGCGGCACTTGTAGCCGTCCGCTTTATCTGAAATTACACTCTACCTCTGCTGATCCTCTGCTTCCTGGCAGCAACTCTGACCTTCTCCTTCGCCTGCCTGCGCTTTGTGCTCTACTGGTCCGATAATGCCTTGTGCCCTGTGCTCGTGTCGACGCTGCCCGTGCCCGTGTCGGTCCTGTTTGCGCCTTTTTTTTTTTTTGGGGGGGGGGGGGGGGGGGGGAGAGAGAGAAATAGATAGGATTCACTTGAGGGAGGGTCTAGGGTATTATGAGATACTCCCTTCTAGTATTCACTTGAGGGAGGGGCCTAGGGTGTTCGGCAACCACCGAAGCTGGGACGGTGGTCCAGTATGTTGGGCGACTAAGACGACTAGTTACACCGGAGAGGATGAGGCACGGCGGTCCGGGACAATACTCAGGTCTACAGTGATATGAAAAAAATGCCAAAGGGTAGTATACAATTTTTTTGGGGAAATTGTATTCATACCCCAAAAATCTGTAAGTAGCCCCCATTTTCCACACGTTTCAAAATAACTCATTAAAATAAAATAAAATATTATTTATATCCTTATCTTATACTCACATCCAACTAAAACCTAAAACAAAATCATTTAGGGCATCAACTGCAATTGGAAATGAATTGAACGATGGCGATGGCATGGCTGTAGCGTCATTGGCATTTGGCAGCGACATCGACAACATGGCTCGAAGATCCAATTTCCCCTAGATCGAATTTCTCAATAGACGGCAACAGGGCTTAAAGATCCCACTTTTCCTGATCGGATTCCTCCGTAAAAGCCACCAATGAATGACAGAAGATCAAAATAACCCTCTCCACATTCCTATACTCATGGGGCTTCAACATCTTAAAGGAATGGGGTATGATCAAGATGGAGCGGGCCATTTAACTGGGATGTATTCAAGGTGGGGTGGAAGAGGGAAGGGTATTTTTGGGATAGGAATGGGGTATGATAAAAAATAAATTTGGGGTGTGTTCAAGCTTGTTGGCAATGGGGGCTAGTTACAGTTTTTTGGGGTATGAATAAAATTTGGGTTATTTTGACTTTGCCCCCCAAATTTACCTTGAATTAGACTTTACCCCCCAAATTTCATTAATTAGACTTTACCCCCCAAAACTAACGGTTCGGTCAGCTCACCCATCTAAGAGAAAGGGTGAGCTGATGGGAAAGAAATAAAGTTTTGGGGGGTGAGCTGACGGAACAGTTAGTTTTAGGGGGTAAAGTCTACTTAATGAAAAGATGGGGGTAAAGTCTAATTCAATGCAAAATTTGGGGGGCAAAGTCAAAATAACGCATAAAATTTGGGAAATTTTATTCGTACCCCAAAAATCTGTAACCCCCAACCCAACCCAACCCAGCCCAAGGTCTCTTTGAACTTTCTTAGCCCAAGCCCAACCCGTCGGGTTGGCCAGGTTGATCGGGTTGTGCGGGGTGGTTGACCGGCTTCAATATGGTAGAGGAGAAATAATTCAAGTTGGGCTTGGGTTAGCCCGTCCAAATTCGGGTTGGGTTCGGGTTGGACTCGGGTTGGGTTCGGGTTGGCCCGCCCAAGTTGCAGCCCTACTTGTGCCTTCAAGTACCAGCCAACTGCATGGGGTTTATTTAAGAGTGGGGTGTGTTCAAGTGCATATAATTGAGATATATTTAAGGGGGTATGTGTTTGATTGGGGTATAATCAAGTTGGGGTGGGCCATTTAATTGGGGTCTATTGAAGGTGGGGTATAAGGGAGAAGGGTATTTTTGGGATAAGAATGGGGTATGAAAAAAAAAAGGGATGTGTTTAAGTTTGTTGGAAATGGGGGCTAATTACAGATTTATGGGGTATGAATAAATTTTTCTTAAAATTTTCCTTTTTTTTTTGGGTTATTTTGACTTTGCCCCCTAAATTTTGCCTTGAATTAGACTTTACCATCCAAATTTCATTAATTAGACTTTACCCCCCAAAAATAACTGTTCCGGCAGCTCAACCCCCAAAACTTTACTTCTTTTGCATCAGCTCACCCTTTCTCTTAGATGATGAGCTGACGGAACAGTTAGTTTTGGGGGTTAAAGTCTAATTAATGAAAAGATGGGGGTAAAGTCTAATTCAAGGCAAAATTTTGGGGGAAAAGTCAAAATAACCCCTTTTTTTCATAAATTATATATATAAAAAATTATTTTTTGTAATTATATAAAATATTTTATACCTATTTTATATAAAATAAGTATTATATATATATATATATATATATATATATATATATATATATATATATATATATATATATATATATATATATATATATATATATATATAGAATACGGGGTATGAGCTGACAGCCCATTTGCTGAACCTGAGGTGCAGCAAGAACGCTGCACCTCAGGCATTGTTTTACCTACCTAGAAGTTTTGGAATTTGATGAAATTTGGTGAGGGTGTTGTCTAGGGTAAGGTGATCATCCTCACCAATTTTCATCAAATTCCAAAACTTCTAGGGGGGTCAAATGGTCGAAGCAAAATCAGCAGTCCGTAGTCACCGTTAAAATCTGCAGATTTTGCTTCGACCATTTGACCCCCCCTAGAAGTTTTGGGATTTGATGAAAATTTGTGAGGATGATCATCTTACCCTAGACAACACCCTCACCAAATTTCGTCAAATTCCAAAACTTCTAGGTAAGTAAACAAGCGAGAGGTGCAGCGTTCTTGCTGCACCTCAGGTGCAGGCTCCCCGCCCCCTATATATATATATATATATATATATATATATATATATATATATATATATATATATATATATATATATATATATATATATATATATATATATATATATATATATATATATATATATATATATATATATATATATATATATATATATATATATATATATATATGAGGAATGTTACAGTGGGCTGTGAGCTGCCGGTTTAGAAAGTGAGCTACGGGTATTTTGACCCCCGTAGGAGTTTTGGAATTTGATGAAATTTGGTGAGGGTGTTGTCTAGGGTAAGATGATCATCCTCACCAATTTTTATCAAATTCCAAAACTTCTAGGGGGGTCAAATGGTCGAAGCAAAATCTGACGTCCGCAGTCACCGTTAAAATCTGCAGATTTTGCTTCGACCATTTGACCCCCCTAAAAGTTTTGGAATTTGATGAAAATTGTTGAGGATGATCATCTTACCCTAGACAACACCCTCACCAAATTTCATGAAATTCCAAAACTTCTAGGGGGGTCAAAATACCTGCAGCTCATTTTCTCCTACCGCAGCTCACAGCTCAACGTAACAGCCCTCCATTTTAACCCTAGAATATATATATATATATATATATATATATATATATATATATATATATATATATATATATATATATATATATATATATATATATATATATATATATATATATATAGGGAGTACCCTATGACATATGATGAGTTAGTAACCCTAGAATATTTAGAATGTTCTGAATTTTTATGAGGATGATCACCCTATCTTAAATAGGACCCCCACAAAAAATCGGCTCATTCTAAAACTTCTAGAGGCATCAAATATGATTTTCAATTTAACGGTTAAAATGGATGGCCGATAAAGCTTCTAGCATTTGATGCCCCAACAAGTTTTAGAATGTTTTGATTTTTTGTGGACATTCTATCTAAGGTAAGGTGATCACCCTCAAAAAAATTCAGCACATTCTAAACATTCTAGTATTACTAATTCACCATATGTCATAGGGTACTCCCTATGACATGTCATAGGAACCCAACCCTCTCTCTCTCTCTCTCTATATATATATATATATATATATATATATATATATATATATATATAACACAAAAAATTTCAGCCCGATTCAAGACCTGTAGGCCATCCAAATGTGTTGATCAAAATGGTGAAAAAAATGAACGACTGATAAAAGATCAACACATTTGGACGGCCTACAGGTCTTGGATCGGGCTGAAATTTTTTGTGTGTCCAATCCAAGGATGGGTGATCAATCCCAAAAAAAAAGAAAAAACCAAAAATACCCCCGAACACCGCACGTTACCTGCCGGAATGTATCACTACTCTCTCTCTCTCTCTCTCTTTATATATATATATATATATATATATATATATATATATATATATATATATATATATATATATATATATATATATATATATATATATATATATATATATATATATATATATATATAGATGGGGTTCTATTCATCCTACCCCGAGGCTAATAAGAGATACTGCAAACAGAAGACAAAATACCTCCTGCTGAGTTATAATCAATCTGATCTTGAGCGGCAATACTATCAATTACGGAATCAGACTGAAATGGATCATTCTAAAGCACATATCTGGCAAGAATGTGAGCACCCTCGTTCCCTGCACGCAATACATGAGTAAAATGATATTTTTCAAAAGCTGATGATAGACTCCTGCACTCCGCAATAATATTGCGGACGGAGGGGTTAACGATCCATCCAACAGCAGAGTGACGATGACCAGATTGTCACCTTCTCTAATAATCTTTTGAGCTCCAATAGTTTTGAGCATCTTGAGACAGTGTTTTAAAGCATTTTTTTTTTTAATATATTCAATAGGCCTGTGAGGCTTTTTTTTTTTTTTTTTTTCTTGGGGTATAGATGGACCGGGCTTTTGTTGGACAACTTCATGCTCGGGCCTGACCAGATTTTCTCTGGGTCCAAATCCGATCCAGGTACAAATCAGATATTTGGAGATTAACACAAGCCCAGTTCGAACTTTAAGCCCAAGTCATAACCCGTCCCACAAGAACATTTAGCACGGTCTAAGATTAAATCTTTTTTCTCTCTCTTAGTCCGACAGCAGAAGAGTCAAATGGGTTTAGTTAGAGTTCAAATCTCCTCCAGTCCGTTGGCCCGGTCGGTGGGCCCGGTACGCATCATAGCTGCACGATGGCTGACAATCCAAAAGTGAATGGCACTCCAGCTGACGGTGTGTGTGGCTGCGATGCACGTGTCGGGCCCACCAACTAGGGCCGATGGATCGGACGAGATTTGGACTCGTTCGATTCGGGATGTGATGCTGGAGTTGGGTTGTCTTTCGGCACCGGCGGCTGCTGAGGGGATCCATGTTTTTATGTTTTTTTTTGTGTGTGGGTGTTTTGTTTTGATGTCCCCTTTTCCACTCCGCTGCTGTGCGTTTTTTTTGTCGGCGTGTGGTGGTGCTGTTTGAGTTCGCCGGTGTGCGGCGGAGGTGTAGGGTTCAGGCTATGGTGGCGGTGGTTGTGATCGGGGCCACCTGGTAGTGGTGGTAGTTTGTTGTTTCTTCGTCGGGTGATGATCTTGATGTTAGTGCTAGACTGTGGCGCCTCCCGAAGGTCTTTTAACCTCTCTCTTTTTCCTGGATCAATAGAAATCTGTATAGATCTTTCGAAAAAAAAAAAAGTACAAATGTTTCGGGCTTTAGAGTGTAAGCCCAGCCCAATCTAAAGGACGTGTTAACTCCGCCCAAATCAGGACAGAACTGGGCCCAGCCCGATGGGCCTACGGTTGGGTTTAGGTTCCATTATTAGCCTGTCAAAAGTTAGACTATTGGGGAGTCAGGTCTAAGGTATTCCTCTTTAACAATCTTCTCAGGTTAGGAGTAGAGATCGACCATTGCCGGGGAGCCTTGGATGCTGACACTCGGGTTGAATGCCATTCACCTTTCGGTGGAGACTGCATCGGACGGCTACCCCAAACCCAGCGGGGTACGTAATGGCCCGGGCTACGATCGTCATGAGATCGGTGGCACCGACGAACAAGAGAGGCAGGGAAGAGGAAAAAGGTGGAGTGCTTATAAAATAGAGGGTTGCCTCTAATCGCTAAATGTCTCTAGCAAGAGGCAATAGCTTATAGAGTTGCCTTCGATCACAACCTACCTTTAGAAAAAAATGTGTTGTATATTGCTGCTCCCATAGAAGTATCAGTACCCCGTGATTTCTTTCGCTGACCACTCTCATCTCTTCATTATGCTTTCTCTTAGTTTAAGCTACTTTTATTTAATTATATAAGTAGTGTGAAAGTAAAACTCAGTCTAGATGCTCGGTCTGGCGCCACTATCACCACCACCGGCCTCCACGGCCATCAATGATGGGTTTGCCTCCCCCACCCATCTGCTCCCCGCTCCATCGGTCGCCATTGTTCCTCATCCTCCCCTTCGTCCTTCTCTTCATCCTCTTCTTCTTCCTCCTCTTCTTCGTACCCACTTCGATTACCCCGTCGGAGCTACCGGTTCCATTTACCTCGCTGTCGCCCCACCCCCACCCTCTTCATTCTCTTCCTCCTCCCCCTCCCTTCTCCTATTTCTCCTCGTTACTACAGTCGTGTCGGTCACTCTTGACCGTCATTGTTCTTGGTTGCTTTTGACTGACATGTGTTGGGGTTTCTCTACGAGATCAACCTCGATCTTCGACTGAGATCGTTGCCATGGATGAAGAACGTACCTTTGTGAGAACATAAGGGAGATCCTTCGCAATACAAGGTGAAGATCTTTCACACGCTGCCGTCTCCCGCGGATTCGATGGGTCCTCCTGAATCCCTCTGGATTCACAACAGCGGCTCTAATGACGTGTGTATGGGGACTCCACCCATGCACATCTATTTATAATAGATGTGCCCAACCGGTAGATGCAACCCATCAAGGCATCTATCGGGTATTGGGTGCACACGAGTATGAGGCCATGTTTATCACCAACCCGTTAGGTCTCCTAGTTAAGTCACCTAGTCTGACCAAGACCGCAACAACCTACTTGGTCCACCTAGTTCAGTAACTCTTTTGTAAAAGGTCATTAAAAACCAACAATCTTCCACTAGGCTCTTTACACTATATAAGTGTCTGAACTTATGTCAAATACACATATAATTTTGTAATGAAATTTATTTTTTTTTGAAACATTTGGAGAGTCACTCAGTTTTGAAAAATATTTAAAGAGTACGTCACTCAGTTTTGAAAAACACGATTCAGATCGATTTTTAAAATAAAATACTAAGGGACCATTCATGTCTTTGTTCAAAATGATCCTGACATGTGATCATGATTGTTCCAGCATATCCTATGCTAGTTCATATCCATGGTCAACCTATCAGACCCACAAAGAACTCCAACAAACAACTATGGTGGTTTTCTCATGTGTCTATGGTTATCTGAGTACATCATCACTTGGTCTTGTGCCTAGGTCCTTGATGTCCAACCTCATGCTTGTCCAAGTATGTCATTCTAATGCCTATGTTGATATCCAACCAACTGCAAATAGAATGAAGACGTTCCGACATGGTGCCTACTCACGATGGTGCTGAATAACAATCTCATTGTCACAGAAAATTAGCAAAGGCCTTTGGATCGAATCCACGATGCCTAAGCCTCCAATGAAGTTATTCAGCCAAAGATCAATATATACCTAACAAAGGCTTTTGGATTGAATCCACGATGCCTAACTTACAATATGTCGATCGACCGACACGATGTGCATATCAATATATACCTAGGATGCTACCGGGACACATCCGGTAAATTATTTTTTTTTAATGAAAAAACCTTTATTGAAACCAGAAAAAGGGGAATTACAGTTCACGACTTACTCAGGGAAAGTAAGCAGTAACAAAACGAAGAAGCAAAGCTCCAACAGGTGAGCAAACACACACAACCCACAACACCGTCAAAAACAAGCAATCAAAACCAATAGAAATCAATATTTGCTCACAGTAGCTTGATCGCAAGGACCCTTTGGCCAGCTCTTCTTGTATCTTTTTCCTGCACCATAAGGATTTTCAAGTTGCCCTTTGACCAACAACTTTTTCTTAATCCCAAGAGATGCCAGATAAACTCCTTCGTCTCCACTCACAGGATCAGCAGGATTCTACGGGGCAACATTTTGCACCAAAAGATTCTGCGCCACAATACTACTAACACTTGCAGCAGCACTAGCATCATCATCATCCCCTCTTACCTCATGTTCTATAGTTCCAGAGTACGCTCCCTCAATGCCAAGAAAATCAAAAAGTCCTTGGTTAACGATCATAGATCTGTATGAATAAAAAGGGAGACTTAGCCTTAAGTTCGTTTAGCAGATGCTATATTAGCTAAAGGACAATCAATGTTTCAATATTGCACCAAGTCCATCCGCAAAGCATGTGCTACAGTAAGTCCCCCACCGTTTTTTCTCTCCAAATGTCAAAACTATTCTCCAATTTGTCTCCAGCATAGAGTATCAATTCGACTCCAACAAGAGTATCAATTCGCGAGTGGACACAATGCATATAGTGGTTGCTACAATGATTACAATGTAGTTGCTACAGTGAATTCACTTTAGAAAAAGTATCGATTCGGTTAATTTTACTCTTACCAAACCGAATCGATAATCATGCTAAGAGTATCAATTTGGTTAATTGATACTCTTACCAATCTAATAGCTAAATTTGGCTAATTGATGCTCTTACCAATCTAATCGCTAAGAGTATCAATTTGGCTAATTGATACTCTTACCAATCTAATCGCTAATTGTCTTTGGCAAAAGACAATAACTTATAGAGTTGCCTTCGATCACAACCTACCTTTAGAAAAAAAATGTGTTGTATATTGTTGCTCCCATAGACGTATTAGTGCCCCGTGATTTCTTTCGCTAACCACTCTTATCCCTTAATTATGCTTTCTCCTAGTTTAAGCTAATTTTATTTAATTATATAAGTAGTGTAAAAGTGAAACTCAGTAGATGCTCGATCCAGCACTACTATCACCACCACCCGCCTCCACGGCCATCACCTTCCTCCCCCACCGTTTGCTCCCTGCTCCATCGGTCACCACTGCTCCTCATCCTCCCCTTCCTCCTTCTCCTCATCCTCTTCTTCTTCCTCCCCTTCTTCATACCCACTTTGATTACGTCGCCGGAGCTATCGGTTCCATTTACCTCACTGCCACCCCCGCCCCCACCCTCTTCATTCTCTTCCTCCTCTCCCTCAATTCTCTTATTTCTCCTCGTTACTACAGACGTGTCAGTCACTCTTGATTGTCATTGTTCTTGGTTGCTCTTGACTGATATGAGTTAGGGTTTCTCTACGAGATCAACCCCGATCTTTAATCGAGATTGTCGCCATGGATGAAGAACGTACATTCGTGAGAAGATAAGGAAGATCATTCGCAATACAAGGTGAAGATCTTCCACACGCTGCCGTCTCCATGGATTCGATGGATCCTCCTGAATCCCTCTGGATTCACAACGGCAACTCTAATGATGTGTGTATGGGGACTCCACCCCTGCACATCTATTTATAATAGATGTGCACAATCGGCAGATGCAACCCATCAATGCATCTATCGGTTATTAGGTGCACACAAGTATGGGCCCAGATTTACCACCAACCCGTCAGGCCTCCTAATTAAGTCGCCCGGTTTGACCAAGACTACGACAACCTACTTGGTCCACCTAGTTCAGTAACTCTCCTATAAAAGGCCATTAAAAACCAACAATCTCTCACTTAGCTCTTTACACCATATAAGTGTGGGAACTTATTTCAAATACACATATAATTTTATAATGAAATTTTTTTTTGTTTGAAACATTTGGAGAGTCACTCAGTTTTGAAAATATTTGAAGAGTACGTCACTCAGTTTGGAAAAACACGATCCAGATCAATTTTTAAAATAAAATACTAAGTGACTATTCAAGTACTTGTTCAAAATGACCATGACATGTGATCATGATTGTTCCAACATATTCTATGCTGGTTTATATCCATGGTCAACCTATTAGACTCACAAAGAACTCCAACAAACAATTACAGTGGTTTTCTCATATGTCTATGATTATCTGAGCATATTATCACTTGGTCTTGTGCCCAGATCCATGATGTCCGACCTCATGCTTGCCCAAGTATGTCATTCTAATGCCCTTGTTGATACCAACCAACTGCAAATAGAGTGATGGCATTCCAACGTGGTGCCTACCCACGATGGTGTTGACAAACAATTTCATTGTCACAGAAAATTAGTAAAGGCCTTTGGATCGATCCATGATGCCTAAGCCTCTAATGAAGTTCTTTAGTCGAATATCAATATATCTGTAGCAAAAGCCTTTGGATCGAATCCATGATGCCTAACCCACAATATGTCGATCGACCGACATGATATGCATATCAATATATACCTACGATGCTATGGGGACACATCCAGCAATTCTTTTTTTTTTTTTTTGAATGATAAAAACTTTATTAAAACTAGAAAAAGGGGAATTACAGTTCACGGCTTACTCAGGAAAAGTATGCAGTAACATAATGAAGAAGTAAAGCTCCAATAGGTGAGAAAACACACACAACCCACAACACTGTCAAAAGCAAGCAATCAAAACCAATAGAAATCAATGTTTGCTCATAGTAGCTTGATCGCAAGGACCCTTTGGCTAGCTCTCCTTATATCTTTTTCCTGCACCATAAGGATTTTCAAGTTGCCCTTTGACCAACAACTTTTTCTTAAGCCTAAGAGATGCCAGATCAACTCCTTCGTCTCCACTCATAGGATCAGCAGGATTATGGGGGGCAACGTTTTGCACCAAAAGGTTATGTGTCACAATACTACTAACACTTGCAGCAACACTAGCATCATCATCCCCTCTCACCTCATGTTTTATAGTTCTAGAGTACGCTCCCTCAATGCCCAGAAAATCGAGAAGTCCTTGGTTAACGATCATAGATCCGTATGAGTGAAAAGGGAGACTTAGCCTTAAGTTCATTTAGCAAATGCTATATTAGCTAAAGCACAATCAATGTTTTAATATTGCACCAAGTCCATCCACAAAGCATGTGCTACAGAAAGCCCCCCACCGTTTTTTTCTCTCGAAATGTCAAAACTATCCTCCAATTTGTCTCCGGCATATAGTATCAATTCGACTCCAGCAAGAGTATCAATTTGCGAGTTGACACAATGCATATAGCGGTTGCTACAATGATTACACTGTAGTTGCTACAGTGAATTCACTTTAGAAAGAGTATCAATTCGGTTAATTTTACTCTTACCAAACCGAATCGATACTCTTGCTAAGGATATCAATTCGGCTAATTGATATTCTTACCAATCTAAATTGATACTGTTACTACAATAAAATCATTGTAGCTGCTACAATGGAATCACTATAGCAAGGGTATCAATTCAATTACTTAATTGATACTCTTACCAAAACCTAATTGATATTTTTTTTGGAGACTAATTGATACCCTTGCTAGAGGGGTTATGGAGGGATATTCTTATCATTTAAAGAGTTGAAAAAGCTATAGTTAAGTATTTGATATATAAACGTGTCTTTTGGGAGGAACTTTAACTAATTTCCTATCAAACCATATATTTTTATCTTAAATAAAGATCTATGGAAGAATTTAAGACTAATTAATCCAAAAACTTAAAAAATCTTCTTGGTTGCCGACCATATTGGTCTTTAAAAGGCCACGATTTCTTCAGCAGTTGACCCCTTCTTTGTTATTTATTAGTTGTTCGAATGGTATTGGCTGCTTAGAATAAGTCCAAGAGGATTCTATATATCCTTTCGATCTTTTCTGCGTCTTTTTCAGTTGGCATTTATACTCATTAATTTACAATTTTTAAAATTTTGATAGAGAAGTCAGAAGTGTACTACGGAAGCAGATTAGGGTTGATCATGTGTTTGAATAGTCCTTCATTTCCAGCTTTTGATCGAACGTAAAATAAAAAATAAGGGGACTTAGTGAACAGTCCAAAACATGAGTTTTGTTTAAGCCTAAGGACATAGAACGAAAACGCCCCTCCATAAACTTCAAATTTTTATTTGCATGTCATCACCTCTAAACTAAATCTAAAACCTAAACCTAATCCTAAAACCTAAGATCTACAGGCCGTGGGAAGAACCCTAGACCTAATCCGAACCATAAAACCTAATCTCAACCCTAAAACCTAATCTACAGACCATGGGGATGAACCCTAGACCTAATCCTAAAACCTAAACCCAGCTCGCCGCCGTCACCCGCTGCTGCTCACCGCCATCGCTGTTCCTCTGAGCCACCCGTTGTTCGTCGCCCGCTGCTCGCCGCCGCCCGACATTCTCGCCATTGCTGTCGCCGTCGCTCGTTGTTCGTCGCCCACCGCTGCTGTCGCCGACTGCTAGAAAGAGAAGAGGGAAAGGGCAGAAGGGGGGAGGGGATAATTTTGAATTTAAAGCTTAATTTTGGGACCTACTATTAAAGGGCTCTTATGAGTGTCATGTTCATTAACCGGATCTATTGTATGGAACTAAACACTCCTTACCACAAAAAAATATACATACAAAGTCAAACAAGACGTATTGATGAGGATTTATAAAACTATGAATTGATGAGAAATCTATTTTTTATCTATCTCTCTCTACGTATGTCGGCGAATGTGTTTGAGTTGCTATCTGCCACCTTGAGTTGAGTGCTACAACTACATTGTGTAACATTTTGGTTCAATCGAGGTCATAGACTTGCGTGCCATATGAAAAAAAATAGATATAAATGGATGGGTTGAGTTCTTGATCAATCGATTTTATTTTTTTTGTTTTTTGTAATGTTTGTATACTTATTAGTGTCGGTCTTAGTTAGTTTTATAAATCTTGGGGCCGACATATATATATTGGTCATAGTTTCAATATCAATAGTCTTTCTAATATAAAAATAGAGAACTCGAGGGCATGCAAAAGATCGGTAGTGCTTGGCCGGCATACAAAAGAAGGGCCGTGGCTTTCACCTATCTGTGTTGAGGCCAATGCGACCGAGACTCTTAGAGCATCTCCAACCGAGTCCGAGTTAGGATATCCTAAGGATAGCTCCTAAGAAGTTGGAAGGAGTTGTAAGCGAGATAGGCAGTCGGATATAACTGGTAGAGCTTTGTTGCGGGCTTCAAAGCTCCCGAGCGTAGGCCTTAATACAATCGCTCGGACTCCGTTGGAGGGTGCGGTTCCTGCTCGGAACACCACGTAGGCCTTAGGACAATCGCTTGGACTCGGTTGGAGAAGGCTCTTAGAATTACTTTTTTTCCAAAAATTATGATCAATATAGTGCAGGGGCATGCCAGAGATTAATTGAATTGATCAACTGTGATTATTCCAAGAAATTATAACGCAAGTGATATATTTTGATCAATCGATTGTTCTCAGTCTGTAATCGAGGAAGAGTTTGCCTCTGTTTGTTTTAACCAAGATGATTAGGCTTGTATTGATTTTATTTTTGGGTCTGGGGCACCATGAATACAACCCCCTTGGTTAAATGCAAAAAAAAAAGTTTTGATTGCCGCAAAAAAGTTCAATCCTGGAAGGCTCATCTCCTTTGTTTTCCTGATTGTGTGACTTTAATTAAGTCTGTTCTCTAAAGCTTACCGTTATATCTCTTGGCCAATATATGGGTTCCTATTTCCACTATAAATTCGATCAAAAAAGAGATTCACAAATTCTTGTGGACTAAACATAATGGTCTCAATGGCTTACATCTTGCCAACTGGGACACAGATCTTGCCACTCTAAAGAGATAGGCGGGCTGGGCATTTGACGACTCCAACCTTTCTGTAAGGCTATGATGGAAAAAAAGGTGTTTTAGATTTTCAATAATGCCGGAGATAACCTTTGGGTTCGGTTTGTTTGTAGCAAGTATAGCCCCCCCAATGATATCTGGCAATGGAATCTTAAGCCCCTAACCATGTGCTCTTGGGCTTGGCGGGCTATTATTGAGGGGGTTCCTGTGGTCCAAATGAATTCCCGGATTGCTGTGTGGGCTACAGTGGCTATTGACCCCTGGATGGCCCCTTGGCTCAGGCTAGTTCCCGTTTTACGAGATACATGTTTTCTCAACATGGAAAATATCGGACATGTTTCGATTGTGCAGGAATTTTTGTCACCCTCCGGGCAATGGGATATTGAGCATCTATATTCTATTTTTCATCAGGATATGGTCTTAGAGGTTCTATTAATCCCCATCTTCCTCAGGAGCCCAAAGCAATTGTACTACTGGGGTTGCAATTTGAAATCACGATACTTGGTCCGTGAGGCCTATAATTGTTTAATGGCCCCGGACAACTCAAATTCTATAGATCGGATTTGGACAGTGTTTTGGAAATTGCATTGCCCGCCTAGACCGAAAGCCTTTCTATGGAAAGTGATTTATGATATAATACCTTCAAGGCAATTGCTTAGTTGTCGTGACATGCAAGTCTCAGTTCTTTGCCCCCCGATGTGATTTGTCCCTGAAAAATTCGAAACCACATTCTTTTCCTATGCCCCCCGACGAAAATGGTCTGGATGATGCTGCGAAATCTGACAGCCCTCGTCCCTCCCCCAAAGTCATTGAGCGACTTTCAGTCCCTTCTATGTTATGACTATTCCTCGGATAGAGGACTTAAACAATTCACCAACTCCATTATGTACTTTGTTATCTGGAATTTCTGGAAGGCGAGAAATCAAGCCATTTATAAGTTGGCTAATGAGTCCCCTTAGGCTACTGTCAAGAAGATTTGGAGGGAATTTAAAGAGTTCCACCATGCCTATCAATCGAAAGCGACAAGCATCAAAATGGATTTGAAGTCAAATCGAACCCACATCATTGTTAGATGGATGCCGCTTGAGCCTTCGAAAATCAAGCTAAAGTTCGATGGCGCTCTTGAATGCCACAACCAACGGGCGGGCGCCAAGGTTTGTCTTCATAAACTCGCAATGTAATATTTTATGTATGGGTGCTACCTTATTGTCTTTGTCTTCGGTGCAAGTGGCCGAAGGCTGGGGATTATGGGTGAGATTGCAAGAAGCTATCAGAAGTTTCCCAATGGCGTCCCTATGGATCGAAGGTGACTCGCTATCTACAATCCAACTTCTACTCTCAAATGATTCTCACTGTCACGTCTTAATACAGCTTCGGAGATATATTTGTATCTCTCACATATTTCGAGAAGCTAACGGGTGTCGGACTGGCTGGCTATGCGAGGCATAATCTCTAGGCAATCACAGGTTTGGTATGAGGACTTCCCCGGGCTGTTACTATTGATAGCAGGGCGTGATATGAGGCCTGCCGTGTTCATGCGTGAATGTAGACAATGCTAATGTAGTGATCTTTTGTGTTTGTGGCCTTTGTAGTGTGATGTTCTTCACCAAAAAAAAATGAGGTCTTAGAATTCGCTACTTATACTCAAGGTCGAAAAAATAAAAGGTCAAATTACAAAAGCATCCCCTAAGGTATACACCTCATTCCATATTGGTCTCTCAAAAAAATATTTTTTGAACAATTTAATCCTTGAACTATACTCCGTCTTCATTTAGCCCCCTCCGTCAACTTTTTACCTCAAAAATACCCTTTATCAATTTCCAATAAGACTCAAAATTGTTTTAAAATATTTAATTTATGCTTACTAGGATAAGGATATTTTCGGAATAAAGTTGATGTTGGGGGCTAAATGCATATGGAACATAGTTCATGGATCAAATTGTTCAAAAAAAAAAAAAGTTTGAGGAACCAATATGAAATGAGGTGTATAGTTCAAGAAAGGTTTTTTGTAATTTGCTCAAAATAAAAAGATATGTGATGGAACAATAAAAAAACCGGCACCGGCTAGTTAGGGAAAAAATTTGCTCCAGCGAGGGTATGATCCAGATGCTCAGTGATGCATCTAGACCATTCCCTAATGTTCAAGGAGAAAGGGGGCAGTCTAATGATGTGTAAAAGGGAATCGAATGGATGGCATGCATTCGTAGTCCTTTTTTTTTGGTACACCAGACAATTGGTAATGACATCATGACCGCTATGTCATCTCTAACAAGGGTCAACAGAACAACAGAAAACACTTGCTCCCAGAACCTCTCATGCCCACTTCTAAGGGTCTCCTGCTCCAACCAATGAGCCACATATTGTCATTTTTGGATCTTCTTTGTCATCTACCCATGTCTTTGTCAAATCCTGTTCAGTTGTGCTTTCTCCGTCTTCTCCATGCATATTGCCATTATCACCTTGATCTTAAACTTGTGATCCACCTTGATCCATCTAAGTAAAAATAAAACGCATTATCGATCAGATGCATCACACATTAAATCCAAAAATAAAATCTTTTTTTTTTGGGGGAAAATTTGACATAAGTCCTTGAGAGATGACTTTTAGTCGTAGGACACGTTAATTTCAAAATAAAGCTCAAGTCCCTCTTGATGAGAATATACTCCTTCTAAAGATGAATATATACTCTTACTGAAACGAATGTTTACTGTTTCTGAAGACGAATATATACTCTTTCTGGAGACGAATGTATATCTATAGGTACCTTAGCTAATATAGCAAATTATGATATCATGCGGCTAATATTGAAAAATAGTTGAGGACCTATACCTAATTTGTCATTTTTTTTAGCAGGAATAAACATAACCCCCAAGGATAAAACCTTAGATGGACCGGGATCCATCGGATCGCTCCATTCTCGGGCTTGACCTGATTTTCTCTGTCCACATCTGACCCAGGCATAAATTAGATATTTGGAGATCAGCACAAGCCCAGTTTGAACTTTAAGCTCAAGTCATAACCCATCCCACACGAACATTTAGCACGGTCTAAGCTTTTTTTTTTTTGAGAAATAGCATGGTCTAAGCTTCAATCCTTTTTCCTCTCTCTCTCTCTCTCTCTCTCTCTCTCTCTCTCAATAGGACTATAGAAGAGTGAAGTGGGTTAGGTTAGAGTTCAAATCTCCTCCAGTCCGTCGGCCCGATCGGTGGCGGACCCATCGAACTGGCCGACTGACTGGAGGAGATTTGAACTTGTTCAATTATGTTAGCTAGTAAAACTTTTTACATAAAAAAGCACTTCTTAAAGTTAAGCGATTATTGTTAATGAAGTAGATATGTTTTATATTAGGATTATACAAAAATGACAAAGCAAAAATGATTTTTTAGTCTTCAAATGGTGCTTTAATTTGATGTGAATTGTTGGTTTAGAAAGTGAGCTACGCTCATTTTGATCTTTATAGAAGTTTTAGATTTTGATAAAATTTGGTGAGGGTGTTGTCTAGGGTAAGATGATTATCCTTATCCATTTTTACCAAATTCTAAAACTTTTAGGGTCATCAAATGGTCAAAGTAAAATCTGTCGTCCATAATTATCGTTAAAATCTGCAGATTTTGTTTCGACCATTTGACTTCCTTAGAAGTTTTAAAATTTAATAAAAATTTGTGAGGATGATCATCTTATCTTAGACAACACCCTTACCAAAATTTATTAAATTTTAAAACTTGTAGGCGTTCAAAGTGAGTACAGCTCACTTTCTTCTCCGATAAGCACTGCTCACTATAACATTCTCTCTATATAAAGTCAAACAAGACGTTTTGATGAGAATTTTAAAGAATGAATTGATGGGGAAAACTATGTTCCTCTCTCTCTCTCTCTCTCTCTCTCTCCCTTGAGTTGATAGCTCTCTGCCACCTTCAGTTGAGTGCTGCGACAACTTTGTGTAACGTTTTGGTTCAATAAAGGGTGTAGAATTGTGTGCCATATTCAAAAAAGAAAAATAATATATCTAAGGTCCCTGAAAACATATCAATCCCATCCACAAGACATTTCAAAATTTTATTTTGCCTAAGGTCCCTGCTTTTTCATGATATATCCGAAACTAACCCCCTCTCTCATCTCTCTCCCGATCGGTAAGCTCGACCCCCGGTGACCTTGACCCCGACGAGCTCGATTCCCGGGGACCCCCGGCGACCTTGACCTCGACCCCGACCTCAACCCTGACGGCCTCGACCTTGACCCCGACGAGCTGTCGCGAGCGGCGGAGGTGAAGAAGAAGGTGGCGGCAGGGGAGGGGGGGAGGGGGTTGGACTGTTGGAGGGTTCACTGGTTCGAGGGTATGGCAAAAAAAAAATAGATGGGATGGCTCACTAAGTCCCTCCCCAAAAAAAATGGATGGGTTGATTTTTTGATGAAGTGAAGTTTATTTTTTAATGTTTTGATACTTATTAGTGTCGGTCTCGGTGGTTTATAAATCTTCCGGCCGACATGCATATCATCCAAGTCTCAATATCAATGTTGAGGCAAATGTCACCAACTCTTAGAACTTCTCCAACCAAATCCGAGTTAGGATATCCTAAGAATAGCTCCTAAGGATCGTGGTTCCCACTTGTGGCCAAATTCTCTCCGAGCTCTCCAACCGAATCCGAGTTAGGAGGAGCTATAAGTGAGATGGACGGCCGAAAATGAAGGATTGCTAGCTTTGTGGAATGTGGCAGAGGGTTAATTAACATATTACAACAAGGATGGGAGCCACGAGGGACGCTTCGAAGAGGCGTCGAGCTTTGTCGCGGGCTTCGGAGCTTCCGAGCGTCAGCAGAGCAAACAAAGTGCCACGTAGGCCTTACGACAATCGCTCGGATTCCATTGGAGGTTGCGATTCCATGTGAAAATAGTTATTTCAAGACATACGAGAAGTGTTTATGTTCTCTTTTCTTTTGCTTGAACCATTCTTGGAGACATTGTACATCAACCTGCTTTAAGAAACTCATTGCACTTTTTTTGAACCAGATTGCCGAAAAAATATCGAATAAAGTTTCATATTCTCTTCCCCTCTAGCTTCTTTAGAAAAGAATGACAAAATATTTGATTGTGAGCGAGTCGGGTTCAGGTCCGACCCTACTCAACCCATGCCAATACCCATTCGGCTGGGTATGGCAAGGTCCATACCTGACCCATACCAATTTTTTTTTTTGAGAACCCCTCCTAACGGAGGGAGGGTTTGGCGGACCCTAACCAGAAACCATTAATCACTCAAGATAAAAGTCTGTTACAAAAAATGTCAGCCTCCGCCCCAAGCTTATCCCTCCAAGGCGCTATCCAAGCGCGGAAGAAAGAGATCACTGAAATCCGCAGCTTATCCTGCCCTGCCGACTTACCAGAGAAAATTCTGCTATTCCGCTCGAGCCAAATAACCCAGATTATCGCCATGGCCAAAACGTCCCATGGCTTCCGAATCGCCACCGGAATTCTCCTCCTCCTCCAAGAAGTCCAGAGCCCTCTAAGGGACCGGGGATGCGAAGAAAGTCCTGCCATGCTCTCGAAATGATCCCACAGAACCCTCGCGAAAGGGCACCCAAGCAGCAGGTGCGATGTAGTCTCCTCCTCCGAGGCGCAGAATGTGCAAGAAGCATCTGTTGTCTGTGGGTGGTGACGCCTAATCAGGTTGGCCTTCGTCAGAATCTTATTCCTCGAAGCCAACAAGGAAAAAATCTGAACCTTTGAGGGAGCCTTGGACTTCCATATAGCCTTAGACGGGCCGTGCCTCTGCACCCGTGGAAGGAGATGATCGTAGAAGGATCTGACCGAGAAAAGTCCTGAGGAATTGCCACTCCAACGAACCTCATCTTTGACCGGTCGGAACGAGGCCGCCTGGAGAATCAGATGGAGGTCCCGAAGCTCACGCTGACCGTCATGGTCTAAGGGAGAAGCGAACCTCAAGCGCCATTCAATAGACCCTCGCCTCCTACTAGCCTGGGACCGGACTGAAGCTCCTTTGTTCCGGACCATCGCGAAAAGAGCTGGGAAGAGATGCTCCAGAGGTCTGTCCCCCAGCCAAGTATCCCTCCAGAATCTGATATCTCTCCCATCACCTAGCACCAGAGTAGTGGCCTCCCTGTACAGATCCTTGACCTTGAGAATGCCCCGCCAGAAATGGGATATCCGGCCTGATAGTCGACCCCGTGCCTGCAGAGGGGAGAACCGCCTAAAGTATTTAGCCAAGATGACATCTCTCCAGGAACCCCCAGTTCCCTGCTGCAATCTCCACCACCATTTTCCCAGCATGGAAATATTAAATCTACGAAGATCCAGAACTCCCAGACCACCCATCTTCTTTGGGAGGCAAACCTGATCCCACCTTATGAGGTTGTAGCCTCCTGCAGCATCGACCCCATGCCAAAGGAAGGATCTCCGAATCCTGTCAATCCGGTCAATTACCCACGAAGGCAGGTAGTAGAAAGAAAGATAATAGCAGGGGATAGAAGAAAGGACTGAGTTCACTAGCACCAGCCTGCCACCCGAAGAAAGAAATCTTCCTTTCCAGCCCTCAAGCCTCCTCTCTATCCTGAGAATTAGCTGCTCCCAATCCTCCCTCCTCAGAGCTCTGTCGCTGATAGGTAGACCTAGATATTTCATAGGTAGGGAGGCTACCTTACAGTTGAGAAGTCTAGCAAGCCCACCACCTGCATCTCCTGAGCCAATATAGTAAAGACTACTCTTCTGGAAGTTGATCTTCAGGCCTGAGGTCAACTCCAGACAGTAAAGAAGAATTTTGAGGGAGACCATCTGGAAGGGGCACGCCACTGTGAATAAGAGGGAGTCATCAGCATAGTGAAGATTAGACGTAGTCCAACCATGACCGCCCACCCGCCTAACCAGGCCCTCGGCGTTCGCCTTCCGGACTGCGGCATCAAAGGCGTCCACAACCAAAATGAACAGATAGGGGGATAGCGGGCATCCCTGCTTCAACCCCTTGTACACCTTGAAGTCCCTGCCTTGCTCCCCATTTATCAAACAAGATAATTTCGAGGAACTCAAAATCTCTCTAATCCAGCTCAGCCACCCACTAGAGAATCCTTTAGCCCTCATAAGGTCAAGCAGGAAGTCCCATCTGACTTGATCAAAAGCCCTCTCGAAATCGATCTTCAGCAAAACTCCTTCCTCTCCAGATTCGCGAAGGTGAAAAATCGCCTCATGCGCCGCTGCTACACTGTCCAATATAAGACGCCCCTTGATGAAAGCGGTCTGGGAGGGGGAGACAAGCAGGGATATGTTGTCTGCCAGCCTATTGGCGAGGACCTTCGAAATAATCTTGTACAGACAATTTGAGAGGGAGATCGGTCTATAATCCCGAATAGATTCTGCAGAAGATTTCTTAGGAAGAAGAATTATCCACGAGTGGTTCAGACAATGAAGACGCACCTTCCCGGAGAAGAAGTCCCGCAGTAGCCGGCAGAGATCGCTGGCCAGCATGTCCCAATACTCCTGATAGAAGGACATAGGGAATCCATCCGGCCCCGGGGCTCCATCTCCCTTGGACTGAAATACCGCCCTCCGAAATTCGTCGTCAGAAAAATCTGCATCGATGCTGGAGCCGGACGGCAGCCTCGGGAAATCCACACCTTCCCAGTCGAAAGAAATACCCGTGGGAGCATCCGACTCCAAGAAAGAAGACTTGAAGTAGGAGGTTGAAGCCTCTAAGATGGCCGCCGTGGTCGAAAGCTCTCTATCCTCGTGCCTCAGAGAGGTCAGAAAATTCTTCCTCCTCCTGGCGTTGGCGACTCTGTGGAAGTAGGATGTGTTAGCATCCCCCGACTTCACCCATTGCTCCTTCGAGCGCTGCCGCCACATCTCCTCTTTCTTCCTCAAAGCCAACACAAGGCTCTCGTTGAGTTCCTTCAGCCTGACCGACTCCGGAAGTGAAAGGGTGGCCGACTCCCCCTTCACCTCTAGAGCCTGAATCTCCGCCAAGATGGAAGCCTTCTGCCTAAGAACATTCCCGAAATGGCTCTTGCTCCAGTATTGCAACTTCTTCTTAACGTACCTGAGTTTCCTCACCATGTTCAAGGCCGAATTTTTCGTTTGGCCTGCTTCAGACCACCAGTCCGCCAGCATGCTTTCGAATCCGTCCTCCATCGACCAAATTGACTCGAACCTGAATGGAGGCCGAACCGGAGCTATCGAGTCGGTCGCCAGGAGGATTGGAGCGTGATCGGAGACGCAGGATGCCAGACCAGTCTGAATCGAACCTGGAAACTGCACATCCCACTCCGACGAGATCAAAAATCTATCCAACCTAGCCAAGATGGGATCCTCCCGCTTGTTGCTCCATGTGAAGGTTCGCCCGGTCAGCGGCAAGTCTACCAGCTCCTGGTGCCTTATGAAAAGGGAGAAAGCCCTCATAGCTGAGGCGTCTCCACCACTGCGAAGCCGCTCCCCCGTACCTCGAGTGACATTGAAGTCCCCCGCTAAGACCCATGGTCCTCGGAAATTGGTCCTGAGCAAGGACAACTCCGTCCAAAAATCATCTCCCCTACTGTGGTCCGTGGGACCATAAACCGAGGACAGCATCCACTCCAAGCCATCCAGTCTATTCTGTAACACCAGCGACAGTGAGAAGACTCCAACATTCGTGCTCTTCAAGAGGAAAAGGTCATCGCTGTAGCCTACCAGAATGCCTCCTGACGCGCCTGTAGCATCCTTAGCTTCCCACTTCGCAATCTTCCTAGTGCTGAGCGAACGGAAAAAATGGCTCGTCGGGTTCTCCCGCTTCGATTCCTGGATACAAATGATGTCCACCTCATGTATGGACGCAAAAGAACTAGCCGCTCTCCTCTTCTCAGACTTCCCCAAGCCCCTGACATTCCACGAAAGAATCTTCATGTAAACAAGAACACTCCACACCAACCACAACCACACAAGGACTCGCCCGCTCAGGAGTCCAACTTTGCCCTCTTCTCCTCTAGAGCCCTGATAGAGTCAAGAAAAAATCTCACACTATCTAACTCAGGAGTAGTGATAAACCCACACTTTCTAGCTATGTCCAGAATCACATCATCCTCCAAAAAAGACAGGGGGAGGGACACAGAAGGATCAGCCTGGTCCATGTCTAGAAGACGCATCTTGGACCGAACAAGTGCCTGCGCCAGCCGAGGGTCGTCCGAAGAGCGCTGCAAAATCTGCCGGAAGCTCCTCCTCGCCGACTGAAGATGGGGTATGGGGTTCCATAACCTACCCATACCCATTTGAGTGTATGGGGTTCCATAACCTACCCATACCCATTCGGGTTTCGAGTATAGATTACGTATAATTTTCTTAATTTTTTTCTCTACCACATGCAATTGTTTCAGGAAAAAATCAAATGTATCACATTTAAAATTTAAGAAGCTCTTATGGTTTGTCATTATACTAGTAAATGCCTATGCCCATCGGCACTCGAACAGCCACATTCGACAGCTGTGGCTGTCCTCGGGTTGTTATTTGTTTGAAATTTGGGTCGATGAACAATGATGGATT
This sequence comes from Chamaelirium japonicum, assembly GCA_947650365.1. Lineage (NCBI taxonomy): Eukaryota > Viridiplantae > Streptophyta > Magnoliopsida > Liliales > Melanthiaceae > Chamaelirium > Chamaelirium japonicum. The sequence continues at coordinate 95,382,747 of OX393549.1, read as the reverse complement.
AATCAAAAGTTTCAACGCACGAAAATTAATTCGATGCCTTTTATACAAAATTTTTCCCTTCTAGTATAAACTACGAGTACAATCAAGGTATTTGAGAAGTCGCCTTCAGGATAAAAAGAAGCCCCTAATCGTGATTCGTCGGATGCAAAGTATGTACTCTCCGATTCGATTAGGCCGATACACCCCCAAAAGAGTTAAATTGATGATGCCCGAAAACACTCTAGCTTCATTATATGATGCTTCTTCTTCGATTCTTATCATGGAGGAAATGCCCCGCTGTTTATATAGTGTGAGGCACCATTTGATTTACCAAATGTTGCAATGGTTCATGATCCAACTGGTGTCACAATGCACCCCTTGCCACGTGTTGCAATGGCTCACGGGATAATCGATGCCACAATGTACTCTTTGGTCGGGTTGCATCTGTTCGCACTCTAATGGATGCCAGAAAATATCCCTTGGTTCGTACTAGTTCGTAAACCAATGCAATGGTTCGTCGGCCAACAAATACTTTGAAGCATCTTTTGAATCAACAAATGATTTAAAGCACCATATGAGTCAGCAGATACTTTGAAGCACCTTTTGAGCCACCAATTGCTTTGAAGCACCTTTTGAGGATTTGAATTCAAATTTTCTTCCTAGCAAGTTACATTGCTTACTAAAGATTTACAACACCTTAGTTGTAACTATCTTCGTTATAATATATATATATATATATATATATATATATATATATATATATATATATATATATATATATATATATATATATATATATATATATATATATATATATATATATATATATATATATATATATATATATATATATATATATATATATATATATATATGCTATGAAACGGTGGTTGCATCGGATATGGATGCCCACCGGATAAATACCCCTAGATTCATGGGATAGGAGATTTCCCCGTCTCTATCCCAACCTCCAATTATGCCTATATATAGGGGGGTAAATGAATAATATGATACGCTTTTCGCAACACGTTATCAGCACGAGCCGAGAGCACACCCGGCCGACCCCATCGCAGAGAGAGAAAAGGAGAGAGCTCGCCGAGCCCCGCCGGGCACACACCACGCGCAAGAGAAAAGGAGAGAAGGACGGTGCTCGTCGACGAGATCTCCTGCCCACGGAATCCTTTCTAGCAAGGAACGATGACCAACTGCAAAGAGATTTGCTTGATAGATAGTGCAACAACACATACCATACTGAAACACAGAAAATTCTTTACAAATCTTGAATATAATTCACGTATGGTTACTACAGTGGCTGGCCCTACAGACATAGTTACAGGGTCCGGAAGAGCCCATATACTTTTACCTAATGGTACTCATTTGCTAATTAAGGATGCTCTATACTCAGAAAATTTCAGAAGAAATTTACTGAGTTTCAAAGACATCCGAGCAAATGGATATCATTTAGAAACTACAAATGAAGGCAATCTAGAATACCTCTGCATCACATCTAAAAACGGAGAGCATATTTCAATACTAGAAAAATGCTCAACCCTATCTTTAGGGTTATACTTTACCCACATTGGGGTTATGGAGTCCTATGCCACCCACTTGAACCAGAAGTTCCCAAATCCTGAAGATTTGGTCCTTTGGCATGATAGATTAGGTCACCCAGGATCAGGTATGCTTAGAAAGATCATTTACAATTCCTATGGTCACCCTCTTAACAATCGAAGTTTGACTTTTTCAAATGACTATTTTTGTGACCCTTGTTCCCAAGGGAAGTTAATCACTAGACCTTCTTTTAAGAAAATAGAGACAGAATCACCTACCTTCCTGCAGAGGGTTCAAGGTGATATCGGTGGTCCTATACACCCTCCTAGTGGTCCATTTAGATATTTTATGGTCCTAATAGATGCATCTACTAGATGGTCATACGTGAGCCTACTCTCTACTAGAAATTTAGCATTTGCTAGATTATTATCCCAGATTATCAAACTTAGAGCTAGTTTTCCTGATAACCCTATCAAATCTATCCGATTGGATAATGCAGCTGAATTCTCTTCTAAAATCTTCAATGACTTCTGCACATCCATCGGAATAGAAGTCGAACATTCTGTCCCCCATGTCCACACCCAGAATGGCCTTGCTGAAGCTTTTATCAAGCGCTTGCAATTAATAGCTAGACCATTACTCTTACAATCCAGACTTCCAATTTCTGCATAGGGGCACGCTATCTTGCATGCTGCTAATCTTGTTAGACTCAGACCTACTTCATACCATAATTTTTCTCCTGCATAACTTGTGTCAGGTATTCAGCCTAATATTTCTCATCTTAGAAAGTTTGGATGTGCTGTACATGTCCCTATTCCCCCTCCAAATAGAACTAAGATGGGTCCCCAACGTAGATTGGGGATTTATATCGGTTTTGACTCACCTTCAATCATAAGATTCTTAGAACCCTTAACAGGTGATCTATTTACTGCTAGATTTGCAGATTGTCATTTCGATGAGACAGTCTTCCCGCCGTTAGGGGGAGATAAAGAAGTTTCTAGGCAATGACCTATTCCCGAAGAACGGCGTGAATTATCGTGGAATACTTCCACTATGTCTCATCTAGATCCTAGATCTCCCCAATGTGAGGTAGAAGTAAAAAGGATTTTGCATTTGCAAGATATTGCAAATCAATTACCTGATGCCTTCAATGATGCAACTAATGTAACTAAGTCGTTTGTTCCAGCCAAGAATGTACCTGTAAGAATTAATATTCCAACTCCCACTAATGAAACTGCTGCACGTCAGAAACGTGGCAGACCTATAGGTTCCAAAGATTCAGTTCCCCGGAAGAGAAAGTTGAATGAGAAATCATGCCCTAAAACTCCAGAAGAAGTTAAGGTTCCAGAAGAACCTGGTCATAATGCTCCAGAAGAGATTATGGACCATATTTTTCCAGAAGAAAATATTTCCCAACGACCAAATTTCCCTCAAACTCCTGAAGAGATCCCTGCAGTGATTATGGATAAGGTACCGGTACCAAATAATGAGAGCTCAATATTCCATATGAGGGGTGAAATTTGGGACCGAAAGGAAATAGTCATCGATGACATATTTGTATACAAAGTAGCTACTGAAATAACAAAGGGCGATGATGAAGATAATGAACCACGTAGTATATATGAATGTCGACATAGAACTGATTGGCCAAAATGGAGAGAAGCTATTCAAGCTGAACTTGAATCTCTCAAGAAACGTGGAGTATTTGGACCTATAGTACAAACACCAAATAACGTAAACCCTGTAGGTTTCAAATGGGTGTTTGTAAGAAAAAGAAATAAAAATAATGAAATTGCTAGATATAAGGCAATGCTTGTAGCCCAGGGATTCCTGCAGAAACCCGGGATTGATTATGAAGAGACCTATTCCCCTGTTATGGATATAGTTACATTTAGATATCTCATTAGTCTCACAGTTTCTGAAAAACTAGAGATGAGACTAATGGATGTCGTAACGGCATACCTATACGGGAACCTAGACACAGATATTTATATGAAAATCCCAGAAGGATTCAAGTTGCCTGAAGCAACATTAAAAGTCCCAGAAGGATTCAAGTTGCCTGAAGCAACATCAAAGAGTGCGCACTCGATAAAACTAAGACGAGCATTGTACGGCCTGAAGCAATCCGGAAGGATGTGGTACAATCGCTTTAGTGAATACTTGTCTAGGGAAGGCTATAAGAATGATCCCATATGCCTATGCGTTTTCATAAAGACATCAGAAAATGGATTTACTATAATTGCAGTTTATGTAGATGACATAAACTTGATTGGGACTCCAAAAGAGCTCAAGAAAACTTCTGATTATCTAAAAAGGGAGTTTGAAATGAAAGAACTTGGTGATACTAAGTTTTGTCTCGGCCTGCAGATCGAGCGTAGCTCTAGTGGGATTTTAGTACATCAATTATTATATACTGAAAATTTGTTAAAGAAATTTAATATGGATAAATGTCACCCACTAAGCACTCCCATGGTAGTTAGACCTCTTGATATTCATAAAGATCCATTTAGACCTAAAGAGGAACATGAAACTATTCTTGGTTCTGAAAAACCGTATTTAAGTGCTATTGGTGCTTTATTGTATTTAGCTCAATGTACTAGACCAGATATATGTTTTTCTGTTAATCTATTGGCTAGATACAGTTCAGAACCAACTCTTAGGCATTGGAATGGAATAAAACAAATATTTAGATATTTGCGAGGAACCACTGATATGGGATTGTTTTATTCTTGTGGTACTCCTCACTTGATTGGTTATGCAGATTCAGGTTTTCTCTCTGACCCCCATAAGGGTCGATCCCAAACAGGGTATGTATTTTTAAATAACAATGCAGCTATTTCTTGGAGATCGACCAAACAAACACTTGTGGCTACATCATCGAACCATGCTGAAATATTAGCCCTGCATGAAGCAAGTAGAGAATGTGTATGGTTGAGGTCACTTGTGCAGCATATCAGAAGCAGTTGCCAGTTGGCATCCGTTACCAAAGAGCCGACAGTTATCCACGAAGATAATGCCGCATGTATTGCTCAAATTCAAACTGGCTTCATCAAGGGAGATCGAACAAAGCACATCTCACCAAAGTTTTTCTACACCCACGAACTTCAGAAGAAAAGGGAGATTGAAGTCAAGCAAGTACGGTCAAGCGACAATCTTGCGGATCTCTTCACCAAAGCTTTGCCCAAGTCTAGTTTCCAGAAGATGGTGTACGGCATCGGACTGCGACGGCTCAATCACCAAACAAATTGATGTAATAAGGAGGAGATATAATCAGGGGGAGAGATGTAATAATGTAATTAGGTTTAGATATAATCAGGGGGAGAGATGTAATAATGGTAATATAATTGTTAGGCGGAGGGCATCCTGAAGATGCAAATTTATGCGCGATGTACTCTTTTTCCTTTGGTAGGGTTTTTCCCACAGGGTTTTTCCATCAAAGGTTTTAACGAGGCAGCATTATGCGCACCCACCATAGTTCCTGAAGAACTTGTTCCTGAAGAACTAAGATTGTACTCTTTTTCCTTTGATAGGATTTTTTCCACTGGGTTTTTCCATCAAAGGTTTTAATGAGGCAATCATTGATAAATGGTGGTCATCCAAGGGGGAGTGTTATGAAACGGTGGTTGCATCGGATATGGATGCCCACCGGATAAATACCCCTAGATTCATGGGATAGGAGATTTCCCCGTCTCTATCCCAACCTCCAATTATGCCTATATATAGGGGGGTAAATGAATAATATGATACGCTTTTCGCAACAATATATATATATATATATATATATATATATATATATATATATATATATATATATATATATATATATATATATATATATATATATATATATATATATATATATATATATATATATATATATATATATATATCAACTATATTTTACAAATATCCAATATTCCTTCGCCATTTTATAAATTTGAAAAACCATAATCTAAGAGTCTTACATGCATCATCGTAGAGATAAATAAATAAATGATAGGTAGTTTTTGGCTTTGAACCTTTACTTAGAGCAGACATTACAAAATTGTATCAAAATACTATAGTGAATGTATCTTGAACAAATGACTCTTATAGATACGCTAATATCATCATACATACTCATCTCCATAGGGTATAGTGTTTCTTTTATCTCCCATATTAATGGCCTTGTGCAGCATCCCGATTTTATAAGTATTTTAAAAACGACCTAGATCTTATAGGAAACAACTATATTATCTTCTCTCATATAGGAAAATTCTTTTTATAGTGATCATACGAGTCACTTTATGAAACTTGTTAAGAAATAAATCCAACCTCTCATCATATATACAGAACTCAACACTAGATATCATAAATTAGTTTTTATTTTCTAGTGTATCCACTAATTCATTCAGTTGATTTGTTAGTACCATTTGACCTTTATCTATATTTTAAAGACATAAAAAGGGTTTCCACCAAAGATACATAATTGATTAATCAAATACATTTTCTCATTCGTTTTGAAGCCGTAGAAATCATATATTTAGATAATCCTTTTGTTGACTCCACATAGTCAAAGATTACTCTGAGATTATGTATCTAGATAATCATTTTATTAAAAAGATCTTTCAAATTATTCTTTGACTCCACATAACCAAATGTTACTTTAGATATCATACCTCTAATTTTGTCAAGTTCTTATTTGACTTCATACAGCTGAAGATTACTTTAGAAATCATATCTCTAACTCTCCCAAGTTCTTCTTTGTAAAACTTATAATACCGCTTTTGGATAATTTTCTGGTGATCGTACACCATGCCCAGCGCATTATTCGGTACCTCTCCACACACCTGTTGTCTCGCAAGCATGATCTTAGTCTCAACGGTTTTTAGCCGTACTTGTCGTCCGTCTGTTGGCATTGGCTAATGCTCTCGATCATAAAGCCTTTGTCAGACCACCCATCGGTGCCTGAAAACCACCTGTCATATGGTTCTGCACGCTGTTGCCAGCAGTCATGCTTATATTCTCTCCTAGGTCAATACTCTGATTTCGAAGCATTTGACGTCCGTCGATGATTGCACATACATGTTGTTCCATAGATGTGTCAGTTCCATAGTTCTTCACTAAATTGATATTCGGATCTAGATACTAGATTTTAATAAAAATTTATTATAGCTCTTGGCATCAATTCAATGTAATGAGATTGTGTCAAAGCATTTCCATTCTTAGGATTTTAATGCCTAAGATTATATAGTCTTACCTAGATCTTTCACATCAAACTTAGTGAAAAAATAATAATTTTGTTTCTACTACATATTTAATGTTAATGTCAAATATTAGCACTCCATCTATAAAAATATGAATATCAGACATCTTAAGCTTAGATGTCAATGAATTATTAAAAAACTCTATATCTCTGGATTTTAGTATTGGACATTATGTCTAATACTTTATAGCTCTTTCAAAAGCTAGAAGTCCAAAGGTCATCTCGCTGTTACTTACTTTTTCGAGATCCTTATAAATCCATGTGCTACATGGCTTGTACTTGATTTTTCGATATCATCACAAGTCCAAGCGTCACCTTATTTGTTTTTGCTTTTTCGGAGATTGTTATAATTTCAAGCGCTTCCTCGCTTATACTTTATTTACCGATATTTTAGAAGTCCAAGCGCATCTTTACTTGTACTTAATTTTCTGAGATTTTATAAGTTCAAGCGCAACCTCGCTTGTACTTAATTTTTCAAGATCCAGATATATATCAAACTAAATTTGTTTGTAGCACATATATCACAATTAATGTTGTAACTATGAATCATCTAATGTCCAAGTCACCATAACCCCCATCTTGGTCTATTTCCTTATAAAAAAAAATTATCTTAACTTTGGTGTTACCGGCATACTCAAACCTTTCGATCAAAGAGTCGGCACCATTTATACCATCGTATTTATCTCAAGTAATTTGTTAATTTTTTTTATCAAGTCTCTTTTCAATGATTTACTTTAAAATATCTAGCTAAGGTAGTTTCCAAAATACTAGCCTTACTATTTCATGTCGATCGACCTCGACACTGAAAATCCGTTGCTATGTCGATTCACCTTGATATTGGGTCTCCTTTATTATGCTTGTTTGGGACCATGCCTTCATAATAAGTTTGAGACTCTTTATCCATTATATATAACAGATGTAATTTGTCACATCGGAATGATCGAGATACATCGCTAAAAGCGATTCAAATATAGTATAATCTATCGACATGTTTTTAAAAATTTATCTAAAAAATTGTTAAAAATTTGGGTCGATAAATAAGGATGAATTAATCAAAAGCTTCAAGGCACAAAAATTAATACATTGTCTTTTAGACTAATTTCTCTCAGTTTAGTAAAAATTTCGAGTACAAACAGGGTGTTTGAGAAACTGTCATCAGGAACAAAAAAGCTACTAATTCATGGTTCGTTGGATGCGAAGTATGTACTCTCCGATCCGACTATGATACACCCTCAAAAGAGTTGAAATGATAATGTCCGAAAAAACTCTCGCTTCATTCCAAATTAGGATATTCGGGTATGTGATGCTTCTTCTTCGCTTCTTATTATGGAGGAAATACCCCTCTATTTATAGAGTATAAGGCACCCTTTGATTTACCAAAGGTTGTAATGGTTCACGATCCAACAGCTGTCATAATGCACCCCTTGCCACATGTTGTAATGGTTCACAAGCTAATGGATACCACCATGCATCCTTTGGTCGAGTTGCAATTGTTCGCACGCCAATGGGTGCCAGGAAATACCCTTTGGTTCGCACTGGTTCACTAACTAATGCAATGGTTCACCAACCGATGCAATGATTCGTCGGCTAACAGATACTTTGAAGCACCTTTTGAGCCAACAAATTTGGCTTGAAACAGACTATGAGCCAAATGATGCTTTGAAACACCTTTTGAGCCAACAGATGCTTTGAAGCACTTTTTGAGGATTTGAATCCAAATCTCCTTCCTAGCAAGGCATATTGCTTACTAAGTATTTACAACACATTTGTTGTAACTATCCCCATTATAATAGATATATATCAAATATATTTTGAACATATCCAACATGATTCACTTGTTAGAGAGAGAGAGAGAGAGCAATATACTAATTAACCTTCCAAATAAAGTATTAATTAACATCAAATGACCATTAAATTTTATTGAATAGATATTTTTCATATTTTTCATCTTTATAGTAGGTTTTTAATATCTTTGTAGTAGGTTTTTAAGAGGATTTATGAGAGAGAGAGAGAGAGAGGTCGAAATCAGAAGAATCGATTTGGGTGGAGAGAAGGATTCCAGCATTTATTACCTACTTATTTTGGGATAGTTATGATTAGAGATTTGGATCATTTATTAGGGTAACTAGTCGATTTGGGTCTACATACAACTGTGATATTTATATAAAACCGGACGACTATGAAGGATTTTTTTTTATATCCTAGTCAGCACAATACCACAGTGCCATGTTATATAGATATGCTTTAGTATGGAATAAGATAGGGTAGACTTTGGGTTTTCAGCTAGTGGTTAAAATTTAGGTATATTACAACAGTTTGGAGTCTGACCATATGATCTAATATGCAAAATTAGATGAGAAATCGGCTATTGGGTATGGATATTTGAGTGCCCATACCCATTCCTGAAAGTTAAACGGATAGAATTTTTGTACCCATACCCTACCCAAATCTTGTTTCAGGTACAAAATCAAAACCATACCCCAAGTTTCTTGTTGAGTTTTTGGTTTTTCGGGCTCCATTGAACTCTAACGTTCAAACCATGATCGAGGTCTTAATACTGATCCTAGCAAGTGGCTTGAAATAGACCTTTTTTAAAAAAACTGCTCCGAATCACAACAATTGTCATTCTCCTATCTATATAGAACAATAGATCAATGCTAGCTATTCATCCATCATACATGTTTTTCCAACTTTCTTTGTCCAAGCTGACGTGGCACCTGATCATATTCGTCCCTTTGCCTGCCGATCGAGACTGGGTGCGATTGAGCAGCCAGTGCTTGGCGCAACAGAAGGCTGTGATCGTGCCATGTGATCACAACCAAAGTTGAAACAACTTACTGGATGAATAGTGTTTTCAAAACTAGAAAAACGCATGCAAAGCATGGAAGAAAATGCAAATTTTTAAAAATAACATTATCTGAGAATTTATGAAGGGTCGAATAGGACATCAAACTCTCAAACTTGGTGAATATGTTTTCTTAATCAACTTGGTTAATATGTGCACCATACATCATAGAAAATTGGGGGACTTGGTGGAAACTCATTTTAACGAGGTGCTTTTAAGGATGACTTTGAAATGCCGTGGACAGAATTATCCTCCATATTATTTTAAATTTTTTTTTGGTATGTCACCGAACCAGTGAACCATCGAACGCCATCGCCGCTGCCGAACGCTGGAGCTATTCGCAGCCACCGAACCACTGAACGACGTTGCCGTCGCTCACTATAGCTACTCGCCGCCACCGGAGCTACTCGCCGCCACCGGACCGAACCACCGAACACCTCTGCTACTCGCCGTCGTCGCCGAACCGAATCTAACCTAACCCTAACCCTAACTCTGAGATCTACAGGCCATGGGATGAACCCTAGACCTGAGATCTGCTCATCAAGCCGCCACCACCGGAGCTGCTCGTCGCTGCCCCGCCGCCTCTGCTTTAGTCGCAAAAGCTGCTCGTCACCTCTGCTGTAGCCTCTGTCACCGCCGGAGCTGCTCGGGAGAAAGGGAAGAATAAACAGCGGGGGTAGTTTTGTGTTTACCAACAAAGACTATGACCTTAGACTAAATAAAACTATAAGGTGTCATGTTCATATGATGGATATGTTGTCCAGGATCTCTCACACACTAACTCTAAAAAATTTGGATCTTGCACCGATACCGATTGAGAGAGGGAAAGATCCCTATAAATAAATAAATAACCATAAATGCACGAGATGTTGCTATCTGTCGTTGATGAACGGAATTAATATTATGAAGAAGACAAAGGACCTACGTCAAGTATTGTCGTTTTCTATTTATTTTTCTTATCCTTTTGTGACAGTGACACATGGCCATCCTTGAATCTTACATATTTATTAGGGGTGGGACTTGGGCGGGTCTGATCCGAACCCGACCCGCCCAACCCGAACAATGGACAAACATGGGCAAAGCTATATAAAAACTTGGACGGATTTGGACAAAAAAAGATCAATCCGATTTCAATTTGGACGGATTTGGGCACTGATCTTCCCAACCCGAGGAACCCGAGAAAGTTACACACTAAGGTTGAATGTTTTGGTAGTTTTTTTTACGGAAACCAAAGACTGTCTGTTTGATGTTGAATGCTAAGAATTCGTTTGAAATATGTGTGGATATGGGTTGGACTTTATATTTTCGTTATGCAATTCAAAGATTTTTTTTATCCAATTCAAAAATATGTTGGGTTTTTTTTCCATCTATTTATGTGCACAAGAATTTCTAATTGGACAACCCACCCAACCCGGCCATTATTTTGCAAATTGGGCAACCCAAGGAATCCGAGCAACTAGAATGGGCAAACACGGGTTGGGCTTCCACGGACTCCACGGGCAACACATGTTAAGGTTTGTGCAAGTCGGGTTGGGCATGGTCAGACCTTTCAACCCGCCCATGTCCCACCCCTAATATTTATAATTTTCTGAAACAATAGTACAACGAGATAAAGCCAAGGAACGATATTTTCAAATCTTTTTCACAGGAGATGTGCATTTAAAAATCTTGAAGTAGCCATCCTAACCATTAGGATAATTTCTTAAAAAAAGCATAAGGGTAAATCACATGAGACCCCTCTGAACTACTGTTTATTTTCATATTACCCCCTAAAATAAAAAAATTGAACTAAAGACCCCATGTACTATGAAATACCTGCACCTACCACCCTTCATACAGGTTCAATTAGTTCAAAAAATAATAAATAATCATGGGGTCACTACAACAAATCTGCACTAATTAGGAACCGCCAGATTTGATGCGCCTATATATGTCGGTCAGGCCTAGGGTTACAACTTGGGCGGGTTGGACCCGACCCAACCCGAGCCCAACCCGAATTTTGGGTGGGTTTGGGTTGATGTATTTGAAAATTGAGTTGGGTTAGGGTTGAAAAAATAAAACCCGAGTTGAATTTGTGTTAGACTCGGGTTGAGGGATCGGGCAATCCCGACTCAATCCAAACCTGAGTACTCATATATCTATGAGTTTGATATATAAGTAACAATCACAACCATCCCGAGTACTCTCATATGTTGAGGGGTCACAATCACAGTCATCTGTTTCACCCAGTCCCATATTATTTATTTGCTTCTTGCTTATCAAATAAAAACTTTATCTAATAAATAGAAATATAAAAAAAAAATTGTACGGCAGTGTTAGCAAGTATAAGTTTTTTTTAGATTTTGATCTTTAAAGGATAAAATTTTAAACAATAAGTATACTCAAATCTACACAACCGAACCGTCCTACCAACTTGGGCTAATCAGAGCCCAACCCGAGCAAAGAAATTTTTGCTAGGGTTGGGCATCTTGGGTTGGAGGTGGGGTTGGGTTAGGTTAGAATTGAGAGTTTTAGTACTTGGATTGGGCTTGAGTTGACCCCGAACCCAACCCAACCTGCCCGAGTTGCAGCCCTAATCAGCCCCCTGTTTAAGGCCACTTTTGCAGCAGATGACCTGGCCCCCAAATATACGACTTAGTTTTCAGTTTGAATAAAAAAAAAAGTTTGACAAACCAATCAGGCCGGCTCGACCGAAAACCAGCCCCCATGCCACTTAACCATATGAGATAGATGCACTTCTTGTAAAATTAAGTACATATATATTATATTTATTCTAAATGTATATGTTTAACCGTAACCTCCGATTGCAGAGCCGATCGAAGCTCACAAGAGGGGGCCGAGCTCCGACGTCCATGGTGGTGGAGGCGAGATGAGCTAGCCGCCGTATTTGGGTGATTGTACTCTTAGGATTTCTTGAATTTACTACCCTCGTCCTCATCTGACTAGCGCCTAGTGGTGAAGCCCGATCTAATGAAATGCTCATGTCTCATTGCCCATTGAAGATCTAGGGCTTCGTTCACCTTATAAAAAAAACTCATATTTAATGTTTAAATAAATATATATAGTTTTTTTTAGATAATATAATCATTGACTAGGATTTTTTTCTCTTATTTCTTACACAAACTAAACAATTTTGGACAACGGAAATAGGGATGGCAATGGTGCGGTTTTGAGTAAAACCAAAACCGCACCGCCCCGTGACGGTGTACCATTATGTAAAACCGAAACCGCACCATGCGGTGCGGTGTGGTGCGGTGCATCACGGTTTATCATTATAATAGTCCAAACAGTGTGATTTTATGCGGTTTTGATCAAAACTAAAACCGCACCGCTATACTGAAATCGAAAATCAAAACCGCACCGTACCGCACCTTGATGGTTTTATATTTTGGCAAACAAAACCGCACCATACGGTGCAGTAATTCACCGTGGTTTTCGGTTTTAAACCGCACCACTGCCATCACATAATGGAAAATGAATGCTTCTATGATTTTTCGTCTTATTTTCTGCACGAACCAAACAGCGATCATTAATTTCATTTCAGTGGCAAACAATTCGGTAGATATGGAATTGATTGTCGAGAGGCAATCCGGTGAACCAAACGACACCCGAAAATAAATATTAGATTGGGAATGCGATGGCCGCCGAATCCACACCATATGTCATGGTTTAAAAAATCTTATCTTGATCGATATGTAGAGCTTTAATTCCCATCTTTTATAACCAAATATAGATTTATTATACTCCATAGCAAACACACCACATGGCTATATTAACTAGAAAACTAGGGTTCATGGGTGCTCTTAGTCAACACAACTAGGGCTGATGGCTGCCCTTCGTCATCACCTCCTTCACCACCCTCTCAAAATTTAGAAACGAGGACCCACCCGGCTCGGTTGCCCTACCTGCACTCTCCGCCCACCCCACCGCCCTCCGCCTCATCTCCCTCCCCTTCTCCCCTCCCATCAGCTCCCGGATGAGCCCCTCCACCACCCCCCGCCTCACGTCGTTGTCAATCTCCATCCCCACCCCCCACTCGGCGCACGCCTGCCAGCAGTTGGTCTGCTGCTCCGCGAAGAAGGGCCAGCACAGCAACGGCACCCCGCAGGAGATGCTCTCCACCGTCGAGTTCCACCCGCAGTGCGTCAGGAACCCCCCCACCGCCGGGTGCGACAGCACCGCCTCCTGCCGGCACCAGCTCGCCAGCAGGCCCCTCCCTCCGGTCTCCGCTAGGAACTCCGGCGGGAGGACGGCGGCGTCGCCCTTCACCAGGTCGGGCCGGACCACCCACAGGAAGTCGCGGCGGCTGTCGGCCAGCCCCCACGCGAACTCCACCATCTGCTCGTTGGTCATCACCGTTATGCTGCCGAAGTTCACGTACACCACCGACTGCGGCGCCCGCCCCTCCAGCCATTCCATGCAACCCGGCTCCTCTTTCCATAGGTTGGAGCCCAACGATGCCGACAGTGGGCTCTCGGGCATCCGGCGAGAGAGGAGGGAAAGAGGGCCCACGGTGTAGATCGGGGGGAGAATCGGCGCCATCGCGTCGAGGACCGGGCGCTCCAGCTCGTCGAAGGTGTTCAAGATGATCGCCGAGGCCCGGGCGGCTCTCTGGGCCTCGCGTCTGCAGAAGTTGAACATGATGTCGCCGGGGTTGGTCGACCTGTTGAAGCTCGGGAAGTGGCGGAGGCGCATGTTCGGAAGCCCTGCGACCCACTCGATCGGTGTGTCGAGATACCCATTTATGAGATCGCCTTCATCTGGGCGGCCCATCCAAGAAAAAAAAAAAAAATTAGAAACAAAAGATATCAAGAACGGGAATTATTATTGGGTTATTTTGACTTTGCCTTGAATTAGACTTTCCCCCCCATATGTTCATTAATTAGACTTTACCCCCCAAAACTAACTGTTCCGTCAGCTCACCCCAAAAACTAACTGTTCCGTCAGCTCACCCTTTCTCTTAGATGGTGAGCTGACGGAACAGCTAGTTTTGGAGGGTAAAGTCTATGGGGGTTAAAGTCTAATTCAAGGCAAAGTTTGGGGGGCAAAGTCAAAATAACCCATATTATTTGCACCCATTAAAAAAAACTAAGAGCCGCCAACTTTGCAGAGGCCACGGGATGAATCCTAGTGTGGGGAGTTCATCTCCTCCAGTCGATCGACCAGGGGGTGGACCCGACGTGCATTACAGCCGCACGATGGTTGGCAGCTACCAAAAGTGAATCACACTCCAAACGACTGTGATGTGCGCCAAGCCCATCGATCTGGGCCGATCGACTAGAGGAGATCTGAAACCCCTAGGGGTGTGCCACGTGAATTTGGCAGCCAGAAGTTGGCAAACTAGTTGGCCAGCAAGCATTCCTCAAAACACTAGCAACAAACCAGCCCGAGCAATGCCCAGATGAATTTGATGCACGCCACTTAGCACATACATCACAATTGTTCAAAAAAGTGTCAAATCTGGAGTGAGTGGTTCACTCGTCAGGGTGTGATCCACTTGTTAGAGAGAGATATAGCATTAATTAATATTAAATATCATTAAATGAGTATCTATCTTATTAGTATATTTTTAATAGAATTTATAATAGAGAGCCACGTTTACATGCAGAAGAAGAATTCTGGCTCTTCAAAAGAGATCCACATGTCACAACATGGAGAGAGGCTTCTATTTTAGTATTATACTATTAGATATCGGATGGGTCCTGAACTTCTTAATTTTTTATTAAACTTATAAAACAAAACAGGATTGGGTTAGAGTTTCGATAGAAAAAAAGAAGGATAAAAAAAAAGGACGATGGTGATGACCAAATTTAGGAAAAATATCGAAGAAGATGATGCAATCTAATCTGGATCGTCCATTATAGACCAACGATAATACCCTCTCTTTATGAGTGGGTGTAAGTCAAATTAGACTAAAGGATATATATTTTGGGTATGCTTAGCCGGCACTTTAAACACCTCAGCTAATTTGATGACATCTCAGTTTGTTTATTGGCTCAGCCTATTCTAACACCCACTTGACGGCTCGGAGAAGTGATGGGGGTAACATAATTTTTTCTGAAAAGATCGGACTAAAGTCCAATGGATCCCTAAACTTAGGGGTGTAATTCAAAGTATCCTAGTTTTTAATTTTAACTTAGGTTGACCAAATAGATTTTGGTGTGGGGGGGGGTGGAATAATATTTCCCAATATCTCTAGTAGTATGAAGGGAAATTTTTGTCTACCTTTAAGAGGAAAGAGGTCTCTCTCGACAAGTTGCTGATAATGGAGGTAACCCATGAAGCCGCAGGCGCTGGTTGACCAGAACAAGACCTCGGGGATCCGGAGCTCATCGGCGGCGTCCAGGGTGAAGGTCGCGACACCGTCCCCGACGATGCACGACACCGGGGGCGCGCGGGACGAAGGGCCGTTGAGCTTGGCGAGGAGGTCGCGGAAGTGGGGGAGGAAGTTCCGGGCGACGGAGTCGGAGAGGGAGGGGATGTCTTGGGTGGCGTCTTGGTCGGAGGGCGGGAGGCCGTCCGGGATGGTGGCGAAGCGGAAGTCGTCGGCGCCGTCCAGGGCGGAGGGGCCTCTGGCTCTGAGGAGGCGCTTGTGGTTGTATTCGGTGTTGACGAAGGTGATGTGGAAGCCATGGGAATGGAGGAGCTTGGCCAGCTTTAGCATGGGTGTTATGTGGCCTTGGGCCGGGTATGGGCAGCACACTGCGTGTGGTTTGTCAGCTACGACGGAACCCATCTCTCTCTCTCTCTTCCTCCCCCTCTCTCTCTTTCTCTCTCTCTCTCTCTCTCTGAATCTCTCTCTCTCTCTCTCTCTGAATCTCTCTCTCTCTCTCTCTGAATGGGATGAACACTGGCTCGGGGGGCCTGGGTACCTTGCTTTATAGAGCCAGACGGAAGGTGATTAGCAGGGGGAAATTTTCAGTACATCCTGAGTACCATACCACCGCGGGGCCCACAGACCCAATAGCCTATCAGCACGTTCTGAGTGCTGGGGCGACTACCCCATGTGCTGGGGCGCTGTACCCGATGTTTCTCGAGTTGCAGTAGACCCACGGTTATATGGTAGGGAGGATGTACTGAAAAATTTCCCTGGTAGCAGAACCCGTGCGTGGCAGTATGGCAGGGATTTCATCACAGGGCCAGCTTCAGAGCCGGTCAAATGGACGCACTCTAAAAATTTACAAAGACGACAAGAATGGCCCAATCTTGCTGATGGGTTCGTGAGGAGTGCATTTTTGCTGCCGGCACAGTTTGCTGCGTTTGCTTCCGGTCCAATCATAGTGTGCCACATCGTGTATTTTTTAGTGGATGATGTGGCATACTATGATTGGACCGAAAGCAAACCTCATAAATGGAACCCGTAGCAAAAACGGTTACTTTTCTACCGCTTATAATATTGATGACAAAATAGCACTTAAGATAGGTCTCATATTCAAATATAAATTATTTACGTTCATTGGGAAAAACCTCAAACATGTCCACCATGTTGTCCTCCACACCGAAATAATCACACCGCCCTCGCTCTCCTCCACAACGAAGTCCCGCGTCCCGCGCTTTCCTCCACGTCGGAGCCCAGCGGCCTATGTCCCGTATTTTCGACAGTGGAATTCATGTGCTTTTTCTTCACATTGATCTTGATTTATTCAATATTCTAATCAAGGTATAAATCCTAAATAATTTTCTAAGCCTGTCGGGACTCACTAGAGCACTCAGGGTCTTTTCTAAGCAACCAGGGCTTGTCGGGGTTTGCCAGAACACTCTGGAGCTTTTCGATGCTTGATGAGGCTCGTCGGAATACTTCGGGGCTTTCCAAAACTTATTGGGGCTCGCCGGAGCACCCTAAGGCTTTTATGGAGCTTTTTTGGGCTATGTCCAACTTGTTGGGGCTTGTTGGATTTTTTTGAAACTTGACAAGGTTCGTCGGAGCACCCCGGGACTTTCTGAAGCTTGTTGGGGCTTGCCAGATCTCATCCAAGATATTAATATAAGATGTTTCATGTATAAGATACCTCCAAGCTAGCAATAGGGAGCATGTGAGAAAACTCGGGCGGACCACAAAAGTTTCGTTCAACAATTTAAGAACTAGTTAGTGTACAACCCTCATATACGTAGATGTGATTTGATGTCATAGTAAGACTTCTATAGTGTAACTGCAATCCACTTAGTGAATTGTAAATCACGAAATAACACGATCGCATTGCGAAACTAATTCAAAGTTTTATTTATAAAGACAACGACTAATAAAGAAGGGTTTTTTACCGACGAAATATTTTATTTCTGTTGGTATAATATAGATTTTTACTGATGAGAATTATATAATCCGTCGGTATTACAATCAACAAAAAAGAAAAAATCCATGGTTTCCATCAAGCAAGACCATTGGGCTAAGGGAAAGATTTTTAATGCAAGACAAATGAAAACCCAACTTAGACAAAAAAAAAATGTAATAGTTTAGGGTTAGAAAGAATCAAGGAAAGGAAAAGGGAAACAAGAGATCGAAACCTAGATATGTTACCTCTACGATGGTGACAATCTCGATCATCTGCTCACTGGTTGTGGGACACACCGCTGTGACGACCGCGTCGCCACTTGCTGGTGTTGCACGGCCCGCACCGGCAGCACCACCTCGCGACGACGTGAGAGGAGAAGAGAACCCGGACTCCCGGAGCCGGAGGGGGGCACCTCGCTGACTCGCTGGTGAGTGGTGTTCCGGTGCCACACGACCCGCACCGTCAATGTCACTCGCTCTCACGTGGCGCCCGGACGGGAGACGGGGAGAGAGGGGATGAGGATTTTTTTAGGGTGGTTCGACGGGAGTCTGTCGAGAGAAAAGGATGGGCTTGTCCGGATGGGTGAGACGTTGAAGCGTCACTTGTTGGCGTAAGTATTAAGGGTTGGGGTCAGGTTCATGCAGTGGGGTCACTGGGGTCAAAAAATCAAATTGAAGGATAAAAACATGTACAATCAAAGCAATTTTAATGTTGAGTGGGGTCAATTGACCCCACTCACCTAGTTGTGGCACCGCCCATGACCAAATACTTGTTTGCAAGCCCGAAATATGAAAAACAATACAAGTACAAATTATCAGATACGGTCCGATAATAATCCGATCGAATCCAAACCAAGATCAAAATCCAAAAACCGAAAAATTATGATTTAAAAATACTTAAACTCTAAATTAGTCAATCAGAGGATAATATCTTAAAATATGTACTAAATATTTGTTTGGAAGTTCAAAATACAAAAAACCATACAAGTCATAGTTATCGGATACAATCCAGTCGAATCCAAACTAAGTTTAAAATCCAAAAGACAAAAACTTATGATTTTCGAACACTTAGACTCTAAATTAGTTAATCGAAGGGCAAAATCTTAAAATATCTACTAAATACTTATTCATAAGTTCTAAATACGAAAAACCATACAAGTATGAATTATCGGATGCAATTCAATAACGATCCGATCGAATCCAAATAAAATTCATAATCCGAAAGCTGAAAACTTATGATTTGCAAGCACTTAGACTCTAAATTAGTTAATCGGATGGCAAAATATTAAAATATCTACTAAATACATGTTTGCAAGTCCGAAATATGTAAAATCATACAAGTATGAATTATCGCATGCGATTAAATAATGATCCAATTGAATCCAAACCAAGTTCAAAATCTAAAGTATGAAAACTTAATGATTTTAATTCTTAGACTCAAAATTAGTCAATCGGAGGGCAAAATCTTAAAATATTTACTAAATACTTGTTCGTAAGTTCGAAATATGAAAAATCATACAAGTACGAATTATCCGATGCAATCCAATAACGATTCGATCGAATCCAAACCAATTTCAAAATCTGAAAGACGATTGCTAGATCCAGGCTGTGCAATCTACAACAAAAACCACAAATGTTTGATTTCTTGTCTCTTTGTTTGATTCTCTCGTGGATTGGTTTGTTATTTTTTCTTTTTTCGATTGTTGGACCCACACTACTTAATCTACAACAAAAGCCACAAATGTTAGTCTTTATTGTAGGGAAGAGTAACAATCTGCAAATGTCCTCTTTAGCTATAGTAATTTGTAAATTGTTACTCTGTGCTATAGTGAAATCACTATAGCATATAAAGTGATTGCTGCAGTGATTTTATTGTAGCAAGGAGTAGCAATCTACAAATATTGTTCTTTAGCTACAGTACTTTGTTGAAATTTACTATTTGCTACAATGATTTTACTGTAGCAGATATAATACTTTGTGAAAGACATTATGCAATCTAGAGGGCTGTGGAGGCAAGTCCAGTGGTATCCCACTCTCCCCGCCTTCTTTGGGACGTCTAAAGGACCAACGTACCTTGAAGGTAACTTTCCATGCTTCCCGAAACGAAAGATGCCCTTCTGTGGAGAAACTCGCAAAAAGACATTGTCTCCAACCTCAAACTCTAACGGGCACTTACAAGTATCAGTATAGTTCTCTTGCCTGCTCTGAGCTGCCTTCGCTCGCTCCTTGTTTACCTTAATCTTCTCGATCTTCACATGTACAATCCACCCCCCTAGAGGGTCACATGTCCCCTTGTGGGATTAGACCCCCCATCAGGAGGAGATCAGACTCTGATATTATTTTATTAATAAAAAAGATTACAAGCCATTACATACGGTCTCCAACCGGCTCCCAATATAAAGAGCTCCTAGGGATTTTTTTGATTGCACCCATAAAACATAAAGAAATTGGTCCCATATTCCCAGTTGCTAATAAGTAGCTCCTAGCGGTCACGATGCACATGTACTTACAAATCACAAAATAATCATAAAGAGAATGACTGAATTGAAAGAAAATAACATGGGGGTCACTAGTTGGGAGCTCCCAGATCTACCAACTTTGGCTAGATATAGGGAGCTCCCAACGCCACATTGGAGCCACCTCCAGTTGGGCGGAAACTCCTAAGGCTCATTGGGAAGTGTGCACTTTTGTGACTTTTTAGCGGCGTTTACTTTTGACCTAATCATTGTGTGTCATGTCATCCATTTAAAAGGGTATAATGGTAAATACAAGTTTGATAGCAAGACACATGTCATACTGCGATTGGGTCGGAAGCAAACACAGTAAACGGAGCCGGCAGCAAAAATGCACTCCACTTCAAGTGCCCTTAGCAGCCCGTTAGAGATGCTCTGACCTACAGCTTAGTGCATTGATGGCGAGAGATCGAATGGACATCAACCTCCGTTGGGGGAAAATACTACTTCAACGTACAAAGTGACAAGCATGATGACATCGTGCCGATGTGGGGAGCATATGTCCCTGCTTGGTGCCCATGCACTGACCACTGGTGCTGGTTAGATTGTATGTCCCCTTATATGTTCAAATAGGATTTGTTGTGTGGTATTAATCCAACCCGGCCACTTAATTCATTGATTGTGTAGAATGGACATGCCACATCTTTATCGAATGACTTAAAATAATCGCCCCCTGAAACACGGAATCACTATGGTTCGGGGTTCAACCATCGCCAACTGTCTCCGTCGGCTCCCCTAGGGTTCAGTCCATGCTATGCTATGTAGACCTCAATAATTCGGAACCGTCCATTTGGATGAAATTAACAGACATTGATGGCTGGACCCCGAACCAAAGTGATTTTGTGGATCAGGGTGGGCTTTACATCTTCATCTTAGAAATTGAAATAGATCGAGAGCACTGTGTCATGACAACTTGACGTGGACCACGTGAAATCATTTGGCCTCACCAAACATGATCTGGTTTTCATTGTACATCATTAATGCATATGAGGCTTGTTTGGTTCGCTGTAGTTGGAACTCACACAATCAACATGGATTCAGATCTATTTGGCTCAGTATAGTTGTTCAAACTATCGCAATTGTAACTCTCACCCCATATAGTTTTCTATAGAAAATGAAAATTTTCAAGGTAATTGGAACACACGACTTTTTAAGGCATGTTCCAACTACAACGGTTGCCGCCCCACTACTCATGTGGGTTCCAACTCCAACCAACGAAACTTTGCTTGCATATGTGACATGTGCAATTAAAATTTCATATGTTTAGGTTAAATTTTATTTACACAATTTTATGTGCAAAAACTGTACAAATTATACAAGTGTGCATCTATTTACACACATGTTTGATCATTTAAAAATTGGCATATGGCCATTTCATATGTCTGATCATTTTAAAATATTTACATAAATGCTATGAAAAAACAATTTCGATATTGTTCGGTCTTACATGGTAGTTAGTTTAGAAAGAGATTCGATGTCGTATTTGTGTAGGTATTTTGGTTTGATCTGGTATCCCGCTCTTTTACTTTTGATGTATTTTTCTGTTCTTGGAGTCCTCTTAGAAAATGGTAAAAGTTCTCCAGTTACGCATTGATCAAATCTTATTCCAAAAGGAAATACTACTACTCTGTTTAAAATATCCCAATATAGCACACAATCACATTTGTCTGTTGCACCGATCCCGATCAGTGAATCACACTCACCTCTGGTCAATAGGCATCAGATGGATGTGATCAAAAGCCACACCAGGATGTTGCCAACATCTCAATATTGGAATAGTATCGTTCTATTGAAAATATGTTCCCTAGGAGGGTGTTTGGCAGCTTAAAACTCATCAAGAGGGTATTCTCGTCAATTATTATTTCTAATGTAAATTCCATAGTTCAACGTTCTAGTTAGCATAGAAACTCACGGAGTGACATATTGTCGCTCTCAACTCCTTCATTCCACCGGAACAAATACTATCTGTTATTTTAAACTATTGAACTAGGAATAGAAAAGGCTCTGTGTGCTGGCTCTCGCCCCCCTTTCCTTTCTTAGGGTTAGGGTTTTGCCAGAGGTGTCTCGGCCTCCCCGGCCGTCGCCGCCGGTTCTGGGGAGGGGAGGCCGGATCTTGGTCCAAGCTTCGGTAGGGGTGAGATCTGGCCCCCCTTCATCCCCTCGGTAGATAGGGCTTCACCTGACGCCGGCATTTTTGTGTTCCACTCGACAGCGTCAAGGCGGCAGCGTGTCCCTCGGGTCGGGTGTCGTCAGTTCAACCTCTGGGCCGGATCTTCTATCGGGCACGACGGGGAGGTCGAATCTGGCCCCAGCGTTGAGGTTTTTTGCCAGTGGGTTCCAGTTTACCCCCGTTTGACAGTAGCAGTGCCTATAGAAGCGGCGGTTTCAGCGGTGGTGGGGCGGCTCGTCGATTCCACCATTTCAGCCGGCGCAAGGAATGATCTGGAGGTGATGATCCTCCTCTTTTGGGTTTTTTTTTGTTTTGTTTTTGTGATGTATTGGTGTAGATCCCGGGTTTCCTCCGTCGGTGTGTAGTTCTTTTTTTAGGTTTTGATCTCCTTCCCCCTCACCACTGGTGGCTCTACTATGGATTGTGATCTTGTTTTTCCACCATGGTGAGCGGTTTTCTTCTTCGACTTGTTGTGGTCGTCTTCTACTGCGCCGGCATGTGGCGCCTCCAGACGGTCCGTTTGTGACCTCTCCTCTGTATATACCAAAAAAAAAAACCTAGAAATAGAAACAGATGGTTCCGGAATGATGCCAAAAACCCTGAAAGCTTCCAATAATCGCTCGAGCCTTCCTCCTCACGGATACTGTCGTCCATCAGTCCGAGTGCATGTTAATTGCTATAAAAATGTTCAACCAATCTGCACACATCAAGCTCAACATCACAGTAGCTGAATGTCCTTATGTCAATACATATCATAATCATGTTTCGCTTTCAATAAACCGATCAGGGTCCATGCCTAACACCTAGTGATTCTCAAAAAATAATAATAATAATAATAATAATAATAATACAAATCATGCATAGCTCCAAATATAAATTAATAAAAAGGTTTCATTGATTAACAAAAGTTTTTTGACTATAGGCATGGGTCCTCACCCCCCCCCCCCCCCCCCCCCCCCCCCCCCCCACACACACACACACACACACACAAAAGGGATTTAAAAAAAAAAAAAACTATAGTCATGGGCAGCGCCACATAAGGCCACGGTTCGATTCACCTGTTGTGCTACAGCTTAAATCGTCGGTTGTGAGTATTTATCCTAGGAGCAAAGCTATTCAGCTCGAAGGTTTTCCCGCTCAGCCCAATTGACGTGGCAGCGTGCAACCGGTGGTGTGAAAGGCTTAAATATCGCTAGTGGATTTCAGCCACTAGTTGCACGCTGTCATGTCAATCGGGCTGTCGAAATTGGGCAAACCTTCGGGCTGAATAGCATTTCTCTTATCCTACAACGGGAGATAGTAGTAGGCTAGGAGCAGTCTCCCTTTATTAATTGCTAAGACTACGATCCAATGGATATTCGTCCATCTGCATCCTCAAATGGCAGCTACCTATCGATCTCGTCAAATTTGACCTAACCCACCAAGGGATAGAGGAGGTGGGAAGAGCAGCTCAGCGGCTTACTCATCCTCAAATGTACTTTGAGAAGGCCAAGGACATCCACGTTAGCATTTGAGGCATGAGTATTTTGGATAACTCCAACGGCCTCCTTGTCCTCCTCCTCTTTTGCCGAATTTATATATATAAAAAAAAAATAGTTTTTAACGAATTCTGAGCGTTGGATTAGATCTGACGATCCATTTTCGAAAGTCTTGCACCGCACGTGTGTTGACATTATAGGATGAGAAACTTTTATCTTCCTCAAATTTGAGGGAGGCGGTGAGGTCCGTGAGGAGGTTTGTGGTACCCACACGATGATCCTCGTACAAATGAGCATGGGCGGATCTATTAGTGGGCTCGGCCCCAGCCAAAACTCACAACCCTCCAACCCAGCCCAACCAAGTTGCGACTAGTGGGAATATAAAAAAGGCCGATGATTTGAGCCCGATTAGACCTCGAGCGACATGCACGATCCCAGTTCTCTGCCTGCTATAATTCTTTGTGATTGCCTCTTCTTTGCCGGTGCCATCATGATTTTGGTCCGATTAGAAAAAGCCGAAAGGGCTAAGCTTCGCCTAATCGCCTTCAAACTCTCTGATGCGTTCTTGATGCAGGGATCCACATCCGCCAACCAAAACTTAGAAAAGTAGGTTGTGAGCTCCACGTAGAAATCCGTGACTGACTAGTTGTGGTTTCAAAATCGGAGATAACCCATCTTTCTTTTCCTTGAAAGCTAAAGATTATAAATATAGGATTAATTAGTTGGGTTTATGGGCTAATTGTTTGAATTATAAATATAAGATTAATTAGTTGGAATTATAAATATGGTATTAATTATAAATATATTTTTTTTATTTTTAATTTTACTTATTTGAAAGACTCTCAAGAGAAGCCGAGAAAGGATGATCCTAAAAAGTCAAACACCACTTTGATCGGAGGATCCAATTCCAATATTATGGTACGTTTTACCCTTAACCAACAAAGAAATAGAACGTACGCTCTAATTTTGTGTGATTTTTTTTGTATGAAAGCTATAATTTTATATTGGGTTGTTTGATATGTGAATGAATTTGCTATTGTATTACCCTGATTCTCTTGTTTCTTGATTATGTTGTTGCTACGATATGTGAATGAATTTGCTACTCCATGAATAGATGCTTTATGATAATGGTGGGATCGGAGCCCAGCCACTACCGAGCTCGGCTAGTGCCACCCGACCAAAAAAATTTAAGTGATTTGTCCCAAAATTCGGACTGTGAAGAATTTAAAAAACCGAGTCTCGGGCTTAGCCCCCGAACAAAGCTAGGGGTGCTACCTCCCCTTTGTAACCCCCAAGCGCCTTCAGCACAAACAGGGGGTTGCTGCTCCCCTTAACCCCCCCGCACCTTCGGTTCTGTCCAGTCCAAAATAAATTCCTGACTACGCCCCTGCAAATGAGGAAGCCGCTGGAGTGCGATGTTTCAGTTCTCACTTCCCCTTCTCATTCCGTACAGATGAGTAAGCCGGCTGGAGATGCTCTAAGAGCATGTCCAATCGGCCCCCCATCCACGTGGGATTTTGGAGGGCCTGAACCCAAAAAATGGCTTCCAACCGGTACCCCATTAGCACCCCCATTTAAGGGGAGAACACGATCAACCCCATCTTTGGTGGTTGGCTATTGAGCTCCCATTTACATTAAAATTTTTTTTTAAAGGTGGTTAAATGCAATTAACGGCTAGTAATAAAATCCGAACATTGAGTCCAAATATATAGAAAAAGAATTCTTAAAAAAATAGAAAAAAAATTCTTATAAAACCCTCCATTCTTTTTCTTTGTTTCACACCAAATACAACCCCCAAACCCTCCCTTCTTTTTCCTCCATCTATTGATAAAATAGATCCCCGTTATGGGTTTGTGCGATACACGAGCCGTGATGGTTCAAGTGGTGGGACGAGAAGCTATTCCGGCTATGGCGATGGAGGCTCAAGCGGCGGGACAGGAGACTTCTCCGGCTACGGCGACGGTGGCTCAAGCGGAGGGAGAGGAGGCTTCTCCGGCTGCGGCGATGGTCAATATTCGACGTATTCGCAAACGCAACCGACGACTCCAGAGATGCAGCCGACAACCGAATTCTCTTCAATCTCCGAGCAACCCGGGCCACTGTTACAGGTATTTCAATGCACCGTAGGCTTCAGGGTCAAAGATGACACCATGTTGATCTCGGCGTGGCTAAACATAAATATGGACGTCGTCCAAGCTACCGACCAAAAGTACAGTAAGTTTTGGTCTCGAGTCTTCAAGTTCTACATGGACAACAAGGATTTCAAGTCTGATCGTAATAAAATTCTATGACGCACTGATGGTCGGTCATCCAAGCGGGTGTCAGCAAATTTTGTACATGCCTCTCTCAAATTGAATCCCGAAACCAATCTGGCGTCACTAAACAATATAAGGAAAAATTCATAAATATCATCTTGAATGTTAAATTTGTTTTTTAACAAACTTTTTCTTGATTTTGTAGATCCAAGATGCAAAGGAGCTGTACAAGTCTAACTTCAATAAAAGATCATTCCCATTTGAGCACGCTTAGCTCTAGCTTCGACGCCAGCCTAAATAGGTGGAGGACTATGAGTTGAAGAGATCGACGAAGATGGCCAAAACCCATGCCTCTACCTCGCCTTCTTCGTCATCTCCCTCTACTCCAGATTCGATCAATATTGAGGATGATACTATCGAGCTAGAATGACCATTAGGAAGGAAGGCCGACAAGGAGCGCGCCAAACGCAAGGGAAAATGTAGTACTCCAGAAGTACAAGGCAAGATGTTTGAGCTCTTCTCTAATATGAGGTAAGATCAAAAGGAGCTGAATGATGTCTGTAGACACACGAATTTTGCCTAACCCGGACCCGATTTACGTGTGCCAACGCGGATGCAAACCCGACGCGCGCTTCGACTCGGACCCGACTTGCACGCACCAGTGCGGACCCGGACCCGATTCGCACCCAGCAAAAGAGGAGCGGACCCCACACTTAAGGGGGGCCGGCCCCTACTAGGGATCCGAACCCCATGGGGCCGGCCCCTACTAGGACCCGAACCCCATGGGGGCCGACCGGTCCTGCAAGGAAAAAGAAGAGAAAGGAAAGAAAAGAAAAGGAAAGAAAAGAAAAGAAAAGAAAGAAAAGAAAAGGAAAGAAAAGAAAGAAAAGGAAATAAGCACCGCCATGTGCGGGGGGAGGTTGCGTATGACGTCTGCTCACACACGGATCTGCGTCGATCTCTCGATCCGACGGGCAAGAAGAAAAGCCGGGTCGCCATCGATTTCGTGTGCAAAATCCAGCCATAATTGCCCCGCCAGGAAAGGAAAACGAATAAAGACTTATTCCCCTCATCAATGGATGAATAAATCTTGGGTAATTAGGGGGGAGATATTATAGGGATTTAAAATTAAAAACTTCCCATATCTCCCCCCCCCCCCCTCATTTTGCCTATAAATAGAGGGGGAGGGGGAAGGCTCAAGGGGTCGAAGAGATCACAAGACGAAGTGCGGGAGCTCTGCAGAAAAGGAGACACTTCTTCATCGACCCAAGGCTTCACGAGGCACGGGCA
Source organism: Chamaelirium japonicum (assembly GCA_947650365.1). Classification (NCBI taxonomy): domain Eukaryota; kingdom Viridiplantae; phylum Streptophyta; class Magnoliopsida; order Liliales; family Melanthiaceae; genus Chamaelirium; species Chamaelirium japonicum. The sequence continues at coordinate 95,355,152 of OX393549.1, read as the reverse complement.
AGCCTGTCCCGTCGGGATCGGCTTAGTCCATTGAAAGCCCTCATCAACGTGAAGACCCTTGCACAAGAAGATCAAGACTTCGACTCCGTGCACGAAGAATAAAGCTCGGAGAAGAAGACCCTTCGACTCCGAAGACGCCAGAAGCAAAGGCCGGAGAAGAAGCTCAGAGCGGCACTACCCCGTCGGCTCCAGCAAACCCTCTACTCCGATCAAGCTCCAAAGCCTGGAGAAGAGGAACGAAGCGTCATCACCCCGTCGCCTTCGACAAACGTCTGCACCATCCATGAAGAAGAAAGCCTGGAACAGACTGCCTGAAGCGTCGTTACCCCCGCCGTCTTCATCGACAAAAGCCGACGCTACAACCGTCGCACGGAGACCGTCGCTACCCCCGTCATCTTCAAAGCAAAGCCGACGCTACAACCGTCGCACGGAGATCGGTGCTACTCCCACTATCTTCAAAGGTATTCTTCAACTCTGACCACGCCAAAGAAGCCCGAAGAAGAAGAGAAGTCCAATCGACACCCAAACCGTTGAAGCAACGAAGAAGTAGCCTACGTCGTTCGAGAAGAAGATCGAGTTGACGTTGAAGCCAAAGCATATGCATGAAGACAGAGCAGAAGCCCCGGTAAAGCCCGCGCCAAAGCAACGCAAGTGCCAAATCCAAGCGACTACGCCGGTCACGAGCAAAAGCACTGCACGTTCTAGCCGATACGACGCGAAGTCCGGAAGAACGAAAGCATCGCAAGCCTCCCCATCTACATCCAAGAGCAAGCGCCAAAGCAAAGCAAAAGCCAGAGCCACGCCAAAGCCAAGCCAAAGTCAAAGCCGACGCTAAAAACACGATTGACGCCGTGAACCGACGATCAAGGACGCCGAGGTCAAAGCAAGGAACGAGGAAGACATGAAGATCGAGGAACGAAGCCAAAAACCCCCTAGCCGAGAAAGCGCGAAGCACGAAAGGGACAAAAGACACGGCGGACACTCCTTAGCCTCTCCAAAACCCCCCCTTGTAAAGACCTCTGTCCCGGGCAACCCCTTCAGAGCTCTCGCACGAACACCACGTGGAGACGCGGATCAAAGGGACACTCCAGAGGATCTCTCCCACAAATCTCCTGATCAAAACTCGCCGCAATCTGGACTCGCTACACCCGAGCCACCCGGGTCCCGGCTACACTTGTAATCTCGTTTTGCGCAACAAAGACGACCCGTACCTTTTCTGCGCATACAATGTCAAGATCAAATCCTACAAGAGATCATGGGAGACTGACCAATATAGACTTGCAATGAAAGCAGAGAAGATTGCACAGAATGAAGAAAAGATAAAAACTTATCAAGAAAGGATTTAGGCAGATAATGCACGAACTGCAGTTGATAATGTCGCACTATCCTTGGAACAGGAGAAGTTTTTGGTCCAGGAAGAGAAATTTAGAACGGTCGAGGAGGAGGGAATCATGTCGATCGATCCTGATACATTGTGGCCACACAAGGTGCCTACTATAGGAAGAGTCAGTAGGAGATACTACGACAATGATTTGTACCCGATAACTAGACTTGTATTTTCAGTTGTATCTTTTTATTTCAGGTGTGTGTCCTTAGATTTGTACTATCAATGGTATTATCATTGTATCATTGCTTTAATAAAAACTGAGTAATTTCGATTTGAAACTGAATTTGTATTGCACTACATACTAGAATTGCAACATAAAATTAAGGTTTACAACATAAAATTAGGATTTATAACATAAAGTTATCCTTCTCTATACTTCTGCCATAGATGCTCGATCAGGTTTTTTTGAAGTCGGGAATATGTGTCCCTGTTTCTAATTTGGTGGTGATTATTTATAAACAGCATCAGTTCTAGAGTCGGTTCACGAGAAAGCGGCACCGGTTGAATCACATGTTCCTCTTCATCTCATTCATCTTCGACTATCATATTGTGCATTATGATACATGATGTCATTCAGGGTCTCACGTTTCCAAACATATGCTGGACCTCGCACTATTGGAAATCAGGCTTGTAGTACTTCGAACGCTCTTTCAACATCATTTTAGGTCATCTCTTGACATTGCGCGAAGTGCTTATGCTTCTGGGATATCGATAACAGAATCATCTTCACCAGCGTTGACCACGATAGGTAGATTCCGTCTGCCAGATAGTAGGCCATGTTGTAGTTGTGGTCGTTGACGGTGAAGTTACAGGGTACGGTACATCCATCTGTAAGATCCACAAAAACAGGAGACCGCTCAAGCACATTGATGTCGTTGTGCGATCCCGGTAACTCAAAGAACGCATACCAAATCCAAAGATCGTAACTAGCTACGGCTTCAAGTATAATAGTAGGCTCGTGTGTGTGACCAGTAAATATATATTTCCATGCAGCCGAGCAGTTTTTCCATTTTCAGTGCATGCAATCAATACTTCCGAGCATCCCTGAAAAGTTGTGCCTCCGCATGCACTAGTAGGCTTGCAACATTGGCCTGGTTTGGTTTGCACAGGTACTTATTCGAGAAAACCGCAATCATGGTTTTTACAAACCACTTTAGACTCTCAAGAGAAGTATTATCTTCGATTCAAATGTACTTGTCGTGTTGATTTGCAGCTGATCCATAGGCGAGCATTTACATAGCGGCAGTTACCTTCTGTACGGATGACAATCCGAGAATCGACGCACGATCTCTCTTTTGTATGAAGTAGTCATTATACTAGACCACCGCTTCACGAATCCAGTCGAATACTGGATGCCGCATTTGAAATCTTTGCCAAAATTGCAAAGAATTGTAAGTACACTCTTCAGGAAATTAGTCATTAAACAGTTGGTTGTGGCCGGCTAATCGGTTACGCCAGATGGTGGGCATGCCCTGGAACGGAGCCTCTCCTCCTTGAAGATGTCCCATCTAGGTCACATTGTTCTTGCCATCAAACCTAAGCTAACATCATCCTACTCCTCATCGTCAGACTCGTCGAACAACAAGTCCTTCAAGCGATTGTCCGACATGACAATGAAGAAGATAAACACTCAAGAATATTGGGGGAGAAGAGTAGGTCGAGAGGATGGCATGGAGTGAGTCAAGAGGGTGGCATGGCTGTAGTCATTCCGAGTGTGAAATACCTATGTATTTTTATATGAGGAAAGCATATGACCGTTGGTGAAAAAGGGTCCCCAGTTGGCGTGCAACGATCAGAAACATGACCATTGATGAAAAAGCGTGCTCGATTGGAATGCAGGCGTCAGGTGTGCTCGGTTGGAATACGTGCCCAACGATCAAATATTATGATCTTTGGTGAAAATCATGATTGATTGGAATACGTGCCCAACGATCAAATATTGTGATCGTTTGTGAAAAGACATGGTTGATTGGAATGAGTGCCCAACGATCGAATATTACAACCGTTGGTGAAAAGTCGTGCTCGGTTGGAATGCATGCCCAATAATCATATATTATGACTGTAGGTAAAGAGGCGTGCTCAGTTGGAATGTGTGCCCGTTGGTCAAAATAATAAAATAATATTTTTATTTTATTATATAATTTTTTAAAATCATATTTTTTATATATTTTTTTATTCTTAATTAAATTTTGTTAATTTTTACTAATTTTTAAGCTTAAAATGTAATTTTTATAAATTTATAATTCATAGAAAATATATTAGAATAATTTGAAATGGTTTAGGATAAAATAATATTTTGATGTTTCAAAATGGGGATGGAAAATGAGGGATCCATTAGAAGCACGCGAAGTAGCCCACCCCTCAAAAGGTGACATGGCACCGAATCACCCCCAAATATGAGGATGGGGGAGAGGAATCGGTTGGAAATGCTCTAAGCCACTGATAGCTTTAGTGAGGAGCAGTGTTTTCAAAACCAGACCAGAAGGCGAACTGAAAAGGCATCCGGTTCGTTTCAAATCGGTTCAAACTGGTGGTTCAACCGTTTGAATTGCATGAAAATATGTTTTTTTAAATAGATATTTACTAAATTCTTCAATGACAATGTTTGATTCCTCGGTTAACAAACAAACCGATCTATTCAAAGATCGAACCAGAACATGTTCAGGCTCCGATCCAAACTGGTCAAACCGCCTGATCCGGTCTGGTTTTCAAAACACTAGTGAGGAGTTTGTGGGTTCAATTCCTCCACCCCTCAAGCTACCTAGTAGTGCGTGGCTAAACTAAAGTCTTTTATTAAGGACGCGGAAAGACTACGTGGTAACGAGAGGGTTATCTTCAAAATATTTAGGAAATAGCTAGTAAGAATGGATGCTCAGTTCGAGGCCGAAGTGGATTCGTTGCCCGAAAGGTTTTGGGACACCCGCCCATCTCAAAAAATAGAAAGGATAAATTACACATAGACCCCCTATAGTTTGACCAATTATCACTTACACCCCCTCATGTTTAAAACCCTACCAATGCCCTCCTATAGTTTGAAAACACATCACTTGCACCCCCTCCATATGTGTATGATTTTTCAAACTATAGAGGGGCATTTGTAGGTTTCAAATGTGACGCGGGTGTGAGTGATAATCGGTCCAACTACAGGGGGGTCTAGGTGTAATTTACCCAAATGGAAAAAAGAAAGACAATGAAGCTTTGAGATCAAACCAACCCACATGGACATGGATGGTCACAGATCTCATTACATTGGACTGGGGGCATTATTTTTTAAAGGGAAATTCTATATAGCCACCTCGTGCAATGGGCTGAGCCACATAGGACCCAAAGTTTTCTTGCCCAGTTGTCCCAGTTATCACCTGTTCACCACGTAGCATAAGTCATTGTTGTTATGTTGCCCCCTCTGCCCACCAGATGAGGAAAAAAAATAAATTATTTCGAATGGTGTGTTACCTCATGAGTGTCTTTTCTCTTCTCCTTACTACAGTCTGTTTCGTTCTTTCGGATGCAGATGCTTTATCCTCCTTCCACCCCACAAGCGCACAAAACTGTCCGAAATGTTAGTGAAGTGTGCCCACTTGGGGATCAGTTTCGAGAACAAGGGGTATCGTTACTATAACCTCTTGACTCATCGCCTTCGCATCTCTCGGCACATCTTTTTTGTTGAGGATGCCCCTTTCTACTCCTCTACGGCTTAGGACCTCACCTTTCTGGAGACTCCTCCCACCCTGTCTCCGACTCTTGAGCCTCTTCCACCACCTCTTCCAAATACACCTCTTCCACCTTTTCCCTCTCTCCATATTTCTCAAGACTCTTCTAAGACCTCTTCCACGTACACCTCTCCTCCTTTTGCACCCTCCTCTCCTTCGTTATCGATTGGTTCCTCAAGTCCTCCTAGTGCCCTTGTCGCCTCTGGTACTCCACCTGTTGCGCCCAGTCAGTCCCCGCCGGTCGTGGATCCTCGTTCAGCGCCTTGCTACCCTCAACATGAGCATCGCCCGCCTGACCGCTTTGGCATTGTCTCAGGGCCACCTGACTATTTTGGCTTTGCCACCGTCACCTCCTACTCACCACAATTTACTACTTTTCTTACTACCCTCCACTCTAACCAAGAGCCTCGGTCGTACCGGGAGGCCATCCAGTTCCCTCAGTGGCAGCAAGCTATGGGCAAGGAATTTCAGGCTTTTGAGCAGACTCAAACTTAGGACGTCAATCCCCTTCCTGCGGTGTTGAGCCTGTCAGCTGTCGCTAGGTCTACAAGGTCAATCGATGACCTGATGTATCCATTGAGATGCACAAGGCTCAGTTAGTGGTCTGTGGTTTCACTTAGGAATACGGGATAGACTATGAGGAGACCTTCACGCCCGTCACTCAGATGACCACAGTCCGTGTCCTCCTGGCGGTTGCCACAGTTCGTCACAGGCCACTTCTTCAAATGGACGTAAAAGATGATTTTCTTCACGATGACCTTTTAGAGACCATCTTCATGCAGTCGCCTCCCGAACTGTACACTCCCCCTTAGCACATATGTCTTATTCGTCAATTCATCTACGGACTCAAGTAGGCTTCTCGTGCTTGGTTTTTGTGCTTTCAGCAAGCCATCACCAAGGTTGGCTTCGTTAAGAGTTCGTAGGACCACTCATTGTTTGTGCAATCCTCTCCTCAAGGAAAGGTGATACTCCTATTGTATGTTGATGACATGATCATCACAGGTGATGGCTCCGCTACCATTACCTCTCTTCAATAGCATCACTAGCACCGGTTCCAGATGAAGGATTTAGGTCCTCTTCACTACTTCCTTGGGCATAAGATCACCTCAAGTGAATAAGGGATTCTGCTCTCCCAGCAGAAATACACCGCTAACATCCTCAGTTGAGTTACTATTTCCGATGATCGCTCAGCTGCTACTCCACTCGAGCTTTACATGAAACTTCGTCCTACCGACGGCAAGCCTCTCTCAGATCCTACTCAGTACCGGTAGATCATTAGTCAGTTGGTCTACCTTTGCATCACCAGGTCCGAAATTGCTCACGCAAGCAGTATTGTCAGTCAGTTCGTCGAGGCCCATCGCACTGCTAACTATGTTGCTCTCCTTCGAATTCTACATTACCTCAGAGGCACCATCATCCGATCGCTCTTTCTGTCCTCAACTTTGTCTTTAGTTCTACATGCCTACTTGAACGCTGACTACGCCGGGGATCCGACTACTCGTCGATCGACTACCGGCTACTACCTTTTTCTTGGAGACTTTCTCATCTCAAGGCATAATAAAAAGCAGAGCATTATCTCTCTCTAGTAGTGAGGCAGAGTTTCGAGCTATGGATTCTACCACCAAAGAGATCGTTCACTTGCGACGTCTCCTTGGAAATCTCTGAGCCTACAGCTCTTTACTGCGATAACCGGAGTGCCATACAGATCATTAGCAACCCGATTTTTCACGAGAGGACGAAGCATACTAAGCTCGATTGCTACTACTCTCGCCAGGAGTATCAGGTAGGGACTATATCTCTCCACTTCGTTTCCTCCGGCAAGCAGATTGTTGATTTCTTTACGAAGTCGCACCTAGCTCCATGGTTCCAGTTTCTACTCAGCAAACTCATGATGCATGACCCACTTGAGTTTGAGGGGGGCTGTTAGTGATAGTGTACATTGTAGAATAGGAAACCTCTACCTCCTGTTGTATATGCCTATATATAGGCCATTAGCCTAATGAGATGGTTAACCCTTCTCCATAATATCCTTGCTTCTCTCTCTCTCTCTCTCTCTCTCTCTCTCTCTCTCTCTCTCTCTCTCTCTCTCTCTCTCTCTCTCTCTCTCTCTCTCTCTCTCTCTCTCTCTCTCTCTCTCTCTCTCTCTCTCTCTCTCTCTCTCTCTCTCCCGCCCTTTCTCTAATTGCTAGGGTTTTGTGACATACCCGACCCAAGTTACACCCCTAGTACTATTTTATACAAGTATTCTTCATAAAGCTAGCTCCCAAAGTATGCCATTTGGAACATCTTGTTGTGTGATACTAGGATCAGTAAGGCATGCCACCGGGCATAACACTACAAGAAAACACATCCCCTTGAAATTGTTAGAGATAGATGGTTAGGGTTTGGAGAAAACAAGTGCTCTTCTCATTAAGGGACTAGTCCGATACATACACACCATTACACATAAGACCCGACTCGTCTATACAAATTAAAAACCCGAATGGTAGAAAGTTACCTAACTCCCTTACCTAGCAGGGGGTATGGGAGTTGGTAAGTAACTGATGATTTGGTGAACAGGTTGTGGGTTTAATTCCTCCCCCCCTCAAGTTACCCAAGAGTCCGAATAATTTCTGAGTGGGTTGGTGCGTATTCCTGAAGGGATTAGTTGGAGTCCAAAGTGGGTTTATTGCCTGAAAGGTTTCGGGACATCCACGGATGTCAAAAAAAAAAAAATTCCACTCCAACCGAGCCCCCATAAAAATCCATCTTTAGGGGGGGTTAAACCCCAATAAATCCACTCCAATGGAGCCCCCATCTCCTCCCTCATTTATAGGGAGGCCACGATCAAACCCCAATATTCTCTATTAAAAAATATTAAAAAAATCTGAACGGTTCATTAAAAATCGGGTTATTTTGACTTTACCCCCCAAATTTTACCTTGAATTAGACTTTACCCCCTATATTTTCATTAATTAGACTTTACCCCCCAAAACTAATTGTCCCGTCAGCTCACTCCCCAAAACTTTTTTTCTTTTCCGTCAGCTCACCCTTTCTCTTAGATGCTGAGCTGACGGAACAGTTATTTTTGGGGGGTAAAGTCTAATTAATGAAAAGATGGGGGGTAAAGTTAATTCAAGGCAAAATTTGGGTGGCAAAGTCAAAATAACCCTTAAAAATCTGAAGGGCGGCAGGATTTTGACATTTTTTAAAATGGTGGATATGTCGAAATCTGAACGGTACACAAAGTGTTTGACCAGATATTTTAATAGTTGCTTCTCTTTTCTGTCTCTTGTAATCGGGAGAATATGTACTTCCAAAAAAAAAAATCTAATTCACGCTCGAGTTTGGAATGTTGCAACTTAGCACGGATTCTGGATTTGGGGCGTGACGATGATTCGTACTGGTTAAGGATTCGAAACATAGGAAATACTTATGAGCAATACTTCGCACCAACAGGTGTTGGAGCGTGCGGCTTCTGCACCGATGTGAGCCGTTGGATGAATCTCATTAGTGAGATTCATCCGTCGGAGTTCTGACAGAATATCACTAGCGATATTCAATAAACCGGGGCCTGTGCAAATGTCACTTCTGATATTCTGTCAAAGAGAAATGCTATTCAGCCCGAAGGTTCATCAATTTTGATTCTGCTTAGGTCGATTGATGTGGCACCGAGCGAGTGGTGGTTAAATCACAAACCACCATTCACACGGTGCCACGTCAATCGGGCTTAGTGAAATCGGGAGAACCTTGGGCTGAATAGCATTTCTCTCTGTCAAAACTTTTCGAATCTCACTAATGAGATTCGTCCAATGGTTCACATCAACGCAGGAGCTAGCCACGCGCTCCAACACCTGTTGGTGCGAATTATCGTTCTGTGGAAAATGCTCTGTAATACCCGGTGCGTTTGATTTCAGGGCAGCCCGGTTTTATTTTTTTATTTATTTTATTGTTGCTAGATTGATTAATTGTTTTCGTATTTTTGGTTGTCGTTGGTGTTTACTGGAGCATGAGTTGGACCGGGCAGTGGGCCCCGGGTCCGGGTCGCTAGGCGACACTGGAGGCATGGCAGGATTGTCTTGATAATTTAAATTTACTAGAATAAAAGGTTTTTAGGCGAGTCTGTCGGACTCGTGAAGTTTGCGCACCGGCCCGTCTCGGTGCGATGCGAGCCCGGGTGCGAGCCTTGCTTGATTTGCGAGCAATGCTTGTTGGTAAGAAATAAAATAAAAAAAAATGTAAAAAAAAAAAAAATTAAAAACCCAACCGAACCCAGCACTCCCTCTCTTTATCTAAAACCCAAACCCCTTTTAACCAAACCATTCAACCAACCCTTTCAACTATTCAGCCAACCCAACCCAACCCAATAACAGAGCGTCCCTCTCTCTATCTCTCCCTTTCTCTCTCTTTATTCTAAACCCAAACCTGAAACCCACCCAGATCCCATCTCTCTCCCTCTCTAACCCGATCTCTCCCTCCCTCCTCTATCTCTCAAAACCGATCTCATCTCTATCCCCCCCCTATCTCTCAGCCGAGCCCCCATCACCCGATCCGACCCCGTCAACCGCAGCCCCAATCCACCCCTGAAATCCCGGCGATTTTCCCCCCCTCATCTCTATCCCGCAGCCCCCCTCTCCCCTATAAAACTAAGCCCTTTCTCAGCCCGACCCCCTCACCCCCTCTCGATCTCTCCTTCCCTCTCCCGATCTCTCCGTCTATCTCTCTCTCTCGGTTTTGGTGCCGCGCGCAGCCCGCCGTAGCTCGAGAGAAGCCACCAGTTTTGGAATTGGTGGAGGAGGAGCTGTCGTCGGTGAGGAGGAGCCCGACCAGGTCAGCCCCTAACCTCTCCTCCCTCCTTTCCTTTTCTTCTTTTTTTTTGTGGGTTCTGCCGAGGCTAGAAACCGACACTTGTTGCTCTGTCCCTCGTAGTTGTCCACGGTCGTCGGCCATATGGTCGGCGACCGAGCAGTCAGCGAGACTTGAGCCTCCAAAGCCAGGCCTGCCTCCGACCATCGACCACCGGCCACCAGGTGTTGGCCAAAACCCATGTTTTCCTTATTGTGTTCCCGCTGCAATGGTTGTTGGCAATGTAGCCGACAATCGAGTAGTCGGTGATGCCCAGCCTCCATCTACCCCTCTATTTCCTTTTTCTTTCTTTTGGTATTGTGGGTCCGACCAGTCAACCCTTGTATTGGCCCTTGTTTGCCGCGGGTGCATTCATCGACTGTACATCTGACGATATCCTGATCCTTGAAGCCCTGCCATGAGTCGAGAACCCTCTTAGGACGTCGAGCCTGATACCTCATGGTCAGGCAGTTCTTTTGTATTTTATTAATAATTATTTTAATTCATTGCCGGTATGGTCCTGACCATGCTATGCTATATTGACGTGCCTTGCTAACTGGCGCGGTGCATCGGCTTTGGCCATGGATTCAATCTTTAGTTTTGCACTCTTGTTTTGTGTGTGAAGCCATTGTAGCATTGCGCACGTACCATCGAGCTATAAAAGTAATCGCATCACGTGCATAAGGATCGGTGATGATGACCTCTATACCCTTTTGCCAAACCTTGTCGATTCCTGGATCCGACCGGGTAAGGAGTAATAGTTGTCATCAATTCGATCTTAGGCTCGTGCGGTTTGCTAAATCATTGCAGTAACAACCGTCGTGTCCACACCTAAATCCGAGGGCATCTTGGGTGGATGACAAACCAAACACTTGACCTTTCTGGAACCCCACTATAGATGTATTTGTTTAAGTGGGTAAATAGTAATATATTGAAATGTGCAACTTGTCAAACCTTGACCGTGACGGCCCGCTGGACGTGGAGCGGATTGGACAATCAGAATTTTATATCGCAATAACTAAGGCAAGTATTCACTTTCTCTGAGATTATTTTCGAATTATGTTTTCGTACGCATAGTTTGTGATATTTATAAATGATTCCTCGTATATCGTGCAATATAACCATGAGTCGTATGATGATTGTGATATGTTGGGTTTGGCATTGGGCAATTAGAATTGTATGACGTAGTTCTTAATGCTGTTAAGTAACACTCTTGTGAGACCCGTGCTTGCTAAATGATTGAAAACGATCAAACACTGTATTTCTACTATATATGACGCATGGTTAGTACTATGGCATATACTATTAAAAACTATTATATCGTGCCTCTGAACATATTATAATTAAGAGTTAAATGAAATATTGGATGGGAGTTGAAAAGCCAGTAGCTAAGTGGTAGTTCATAACATCTTTCTCTCAGATTGTTTCTTATTAAGCTATATTATCGCTCTCTTTGATCTCGTTATGATAAATCTTATTTTAAAAACACCCTTGCACACACTCACCCCCTTAGAGCGGGGGTTTACTTACCAGTCAGTGGTTTGGACTGACCCCGTTTGGGGCACTACTCTTTCCATGAGTAGACTTTCTTGCAGAGTGGTACCAGAGCTGGAGTACGAGTGGCAGGTGCGGAGTATAGTGGCAGTAGCAGAGTTAGTGGCTGTAGTTTTCTTTTTTGTAGTAGCCCTTTGTAGACCTTATGTTATATTTATTGGGACTGTATTATGGATATCAGAATAAAAATATTGTTCAGTTTAGTTTAGCTTGCGGTATTGATAGTGTAGATTATAGCTGCAATGATCCAGCTGTAAAACCCATCTAGGTAGGCCTCTCTTCAAGGCCCCAAGCCTAGGTTAGATCACCACAAAAATATAAGATGAATAATTGACCTAATTTGACAAGCCCAGTAGATAGGACCTCCAGACAGATGCACCGAGTGTTCGGGAGCGGGTGAGATACTCGGCTCGCCGTCGGAGGCTTGAGCCTCGTGCTCCTTTAGAGGATATTCTTTCAGTATGTTGTGACACCGTTGGGTCGCATGTACTGAAAGGATATCCCTTTTAAAGGTCGAGCCTGAGCTTTTTTTCTTCCCCTTCTTTCATTTGTTTGTGTGTGAGCGTAGAAAGAGCCCACTGAGAATCCTAAATTTGCATAGTTAAGTAACCATACCCAGAACCCTTTTCTTTTTTTACCTCACACCCCAGGAATCGGTCTTCAGATTTCTGGGGCGTGACAGCTGGTATCAGAGCCTAGGGATATATTTCTAGGGGTTAGTTTCTAGGATTATGAGTCAGACTAGAGTCTAAATAGTTGGTAGTTGACGTTAGGATTATCTTTTCATTTCAGATGGCGGGTACTAGGAGTGGAAATGGTGCGAGCAACGGAGCAGGATCGTCCTATGCGTCTGATAGCACGGCGAGGATGATGGAAATGCTATTGGGGATGGCCACCATGGTCCAGCAGCAGCAGGCTGCTGTTGCGCAGCAGCAGATGGCTGCTCAGCAGCAGGCCGAGCTAGCACAGGCTGCTCTTGCCCAGGCTCAAGCTCGTCAGCAGGCCGAGGGCGAGCGGTAGGGGAAATTGCTGAAAGACTTCAAGGCGATGGGACCACCAAGCTTCAAGGGTGAGCCAGACCCCATTGAGGCCGATCGATGGTTCCAGCAGACTGAGAAGATACTGAACGCGTTGGGCATCACCGATGATAGGAGAGTGACCTTCGCCTCGTACCAGTTTGAGGCTGAGGCAAACTTCTGGTGGCAGACTGTCCAGCGCACCAGAGCAGCAGATCGAGGAGCGATTACGTGGTAGGAGTTCGAGGAACTCTTTCGGAAGAAGTTCTTTCCGGTTACCGTGCAGAACCGGATGGAGATGGAGTTTCTGGCGCTATATCAGGGATCTCTTACTGTGGTACAATATGAGGCCAAATTCTCAGAGCTTGCGAGGTACGCACTGCACCAGGTGGTGACTGACGCTCGGAGGGCAAAGTGTTTTGAGCATGGACTAAAGTCAGAAATCAGAGGTAGGGTTACAGCCTTCTTAGGTCAATCCTATGAGGAGGTAGTTACTCGAGCGTTGGCCATTGAACAAGAGTTGAAAGAATCTCGCAAGACCCAAGAACAGTATCAGGTAGACCACCCTAGTAAAAAGTGTAAGATTTCATCCAAACCACCAGAGGGTGGACAAGGGAAGAAGAATGGAGGGCTACGACTTTGTTATCGCTGCAAGCGGGAATGACACATTCGCAGCACTTGTCCTTTAGGAAAAATATGCTTTAATTATGGACAAGGAGGTCATATGAAGAAGAACTGTCCTGATTCACGTGTATGATATAAGGGTTTAATATGTATGAATAATGTGTGATGTGTTTTGATCCTTATGGAATTTAACATATAAATATAGTAAAATTTTTAGAGCGCACAGTGGGATGAGGTCCTCCTTTTGTTAGTTATTGTTGTTTTCCGTTGACCTTTAGCATTAGAAACCTAGCCGGTATTTTAGGACTCCTTAATCTTCATTGACCCTTAGTACTAGAGACCTAGCCGGTATCTTAGGATTCCTTGATTCTCCATCGACCATTAGTATTAGAGGCCTAGTCGGTATTTTTAGGATCATCCATTGTTTAGTTCTAGGTATAATAATTGGATTGGCCTTCTTGTTAGTTTTCTCCGGTGCATCGTCGGTTATAATAGAGCTTATATGTCATGTTAAATAAATCCTATGAGTAGTAATAATGACCCTTGGGGGTAGTGGTTTCAAAGAGTGTACCAGGAGATGGAATTCTCAGGTAGTAGTTGAGTTCACATGGTTCCTAAATTTCAGAATGTCTCGATGAAGACCCTCGCGACAGGGTACGCACTGTTCCTCGGGAACTTTGGCGGTGGATTATGACTGTCCGGTAGAGGACATTGTGAGGCTACGCACTTTCTCTTTGGAGAATTTGGCGGATACAAACGCACTGACTCTTCGGAGGCTTTGGCGGTTGGTTTCGCAGTTCCTATTGGAACTTGCAGCAGAGCGTGCATTGTTTCTTCGGAAACTTTGGCAGCTGGCAGAGCTTGCACTGTTCCCAATCGGAACTTTGGCAGCTGGTTACGCAGTTCCTGTTGGAACTTGCGGCAGAGCGTGCACTGTTTCTTTGGAAACTTTGGCAGCTGGAAGAGCTTGCACTGTTTCTTTGGAAACTTTGGCAGCTGGCAGAGCTTGCACTGTTCCTAATCGGAACTTTGGCAGCTGGTTACGCAGTTCCTGTTGGAACTTGCGGCAGAGCGTGCACTGTTTCTTCAGAAACTTTGATCGCTGGCAGAGCTTGCACTATTCCCAATCGGAACTTTGGCAGCTGGTTACGCAGTCCCTGTTGGAACTTGCGGCAGATCGTGCACTGTTTCTTCGGAAACTTTGACCGCTGGCAGAGCTTGCACTGTTCCCAATCGGAACTTTGGCAGCTGGTTATGCAGTTCCTGTTGGAACTTGCGGCAGAGCGTGCACTGTTTCTTCGGAAACTTTGACCGCTGGCAGAGCTTGCATTGTTTCTTTGGAAGCTTTGGCAGCTGGCAGAGCTTGCACTGTTCCCAATCGGAACTTTGGCAGCTGGTTACGCAGTTCCTGTTGGAACTTGCGGCAGAGCGTGCATTGTTTCTTCGGAAACTTTGGCAGCTGGCAGAGCTTGCACTGTTCCCAATCGGAATTTTGGCAGCTGGTTACGTAGTTCTTGTTTGAACTCGAGGGAGAGCGTGCACTGGCCAGATGACAGTGTTGTTAAGATGAAATTAGGATAATTTAGTACAAGAAAGATGTTAGAGACGATGTCAAGAGGATTGACTATGTCTATAAAATTTGGGAATACATTATCAGTTGGAATATTAAGAATAATCATTGTTTTGCCGATTTACCCTACTTTGTTTCTAGTTATTCTCCGATTCTAGTAACTTTTGTTTGCTCCAGTTTCTTTTGAGTGATTACCAATAGTACTCAGAACATTTAAGATTGTGTTAGTTCTCTTGGTCGTCATTGTCCTCTCTAAGTGGTATCGTTTGGGCTTAAGCGGTTTAGTTTTGTCCTGATTTGTTTCGAGTTGCCCCTAATTGTCTCGGTTCTTCTATTCTTTTTTTTTGTGTTTGTGAGATCTCTATCTGGCTAAAGCGATGATCAGTTTAGTGCGAGATTCTAGTGCTGGGTGTCAGTATGCTTAGTCATTGTTGAGAGTGCCATGAGTTAGTAGGATGCTAGCCGATAATTAGTTTTATACTTTTTAGTCGGTACTAGTAGTGTAGGTAATTTTTTTTACCTAAGTCAGAGTTTTTGGTTTAGGATAGAATACCTAATCTTAGGTGGTGTTCTTACCAGTATAGTGTTTAGTGTATTAATATCCTAGCCTTCGGCTCCTTTCAGTCTGTAGGTTCTTTGTTATTCCATTAGTTCAGTACTCGCTACGCAGATAGTAAATATGTTTGCGTACTTAATTTGTACATCAGAGTATACCCTTTAGAAGGTTACCAGTATTCGTGTAAGTAATAGGTGTTTGGTTCTAGAGACAGAACTTATAGGATTTAAGTCTAGTAGTAGCCCAAGTTTGCTATACTGGTTCGGGTCATCTGAGTCATCGTCTTCAGTCTAGATCATAAATGTATGCGTGTAGGTCTCTGTGTGGGAATACATTCCATTGTCGATACCGTTAGGTGAGAGTGTCTCGTGATCTTGTCTCACGAATCAGGTTGTTACCTCACTCCTGGGTAAGGGGGACGCTCCTTATCCAAGAATGAAGACGACCTAGACTCATGAAAATCTTTATTAGTCCATAATAATTTAAATAAAAATGAAAGTCAACGCGTATTCGCGATGCGAGAACTTGGAGGTTCATCTTTATCCTAATAGTTATGAGACTCGATTTGTTTAATGTTAGGTTAGTTGAGAAAGTAGATTTGGGAGTAGTAGATGGTAAGAGTTTTTTTTTTTTGTTTCAATGGCTTGGCTTCCTTGTTGGTAGTGCTAGTTATGATATTCGTGCTCATCATAATTGACTTTCTCTTGTTCTAAACTTTCTTTGCTTGGTAGATGTCAGTAGAGTTTTATTTTCGGTTTAGTAGTTGAATTTTCGGGACGAAAATTTTAATAAGGTGGGTAGGATGTAATACCCGGTGCGTTTGATTTCAGGGCAATCCGGTTTTATTTTTTTATTTATTTTATTGTTGCTAGATTGATTAATTGTTTTCGTATTTTTGGTTGTCGTTGGTGTTTACTGGAGCATGAGTTGGACCGGGCAGTGGGCCCCGGATCCGGGTCGCTAGGCGACACTGGAGGCATGGCAGGATTGTCTTGATAATTTAAATTTACTAGAATAAAAGGTTTTTAGGCGAGTCTGTCGGACTCGTGAAGTTTGCGCACCGGCCCGTCTCGGTGCGATGCGAGCCCGGGTGCGAGCCTTGCTTGATTTGCGAGCAATGCTTGTTGGTAAGAAATAAAATAAAAAAAAAATGTAAAAAAAAAAATTAAAAACCCAACCGAACCCAGCACTCCCTCTCTTTAACTAAAACCCAAACCCCTTTAAACCAAACCATTCAACCAACCCTTTCAACTATTCAGCCAACCCAACCCAACCCAATAACAGAGCGTCCCTCTCTCTATCTCTCCCTTTCTCTCTCTTTATTCTAAACCCAAACCTGAAACCCACCCAGATCCCATCTCTCTCCCTCTCTAACCCGATCTCTCCCTCCCTCCTCTATCTCTCAAAACCGATCTCATCTCTATCCCCCCCCTATCTCTCAGCCGAGCCCCCATCACCCGATCCGACCCCGTCAACCGCAGCCCCAATCCACCCCTGAAATCCCGGCGATTTTCCCCCCCTCATCTCTATCCCGCAGCCCCCCTCTCCCCTATAAAACTAAGCCCTTTCTCAGCCCGACCCCCTCACCCCCTCTCGATCTCTCCTTCCCTCTCCCGATCTCTCCGTCTATCTCTCTCTCTCGGTTTTGGTGCCGCGCGCAGCCCGCCGTAGCTCGAGAGAAGCCACCAGTTTTGGAATTGGTGGAGGAGGAGCTGTCGTCGGTGAGGAGGAGCCCGACCAGGTCAGCCCCTACCCTCTCCTCCCTCCTTTCCTTTTCTTCTTTTTTTTTTTGTGGGTTCTGCCGAGGCTAGAAACCGACACTTGTTGCTCTGTCCCTCGTAGTTGTCCACGGTCGTCGGCCATATGGTCGGCGACCGAGCAGTCAGCGAGACTTGAGCCTCCAAAGCCAGGCCTGCCTCCGACCATCGACCACCGGCCACCAGGTGTTGGCCAAAACCCATGTTTTCCTTATTGTGTTCCCGCTGCAATGGTTGTTGGCAATGTAGCCGACAATCGAGCAGTCGGTGATGCCCAGCCTCCATCGACCCCTCTATTTCCTTTTTCTTTCTTTTGGTATTGTGGGTCCGACCAGTCGACCCTTGTATTGGCCCTTGTTTGCCGCGGGTGCATTCATTGACTGTACATCTGACGATATCCTGATCCTTGAAGCCCTGCCATGAGTCGAGAACCCTCTTAGGACGTCGAGCCTGATACCTCATGGTCAGGCAGTTCTTTTGTATTTTATTAATAATTATTTTAATTCATTGCCGGTATGGTCCTGACCATGCTATGCTATATTGACGTGCCTTGCTAACTGGCGCGGTGCATCGGCTTTGGCCATGGATTTAATCTTTAGTTTTGCACTCTTGTTTTGTGTGTGAAGCCATTGTAGCATTGCGCACGTACCATCGAGCTATAAAAGTAATCGCATCACGTGCCTAAGGATCGGTGATGATGACCTCTATACCCTTTTGCCAAACCTTGTCGATTCCTGGATCCGACCGGGTAAGGAGTAATAGTTGTCTTCAATTCGAGCTTAGGCTCGTGCGGTTTGCTAAATCATTGCTGTAACAACCGTCGTGTCCACACCTAAATCCGAGGGCATCTTGGGCGGATGACAATCCAAACACTTGACCTTTCTGGAACCTCGCTATAGATGTATTTGTTTAAGTGGGTAAATAGTAATATATTGAAATGTGCAACTTGTCAGACCTTGACCGTGATGGCCCGCTGGACGTGGAGCGGATTGGACAATCAGAATTTTATATCGCAATAACTAAGGCAAGTATTCACTTGCTCTGAGATTATTTTCGAATTATGTTTTCGTACGCATAGTTTGTGATATTTATAAATGATTCCTCGTATATCGTGCAACATAACCATGAGTCGTATGATGATTGTGATATGTTGGGTTTGGCATTGGGCAATTAGAATTGTATGACGTAGTTCTTAATGCTGTTAAGTAACACTCTTGTGAGACCCGTGCTTGCTAAATGATTGAAAACGATCAAACACTGTATTTCTACTATATATGACGCATGGTTAGTACTATGGCATATACTATTAAAAACTATTATATCGTGCCTCTGAACATATTATAATTAAGAGTTAAATGAAATATTGGATGGGAGTTGAAAAGCCAGTAGCTAAGTGGTAGTTCATAACATCTTTCTCTCAGATTGTTTCTTATTAAGCTATATTATCGCTCTCTTTGATCTCGTTATGATAAATCTTATTTTAAAAACACCCTTGCACACACTCACCCCCTTAGAGCGGGCGTTTACTTACCAGTCAGTGGTTTGGACTGACCCCGTTTGGGGCACTACTCTTTCCATGAGTAGACTTTCTTGCAGAGTGGTACCAGAGCTGGAGTACGAGTGGCAGGTGCGGAGTATAGTGGCAGTAGCAGAGTTAGTGGCTGTAGTTTTCTTTTTTGTAGTAGACCTTATGTTATATTTATTGGGACTGTATTATGGATATCAGAATAAAAATATTGTTCAGTTTAGTTTAGCTTGCGGTATTGATAGTGTAGATTATAGTTGCAATGATCCAGCTGTAAAACCCATCTAAGTAGGCCTCTCTTCAAGGCCCCAAGCCTAGGTTAGATCACCACAAAAATATAAGACGAATAATTGACCTAATTTGACAAGCCCAGTAGATAGGACCTCCAGACAGATGCACCGAGTGTTCGGGAGCGGGTGAGATACTCGGCTCGCCGTCGGAGGCTTGAGCCTCGTGCTCCTTTAGAGGATATTCTTTCAGTATGTTGTGACACCGTTGGGTCGCATGTACTGAAAGGATATCCCTTTTAAAGGTCGAGCCTGAGCTTTTGTTTCTTCCCCTTCTTTTATTTGTTTGTGTGTGAGCGTAGAAAGAGCCCAGTGAGAATCCTAAATTTGCATAGTTAAGTAACCATACCCAGAACCCTTTTCTTTTTTCACCTCACACCCCAGGAATCGGTCTTCAGATTTCTGGGGCGTGACAGCTGGTATCAGAGCCTAGGGATATGTTCCTAGGGGTTAGTTTCTAGGATTATGAGTCAGACTAGAGTCTAAATAGTTGGTAGTTGACGTTAGGATTATCTTTTCATTTCAGATGGCAGGTACTAGGAGTGGAAATGGTGCGAGCAACGGAGCAGGATCGTCCTATGCGTCTGATAGCACGGCGAGGATGATGGAAATGCTATAGGGGATGGCCACCATGGTCCAGTAGCAGCAAGCTGCTGTTGCGCAGCAGCAGATGGCTGCTCAGCAGCAAGCCGAGCTAGCACAGGCTGCTCTTGCCCAGTCCCAAGCTCGTCAGCAGGCCGAGGGCGAGCGGTAGGGGAAATTGCTGAAAGACTTCAAGGCGATGGGACCACCAAGCTTCAAGGGTGAGCCAGACCCCATTGAGGCCGATCGATGGTTCCAGCAGACTGAGAAGATACTGAACGCGTTGGGCATCACCGATGATAGGAGAGTGACCTTCGCCTCGTACCAGTTTGAGGCTGAGGCAAACTTCTGGTGGCAGACTGTCCAGCGCACCAGAGCAGCAGATCGAGGAGCGATTACGTGGCAGGAGTTCGAGGAACTCTTTCGGAAGAAGTTATTTCCGGTTATCGTGCAGAACCGGATGGAGATGGAGTTTCTGGCGCTATATCAGGGATCTCTTACTGTGGTACAATATGAGGCCAAATTCTCAGAGCTTGCGAGGTACGCACTGCACCAGGTGGTGACTGACGCTCGGAGGGCAAAGTGTTTTGAGCATGGACTAAAGTCAGAAATCAGAGGTAGGGTTACAGCCTTCTTAGGTCAATCCTATGAGGAGGTAGTTACTCGAGCGTTGGCCATTGAACAAGAGTTGAAAGAATCTCGCAAGACCCAAGAACAGTATCAGGTAGACCACCCTAGTAAAAAGTGTAAGATTTCATCCAAACCACCAGAGGGTGGACAAGGGAAGAAGAATGGAGGGCTACGACTTTGTTATCGCTGCAAGCGGGAATGACACATTCGCAGCACTTGTCCTTTAGGAAAAATATGCTTTAATTGTGGACAAGGAGGTCATATGAAGAAGAACTGTCCCGATTCACGTGTATGATATAAGGGTTTAATATGTATGAATAATGTGTGATAGGTTTTGATCCTTATGGAATTTAACATATAAATATAGTAAAATTTTTAGAGCGCACAGTGGGATGAGGTCCTCCTTTTGTTAGTTATTGTTGTTTTCCGTTGACCTTTAGCATTAGAAACCTAGCCGGTATTTTAGGACTCCTTAATCTTCATTGACCCTTAGTACTAGAGACCTAGCCGGTATCTTAGGATTCCTTGATTCTCCATCGACCATTAGTATTAGAGGCCTAGTCGGTATTTTTAGGATCATCCATTGTTTAGTTCTAGGTATAATAATTGGATTGGCCTTCTTGTTAGTTTTCTCCGGTGCATCGTCGGTTATAATAGAGCTTATATGTCATGTTAAATAAATCCTATGAGTAGTAATAATGACCATTGGGGGTAGTGGTTTCAAAGAGTGTACCAGGAGATGGAATTCTCAGGTAGTAGTTGAGTTCACATGGTTCCTAAATTTCAGAATGTCTCGATGAAGACCCTCGCGACAGGGTACGCACTGTTCCTCGGGAACTTTGGCGGTGGATTATGACTGTCCGGTAGAGGACATTGTGAGGCTACGCACTCTCTTTGGAGAATTTGGCGGATACAAACGCACTGACTCTTCGGAGGCTTTGGCGGTTGGTTTCGCAGTTCCTATTGGAACTTGCAGCAGAGCGTGCATTGTTTCTTCGGAAACTTTGGCAGCTGGCAGAGATTGCACTGTTCCCAATCGGAACTTTGGCAGCTGGTTACGCAGTTCCTGTTGGAACTTGCGGCAGAGCGTGCACTGTTTCTTTGGAAACTTTGGCAGCTGGCAGAGCTTGCACTGTTCCTAATCGGAACTTTGGCAGCTGGTTACGCAGTTCCTGTTGGAACTTGCGGCAGAGCGTGCACTGTTTCTTCAGAAACTTTGACCGCTGGCAGAGCTTGCACTGTTCCCAATCGGAACTTTGGCAGCTGGTTACGCAGTCCCTGTTGGAACTTGCGGCAGAGCGTGCACTGTTTCTTCGGAAACTTTGACCACTGACAGAGCTTGCACTGTTCCCAATCGGAACTTTGGCAGCTAGTTATGCAGTTCCTGTTGGAACTTGCGGCAGAGCGTGCACTGTTTCTTCGGAAACTTTGACCGCTGGCAGAGCTTGCACTGTTTCTTTGGAAGCTTTGGCAGCTGGCAGAGCTTGCACTGTTCCCAATCGGAACTTTGGCAGCTGGTTACGCAGTTCCTGTTGGAACTTGCGGCAGAGCGTGCATTGTTTCTTCGGAAACTTTGGCAGCTGGCAGAGCTTGCACTGTTCCCAATCGGAATTTTGGCAGCTGGTTACGTAGTTCTTGTTTGAACTCGAGGGAGAGCGTGCACTGGCCAGATGACAGTGTTGTTAAGATGAAATTAGGATAATTTAGTACAAGAAAGATGTTAGAGACGATGTCAAGAGGATTGACTATGTCTATAAAATTTGGGAATACATTATCAGTTGGAATATTAAGAATAATCATTGTTTTGCCGATTTACCCTACTTTGTTTCTAGTTATTCTCCGATTCTAGTAACTTTTGTTTGCTCCAGTTTCTTTTGAGTGATTACCAATAGTTCTCAGAACATTTAAGATTGTGTTAGTTCTCTTGGTCGTCATTGTCCTCTCTAAGTGGTATCGTTTGGGCTTAAGCGGTTTAGTTTTGTCCTGATTTGTTTCGAGTTGCCCCTAATTGTCTCGGTTCTTCTATTCTTTTTTTTTGTGTTTGTGAGATCTCTATCTGGCTAAAGCGATGATCAGTTTAGTGCGAGATTCTAGTGCTGGGTGTCAGTATGCTTAGTCATTGTTGAGAGTGCCATGAGTTAGTAGGATGCTAGCCGATAATTAGTTTTATACTTTTTAGTCGGTACTAGTAGTGTAGGTAATTTTTTTTACCTAAGTCAGAGTTTTTGGTTTAGGATAGAATACCTAATCTTAGGTGGTGTTCTTACCAGTATAGTGTTTAGTGTATTAATATCCTAGCCTTCGGCTCCTTTCAGTCTGTAGGTTCTTTGTTATTCCATTAGTTCAGTACTCGCTACGCAGATAGTAAATATGTTTGCGTACTTAATTTGTACATCAGAGTATACCCTTTAGAAGGTTACCAGTATTCGTGTAAGTAATAGGTGTTTGGTTCTAGAGACAGAACTTATAGGATTTAAGTCTAGTAGTAGCCCAAGTTTGCTATACTGGTTCGGGTCATCTGAGTCATCGTCTTCAGTCTAGATCATAAATGTATGCGTGTAGGTCTCTGTGTGGGAATACATTCCATTGTCGATACCGTTAGGTGAGAGTGTCTCGTGATCTTGTCTCACGAATCAGGTTGTTACCTCACTCCTGGGTAAGGGGGACGCTCCTTATCCAAGAATGAAGACGACCTAGACTCATGAAAATCTTTATTAGTCCATAATAATTTAAATAAAAATGAAAGTCAACGCGTATTAGCGATGCGAGAACTTGGAGGTTCATCTTTATCCTAATAGTTATGAGACTCGATTTATTTAATGTTAGGTTAGTTGAGAAAGTAGATTTGGGAGTAGTAGATGGTAAGAGTTTTTTTTTTTGTTTCAGTGGCTTGGCTTCCTTGTTGGTAGTGCTAGTTACGATATTCGTGCTCATCATAATTGACTTTCTCTTGTTCTAAACTTTCTTTGCTTGGTAGATGTCAGTAGAGTTTTATTTTCGGTTTAGTAGTTGAATTTTCGGGACGAAAATTTTAATAAGGTGGGTAGGATGTAATACCCGGTGCGTTTGATTTCAGGGCAGTCCGGTTTTATTTTTTTATTTATTTTATTGTTGCTAGATTGATTAATTGTTTTCGTATTTTTGGTTGTCGTTGGTGTTTACTGGAGCATGAGTTGGACCGGGCAGTGGGCCCCGGATCCGGGTCGCTAGGCGACACTGGAGGCATGGCAGGATTGTCTTGATAATTTAAATTTACTAGAATAAAAGGTTTTTAGGCGAGTCTGTCGGACTCGTGAAGTTTGCGCACCGGCCCGTCTCGGTGCGATGCGAGCCCGGGTGCGAGCCTTGCTTGATTTGCGAGCAATACTTGTTGGTAAGAAATAAAATAAAAAAAAATGTAAAAAAAAAAAATTAAAAACCCAACCGAACCCAGCACTCCCTCTCTTTATCTAAAACCCAAACCCCTTTAAACCAAACCATTCAACCAACCCTTTCAACTATTCAGCCAACCCAACCCAACCCACTAACAGAGCGTCCCTCTCTCTATCTCTCCCTCTCTCTCTCTTTATTCTAAACCCAAACCTGAAACCCACCCAGATCCCATCTCTCTCCCTCTCTAACCCGATCTCTCCCTCCCTCCTCTATCTCTCAAAACCGATCTCATCTCTATCCCCCCTATCTCTCAGCCGAGCCCCCATCACCCGATCCGACCCCGTCAACCGCAGCCCCAATCCACCCCTGAAATCCCGGCGATTTTCCCCTCCTCATCTCTATCCCGCAGCCCCCCTCTCCCCTATAAAACTAAGCCCTTTCTCAGCCCGACCCCCTCACCCCCTCTCGATCTCTCCTTCCCTCTCCCGATCTCTCCGTCTATCTCTCTCTCTCGGTTTTGGTGCCGCGCGCAGCCCGCCGTAGCTTGAGAGAAGCCACCAGTTTTGGAATTGGTGGAGGAGGAGCTGTCGTCGGTGAGGAGGAGCCCGACCAGGTCAGCCCCTACCCTCTCCTCTCTCCTTTCCTTTTCTTCTTTTTTTTTGTGGGTTCTGCCGAGGCTAGAAACCGACACTTGTTGCTCTGTCCCTCGTAGTTGTCCACGGTCGTCGGCCATATGGTCGGCGACCGAGCAGTCAGCGAGACTTGAGCCTCCAAAGCCAGGCCTGCCTCCGACTATCGACCACCGGCCACCAGGTGTTGGCCAAAACCCATGTTTTCCTTATTGTGTTCCCGCTGCAATGGTTGTTGGCAATGTAGCCGACAATCGAGCAGTCGGTGATGCCCAGCCTCCATCTACCCCTCTATTTCCTTTTTCTTTCTTTTGGTATTGTGGGTCCGACCAGTCGACCCTTGTATTGGCCCTTGTTTGCCGCGGGTGCATTCATCGACTGTACATCTGACGATATCCTGATCCTTGAAGCCCTGCCATGAGTCGAGAACCCTCTTAGGACGTCGAGCCTGATACCTCATGGTCAGGCAGTTCTTTTGTATTTTATTAATAATTATTTTAATTCATTGCCGGTATGGTCCTGACCATGCTATGCTATATTGACGTGCCTTGCTAACTGGCGCGGTGCATCGGCTTTGGCCATGGATTCAATCTTTAGTTTTGCACTCTTGTTTTGTGTGTGAAGCCATTGTAGCATTGCGCACGTACCATCGAGCTATAAAAGTAATCGCATCACGTGCATAAGGATCGGTGATGATGACCTCTATACCCTTTTGCCAAACCTTGTCGATTCCTGGATCAGACCGGGTAAGGAGTAATAGTTGTCTTCAATTCGAGCTTAGGCTCGTGCGGTTTGCTAAATCATTGCAGTAACAACCGTCGTGTCCACACCTAAATCCGAGGGCATCTTGGGCGGATGACAAACCAAACACTTGACCTTTCTGGAACCCCACTATAGATGTATTTGTTTAAGTGGGTAAATAGTAATATATTGAAATGTGCAACTTGTCAGACCTTGACCGTGACGGCCCGCTGGACGTGGAGCGGATTGGACAATCAGAATTTTATATCGCAATAACTAAGGCAGGTATTCACTTGCTCTGAGATTATTTTCGAATTATGTTTTCGTACGCATAGTTTGTGATATTTATAAATGATTCCTCGTATATCGTGTAACATAACCATGAGTCGTATGATGATTGTGATATGTTGGGTTTGGCATTGGGCAATTAGAATTGTATGACGTAGTTCTTAATGCTGTTAAGTAACACTCTTGTGAGACCCTTGCTTGCTAAATGATTGAAAACGATCAAACACTGTATTTCTACTATATATGACGCATGGTTAGTACTATGGCATATACTATTAAAAACTATTATATCGTGCCTCTGAACATATTATAATTAAGAGTTAAATGAAATATTGGATGGGAGTTGAAAAGACAGTAGCTAAGTGGTAGTTCATAACATCTTTCTCTCAGATTGTTTCTTATTAAGCTATATTATCGCTCTCTTTGATCTCGTTATGATAAATCTTATTTTAAAAACACCCTCGCACACACTCACCCCCTTAGAGCGGGGGTTTACTTGCCAGTCAGTGGTTTGGACTGACCCCGTTTGGGGCACTACTCTTTCCATGAGTAGACTTTCTTGCAGAGTGGTACCAGAGCTGGAGTACGAGTAGCAGCTGCGGAGTATAGTGGCAGTAGCAGAGTTAGTGGCTGTAGTTTTCTTTTTTGTAGTAGCCCTTTGTAGACCTTATGTTATATTTATTGGGACTGTATTATGGATATCAGAATAAAAATATTGTTCAGTTTAGTTTAGCTTGCGGTATTGATAGTGTAGATTATAGTTGCAATGATCCAGCTGTAAAACCCATCTAGGTAGGCCTCTCTTCAAGGCCCCAAGCCTAGGTTAGATCACCACAAAAATATAAGACGAATAATTGACCTAATTTGACAAGCCTAGTAGATAGGACCTCCAGACAGATGCACCGAGTGTTCGGGAGCGGGTGAGATACTCGGCTCGTCGTCGGAGGCTTGAGCCTCGTGCTCCTTTATAGGATATTCTTTCAGTATGTTGTGACACCGTTGGGTCGCATGTACTGAAAGGATATCCCTTTTAAAGGTCGAGCCTGAGCTTTTGTTTCTTCCTCTTGTTTCATTTGTTTGTGTGTGAGCGTAGAAAGAGCCCACTGAGAATCCTAAATTTGCATAGTTAAGTAACCATACCCAGAACCCTTTTCTTTTTTCACCTCACACCCCAGGAATCGGTCTTCAGATTTCTGGGGCGTGACATGCTCCATGGGGCTTTACTAACAGCGGTGTTATTATGCCATCGGATTCGGCTTTAGCGGTGGGACGTGCTCGTGGTGTGGTGATGAGAATGAAGATGTGCTTCACTTGTTTTGGAGTTGCACCCGAGCGAAGTAGTTTTTGGTGGTGGTTAGGAGATTGACGGGATTCGATTTCTATTCCTTGGACATACTTCGACCGAGTACTCGAGAGGAAAGGGTGAATGTTTCTCCCCTACCGAATGAGGTTTTGGCAGTAACCATGAGGCAGTTGTGGAAAGCTCGATGAGACAAAGTATTTAATCAAAAAGAATATACAATTGAACAAATTGTGAAACTGGGGATCGCTATGTGTTCACAATTTGTTCAAGCGGCTGTTCCATTGGTGCTGAGGGAAGTGTGCGTACAACTCCTTTTTTGGAGGAGGCCGGCCGGTCACCAAGGGAAACAACACCCCCCCCCTGGGTCGGCATGTAGCCAGAGAGGGGAGGGGGGGGTCGGCCGGTCACCAAGGGAAACAACACCCCCCCCTGGGTCGGCATGTAGCCAGAGAGGGGAAGGGGGGGGTCGGCCGGTCACCAAGGGAAACAACACCCCCCCCCCTGGGTCGGCATGTAGCCAGAGAGGGGAGGGGGGGGGGGTCGGCCGGTTACCAAGGGAAACAACACCCCCCCCCCTGGGTCGGCATGTAGCCAGAGAGGGGAGGGGGGGGTCGGCCGGTCACCAAGGGAAACAACACCCCCCCCTGGGTCGGCATGTAGCCAGAGAGGGGAGGGGGGGTCGGCCGGTCACCAAGGGAAACAACACCCCCCCCCCCTGGGTCGGCATGTAGCCAGAGAGGGGAGGGGGGGGTCGGCCGGTCACCAAGGGAAACAACATCCCCCCCCCTGGGTCGGCATGTAGCCAGAGAGGGGAGGGGGGGGGCCGGTCGGCTGGTCACCAAGGAAGCACCCCCCCCTCCTCGACGGGATGTGTAACGAAATGAGGAGTGAAGTAGCAGTCAGACACGGCCCGTAGTACTGACAACGCTCCGCATTTCCGGGCCAACGTGACCAGGTGTCAACCGAGTGCCACGTCACCGCGGCGGTTGAGCTCATTGCAGGGACACGTCACTCGCCCGATTTTCGCGGAGTGTAACCGTCACCCCGCCACTATAAAAGGGGACCTACCCCTTCAGCGAAGAGGAGGAAGAATTCTGGAGGAGACGCTGCCCGTTTCGTCCCGGAGTTTGCGGAGCTGCAGAGATCGGTCGGTCTGCACCCCGAAGCTGTCTGCGGAGATCGGTCGGTCTGCACCCCGAAGCTGTCTGCGGAGGTCGGTCGGTCAGCACCCAGAAACTGTCTGCGGAGGTCGGTCGGTCAGCAGCCAGACACTGTTGGCAGCGACCTGCAGACAGACGCTGTCTGCAGCGGTCGGTAGTTAGAGTGAAATTGCAGAGGTCGGTAGTTTGGGAGACCGGTCCTCGGGGATTGTAATTGGGGTCAAGGTGAGAGATTGTAAACGAATGAGCTGTTTTAGTGCATTCTCGCCCCGCCCGTGGTTTTTTCCCCTTCGACGTTGCGAAGGGGTTTTTCCACGTAACCACCGTCTCTTCTTTGTATTTGGCTTGTTGGATTGTGCTCGCCACCCGAACCGCCCGGTTCGACTAAAAACCCCCCACAATCTTGGCGCCGTCTGTGGGATCGTCTTCGAGACTTCCTACTAGAGCTTTCGACTGTTGACCCGTGGGTGTCGACCAGTCCGAGGCTACCTGCAACCAGCAGTCCACGACCATGTAATTGAAGAACGATGACCGGTGGACCGTATCGTACCCGATCGACGTCGCAGCTCCCGTCCGAAACTACGCCACTCGGAGATGCCAATGATGTCGGACGTCTTGTTCAACAGCCAACGGACACGGAGCGCGTAGTCCCGTTGGCAAATCCTGTACTGGGGGTCGGGGAGTCCAGTCAAGCTCCGGTAGCAACCCTGGCTCCTCTGACAGGGGATCTATCGGAAGCTTTTCTAGCCACCATGATGATGACCCAGCAAGCTCTCACCACCCAGCTCCAAACGATGCAGCGCAACTACGAGGAGTTGCGTGACTTTGTGCGGGCCGCACCGACGGGTGGTCTGCTCAACCAGGGCATGTTGGCCCAAGCGGGACAAAGTCTTCCCACTCAAGCTGCCCCACCAGTGCAAATACAGCCGCAACCAGTGCCTCAGGTGGAGATCAGGGGTAATCGCTCGGTGGAGGTCCATAGTGCAAATCCCGATGGGCGAGACTCGAGTAGCCCGGAGCCTGCGGAGAGAACCAAACATGCACGAGCGGCGTCGGCACGCTCGGATGTTTGGTCCCGGCTCGGAGCACACCCCCGACAGCCGCATGCCTCCAAGCATCACTCGAAGACGGACTCGGCACAAGTACGTCGCCCGAAGCGAGACGAAGAACATCATCGCCAACCGAGTGATAGTCACCACACACGGATGACGCCAGCTAGTCGGCAGCCGGCTCATACTACTGATCGGAGGAGCGAACACGAGCGCATTCGGGTGCATGCGTCGGAGCGACTCGGGGAGCGAGAAGAGATCCAGCGAGACCGACCGGGGGTCCGAGCTCCCGACCGGTTGGAGGAAGTCGCCATCCGAGGAGCCGCACGGTCGCCGATTGTCGAGAGGCTACTCCGGGAGCCGTTCCCTCGAGGATGGAATCCTCCACGCCTCCCCAAGTTTGATGGATCGAAAGACCCGGTAGAGCATGTACTGGCTTTCCGGGATGCTCTGGTCCCACACGAGGATGATCATATCCTCTGCCGGACCTTCGCCAACAGCTTGTCGGGAACCCCCCTCGAATGGTTCCACAAGCTTAGGCCTTCGTCCATCTCCTCCTTCTCGGAGCTGAGCACGCGGTTCATCGACCAGTACCGATGTAATCGCCGGGAGCTGAAGACTCTGGAGTCACTCTTCGGGATGAGTATGACCCAGAAGGAGACGCTCCGACAATTCTACCATAGGTTCAGGTCCGAGTACCTGAGCTTGGCGGACGCAGACGGGCAGGATCGCATGGTGATCGCGGCCTTCAAGAACGCCATTCAGCCTGCCCAGCTCGTCAACGCGTCACTCATCAAGCGAACTCCGGAGACGATCGACGAGCTGTCGCGATGCGTTGAAAAATACATCAAGATCGAGGACGCGAACCGCAAGAGGAAGGCGGTGGAAACCAGGATCCCGCACCAGGGCTACGCAAAGCCTGCTGCTGTGAAGAACGTCAATAAGCAGCAGGGGGATGCGACACGGCACGAGGCGAAACGGCAAAGGCAAGACAGGCCAGCGAGGCCGCAGTGGAACAGGGAGTTCACAGTACTGAACGCCCCCATTGACCAGATTCTGGAAGCTATCAAGGGCGAACCATACTTCAAGTGGGCGCAACCGCTTGAACCTGGAGAGAGAGGAGCCAGAGATGCGTCAAGGTACTGCGAGTACCACCAGGGCCAAGGCCACACTACCCTGCAGTGTCGGGCGCTCAAACATCATATTGAGGATCTCGTTGAGGCCGGCTATATTGGCTGCTTCATTGACCTCCCTCAACGTAAAGAGACTAAAGCGGTAGGGGAAGTCCAGCGAGGAGCGACGGCGCAGCGCTTACCGGGCCCTCCACCAGAAAGACGCCAGCTCCGAGAGGTAGATGCCGTCTACGGGTACCCTGGCCCTGTACCGTCGGCGAATGCCGTCGACCGACAGGTGCGGCGTATTGAACAAACAAGGCAAGTCCACCATGTGGTGCTCGACCCCGTCATCCGTCCTGAGCCAAAAGTGGAAGCTGCAGTACAGTTTTCGGCTGCTGATTTGGTCGAAATAGAGAGGCCTCACAACCATCCCCTGGTCATACGGCTGCAGATAGCCAATTGCCTAGTGAAGAGAATTCTGGTCGACGCCGGAAGTTTAGTTGATGTGTTCTTCCTCAGCGCCTTCGACGCCATGCAGCTAGATCGCGGACAAATGACCGAATCGTCATCGACGATAACGGGCTTCACGGGGGAGGCTGCAAGGGTGGTTGGTGAGATCACCCTCCCGATCACAACAGGGCATCTCACTAACCTCACCCGGTTCATTGTGATCGAAGCTCATTCGGCGTACAACATCATCCTCGGAAGACCGTGGCTCCACCACTTGGATGCGGTCCCCTCGTCGGCCCATCAGGTAGTGAAGTTCTGGACCGACAAGGGTGTGATGAGCATTCGAGGTGACCAGTCCTCGGCAGCCAAGTGCGAGCTCAGTGCCATCCATCTGAAGACGATGTGCCAAATCGAAGGGGGAGAGCCAGGTGAAGGCGGCGATGAGTTGGGCATCCTCAACCTCTGGACTGCGAAGCAAAGTCAAGAAGCACCCACGCTCCAGCACCACGCCCTATCAAGCGTACGAGCGTGAGGAGACCAAGCATCTGAGAAGACCGACCTGTCAGTTGAACTTAAAGAACTGAGAGTGTCGGGGGACCTGCTGAAGACCGACCTGTCAGCTGAACGTAAAGAGCTGACAGTGTCGGAGGACCTGCTGAAGACCGACCTGTCAGCTGAACGTAAAGAGCTGACAGTGTCGGGAGACCTGCTGAAGACCGACCTGTCAGCTGAACGTAAAGAGCTGACGGTGTCGGGGGACCTACAGAAGACCGACCATTCAGTTGAACGTAAAGAACTGAATGCGTCAAGGAGCTTGAAGAAGACCGGTCAGTTAGCTGAACTTAAAGAGCTAACTAGCCCGAGCGACCCGATGGAGATCGACCTACCAGCTGAAGGTAAAGAGCTGAGCAGGATGACGCACCCCCAAAAGACCGACCGACCGGTTGAATCTAAAGAACCGGACGAGTTGGAGAGCCCGAACGCGGAGTGGGAGGAGTCGCCTGCCGTCGAGCCAATTCTGCCCGTGGACTTAGGAGAAGCGGGTCATCCGAGGATAACTTTTCTCGGGTCGCAGCTGCCGAAGCATCATGCCGAAGCCATGACGATATTTCTCAAGGCAAACCTGGACGTGTTCGCATGGTCAGTTGAGGACATGCCAGGCATCAACCCCGAGGTAGCCTGTCATCACCTCAATATACGAGAAGGAGCTGCGCCTGTACGTCAGAAGCCCCGGTCGCTAGCACCGGAAAAAGCAGCAGCTGTCAACATGGAGGTAGAGAAGCTGCTACGAGCTGGCATCATCAGAGAGGCTCGGTACCCGAAGTGGATCGCTAACGTGGTTGCCGTCCCCAAGAAGTCAGGAGCCATTCGTGTCTGCATCGACTTCACGAATCTCAACCAGGCGTGCCCGAAGGACAGCTACCCGCTACCACGCATCGATACCCTGGTGGATTCCACGGCGGGACACGAGAGGCTCTCGTTCATGGACGGCTACTCGGGCTATCACCAGATCCCCATGAATCCGGAAGACCAGGAGCACACGACCTTTGTCACGGGTCGAGGGCTCTTCTGCTACAAGATGATGCCTTTCGGGCTGAAGAACGCGGGAGCGACGTACCAGAGGCTGGTAAACAAGATGTTCGTCGACCAAATCGGAAGGAACGTGGAGGTCTACGTCGACGACTTGCTTGTGAAGAGTCAAGCTGAGGAGGCGCATATGCAAGACCTGGAGGAAACCTTCGCAACCCTGCGGAGGTACAACATGAAGTTGAACCCGGCCAAGTGCGCCTTCGGCGTGACGTCGGGAAAATTCCTGGGATACTTGGTCACCCGACGGGGGATCGAAGCCAACTCGGAACAGATCCGTGCTTTGGAGGAGATGCCGTCGCCCAAGTCACGAAAGGAAGTCCAGAAGCTTACTGGACGGATCAACGCCCTAAATCGCTTCATTTCCAAGTCCTCAGACCGGTGTCGGCCCCTGTTCGAGAGGCTGAGTAAGCTCGTACCTTTCGACTGGGACCAACGCTGTGAAGAGGCATTTCAAGAGCTGAAGACGTATCTTGGTCGACCCCCTATCTTGACAGCCCCCCGGCCAGGTGTAACGCTGGGGGTGTATCTTTCGGTATCGGAGGCAGCAATCAGCGCTGTACTGATATGCGAATGTGAAGGAGCAGAGAGGCCTGTCTACTACGTCAGTCGCATCATGACGTCAGCTGAGACGAGGTATGCGAGGATCGAACAAGTGGCTCTAGCTCTAGTGTATGTGTCAAGGAGACTGCGCCCATACTTCGTCGCTCACCCCATCGAGGTCATCACCGAGCATCCCCTGAAGGAAGTACTGGATAACTCTACTCGGGCAGGTCGGCTGAGCAAGTGGGCTGCAGAGCTGCAAGAGTTTGGTCCTCGGTATGTGCCTCGGAAAGCAGTCAAGGGCCAAGCACTTGCGGACTTCCTCAGCGATTTCCCTGCGGAAGACACTGCACCGGTACCGGAGACGTTAGAAGACCTGTCGGTAGCTGCCGGTCGACCCGTGGGAGTCGGTGCGGCAGCATGACAGGAAGACGAAGAACAGGGCTGGAGATTGTTCGTGGATGGCTCGTCATGCGCAGTCGGAAGTGGTGTGGGGGTAGTCCTAGTAACCCCCGACCACACGAAGCTCGAAAAATCAGTGCGGTTACTTTTCCCGACGACGAATAACGAAGCGGAGTACAAGGCGATGCTGACCGGACTGGAGATGGCGACAGCGCTGGGGGTGACCAGCCTGCAGGTCTACGGCGACTCCCAACTGGTAATCAATCAGATTACCGGTAAGTATGAAGCCCGCGATGCAAGGATGCAAGCCTACCTGAAGCTTGCCCGGGAGTTGATCGCCAAGTTCGAAAGCATAAGCTTCCACCAGTTCCCCAGAGCGGAAAACAAGCAGGCGGATGCCCTTGCTAATCTAGCATCGGTACTCGGAGAAGACAGAGAGAAGCGGGTCTTCATCGAGGTGCAAGTCGACCCACGAATAGTCGGCCCCGCAGAAGATAGTTGCATGACGAGGAGGACACAAGCCATCGAGGCGGCCCATATTATTGCGGTCGGAGCAGATTGGATAGGCAATATGAAGAAGTACCTACTTGATGGGATACTATCGGAGGACGTCGATGAGGCCCGAAGAACCAAGGCGCACGCTCCAAGATACACCCTCATCGACGACGAGCTGTACAAGCGTTCGTTTGGCGGACCGTACCTCAAGTGCCTCACGAAGGAACAAGCGGCAGAAATCATGAAAGAGGTACATGAAGGGGGGTGCGGGAACCATTCCGGAGGAAGAGCCCTGGCGCGGAAGATAAAGCTGCAGGGCTACTACTGGCCTACCATGGAAGCGGATGCGGGGGGA
The DNA here is from genome assembly GCA_947650365.1 of Chamaelirium japonicum. NCBI lineage: Eukaryota > Viridiplantae > Streptophyta > Magnoliopsida > Liliales > Melanthiaceae > Chamaelirium > Chamaelirium japonicum. Next base: position 95,321,641 of record OX393549.1, on the reverse strand, counting down.
TATGCGAAAAGATGCTTGCAATGTCAAAAGCACGCCCCCTCCATTCATCAACCCGCAGAAGAGCTGCACCCAGTATCCAGCCCTTGGCCCTTCCAACAGTGGGGGTTGGATATCTTGGGCCCCTTCCCGACGTCGCCCAACCGGAGGAAGTTCCTCCTCGTCGCCACCGACTACTTCACCAAGTGGGTGGAGGCAATCCCGTTGCTGAAGATCGAGGAAGTTCAAGTAGGAAAGTTCCTATGGAGCAGCATCATCTGCCGATTTGGACTGCCGCGGGCTTTCATTGCAGACAACGGGCGACAGTTCGACGCGGAGTCAATCAAGAAGTTCTGCGCCAGTAACAACATCAAGTTATTCTTCTCTACACCGCGGTACCCCCAGAGCAACGGGCAGGCAGAGTCGACGAATCGTGCCATTCTCGACATACTGAAGAAGAAGCTGGAGCAGAAGAAGGGATTGTGGGAAGAAGCTCTACCCGGGGTTTTATGGGCATATCGGACGACACCGAAACGACCGACGGGAGAGTCCCCGTTCAGTCTTACCTACGGCTCTGAAGCAGTCCTGCCAACGGAGACCTTGGTCCCGACACAGAGAACGGTCGTAGCTGACGACCCGAAGCTGAATGACGAGCTCCTGCTTGATGGCCTGGACCTGCTGAAAGAGAAGAGGGAGAGAGCGAGGGCGCGCCTAGCTAACTACCATCAAGCTATCAAGAGGGCATATGATCGCAAAGTCAGAAGGCGGGTATTCAAACAAGGGGACCTAGTTATGCGGAAGGTCTTCGACAATACCAAGGAGCTGGGAAGTGGCAAGCTGGGAGCTACTTGGGAAGGACCATACATCATCGATGGTATGGGAAAAAACGGAGCCTACCGCCTAAAGACTCAAGACGGCGACGCGCTGGCAAGACCATGGAATGCAGCCAACTTGCGCAAGTTCTATCAGGGTAGTTAAATGGGCAAGATGCATGTAACCGCTTTGTAACTCTGAATCTATTCAATAAAAATGCATTTGCTCAACGTTTTTGTTCATGTGAATGAATAATAGTTAACCGAGGCAACCCAAACCAAGTGGTACATAACACTCCGAGCGAGTTCTACCACTTGGCCGACCGGTCGACAGGTCCCTGCGAAGGGCGAGACCGGTCGGTGAACAACTGGAAGGATCGGTCGACAGACCCTTTCGGGGTACGATCGGTCAACCAGCCTAAACCAAGTGGTACATAACACTCCGAGCGAGTTCTACCACTTGGCCGACCGGTCGATAGGTCCCTGCGAAGGGCAAGACCGGCCGGTGAGCAACTGGAAAGATCGGTCGACAGACCCTGTCGGGGTACGACCGGTCAACCAGCCTAAACCAAGTGGTACATAACACTCCGAGCGAGTTCTACCACTTGGCCAACCGGTCGACAGGTCCCTGCGAAGGGCAAGACCGGCCGGTGAACAACTGGAAAGATCGGTCGACAGACCCTGTCAGGGTACGACCGGTTAACCAGTCTAAACCAAGTGGTACATAACACTCCGAACGAGTTCTACCACTTGGCCGACCGATCGACAGGTCCCTGCGAAGGGCGAGACCGGCCGGTGAATGCTTGGAAAAATCGATTGGCAAAACCCGCAGGGCAACGACCGATCGACGTGTAGCTACACATGTCGTCGGCGTGCGGTTACGCATGTCATCGACGTGTAATCAAGACATAAGGACCGGATTTTGGTTACGCGTCGTTGACGTGTAGTTGCGCGTTGTCGACGTGTAGTTGCGAGTTGTCGATGTATAGTTGCGCGTGTCGACGTGTAGTTCTGCATGTCGTCGACGTGTAGTTACACACATCGTCGACGAGTAGTCAAAACACAAAATCCGAGTTTTAGTAGTGAGACACCGACGCAAACTTGAGATGCAAAGTTGACGAAAAAGACAACAGTCATGAAATGCAGATGAAATATTAAGAGATCCCAGCACAAACAGGAGTGTAGTTTATTACATCACGAAACAAAGTAAGGCAGCGAGCAAGAGCGGTCAGTCGTCGTCCTCAGCTTTCTACGATCCCGACGGGAGCTTGCCGCGCAGCTTCGCGACCTTCTTGCGCCATTCCTCCGCCTACTCCGCAAGGAGCGACTTGCAATCCGCTGTGTATTCAGCCTGCTGCCTGTCCAGCGCAGCCTTGTGCGCTACTTCGATCTGGTCAAAGGAGGCCTTGTGCGCTGCTTCGGCCTGATCAAGGGAAGCCTTCAACGCGGCAATTTCGGCCTCATGAGCGGCTTGGACGGCATGGGCCTCGGCACGCTGCTCCCTGATCGTAGCCGCCTACGCCTCGAACTTTGCCCACACCTCGTAATTTTCTACCTTAGCAGAATCCAACGCTTCTTGGAGCTCGAAGGCATCAGAAACGTTCTCCAGCGCGGCTTCGAGCTGAGCCTGGACTGCAGCAAGTTCTTCGGCGTGAACCCGTCGAGCTTCCGCCAGCTGAGCGCGTAGCCCTCTCGACTCCTGCCGAGAAGCCCGAAGGGAGACCTTAAGATGCGTCATCCTTTGCATGCCTCCCTCAACAAGTCGACAGCCCGCCTGACAAAGGAGGAAGCAACATGTACCACAGAGTTAAAGGGAGAAGTTACTACTACGTGAAGTCAAAACATATCGTTGGCGTGTAGTTATGCATATCGTCGGCGTGCAGTCACGCGCGTCGTCGACGTGCAGTCAACTCGTTAACGACTTAGACTTACCTCATGAAACTCGTCGAGCTGACGCTCCCAGCCAGGACTACCCACACAGTCATCTTCCCCCCCGCAATCTTCAGTAGCTCCGGGAGAACGGCGATGGGACGTAGCTTCAGTGGCCCTGAAGGGAGAATGGGGGGATGGCCTGGCGGGGCCCCCAGATGCAGAGGAGCAAGGTGAAGGCAGGAACTCCCGCACCACAGCACGATCAAGCTTCCTAGCGGCAGGGGCAGCAGTTGGTGCAACGGTAGGTGTAGCGGAGGGACCGCGGGGTGAAGCTCGCCTACGCGACCCAGCCGAGCCAGACGGTATGGCTCGCTCGTCTCGCCCGAGGGAAGGAGAGGGACTATAACCGGAGCTCAACTCCGACTCCTCTACCTCCACATACTGCTTACCCGTCGACGTCACCTCCTCTACCCAGTCGTCAGGGAGGGAGCGAAGGTCGTCGGCAGCGGCACGTCGCATGGAGCGAGCGAGAAGAGCGCGTCAAGCCTCTTCATCGCTGGAAGACTCAGTCAGCAAAACTCGCCTCCTTGATTTCCCAGTCAGCGCAGCTACGTTGCGCTCGGCCGGTCGGCTGCTCTCGCCTGCAGCTTTAGTCGACTTCGCGCGCCGCCTGAAGACCACGCAGAGTTTAGATGTAGCGGTGTTTGGATTGAAGCGTCTGACGGAGCTGACGTACCTGTCAAGAAGCTCAGAAGAGTAAGAAATGGGTTCTTCTCCCCTACTGGACGCCGCACGCTGTTTGCCTTTCTTCGAAGTGGAGCTGTAGGACCTGACGACCGGTAGCTTCGGAAACAGCTGCCGCCAGTCGTCGTCGTTGTTTGTCACCTCCATGATGAGTTGGTCCAACTCCTCTTCAACAGCTCCGGGGCACTGAAGCTGCCTGGAGGGGTAGTACTCCTCAATGGTCGCGGCGAGTTGGGAGAGACGACTGGGAGCGTTGAAGCCACCCCTCCAAGGTCCCCCGACCACAATGGGGCATTCTTTCCAAGTCCTTACTGAATCAGCTAAACCCCCAATAGGAGGGCGACTGCCTGCACGCGCCTGCAGGCTGAAGTACGAGAAGATGCTGCCAGGCGTCACCTTGTAGTCTTTGAGGAAATACTTCTTCAGCAGGTACACGACGCAAAGCTGCTGCCCCGCCCGCACCTCTAACTCTTCCATACAGCGGAGTATCCTCCAGCCGTTGCCAGCTAGCTGGCCAGGAGACACGCTCATCCGCTCCAGTAGACGACCAGAGAAGCTCGCCAGGGGAAGCCGCATGCCGCAGCGAAGCTGACCGAGCGTGACGACGGTGTGGTCGTCGTCTGACGAGTCCAGAGGATCGGTAGCGAAAGAAAGCGAAATCTCATCTGGAATACCGTATGCTGCCCGGATATCCTCCATCAATGGGAACTTGTTCGGCACCGTGAACCAGGTGAAAGACATCTTCGCCGCTGGCACTCGACGTGTATCCAAATGAGATGACGCGCAGGCACTCGACGTGTATACAAACGAGCTAACGTGCAGGCACTCGACGTGTATACAAACGAGCCGACGCGCAGGACTTCGACGTGTATTCAGGCGAAACTCCTCCCAAATGAACCTTCAGCCGCAGAGGAAAGATCTGAAGCAGAGGAGAGAAACGAACCATCTGACTCCTATTTATAGACGAAGTTGGAGATGGATGGGTTCGAATTTCAAAAAGGCGAGGCGGCGGCGCCCGGCGACGCCATGTGGCGAAAAATCAGAAGAAACTCTAGACAGCTTTTTTGAGTTGCAACAGCCCCGAACTGAGGCGGGCACGCAAATCGAGGCAAATCATCCTGACCGGGCGGGACCGAGGACCGTCCGGTCAGGAGGGGGTATTGTGCGTACAACTCCTTTTTTGGAGGAGGTCGGCCGGTCACCAAGGGAAACAACACCCCCCCCCCCTGGGTCGGCATGTAGCCAGAGAGGGGAGGGGGGGTCGGCCGGTCACCAAGGGAAACAACACCCCCCCCCTGGGTCGGCATGTAGCCAGAGAGGGGAGGGGGGGGTCGGCCGGTCACCAAGGGAAACAACACCCCCCCCCCCCCCCTGGGTCGGCATGTAGCCAGAGAGGGGAGGGGGGGGGGTCGGCCGGTTACCAAGGGAAACAACACCCCCCCCCCCCTGGGTCGGCATGTAGCCAGAGAGGGGAGGGGGGGGGTCGGCCGGTCACCAAGGGAAACAACACCCCCCCCCTGGGTCGGCATGTAGCCAGAGAGGGGAGGGGGGGGGGGGTCGGCCGGTCACCAAGGGAAACAACACCCCCCCCCCCCTGGGTCGGCATGTAGCCAGAGAGGGGAGGGGGGGGGTCGGCCGGTCACCAAGGGAAACAACATCCCCCCCCCCTGGGTCGGCATGTAGCCAGAGAGGGGAGGGGGGGGGCCGGTCGGCTGGTCACCAAGGAAGCACCCCCCCCTCCTCGACGGGATGTGTAACGAAATGAGGAGTGAAGTAGCAGTCAGACACGGCCCGTAGTGCTGACAACGCTCCGCATTTCCGGGCCAACGTGACCAGGTGTCAACCGAGTGCCACGTCACCGCGGCGGTTGAGCTCATTGCAGGGACACGTCACTCGCCCGATTTTCGCGGAGTGTAACCGTCACCCCGCCACTATAAAAGGGGACCTACCCCTTCAGCGAAAAGGAGGAAGAATTCTGGAGGAGACGCTGCCCGTTTCGTCCCGGAGTTTGCGGAGCTGCAGAGATCGGTCGGTCTGCACCCCGAAGCTGTCTGCGGAGATCGGTCGGTCTGCACCCCGAAGCTGTCTGCGGAGGTCGGTCGGTCAGCACCCAGAAACTGTCTGCGGAGGTCGGTCGGTCAGCAGCCAGACACTGTTGGCAGCGACCTGCAGACAGACGCTGTCTGCAGCGGTCGGTAGTTAGAGTGAAATTGCAGAGGTCGGTAGTTTGGGAGACCGGTCCTCGGGGATTGTAATTGGGGTCAAGGTGAGAGATTGTAAACGAAGGAGCTGTTTTAGTGCATTCTCGCCCCGCCCGTGGTTTTTTCCCCTTCGACGTTGCGAAGGGGTTTTTCCACGTGACCAACGTCTCTTCTTTGTATTTGGCTTGTTGGATTGTGCTCGCCACCCGAACCGCCCGGTTCGACTAAAAACCCCCCACAGGAAGCGTGACAGCTTAAAGTGGAGTTTTTGCTATGGACTGATGGCGCATTTCACTCTTCAGAGGAGTTGGCGGGAGAAGCATGGGTTCTCGCTTCTAAAACGAGGGAAGTGCGGGCTATAGCAGCTTTTAGTGGTCGAGCTAGCTCACCTCTACATGCGGAGCTAATGGCAATTCAGAGTGCCTTAGAGGAATTGAGGCGGCGACTTCTTCAAAATGGGGTGATGTTGACAGATGCCGAGCAGGCCCGAGATGCTCTGGTGGTGGGTAAGGGGGTCTCCGAAACCCTTTGTCCCATCTTGCTTGATTGTCAGAGAGTGTGGCAACGAGTGCCGGCTGTCTCAATCAAGTGGATTCCTAGAACAGCTAATAGCGCGGCTCACTGCTTGGCTCAGCGGGCTATGAGGGAGGCTATGGAAGGTTTTTGGGAGGCTGCGTTTCTGCCAGTCTTAAGTGCCCTTGTGATGGAAGACTCTTCAGAGGAGTTGGCAGGAGAAGCGTGGGTTCTCTATTCTAAAACGGGGGAAGTGCGGGCTATAGCAGCTTTTAGGGGTCGAGTTAGCTCACCCTACATGCGGAGCTAATGGAAATTGAGAGTGCCTTAGAGGAATTGAGGCGGCGACTTCTTCAGAATGGGGTGATGTTGGCAGATGTCGAGCAGGCCCAAGATGCTCTAGTGGTGGGTAAGGGGGTGTCCGAAACCCTTTGTCCCATCTTGCTTGATTGTTAGAGAGTGTGGCAACGAGTGCCGGCGGTCTTGATCAAGTGGATTCCTAGAACAGTTAATAGCGCGGCTCACTGGTTGGCTCATCGGGCTATGAGGGAGGATATGGAAGGTTTTTGGGAGGTTGCGTTTCTGCCAGTCTTAAGTGCCCTTGTGATGGAAGACTCTTTAGAGGAGTTGGCGGGAGAAATGTGGGTTCTCGCTTCTAAAACGGGGGAAGTGCGGGCTATAGCAGCTTTTAGGGGTCGAGCTAGCTCACCTCTACATGCGGAGCTAATGGCAATTGAGAGTGCCCTAGAGGAATTGAGGTGACGACTTCTTCAGAATGGGGTGATGTTGACAGATGCCGAGCAGGCTCTGGTGGTGGGTAAGGGGGTGTCCGAAACCCTTTGTCCCATCTTACTTGATTGTCAGAGAGTGTGGAAATGAGTGCCGGCGGTCTCGATCAAGTAGATTCCTAGAACAGCTAATAGCGCGGCTCACTGGTTGGCTCCTCGGACTATGAGGGAGGATATGGAAGGTTTTTGGGAGGCTGTGTTTCCGCCAGTCTTAAGTGCCCTTGTGATGGAGGACTTCAGGATCATCAGGTTGTGATCCCATCTGATGTAACAAAAAAAAAGATGGGTATGAGTTAGAAATCGCATGGAAGTAAGCTCAAAGCCAAGTCGTTGCTTGGGTGCAGAAACTCAAGACATAACCAAAGATCACATGACTGGATACAAAGAATGCACCAGTTGCTTCATCACTGGAAGGATGGGATCGACATCGATAAGCGAGCATTAATCGATCGGAACGGATCATGATCGTCTCCTTTTTCTTCGGAATTGAAGGAATCGGAATCAACCAGCATAGCATGATTAGTCTCATGACCCATGCCGAAGGCCTTGACATGATCCTTCAGTGATCTCTTGTGCCTGAAGTCTGCACCACACTTGCATCGCCAGATCTTCCCGCAATTCTTCTCATGGGTCCTCCAATCGCCCCTCACCGCCAAGGGCTTTCCGCACCTGTAACACACGAAGGGCTTCAGCCCATGGTGCTTCCTCCTCCAATGAGTCCTCAGAGTCCTGAAGTCCTTGAGGGGCTTTGCGTTCGGGTGATCGATGTTGTTCTTGCACCCCCGCGCGCAGCAGTAGCATGGGAGTTCTAGCGAAGCTCGAGGCTGAGCTCCCCTCAGCGTCTCGGTTCCTCTGCGATACTCGGACCCATGTCCCCACATATGCATCTGGAACGCACCCGACAACCGGAAGTTTCAATGATATCGAAATCGAGGAACCAGAAGCAAGAGCCACATGGATTTTAATTTCAGCATTGTTTACGACGAGCAAAGCAAAGCACGAACGCTAACAAGCGAAAGTAGTCATGGCACTGCACCTGCAAGTTATTGTAGCGGCTGAATGTTTTCTTGCAGATATGACAGATAAATCGGGTGAAACCGATGAGTATTTGATCGGGAGTCGGGATCCAATACCGGACAATTTCTTCCGTTTCGCGTTCATGGCTCCTTAGCTTCGCGGAATCGATCGGTGGGCTAGGTAGTGGGAGGCCTATTTGTAAGTCCATTGCCTTATCTTCGCCATATTTGTTACATACGTCGATGCAACCTTGGGGGGAGGGAGAAGGCGCAGGCGGTGTAGAGAGCAAGTAGCCGAGAAGGGGAAGCGGCTGGAGAGGCCGAGGATTTTCAAGGGGGGTGATGCAGAATGACGGCTCCATTCTCTTGAAGTTGCAGCATACGATGAAGCCATGCATTATATAGAGATCGAGAGAGATCGAGAGACAAAGGCAAGATCTTATCGTCGATATAATGTGCAGATCTTAATCATGACGATAAATATCCGATTCGAGCCATTGGGTAAACTTAATGTCTGAATCAAGATATATTTCGGATTACTTATAACTAGAAATTGCTCGAAGATTCCTCGGCTTTTTAATAGCAGGATGTGAGGCTGCATGAAGTAAGGCTGGAGGAAGAGTTAGTTGGAATCGTCGGCGTCGGCTACCGACTCATCAATTTGCGCTGCTCCTTCTGGTTCTCCTCTTTTGGTAATGCAATTGATGCCCCACGGAATCCTGGAGCCAAGGGTTCAGCTACTAGAAAGTGTCCCACTGCAAAGGGGTGGGTGGCCTTGTGCTCGAAAACAATTAAAACCTTCGGTCGGAGCCTTTTCGGGTCGAGGAACCATGTGACGATCTTCGAAGGTAGGCCGAGGATTAATGACATCAAAAAAATGTATGGTTCCTAATGGTCTAGGGGTCTAGGGGAAGATGACTCTTGCTCTTGCGGTCTTTCAAATTGTCGAAGTAGTCCACCGGTTTAGTCCCACATTAGAAAGGGGGGCATCCATTGGCCGCTTGATATATCCGCTGTGGACCTCCACTTACCACCCTGGTTTTGGAGATATATGAAGCGGGACTGTTAGGTGCCCCCCCCCCCCTCCGGTTTATTGAGTGGTAAATAAATAAATTAAATAAGCAATTGCTGCTGTTACAACAAAGGCATTACTCAGAATGGGTAAGCGAGATCCACAGTAGCACCCCAAGCAGGTAGCAGACCAACACGGTAACTACCTGCAATCCCAAATGACACGGTAACTCTGTCAGATGCCCTCCTTTTTGATGTGGGACTAACCGATGGACTATCTCAACACCGGAGGACTAACCGGTGCCCCCCCTAAGTCATTCTGGCCTTTTTTATTATTATTATTATAAATAGCTAACTAGAGGATCTTGGAATTTTTATGAGACTAACCAATTTTTGGAAATGATCAAAACTCATTTTGTCATCTCACCAATTACCAAAAAGCCTATTTTTATTTAAGGGCAACACAATAGCAGCGGAACGTTGGAGGTTTGAACAATTGTAGCCTTTGTGGGGCCCAGCAATTTTGCTGACGCAAGCCAACATCGGCGGCCATGTGCAGCATGGCCCAGCTGGATAGTGAGGCCTCGCCACATCTGGCGGTGGGCTGGCGAGCCGCTAAGTGGCGAGTAGGTAAGGGTGGCAATGGGTAGTGTCGGGTCGGGTTCGTGTTGTGTCTAGTTTCGGGTCGTGTCCAAAACCCTAGACCCGTACCCGACCTGTTTAACTAATCGTGTCTAGATCCTAAACCCTTACCCGACCCGTTTATAAACGGGTAGACCCGATCAGACCCATTTACCACACGGGTTTATTTAGTTGACCCGATCCGACTCGACCCAACCTAAACCGATAGACCCGCTGATACTATATTACAGTATCGGATTGCGGGTAGACTCGACACGACCCGTTGAATTTTAAACGGATCTTCTCGGGTCTATCGTGTCCAGACCCTAAACCCGGACCCGACCCGTTTATTAAACGGTCTATCGTGTCGACCCGTTTATGACCCGAACCCGTTTAGCCCTGACCCAGACCCGCTAAATTTGTGTCGGGTCGTGTCGGGTTTGCCGTGTCGGGTCCGAAATTACCAACCCTACGAGTAGGGCTGACAAATTTGGACCCATCAAGACTAGGGCTGTCAATGGGCCAGGCCTAGCTAAACCCGATCCCGGACCTTACATAGGTCCAGACCTGGATCTGGCCCTTAAGGGCCTAAAAATCTCCAGCCATAGCCCGGCCCTTCAAGGGTCCGAGCCTATATATAGGCAGCTATCTTTCTGTTGAACGCCCTCATGCATGTTTAACCTTTGGGTGGTGAGGTGGCATGAGTAGCATCAGTATTTTGTAGCATGCGCTCATGTGTGTTTAAACCCTAAACATATCTCATTAATGAGGTTATATTATTTAATTAAATATATTTAAGGGTAGTCTGATCAATAAAATTAATGATGCCTGTGTAACTGTGTTGATGAGAGAGAGAGAGAGAGAGAGAGAGCTGACATGAAACTAGTAGGTCTGGATTTGGGTTAAACGGGTTATGGTCGACACGACCAACTCCAGTAGTAAATGGGCCGGGTCCGGATTTATCTCCAACCCGGTTGACTTGAGAAAATCCGTTTAAAATTCACCGGGTCGTGTCAGGTCGGGTCTACCCGGCACTAGTGATTGGCCCAGTCCAAATTAGCAGACGATTGTGCAAGACTGGTTCACATCTTGTAATGGTCGGAAGACTTTGGGTCGGCCATGCATCGGTTGGCTTGTAAATTGTAATCATTGGATTACTGAGAGACGGTTGTGATTCGGTTCTCGGTAAATCAGAGATATCAAAAAACTCATTGCCACCCAATGTACTTGCCCCGAACATTTTGGGTTTGAATCGTTGGATCATCGAGGGATGGCTGTCATTCAGTTCAAATTTTATATGTAATATCTTTGGATCACCGTGGGTCTTATCCGGTCGAATCGTGTCAACTAAGTACAACCCGTGAGGTAAACAGATCTAGTGTATCTTATCGGATCTATCCGTTTATAAGCAGGTCAGGTACGGGTTTATGGTTTAGACACGATTAATTAAATAGGTCATGCCAGGCTCTAGTGGTTCTAGACCCGACACGGAACCAGAAACGACCCGAATACGACCCATTACCGGCCCTCCTGGCGAGGCTGTTGGAGCGCTCGAGCCAACCATCCGCTCGCTAGAATAGCAGAAGGACAAGAGATGGCGAAGCTGCAGGAGTTGCTTTAAACAGGTAAAGTTGGAAACACTATAGCATTTCTTTTCACGACATTGGGAAAATCTCATGGAGCATTAAAATGCAATTCTCCTGTCTATACTCACAAGTACAGCATCCGAGAATAAATCTTAGAGAAATGCTATTCAGCCCGAAGGTTTTCCAGATTCCGCTCAGTACGACTGACGTGACAGCATACAACTGGTGGCTGAATTTCACTACCGAGCGGAATCAGAAAACCTTCGGGCTGAATCGCAAATCCAGCATCCAGGAAAAAAAGCCTCGTCAAAAGTTTAAAAAGAACGATAAAGTAAAAAACATCAAAAAATATATAAATAAAGAGAAGAAAAAAATAATAATAGTATTCGAAATTGTGATCATTAGTTAATGAATAGTTTTTAAGATTATTGAACTATTGAGTAACTTATGGACATTCTTTTATCATTTGAAGAATCTCTCGACCACTAAAAAAAATGTGAATCATTATAAAAAATGGAAGTCCAAAAATGACCTCATTATTAAAAAAAATTACAAATGAAAAAAAGACAGGCATACTCTCTTTCAATCACAAAAGCTTCAAAAGCCCCCTCGAGTTCATCGCCAATAATAAGTACAACCAAGAATGAATTCTCTTTCTAAAGCGAATGTATGCTCTTTGTTGGAGGGGTAGTTTTGTCATTGAGGGGGTAAAAGAAGGGTGAGGGACTTACTACAGCACGCACTGTTTCGGAAGGGACTTGGTGCAATATTGAAACATTACCTGTCCTTTAGCTAATATAGCATCTGCTAAAAGGACTAAAGGTCAAAGTGTCCCCCAAAAAAAAACATAATCTGGCCTTCATTGTTATCAAATAGCAATACAATTCTTCCAATCATTATGCAAAACACCGGCAGTTCAAACAAGGTGTACTCCGATTAACTAAACAGACTGAAGGAATCAAACAATATCACACACTCAACAACGAAAAAGAAACATTTACAAGAAGGTGACAGAGGGAGTACCGAAGATTTCCTTGTTCTTATACTAAGTCTCCAGGCGGCTTCTCGGAGAAATGCAGATCTCAGAGACCGCCATGTGGAGTTATCAAGAAACCCGTCATGCCTTGAATCGAACAACAATACACGATATGTCGTCCTTACTATCTCTATCCAATGCTTCAGACGTTAACTGCTTCGCTGCTGCTTGCGGGTCCCTACTCTTTCTAGCAATATCGACCGCATCTTGGTTGCTCATCACCTGGATAGTGTTAAAGGAGGATATAAATATGGCTTCTAATACGATCGAAACAAATGACTTGGGAGTACGTAGGTTTTTAGTGCGACCTTCCATAGTCCGTCGCTCGCAAGGATGAGTAATTCGGCGTCAGAATCTATATCTTCATCGTGGATGTCCGGATCTGATCGTAGGTGCGACTTGAGGCTCTTGTCTCCAAAAGCTCGGGAAACAGCTAACTGACCATTTACTCTCGGGACATCCCCTGGTGATCATCAGAGAGTTAAAAAATTCATCTGAACAGTTCCCCACCAGCACATATTAATATTATGATATTTCGTAGTGAGAATAGTCAAACAATGATATCAAGAGTATCTTTCTAAGTAAAGATTTTAGCTAATCTCTTACATGCAGTCTCCGACTTTTTCAAAAAGTCATGTTTTAGTCTCGACTTTAACCCCTGCCGATAATAGCCAGCTTTTACCCCGACCTATTCGGGTCAGCGAAATCATGTTTTTTACCTCAACTTATTCAACAAGTTGCAACTTATTTGGCGATTTGAGTGACATACGTTGGACAGTCTTTACTGAACCAATTAGCAGATGTTGTCGTGGGCCTTATTGACTGTCCTTTCTACTTTGGGTTTAAAAGTACATCATGTGGATGTTGCTTTGTTGATGGAATGTTACCTAATATAATTATATTTACATTTAGAATAATGAATGTCATATTTGCTTCAATATAGCCCAAAAAAGTTGATCCGAACTTTCCGAATATTTCCAAATTTTACCTAACCAACTAAATCCAGAACCTGGTCGTTTCATCGATTTTTTTCCTTTTTTATTCTAAATTTTCTAACTTTCGCCGATTTTTCCCGAGCTTTATCAAAGCCAAATATTGCCGAGCCCGAGCTTGGTGACTACGCTTACATGTAGGAAAAAAAGGGTAGATGTTCAAATTTCCCAAACAAATGAAATTTTTCTCAGGAAACAAAGTTTTTGTATGTACAGATGATTAAACAACCTTAAATGCTGGAGAGAAACATTACGCTTACCAAAAGATATATGAAAGAAAGATGACAGATAAGTATACATTTCTTGACAAAGAGTTTGTGCAATAGAAGGAATACAAGGACAGCAAGTATTTTCCCAAAGTTGTAATTTGGTCAACATCCAAAGAACTCCTTCCAGCATCGTTTAATGAAGGAAATCGATAGGAAAAGTTCAAGGCCTGTATTTATAGGTGAAAATCCACACCATCTCTGCAGAATCTTCAATCCTCCATAATAATCTATATCAGGCATCAAGAGAACCTACATTTCAGCTAAACTAGGATGTTAAGCGTCAAAAGAAAGGTCTAGTCACCTAACCTCCCAAGCAATTCTAAGCATGCACAACCCTAAAAAAAAAATCCAAGCATGGATTCATACCCCTGCCATCATTTGATCAATGCAGCCAAAATGAATCCATGTCAACAGACCAACTATTTCACAGTTTACCTAATCAAATGGTCTCAGGTTGCCTAATGGCCTACTGAAACTATCTTTTTTTTGAGAAATATGGCCTGCTGAAACTATCATTTTTTAAATCTTCTATCACAAATGACCAAGTGATTTTTTAGGTCAATAGCCTGACCCTTAATTTTTTCCCCACTAATACAAGTATATGATCATGTCCTCCACTTGATTAGGCGGCCCGCGGCTGGGTGCATGGACAGGACCAGGCGGGGCGTCACACAAACAGAAAGGAGGGGGGGGGGGAGGGGGAGGGGTGCGGAGTATCATCTCTAGGGCCAACCTTTCACAAGAAGGAAACAAAATTTTCATTTAATCCAAGCATGAAGATAACAAGTGCTTTGGGTTTTTCCTATATAGAGCCCAAGGGATGCTCACTCTAAATCACCAGGCACTATGGGACTAACATGCCCTAAGCAAAATAACTACATAAGCAAATAACATGAAATAAAGATAAATCGAGTTCAAGTGGGTCTGATCCAATGCTAGCGGCAAGTTGTTGAGCCACAACGAAAGTGGAAGTGCGGTCTGTCGACGATGGCGGCGCTGATACACCAGCAAATCAGATCAGGTCAGATGCCTGTGGTGTCCGCATCAATAAGAGGTTGCTGATAGTGTATTAAGAATCATTTTCATTTTTATGCCCACTATAATCATCTTTTATATACTCTTAATTCTACAAAAATTAAAACCCTTATCATCCAAAGATTTTCACCAATATTCCATTTTAGCATCCAGCCCTCTCCTCGTTTTATCACAAACTACCATTTGCAATTTGCATACACCAGAGCACGGTCAAATCTTGCATACTGCCACCCAACATCTTACTAATACAATTGAGCCTTCTAAGAGCAGATAGTGTGGCTTTATCCCCTATTGAGATTACAAATTCAGTTCAACACTTTCTCGTAAAGTTTCACATTTGCGATTTTTCAATACTAATAAGTAGAAGCTCTTGAACTCAACTTAGAAGCTCTTAAAGTTAACAACCTAAGAATCTAACATACACAACCACTCTACAATAGTAAACTTTATTAATTAACTCTTAATTGTCATATTGTAGTACAAAGAAGAAAAAAAACAAAGAACATGATACCACAATAGGTAAGATGAAAAAAGATACAATTATTAAAAGTATACATATACATAGGAAAACCTTGCACCTCAATGCACTATGAAAAATAACAATTTATTGGTTATGAAATAAGAACATAACCCGACCACTCGACAATTTAACTTCGCTCTATATAACATTGGTAAATGGTCGTCAAGATTCTAGCTGAAGGTATATGATGTTGAATAGGGAAAATCTTACAACTCCTCCAAAATATTACGAGAACCCTTATTCATTTATAATTAGGAGACTAGAAATGTAAGAGTTTTCTTATAATATTTATAAATTTTCAAATATAATATACCATAAATCCTAATATCCTATTTTTGGTCTTTTCGTGTGTACTTCAATAGCGATCGAGAAAACATAGCTAAAATCCAAGTAAGTACTTTTTTAATGTGCAAAACCAACAAGTATTCATCAAGGTAAAAGTATACAAAAAGAGCCCAATCAAGCATCTGAGGTATTAACTATTAAGTAATGAAACAAGCTAACCTTAATTGTTTCTTTGAATTCTAAGATGACCAAAAATCAAATAACACCAAAAGTCATTGAACTTATACCTAAAAATCCCAAACAACATATACAAAGCCAATAGATTGGCATGATACATATCCATAACCAGCTTCACTTTCTCCAAAAATGATCTATAAAAATAAATATTCACTTGTCTCTTTCCTACCAAATTAACCAACACCAGAAGTTGGAAAGAACCTCATTTGTTAAATGGGGACTCAATAACTAACACAAGCTCAATGTTCCACTCCATCAGTCCATGATCAAGGGAGTATCTCGTCGAAGGTCAAGGGAGGATTAGTAGACTAGCACACACCCATGCAAAGAATTCAAATCTTCTCTCGAACATGATGAACTCAAGCCTCAAATTTTACCACCTATCTACTCCTCAACCTAACACCATACCATATGCTATTTTTTTTTTCCCGAGGAAATCCTCTACGAGGAGGAGAGGATGGGATTAAGCCGAACCCCAAGCTAATTTATTAGATATAGATAAAGAAAAAAGAAACAAGCTCAAGCGAGTTTACCAACTATCTACTAATCAACCTACCAGCATATGCTATTTTTTTTTCGAGCAAATCCTCTCCGAGGAGGAGAGGATGGGGTTAAGCCGAACCCCAAGCTAATTTATTAGAAATAGCTTAAGAAAAAAGACGTAAGATCAAGCAAGCTTACTGAGAACCGGATCAATCTTCAAGGACAACTTAATAAAAAACCCGACAACCAGAAATACCATATGCTATAATAAGTTTAATAACTAAACCTCTCAAAGTAAAAATAATAATTCAATTGATTCTTGCCAACCCCTCCACTCCACGATCATACACTAGTTTGCATCTTCCAAAAATCAACTATGTGACTCTGTCCCACCTTTATTGCTAGATCTTCCTCTTTCAAGTTGAGTGCAAACATTTGTTAACACCAAACCCGCATGAACCCTAGGAAAGACCATCTAATTTTGAGTTTACTCTACATCTTGATAAGAACGAGGCTTGAACCGTTAAATTAATAATTGATCCATCACAAACACGAGAGGACATATATTCAAATGGACAACCATGGGCTATGTTGATAGTGTTGAAGAATGAAGTTGCCAGAGTGAGAAGTACATCAAATCAGTTTCATCAGATTAGGTAAAATGTTGTTCATGAGAGCCCATATATCACCAAAGATGAACACATGTAAATGAAGGAGAGAGTCCACATAACCTTGCCATATAGGTTGCAGACGGAAACGTGGGTCTCAGTCGAGAAATCGTTAAAATGGTGAAGATCAACCATCAGAGAAACAACTTTAATAAGTGGATAGACATAGATGAGTCAATTAAGGGTTCATCAAAGAATTTCCACAAGACAATTAGGAGACCATAGGTACTCGAGATGTTGGGGGTGGTCAACCATTGTAATGTTTATGGATATGCGAAGATTTCAAAGATGGTGGTCCATTTTCGTAGTGCCATAAGGTACCCGATGAGATGATCATATCCAACAACAATGTTGGTCGTTAACTATCCAATCTTCTTAAATGGATCCTCTTACGATCGCATGAAGGTTCCTAGGTCTGGAAGTACAATAGAATTTAAGGAGCGAATAACAAGCCCATATAGTCGATTACAATATAATACTACCCTTCATAAAAAGTATGTCCTTATGATACATGAATATAGGATCAAATGTAGACTCAAAATACGAAAATCTTCTAGTAAGGAGTGAGACAAAAACTAGTAGTGCTCGGTTTACAGAAGAACCGATTGGTGTGCGAGAATATACTGAATTGGACTGTGAACCCATAGTACAGGCTGATCAAGCCTAGTACGGACCAAATTTGACCTTAGAAGACCTTAAGTCAAAATAAAGCAACACGTGTGGGGTTTCTGATAATTTCAAATTCTAAAATAGAGGAGAGAGGAGACAAAAGAAAAGGAGAGATTCTCCAAATAGCATGATCTTTAGTTCAATGCATACGTACATATCTCAATTATTCTTGAGAAATTCATTTTCTTACCAAAATTAAATAAATTATTCAATTCAAAGGATGTGAATATTTCATGTTTCACACCTGGCCACTTAAAGCATTCAAGATAAATCAGACATGCATAATTATATTACTTTTCATGCTTACAAAAAAATTATGAACACAATATTTTTTTCTTTTTCACTTTAAATGCCTTATCGTTCAATATTATTTTTTTGGGAAAGTGTAAAATATCCACATGACTTTTGTTCATGTGTAATATGTCCAATACTTTTTTTTGACAAGTTGTGGAGCTTTAACATTATTTGAACCCATGTTACATACCGATTTGTATGGTATATCAAAAACAATGCCATGAAGTACAACAAAACTTTGTATCAGTGTTTCAGCACCACGTTGTAGCACCGGTTGTAGAATCGCTAGGGGGAGGAAGGAGAGAGGGTAAGATGGTTATAACCTATAGACCTTACACTGGCAGGCACTAGGAATCACTAGTAGCAACAAGATAACCTATCGATCTCACACTAATAGGGTTTTAGGACTCACTCCTAGCAACAATGCAATCTACTAATCTCTCACCAGCAGGGTTCTAGGACTCGCTCATATCAAATCACACCTCTAAGGTTTCTTTAAGGGGTATCAACAGAGAAGAGGCAGAAGTGAGATGATAGATGGTGGCTAGGGTTCTATGCTAAGTAACCATAGCACGGAGCCGGAGCGAAAGTGGGAGCACGAGAGCGTCAAATTCTAATTAAGCATAGAATCAGGAGTGCCTCCAAAGCACCGTATATAAATATAATAAAATAACAAATAAATATTTTATAATAACAATAGCAGTCAACAATATACAATCAATTATATAATATGTAACTAGACATGTTTGAGATGTCATTTATACAGAATGATAGATAATACTACTTTTATAGAAGAATGTATTGAAAGGTAAAGGATTTATATACTGATATAATTTTTAACTAACGATATTTGTGTGTACTTCCTCACAAACCAACACCCCTCTCAGTTGGCAACGCAAATAGCGCTCCACACCCAATGAAACCGCCCTCCCCAAAATCTGAATCCATGCTCCACATGTGAAACTGATCTAAAATCAGGAGAGCGGGGTTTGGGAGAGAGAGCAAGGTTTGGGAGCAGGAATGTCCTTTAAGTTAGGAGGTTTGAATTATTACATATATGTGTGGAGAAAAGGCATTGACGACCTGCGGGTTATTGTTGGCCCTGAGACGAGGCTAAATGGTCGGTAAAAATTGAAGGAGACCTCGCTTTGGTACCAAAACTGATGTTAAATGCTAGGATGGGATATAATGAAGCATATCTGCATTTGTGGATTGATTAGGAGAAGAGAAGGGGTAGATAATTGTTGGTGTCACACCAGTAGAATCCTAGAACTCACTCTTAAGGGAAAAAGGTATCAAGTAGATGATGAATGAAATGTGAAAGCATCACTCTAACCACATGGAGTTGTGAAGCTTCCCCTCGAAGGTGTGAAGTTTTTTCTTAGGAGTAACTTCTAGGGGTACCGGTGTGAGGTCTCCAGTTATATTCCCCTTCTTTTCTTCCAAACAACCCACAACTGGAGGTACATTTCACCATCTCCCTTCCCAACATTCTATATTTATTTGATATGAATGATTCTTAAATTTTCAATATAGCAATTTAGAAAGGTAGAGATTTTTGGAAACTGCAGATAAACCCAATGTTGGCAAGTCCCATATCCATTTTGATATTTTCTAACCTCTAATATCAAATATAATATGTAGAGATATATAATTTTTGGTAAACTATGAATATTTATAGATATATAATATTTAAGTGTATGACGTTGTTCATCATAAGGAATTTGTGATAGAGGCGTTTGCTAGACGCTGGTTGCCTCATAGTCATCCATAGGTTGAATTCCATCAATCCGATCCACCCACCCTAACGGGCAAATTGCACCTAGCCATGGAGTCAAAACACGTTAGGGACCAATTGTTGTTCTCCTTTGTCATTGATTCCTTATGGTGCACAACTTATATAAATATACGTACATGCATATACGCATATATATAGTTGTCACCGTGCACGACATTGTGCTCGTCTGTGACAAAGGGCGGGTCCCTTCACGCCTGCCTCCATATCTAGGTGTGATTCACCCGTCGTGGTGAGTTTATCGAACGACTAAGTTTCTGCCTCTAGACGGCTCTATTCCTTCCAAATGCTTTGTCAAGATATGTGACGGGAGTGTCCTGCAACTAAATAGTTTTTTCTGTGTGTCTGTGGGAATATATACATATATGTCTAGGTGAGGATTATTTTCAAGGACAATGCTAGTGATTATCGCCCTGTGATTAGGGTCATTTGGGGGAAGCTACGTCAAGATCACCCTCTTGTTATGTGTGCTACCTTCAATTTATCAACCAAATTCCACATACCACACGCGTCAGCGTGCATCGAAGGAACACATTCTCATGCGAAGAAGTTACATCATTATGTTTCCGTCATATGTTATTCGGTTCAGAAGTTTGTACTCAACGATGAAAATCAGATCTGTTTACTTTGCACTATCAGCCAAGATCACCCTCTTGTTATGTGTGCTACCTTCAATTTATCAACCAAATTCTGCATACCACACACTTTTCCTGTAAAATGTTGACAACTCTTGAACAACCTGCATCTAAGGAACACATTCTCTTGTGAAGAAGTTACATCAGAATGTTGTAGTCATATGTTATTTTGGTGCAGAAGTTTCTACTCTGATGAAAATCGTATCTGTTTACTTTGCACTATCAATTGTTTCATAATAAAAGCAAACCTAGACCAGAAATGTCTTGGGATAACAAAGTAACTCATGAAGGATGGTATGCAAGAGAAAGACATGCATATACAATTTCTTATTTCAACGAACATAACAATCAAAACCAGCTTTCAGAGAAGGATGATGTAGGAAACCTGGCAAATTTGAAACAAAACCTCCTCTTGTTTCGATACTTCCACGCTCAGTGCTAGGTTCATGATCAATTGTCATTTGTATCACCCGTCCACCTTTTGCAAGAACTGCTCGTGAATCACCAACATTGGCTATCCACAACTTCGTACCATCTTTAAGAATGGCAGTGACAGCAGTGGATCCACCTCGTCCCAAATCAGGACTGTGCGAAAGAATCGCCTTGTCAGTCTTATCATAAGCTTTTGTAATGGCTCTATCTGGATGGCTCCAAAATTCTTCCTAAACAGGGAAAATAGGGCATAGTATTTACAATCCTCGAGAGAAACTTCATTTACTAGAAAATATAAAAATAAATAATGCTGGAACCCACCTCCCTTAGGATGTTCGCAAACAAATGCTTCTGCAAATATGCAGGTACACTATCCCCCAAATGGCCATCATAGATGGCAAATAGACCAAGTTCCTGCCCCTTAATCTGGATGAATCTGGCAACATGATAATCCTCCATAGGATGATTTGCCTTCCCTTTTACGAGGCTGAATCCATAAGCGACTTTCATGTG
This sequence comes from Chamaelirium japonicum, assembly GCA_947650365.1. Lineage (NCBI taxonomy): Eukaryota > Viridiplantae > Streptophyta > Magnoliopsida > Liliales > Melanthiaceae > Chamaelirium > Chamaelirium japonicum. The sequence continues at coordinate 95,300,638 of OX393549.1, read as the reverse complement.
ACCTTGACTGTTTTTCCCTTTACCAGTATCACATGAAGAATGACCTACAAACTAAATTGCAAAAGCTAACTTCAGCTTGTAAAACTGATAGCAGTCTGTCTCCAATTATTTGTCCCACCGATACATTTTACAAGTTAAAACTAGAAACAACCAATATGAAACAAAATTCAATCAACTTTTCAGATGTGTAAAAACAAAGTCATTATCTAGAAGGATTGCCGAAAAACTGCAGTCGAATAGAAAAAAATCATGTAAACTCTGCAAATACCGCAAAGGACCAATTAAAGAATTCATCTACTTCTAGATAAAAAACATTGCATGATCATACAAGCTTCAGAGTCTATTAGTTACCAGAAAGGAGCTGGCATTCTGGATCCATATGATATTCCAAAATCTAATATCCACAAAACTTTTGAGGTAACATTAAGAGCCTTCTGATCAAGAATTAAAGACAGTCCATGAGCTACCATGCTGTATGATACGCACCACAAGGCTAACAGCACGGCACAAGAGGCACACCATGTACCAGCCTGTTTCAGTAGGTATCAATCTGTATCACCCTGTATCATGGCATATCAAAGCAATACACAATATGACTTCACAGAGGTTGGTGCCCTGTTGACTGAACTTACTATTGTTTCCTATATTTAATTTTGTAGTAGGTAGTAATTAATATGAATTACAATATGAACTTGACATAAGAACCCCCACCCCACGACGAGTTCATTGTTCACCAATGGGTGGAGGCAGGAGTCTCTTCCCTTTCATGATCCTTTCTTTCTTCCCTTTTCTTTTCAGCCATGTAGATGACATCCATCACCTATGTCACCTATCTTTCCATGTTATCCACATTAAGTTTACCAAAAAAAATTTGTTATCCACATTAATCCTCCACCACCTCTCTTCCTGCTTATCCGTATACAATCTATGTATAAAAAGGTAAAACATATGGCTTTGAGGAAGCGTTTTCGCATAAGATTAGTCTCCAAAGAGACCAAGAACCTGTTCGGATCCCAAAGGTCACCTTTATCCAAGGACCATCCTAGCACCGTGAGCCTTGAGAGTCTGCAGAAGTGCCCTCTCAAGAAGCAGAATTCATACCCCATGTGATATCCTTCCTAGATTTTACTATCTATATATATCTTTGGCTTTCCTTCCAAGTTTTCACCTTCGTTTCGCTAGCTTTCTCGGAACTCCGCCTTACATTACATGCCCCACGCATTTAGATTGATCAGTGAATTACATTAACTGGATGCCCATTCCATGCTATGTTTTGCAAGTAATTTTGCTGGTTTTATTGCTAATATTATTGCAAATTGAGTTTGTGCTTGATTACTCATATGATGATTACAGTCTTGCATGCTAAACATATAAGGTAATTAGAGTAGGTTGTGAATTCATGACTAATTGATATAATTTTTAGTTTAAGGCAGATTTGAGTGTAATTTCAAAAATTGATCAGTTGGTCCTCTAATTAAGACTTCTGAGCGTCAAATCGCAAACCCGGTCGCATCACACATGAAGGGCAGCGACATAATTGTATCTTATGTAGTTACTACTTTAATTCAAGTTAGATATTTGGTTCTCTAAATTTGAGGTTCATCTTCGTCCATGATTCAAAAGATTATTTTAGGTGGTAGCAAAGCAGTTCATCATCCATGAGACCGAAAAGAAAAGAATAAATGTGGTGGCAGAACCACCAATATAAAAGGAGATTATATGATCAGCCTCATATTGCAACCGTTTATGCAACTATAAAACCATAGCCATAAAGCCTTTTTCCCATCTATTTGGGTCGGCTTCATGAAAGCTTCTCCACTGGTTCTCTCTGCTAGTTCTCTCTGTTAAGGGGCAACGTTTATGCAACTATAAGTGAAAAAAATCCTTTCAGAATAACAATGTAGAATTCCGGATCAACTATAAATGGCCAAATGGGATCAGTTCTCATTACGACTCATTGAGGCTCCACCAAAGGATTGAACATTAATTTTTCATCCGTCAACCCCTCCCTGGTGGGACTAGGAATCCACACCAAATTTTCCTTTTGTAATTTTTTTATTTTAGTCCCTTAGGGCCTAGTGACACTATTGTTTTTTATCACATTATATTCAGGGATTTTTTGCAAAAATAATGGCATTGTACATAGGGTATGCACATAAGGTAGTTTTTTAAGCTTGTTTGCTTTGGGAGCTGGTTTTGGCATTATGATCTGCAATAACAAACTTTATGTATCGTGACTGAATTGATTAGTATGTTGTGTTTGACTACTATTAGATGCTTTGGTTTTTGAGAGTGGATGTATTTGGCTTTCATTGAGTAGTTCTCAAAGGCTTTAGTTAGTTTAGGAGTCTTGTAATCATAGGAATCAAATAAAGGTGTATTTAGTATGTGGTAAGAATATGAACCTTAATTGGGTTACCTTAGTAATCGACTTGATGATGCAATATGGACCATCTAATTATCAAAACTAAAAGCCCGGATTGCCCATATGGAGAGTTCAGGGAATGGAGGCGAGCTCATTGACATACGACAAAAATTGGGATCTCCGTGGCATTGGATTGATCATTAGATGAGTAAATCAAAAATTTTAGTTATTACAATATTTTTGAGCCAATTTCATTTGCTTTAATTTAATGGTCAAGACTATGTGTCAGATGGAGTCAATTGAGAACTTAATGGGTTTTAATTTAAATGCAATGGCCACACCATCAAAGGACATTTTGACCATAAAAATTAGGGGTGGCATAATTTTGTCGTACCGGAAAAAAAAAGGGTTCCAGCAATGATTTCTTGTCCAAAATCTGGGTTCGGACATTCCGGGCCATTTGTTTTTCAATCCGGGTCCGGGTTGACCAATTCGGAGTTCGGAAAGCCAACCCGATTTGTCCAAATATATATAACATAATATATTATAATATAAGTTATTAAATATATATATATATTATAAATAATCAGAATATATTTTGAAATTAATACAATTAATTATATATTTTGACAATTTGGTCAACTCCTGTTTGTCCAATTTGAAACCGAGTCGGTTCCAAACAAGCAAGCTTGACCGAAATCCGGGTCCGAGTCAAACAGTAAGTTATTGGTATATGCTCTTGTCTGACCCGGAACCAAGGTACAAAATCTCGAGATATTTCGCGAAATATCGCGAAATATTTCGGTTTTCTCAAACCTCGGCACGAAATTCCTATTGTGATATCGAACGAAATAGGAATCACGATAATATCACGATATACCGCGATATTTCGTACGATATATTTGTCGGCACGAAATATCGCGATATTTCGTGGAAATTTCGAGACATTTCGGGAAATTTCGAGAAATTTCGGGATTTTGGCACCGAAATGTTGGGACTGACGGGTTATAAAAGGGGACTGGGGGTTTCGTTCTCAGCAGCTTATTTTACTTAATTTTTTTTTTCTCCATTTATTTTAAGTTATTATATGTAAATAAGCAAATACCCCCCCCCCATTTGATTTCAATAAAAATATCAAAAAAATCAAAAACCAAGTGAATCAAAAAGTAGGTTTTCAGTTTTAGTAGGAGAAAATAGTTTTTTCGATTTTTCATAAAATTTGTATGTTGAGAAAAGTGGTTAAATCAACTCAATTTTACCTCAAAAAATTCCACAAGATGTAGAACTACAAGTACATCTAGAAAACCATGGTCCGTCAAAGAAAATTTTGAATGTATAAAAAATTTTCTTTATAAAAACTCATTTTTTCAGACTTAGTAAAAAAAATAGTGTTTTGCATTTCAGCATAATTTTTGCACGATTTCAAACTTGCACAACTTTCTTGTTTTAAGTCCGTTTTCAAAATCGTTTGAAGTATTATTTTAACAATCAACTAATCTTTATTTTGAAAATATTTTTATCTACAAAAAAGATTAAAAGCTATTTTAAAAACATAGATCAAAACAGGACCAAACAATATTGCAAAAGACTCACAAACTCAAATGTAGAATACATGCTTTGTGATGCTCTACACCTGTAGATTGGGTATAATTATTATCTGAGTGTTCCAAATTGTGTATATATACTTGGTTTATGACTATGCAGAGATTCACTGAAAAATTCCGTTAAAAAATCAATATTTTCACCATTTCTATAAAATCACAATATTTCCACACTGTCGAAATATTTCCACGAAATATTTCCATATCCAGAGGGGTCGAAATATTGACCGAAATGGAAATTTCGAACCTTGCCCGGAACCAACCCGGATTTTCGCCACCCCTAATAAAAATAAAGAGGTGGCACTTTAAGTGGACCTTATGATCGTTAGCCATAAGAAAGCTCGCAACTCTCCTGCACATGCAAAGAAGAGACCAGTGCACTCTCTTTCCACGTAAGAAAGAGATCCGCATTATCACTTCTCCCGGATTTCTTTCCTCTCCTCTTTTAGGTTTTGTTTGGTATGGGTATGAATAAGAATACGCAGCGGAGAAGGTGTACTCTCTTGGAATCGTTGAAATTTTGACACAAAATTGAGGTTTTACTAGTGAATTTCCACTTCCCCTTTCTCCTACTTCTCTTTGTGGTTGTCTTCTAAACTCTTCCGCTTTATTTTCTTCGATTCTTCTAATTGTCATCTTAGATTGAAAAGTATTCATATCCTATGTGCTAAAATTGATGGATATATACATAGGTGTGCGTATTTATTTTCATATCTCTAAATTTGTTCTACACATGCAATTGTTGCAATTTTGAAATTCATTTGAGGTAATCATTTGATTAGATTATATATAAGTTAATATCTGCAAGTTCATAAATCAATTGATGCAAGTTAACAATTCATGCTTATTTACTTTGAATTTCAGCTCTTATTTCTACATCAAATTGTCTCTAAAATTCTACTCTCTTTTTGACAAGGGAAAGGATTATGTGAAATCGAGTTCACCATTTGAATGGAGAAGCTGCCACGTGTCTTGAGAAAGTCAACAATTGCGGCTGGGTATATATATTTATATATACCCTCATATATGTGTATATATAAATACCTCCAGCCACAATTGTTGACTTTCTCATGACACGTGTCAGCTTCTCCATTCGAGTTCACCATTTGAATGGTGAACTCGAGTTCAGCTTCCCGGGCCCCTTTTAACAATCGCATGCCTAGTGAATTATGCATGAAATTCAGATATTTTTTTGTGCAAACTCTTTTAATCTGCATGATTTGGGGTTCTTACAGCACACAAATTGTCAATTTATTTAAGGTTTAACCCTTTTGTTAGATCTACCCGTTTACAAATATAATCCTACACTAGGTTCATGTTTGAATCACCAAATTGAAATTCATTGCATACAGATTTTGGGAACAGCTAAGGTTTTTTTCATATTGAGGATTAGAAACCCTAACTGAGTACCAATTTCTTTCCCAAACTGTAGTCTAAGAACTCCTGACTACATTGATTCGTATTAGAGTCAACATACCTTTTCTTACCTTTTCCTCCATTTTTTAGTGTTCTTGAATTGCTTTCCTTTCCTATACTGTAGTTATATGCATTGAGAAGTGGGGAGAAGGGAATCGAGTTGCAACCCTTGAAAAAACCACACAATAACCGGAATCGAGTTGCAACCCTTGAAAAACCACGCAATAACCGCAACAGTCTAAACAACTCCACTCATGACGAGTCATAGGAAAGCACCTTAGATAATCTAATGTAATTAGGATTTCAATAGTATAGAATATGCATGCACATACACGTGAGCAGCATATTCTCTTTCTAAATTGTGAAGAGATCTCCAACAGATCTATTGCATTCATACGCCAGAGCCACCACAACTAGAGACATAATTGGAATGGATAAATTGGATTTCCCGATTACACCGAACAAAAGAACTAAGAGGAGCATCTTGACTAGATCTCTAGTCTTAAGTATTTAACAATTTCTTCCAATGTCACAAGCTTACAAAGGAACATCCACCCTCAAACTAAAAGGGCTTGTACAAGTCTAGTGGTAAATGGCAATGCCAAAATAAGCTATATATCCTGAGCAGCAAAGGTCTCACATCGGGTTTCGGTGGATCCCCAATGAGGGATCCTCCCCCCTTGATCGAGGATGATGACGTTGGGTCGGACGATGATGAAGAGTATCAAGGTCCTCCTCCAAGGCCTTCCTTGAGTGAGTTCGTGGAGGCAACAGCTAAGAAGAACTCAAGAGCTTCGAGATCAGTGGGAGCTGTTGGTGGAGCTAGGTTGAAAAGTTCATTTATTGTCGCACATGGGTTATATCTAGGGCTTCGAGCATCTATTTCGGCCTAGGAGGGATGGCACTTGACCTTCATTTTCATCTTCTCAGGTAAGATATGTTGGTGATTCTGCTGAAGGTGAGGCTGGCAAGGTCACAAGTAGGGCTTTGAGCTTAGGTGGAGCTTCTCGGGTGGAGCACACTGTTGTTGCTGAGGTAAGGGAGATCGGCTCTAGTGTGGATGGCCTTGATGGGGTTGGCATTGAAGCTTTGATGCCCCCACCAGGAGCTAGCAGCTAGGGAAACCTTCTAGGTTTGGATGCCTCTAATATTGCACAATGGGTGCTTGATGCACAACGGGTGCTTGATGAATTGCAACAGCTACAAAATGTTGATGCTTCGGGGCGGACAGGGGATTTGCATGACAATGAGTTCCCCCCTCTTTGTTTCTCTCCCCTCATAGCCCGAGAGAGCGTGTGTATTCTTCCATGGAGGGTGGAGATATTGCTGGATTTGGTGCCAATGTTCTGAACCCAGCGGCTAAGGTAGACTTTCTGTAGGCAGCAACAAACAAGGTGTTTGAAGGATTGCCTCAACAGACCTGTAGAGGCCCTAGTCCAGTGAACCCCTGGTTCAAGGGAGGGATCTACTATCACCCCTGAGGACCTGAAGCTCAGATACATATAACCTGGTGTGTTTGAGGGCAAAAGAGTAGCTATTTGCTCACTAGAGGAGCTTGTCGAAAACAAGATTGGTAGGCTACGTGCTAGGGAAAAGACGATCATTTCATCATCTAAAAGAGTTTATTCAGAGGTCTTGGCAGCCGAAGGGAGAGCTGGAAGTATTTTCTAGTGAGCAAGGATTTTTTGTCTTCCGATTTAGTTTGGCCGAAGATTGTGACCGTGCTCTTGAGGGAGGGTTGTGGCACTTCCAAGGAAGACCTCTCATTTTGAGAAGGTGAACTAGAGGTGTTCGAAATGATAGAGGTCGCCTATCTAAAATTCTCATTTGGTCCACTTTCCGAATCTCAAGGAGGACCTTTGGACTTCTTTGAACCTTAGTCGCATGGGGAGCATCATTGGGACCCTATTATACTTGGATAAAGTAACAACATCTATTATAACTAATAAAGAGGGTGGTAGACTCCGCTACGCCAGATTATGTGAGGAGATTGATGTTCAATCTGAGCTCTCGGAGGAGGTGATGGACAAGGATGATAAAGTGATGCAGGCACCAATAAGGCACACTACAAGCCTGAACCCTTCTAGGGTTTTCTTTGGTCAATAATTAGGGTTTAGTTATCAATATAGCGTCAAATGCCTCAAAAGGACAGCAACATCAATTATCTCACGTAGTAATAGAAAGCCTATGCAATCAACATGAAACGGGTTTCAGATTTAACAATAGAGATGCACTATTACCACAAAAACTAATTTCAGCATATATAAAATTCAATCACAGCAGAAGATATTAAAATTGCAAGGCAGGCATGCATCAGATTTTATAAAAGAAAAGGGCTATGGATGCTTGCAGAGGTAACCGACAGACCAAATATATCAAATCAGATGATTAGGCACGATATTAGGCTTCAACTATCAGTGAAAAGACCGGTTATGACTGCGATGCGGAGCGGAGGCAATGGAAATCGAATGAAAACTAAGCGGATGCGATGGGAGAATAAAGGAAAAGGATAGATACTGCCTGGGGTTTCCCGCCGTGGGTCGATTGCAAGGATGCGCCGACGATCCTGCACACGGAGCAAGGCCGGACGTCGGGAGAAGCCGGAACCTTCGGAAAACGAAGCCCAAAGCCTTCACGAGGCGAAGTCGTGGAATCGGCGATGATCGGGGACACGAGTCTCGCCCGGTAGCACTCACGAAGAGGCACGAATTTCAGCAACTATCAAAAATCTGAATTCTCGTTCTCGGTTCATCCTCTTGTAGAATTAGGGTTTTTGTTTTGATGGTCAAGATCAAAGGGAATAAGGGTGAATGGTGTGGATTCGATGCGCCAAGAAAGGAAGGGAAAAGAGAGAGAAACAAGGGAGAGAAGAGAGAGAGGAGAGAGGAACGGAACAAGGGGGCCGGGTGGCCTCTTCCGCGCGGACAAGAAGGGGGGGGCCGCTCGGTTCACGGGAAAAGGAAAAGGGGGAGCGGTCTTCACAAAGGGGAATCCTATTGGGCTTAAGATAAGCCCAATTAAGTCCTAATTGAAGCCCATAAGTGCCACGTCATCTAAATTATGTTATTTCGCCATCTAACCGTCGGTTTCGAGATCTAATCTCGTCCGTCGGCACCCCGCAAACACACGCACCCATAATTTTATTAATATCATGCTAAAACTCACCCGAGAAGACCCGGATTCAATCCGAAAAGCCCTCGGATGAGATCATGGACATCCCCCATGAATTGGGCAAAAACATAAATAAAACTGCATGCTGAAATAAGGCCAAAAACAGGGGAAAATGGCCAAAAACTGAAACAAATGACTAATAAGTCCCATGCGACTAATATCATCCAAACATAACATAAAAATGACAGTAAATAAATGTCTCTGACGATAATCTGAAGATGCGGCGATGATCCGATGATGCTGATCATGCTGCATCAACTCCCCCGGACTAGAAAGAACTCGACTCCGTCGAGTGGGCATCCAGCTGCTGTATGAGGTCGGGCCGCTGTGCTCGCAACTGTCGCTCCTCCACCCAGGTACAGTCTGAAAGTGGCCTGCCTACCCACCGAACAAGGAACCGTCGGAAGACACCGCGACGGGTAGCAAGCTCTCTGACGTCAACGATCTCCTGTATCTGCTCTGTCTCATCCCGCTGCGCATCTGAAAACGGGATCTGTGGCGCTGAAGGCGTGTCTGGCCGGTCTCCGTGAAAAGGGAACAACTCTGAGATGTTGAAGATCGGCGATGTCGGCATGTCATCTGGCAAGTCCAGCAGGTAAGCATTGGGTCCCAACGCTCTGAGAACGCGGAAGGGCCCAAACTTCCTCTGGCTCAGTTTCCCATAAGAACCGGTGGGAAACCGCTCTCTGCGAAAGTAGACGAGGACCCAGTCCCCTGGCTGAAAAGTGCTCTCGCGCCTGTGTGAATCCGCGCTTGCCTTATACCTGGCATTGCTTTCCCTCAGTTTCTCAAGCGACTCCCGCTGTACAGTCTTGATGTGTTCAAGGAAGTCATCAGCATCAGCACTCGCAGGACCTGTAGGCGGTAGGGCAGTTCTATCCAAGAAATGGGGAATAACATGGCCATAGACGATTTCAAAGGGGGTTTTACCTACTGAACGATTAATTGAACTATTATATGCGAATTCAGCTTGTGGTAAAACTGCATCCCACTGTTTCGGTCTTTCACCAGCTAGACATCGAAGCATATCCCCTAGACTACGGTTGACAACCTCTGTTTGTCCATCAGTTTGAGGGTGATACGCGCTACTGTATTGAAGTTTAGTCCCTAGCTTTGACCAAAGAGTACGCCAAAAGTGGCTCAGAAATCTAGTGTCCCTATCAGATGTAAATGACCTTGTAATGCCATGCAGACGAACAACTTCCCTAAAGAATAACTCAGCTACATGAGATGCATCAGAAGTTTTTCTACATGGTATGAAATGTGCCATTTTTGAAAATCGGTCTACAACGACAAAGATTGAATCAACGCGCCGAAGTGTTCGGGGTAGACCTACAATGAAGTCCATGGTGATATCCTCCCAAGGGCGAGCAGGAATCGGCAGAGGAATGTACAAACCTGTGTTCTGCTTTCGGCCTTTGAACATTTGACAGGTTTGACATCGTTGCACGAACTTGACGACGTCTTTTCTCAAGTGAGGCCAGAAGTAACGTCTCTCCACTGAATCAATAGTTTTGGTTTGGCCAAAATGACCTCCCAAATTACTTCCGTGCAAGTCGTGGATTAACGTATCTCGAAAAGATTCATTAGGACCTTCATCAGAGACGGTCCCTTCATGGGTATTCTGGACAAGACTCTCGCGAAGGGAACACTCAGGGATACACAGGCGGGTTCCACGGAACAAGAATCCCTCTTGGATAATATAGGATGCCGTGGGATCAGTGCCCGTTTCTTGACAGGATCCCCAGATGGGACCAAAGTACGGGTCAGTCGCGTACATGGATTTCAGTGCTTCAAAAGAAACAACGACGGGCTGTAAAGTGACTAGTATCAGACCTCGTCGACTCAAAGCATCAGCAGCTTTATTCAGGACCCCAGCTTTATACCTGAGGTTGAACGTGTATTTTTGCAAGAAATTGGACCACTTAGCATGCCGCTGGTTCAAGCTACGCTGAGATTTCAGATAGCGAAGCGCTTCATGGTCAGAATTGAGCACAAATTCTCGCTGGATCAAGTAGTGCCTCCAGTGCTTGAGGGCTTGTACAACCGCGTAAAACTCTATGTCGTATGTCGAGTAATTCAATCGCGCGGCGTTCAGCTTCTCGCTGAAGAATGCGACGGGACGTCCCTCTTGACTAAGGACTGCTCCTATCCCGACGTGAGAGGCATCACAGTCAATCTCAAAGACCTTCTCAAAGTTTGGGAGTGCTAAAACTGGAGCACTCATCATCTTGGTCTTGATGAGATCGAAACTCGCTTCGACTTCGGGGGTCCAAAGGAAACCACCCTTCTTCATGCAGTTCGTGAGAGGTGCAATGACGGAACTAAAGTTCTTAATGAATCTGCGGTAAAAGGACGCTAGACCATGGAACCGTCGCACATCACTAACGTTCTGGGGAACGGGCCATGATTTGATGGCTTCGACCTTCTCAGGATCGACCCGTATCCCTTCGGAGCACACGATGTAGCCTAGAAAGGTCAAGCTGTCTGTTAGAAAGGTGCACTTCTTCAAATGGATGTACAGCTTGTCTTTCCTAAGCGTCTTCAGAACTTCGCGCAAATGCTCGACATGTTGTTCAGATGTCGTACTATAGATAAGAATGTCATCAAAGTATACGACAACGAACTTCCCTATGAACGGTCTGAGCACCTGATTCATGAACCTCATAAAGGTGCTGGGTGCATTCGACAGACCGAATGGCATTACTAGCCATTCATACAGTCCTTCCCGGGTTTTAAAGGCAGTTTTCCATTCATCATCGGGTCGTACGCGGATCTGATGGTAACCGCTACGAAGATCAATCTTTGAAAAGATTTTCGCGCCATGTAGCATATCAAGCATGTCATCCAATCGGGGAATCGGAAATCTATACTTGACAGTTATTCGATTAATGGCACGACAATCTATGCACATTCTCCATGTCCCGTCCTTCTTGGGAGTCAGGAGTGCCGGTACTGCGCATGGACTCATGCTCTCTTGAATTAGTCCCTTTTGCAGTAACTCGGTAACCTGTCGACGCATCTCCTCATATTCAGACGGACTCATTCGGTAGTGAGGAAGGTGAGGTAGCGTCGCTCCTGGGACTAGGTCAACGCAATGTTGGATGTCCCGCAGAGGTGGAAGACCTTCAGGTAGTTCCTCTGGGATGAGATCATTGAAATCTTCAAGTAGGATTCGAATCTCATGAGGAATGCTAGGGCCCTCTGTGGCTTCTTTGGCTACTAGGAAAAAGATGGAGCGAGATTCCCTAAGCTCGTCTTCGAAACACGCTTGGGTCAGCAATGTGGGCAGGGCTTTCGGTTTCTCTTTTGGCAACTTAGGGGTGACGGCTAGGGGTGTCGGCTCACTAGAAATTGGCTTCAGGGGCTCCCTCTGCGGCACTAAGGTGATATTATAGTCATCCTTGCAGAAGGAGTAGGTATTCTTCTCCCCATCATGGGTCGTCTTTCTGTCGTACTGCCACGGGCGGCCCAACAGAATGTGACAAATGCCTAAGGGCGCCACGTCACACCAAACAGCTTCCTTATACACCTTGCTAATGGTGTATTCAACTAGGCATCGCTCTTTGATAGCGACATCTGACCCTTTCTTAAACCAAGACAAGTTGTATGGCTGGACCAGCTTCTCTGTCTTGAGCCCTAGTTTGTCAACCATGATCTGGGCGACCAGGTTCTCGGTACTACCACTGTCTATGATGAGGACGCAATGCCTCCCCTTTGAGGTACAAGTGGTGTGGAAGATGTTCCTCCGAAGCCATCGATCTGGTTCAGGAGCTTTTGGGGTCGACAAAACACGGTGCATGACTAGTGCATGCGTTGCCTCGTCAGCTTCAGCGATGACGTCATGTGTCTCGTCATCCTCCTGATAGCATCTCTAGGATCATCATCATGCCCTTCGTCAGCCATGTGGTTTAGGGTTTCCTCAGTTGGCTCTTCACCTTCTGTCAGATGGGTCTGAGGTCTCCTTTTTGGGCATTGGGCGATGAGGTGTCCTACTTCTCCACACTCGAAGCATTTATATGTCGCTCCGGGTGGTCGACTTCCTATGGCACCACGCTCACGGCTTGATTGTTCAACCCGGCCAGGGGGTTGATTGACTCTTGATGGAGTTGTAGTCGGAGTGGGGACAGGTGGGGTGACTCTAGCAGGGGGTGCTCCTCTTCCAGCTGAAGGGGCACCCGGGGGCACTCTAGGGGCAGCCTCTCTCCTAAAGGCTCGTTGCTGAATTTTCTCAGCCTTGTGAGCTTGCCTCGAAGCTTCCGCCACAGTGAGGATGGTCTGCATTGCGAGCGCATCCTGAATTTGGTAGCGCAACCCTGAGACGTAGCGTGCAGCTTTCTGTTCATCGTCTTCCGGGATGGCATTACGAGTGGTCAGGATGTCAAACTCTTCAGTGTACTCCTGTACGCTTCGATTGCCTTGTTTAAGGCTCAGCAACCTCTGGTACAGCGTGGTACGGTAGTCAGGAGGGAGGTACTTCAGTCGCATTTTGTCCCGCATTTTGGCCCACGTGGCGACCTTTTGCTTCCCTTTCCTGAGACGACTTGTCTGCAACTCTCGCCACCAAACTAAAGCGGCTCCTTTCAGTTTCGTTGCCACGAGTTTGACTTTTCGATCATCGGGGAGATCTCTCCAATCAAAGAAGTGCTCGACGCTACCTATCCAGTCAAGGAATGCGTCAGCATCATGGCTTCCCTTAAAGTCATCGATGTCAACTCGGACTCCGTATCCTTGGGACCTCTCAAGGGCTCGCACCAGACGCTCCTCTATGCCGTGCTGATCACGCGCATGTTGTTCTCTAGGGTTTCTGGGACGACCGAACTGAACGTACTCTCGTTCAAAGTCCACGTCGGACTCGTCCAACTCAGCTTCAGATTCAGGGGGCGACTCAAGGTAGGCAGCTTGATTCCGCTCTGGCGGTTGGTATCGGTTGTGATTCCGAGGTAAGGCCTGATTCAGGTTCGGAGGTGGGGTTGGAATCGGATTTCGATTTTGGCCCTGGTCTCGGTCTTGCTCTTCAACCCGATGCCCCTCGGCATGCGGATCGGTTTCTGCCCCTCCCGGGTCCTCTTCGACCGGTCGGGTATTAGGGTCAACGCCTCTATCTTGTAACAGCAATCCTAGCCTGTCCGTGATCTCTTGCAACAAGGTTGCATGTCGATCCAAGGTAGTTTGGGTTGCCTCCTGCCAGGCACCACGAGGTTGTGGTCCCCGGGGAAATCGTCCTCGATTCCGGGCATCCCGGTGCAGATGGGTACGATCAGCCATGGGTGCTTATGAGATATGCAGATGTTTCACACGGTGCAATCCTAACACTTAATGCAATTTCAAGCACGCAAGATGATGCCTATGAAAATTTCAGCAAAGAGGAAGATGGGTGTTTGCTGAAATTCAGCACTCAAAAGAAACCCGAACAGGTTCTTTCGAGCTCTGATACCAACTTGATGCAGGCACCAATACGGCACACTACAAGCCTGAACCCTTCTAGGGTTTTCTTTGGTCAATAATTAGGGTTTAGTTATCAATATAGCGTCAAATGCCTCAAAAGGACAGCAACATCAATTATCTCACGTAGTAATAGAAAGCCTATGCAATCAACATGAAACGGGTTTCAGATTTAACAATAGAGATGCACTATTACCACAAAAACTAATTTCAGCATATATAAAATTCAATCACAGCAGAAGATATTAAAATTGCAAGGCAGGCATGCATCAGATTTTATAAAAGAAAAGGGCTATGGATGCTTGCAGAGGTAACCGACAGACCAAATATATCAAATCAGATGATTAGGCACGATATTAGGCTTCAACTATCAGTGAAAAGACCGGTTATGGCTGCGATGCGGAGCGGAGGCAATGGAAATCGAATGAAAACTAAGCGGATGCGATGGGAGAATAAAGGAAAAGGATAGATACTGCCTGGGGTTTCCCGCCGTGGGTCGATTGCAAGGATGCGCCGACGATCCTGCACACGGAGCAAGGCCGGACGTCGGGAGAAGCCGGAACCTTCGGAAAACGAAGCCCAAAGCCTTCACGAGGCGAAGTCGTGGAATCGGCGATGATCGGGGACACGAGTCTCGCCCGGTAGCACTCACGAAGAGGCACGAATTTCAGCAACTATCAAAAATCTGAATTCTCGTTCTCGGTTCATCCTCTTGTAGAATTAGGGTTTTTGTTTTGATGGTCAAGATCAAAGGGAATAAGGGTGAATGGTGTGGATTCGATGCGCCAAGAAAGGAAGGGAAAAGAGAGAGAAACAAGGGAGAGAAGAGAGAGAGGAGAGAGGAACGGAACAAGGGGGCCGGGTGGCCTCTTCCGCGCGGACAAGAGGGGGGGGGGCCGCTCGGTTCACGGGAAAAGGAAAAGGGGGAGCGGTCTTCACAAAGGGGAATCCTATTGGGCTTAAGATAAGCCCAATTAAGTCCTAATTGAAGCCCATAAGTGCCACGTCATCTAAATTATGTTATTTCGCCATCTAACCGTCGGTTTCGAGATCTAATCTCGTCCGTCGGCACCCCGCAAACACACGCACCCATAATTTTATTAATATCATGCTAAAACTCACCCGAGAAGACCCGGATTCAATCCGAAAAGCCCTCGGATGAGATCATGGACATCCCCCATGAATTGGGCAAAAACATAAATAAAACTGCATGCTGAAATAAGGCCAAAAACAGGGGAAAATGGCCAAAAACTGAAACAAATGACTAATAAGTCCCATGCGACTAATATCATCCAAACATAACATAAAAATGACAGTAAATAAATGTCTCTGACGATAATCTGAAGATGCGGCGATGATCCGATGATGCTGATCATGCTGCATCATAAAGGTAGGATTCTACCTATTCATAAGGTTATGTATATTGGAGACCATCTAGATGTAGAGTGTGCCAATCTTTTGACCACAACGAGGATGTATGACTACTTCATCCCAAGGTCAATGTTCCTAGGAAAGCTGCGGCCTGGCAAGAACCCTATGCACGGAAACAGAGTTGGAGACCTACATGCGGGAAGGTTAATCAAGAGCTTGCAGAGGTACAAGTCTCGAAGGTTGGACAACTGTTAGTGGTTCTGGGAAAGTTACAAGCTCTATCCACTCTCATGGACCTACCATAGGCTCTGCTTCAATGTATGCCATCTTGTTAGAGGAGGGAGTTGAGCCTCGGGTTGTAGGGATAGGGGAAATGGTTGATTCTCAAGGTTCAGGTTCTACTACGCTTGGAGACTTTAGTGGGCAGCCAAGAAGTACAGTGCAGGGCCTTCCTATGGCTGATTGAGTTGTCTCTGGGGATCATGGGCTTTTAGATGTAGTAGTTCTTGAGGAGGGCTTATTGGCAGACAAGAAAGACCAAGTGCAGAGAGATGTTGGGGTTAAGGTTGAAGGTGGAGACTCTTGCCTTGAGAGAGAAGTTGTACAAGCTGAAGCCGATGGGCGGATTTTGTGAAGGAAGTGAATCCTAAAAAAGAGCTGGTGCAGATGTCAGATGTAGCCTCCTTGGCTATGGAAAGGGAGGCAATTGGACCTTCTGTCGTAGAGGAGACCGAGGAAGTGGTGGGGATCACGATATCATCTAAGGAGATCAGTGAACTTACTTCTGAGTATTTCCCGAAGATCTACCACCTTTTGGCAAGGATCTGGGAGGTAGGTGCAGTTCGAGATGGCAGGTTCTTCCTTGGTCCGAAGGACTCAACCTTGATATATGATTTGGCAGTCCAATTTTAGAGGTGGACTTTTGCGAGGTCGATCTACTTTGTTGAGATGGATACAGAGGTTGCCTTGAGAGTTACTACTCTCAGGAAGAGATCGAAAAAACGAAGTCGATAGATTGCAACAGGACTACTAGAAGTGTGGCTCGGGGAGAATTAAGATGAGGGTCATGTTGGGGACTTGATTTCTTGTGTTTCTAACTGCATGGCTTAGTTGTACCAGTGTTTTGAGTTCTAACTATTTTGAGCTAGAGTTTTATGCATACTCACTTCTAAGTATAGCCATGATATGTAACTCCCCCCTCCCCCTTTTTTTTTTCTAATAAAATGGTAGGGGTCAAGGCCGAACCCCCCTCCAATATCTAAGGGATTTCTCAAAAAAAAAAAAAAAGATTTTCCCTACCATAATACCAAAAGTTGAAACATCTTTTTCTCTAACAACTGAAGTAGCAAGAAGGTACCACTATTAGCGAGTATAATAAAAAAAAATTATGAATTGACGAGTGAAACAAGTACCAGGAGTCGGACGACATTCTTGACCCCGATCCCCAGATACATGTCTAATCTGTAGGATAGCATCCATCAAACTATGGCTACCTACATTCCATGGTTGAAGATGTACACCACATTGCTCGTCAAGTGGATGCCACTCTTCCCAAACGATCATCTTCACGACGCTAAACTCCTAATCTCTCCACACATGCCCCAGCTCTTTCTCCACTTCATGCCCCAAATCCAAAGCCAACTATCGAGGATTGACCACAAAACAGACAACAATGTTCCAAATGTGGTCAGAGCAACCAAATTGTCATTGTCTTCCAAAGCAAAGAATCCATCTATCTCAGAGCGTTTATGTGGTGTTGCCCAATTTTGATTTACAAAATGAATATGAATATTATCAACCACTTGGGATTTTTTTGTATAGAAACATGGTTAGTGAAATTCTCTACATCGCAATACATGCATGTGCACCAAAAGACATGCAAGTATTGGAGAAGAACTAACATTTGTAAAACGGGTGATTGAGGCCAGTTCCAGACTTCTATAAACTATGTACCTCATCATTTATGGTAGGAGGAACAAAGACTACCAACATGATCGAAACGCTC
Source organism: Chamaelirium japonicum (assembly GCA_947650365.1). Lineage (NCBI taxonomy): Eukaryota > Viridiplantae > Streptophyta > Magnoliopsida > Liliales > Melanthiaceae > Chamaelirium > Chamaelirium japonicum. The sequence continues at coordinate 95,283,264 of OX393549.1, read as the reverse complement.
AAACTAAAGCTGGAGAGGAAGATGTAAATGTACCAAATCTCCTAGTCCAACAACAATGAGTAACCCATGTCAAGCATCAATACTTAGTAATTTCTCCATCGTTAGTGAGTACGAGAATGCAATGATGAGTGATGTGATCCAAATGACGACATTGGCCACATTATGTTCGGCATATTTTGGCTTTACAATCATAAAGTCAATCATAATGTGAGAGCCAACATGTATTCCTTCAAGCATGAAGGGTGTTTCCGCACTCTCCAGCCAATACTAATTGAACACAAAGCATTTTCTTCACATAATTCCAACCTTCTTCATAAGGTCACTGCTCCCTAATCTGACACCTTGGGTCCATGTCCGGGATGGTTGATGATATTAAGCTTGAGGACGACCTCCAGGAAGCAAAACCACTCAATGTAATCTGTGACATTTGGTCGTCAAATCGAAAGCTCAGATTGTGCGGATGGAGTTCAAAGAGGAATGGAAACGAAAGCATCGAGATCTGACAAAGTTCAAACTCCCCATATAGTTGGCTTAATCATTTGATGAATAAATATTTTTTCTTGTTTCTTCATTGCCTTCTAGTCAATTAATGTATTTCAGTTGATTATCAAAACTAGTTGTTAGATGGAATCGATTGGAGAGCGAACGGGGCCGTACACCTAATTGGCAAATTAAAGAAGGGTATTCCGAGCATAAATAATAAAAAGAGAGAGTACTCATTTAAAATACTGAGGATAGTCCGTGACTCCTTCCGGTGTGGAAAAGAGTCGAGCAAACTCTTTTTCTGAGTGAGCAAGAGATCATATAGGGTCTCTTATCCCAGAATTTTCTTTCCTTTGCCTGCTTAAGTTTAGTTTAGCGTGGGCTTTCGAATAGACAGTTCAGAACTTTATAGAAGGGGACGGACGTACTCTCCTTGAATAATTGAATAGTATAAAAATTAAAAACAAACTAGGAGCTTTTGCTCATGAAATTCCTCACCATCTTTGTCCTATTTCTCTCTACTTTTATTTTCTAATCCCTTTCTTACTTGATTCTCTTACTTGTCAACTTTGATTGCAAATTACGCATATCTTACATTAATGTGCTGACACTGATCGATAGATGACTTTATTTTCAGATCTCCATAGCTGTATTTCTCCCTATGGAAATGCTGGACTGTCTATATATATAATTTGTAAATGCTCTATTATGTTATATACGAGCTTCATCAATTATTTGCTGCTGACAAACAATTTCTGTTCATTTGGAGAGAATTCTAGCTATTGTTTCTGCATCAATTTGACAGTGTGTGTGGTTGCATTGACGCAATCATCCAATTATTGAATTCTGCATGAAATTCAGTTATTTGCTGTGATCTCTAATTTTATGCATAATTTCACAGCACTTGAGTACATAAATTGTCATTTTTTGCGTGATTCTATCCTTCTCCGGTTAAAAGAACTCAACCACAATTGATATTCTGCATTAAGGCTCATCTTTGAATCACCAAATTGAAAAACATGACGATTTTTGGAAAAAAAAAGAAGAGGCTTCATCAATTGAGATAAGAAACCCCAAGTGTTCCAAGTTTTTCCCCAAATCTACTCCTAAACTCTAGGCTATATCACTTGACCTGCAATTTCTATAGTTATGTATGTGCATCCAGGCCCATGGATTTGGTGCTAGTTTTAACAAGACTAACATAGAGATTCCATTCCTAACCATTTCTAAGGGTTTGTCCGCTACTATCTTCTACACATCAGAGCTTCATGTCGTTTCTTATTATCAACAGTACATTTTAGTTGTAGCACACTTAACCAAAAAAAAAAATCGATAGTTGTAACACAAAAAAACTAGATTGCTCGACTAGGGTACCGAAAGTAAGTTATTCGAAACAAACTTCTACGAGTAACCTCCTTACGATATTTTAAAAATGTCACTTGCTTAGATTCTCTAAAGTTGTGCTCCCCCCTCCTCCTCCGACTAAGTGTACTACTCATGATTTTCCAATAACAACATTGGTGGTACTGGAAAAAAAACAGCATGATTCAAATAACCCAAGTGTTAGCAGAAATAATATACTTAAATCAGTAGTTCCCCCTTTCGAATACCATCGCCGATTCCGCGTAAAATCTTGGGAAACTAGGATGTCTGTCAATCAGAGAACCCTACACAGCTAGGAGATTAAACCAAGTACCAGAGAGGATTCAAAGACCCATGAAAACAATCGAATCAATTGAGCTCACGGGAAAGACAGAATCGAAAATGCAGAACTAGGTCAAACCAGCTCTACCTGAGAACAGGGAGCCTTGAAGCAGCATATCCTATCCATATCAACCCTCCTCCCTTCGTCTTCCCTAAATTCTTCACATCTACTCCTTTTTCCGGGCCCAAAACACGGTTTTTGGGCGAGAACCACAAAAACCCAGCTCCCAAAAACACGGACGTCGATTTTTTCACGGAGATCGGCACCCTGCGCCCAGAAACCGCATCATCCGATCATCAGAACCAAAACCCAGATCAGAAAACGCGACCCAGAAGAAAAATTCGACATGGGTGATCAGCAATCCCTCTTACCGATCAGCCGGTCGCCTTATTGGATTGGGACGGCGACCTAGTCGTATGCTCTGATAGCGTTGAAAAGAGATCGGGCAGACTCCTCTCTCCCTCTCTCTCTCTCTCGTGTTTGGTGTGTTCGAAGCAGAACGATATGTATGAAACAGAGGAGGAATCAGAGGCTTAACCGCTGAAGGCCCTCGGAGGAGAGAGAAAAAGGGGGGAGGAGAGAGAGAGGGAGGGGAAAAAGGACACGAAAAGGAGGCACTTCTCTCTGGTTGACTTTGTATGAGACGACTAAGGACACATGGGGTATGACCCCATGACTGAAAACGGGAGGGGTATTTATTGGGAGATGCCCCCTGCCCACTAATAGCCATAATACCCATCTTGTCCTCTTCCGCGGTGCACACTGCACAGAAAAAATGGCCGGGCCTTATTTGACCAACTGGCCCACAGATCCCTTGACAGGAGCTTAAATCACGGGGTGAAACCCCACGTGAATATGTCTTTGGTTTTGTTTTTGCTTCCATTGAGCTAATTGAGGATTAGGATTTGGGGCCACTAATGAAGTGCATTTGAGGGGATTTTGATTGGTTGAGATCGGCTCAGGGTATGTTCTTTTTGCTCCCAAGGAAAAAAAAAACTAAATTTTTATTGTTCTTTTGCGTAGAAAAATAAAAAAAATTAATCAAACAGAGTGGAAATCTAATAAATTTTTACTATTCTTTCGACCAAAAAAATAAAGGGGGAAAGCCAAGCGAGGAGAGAGAGGATGACATGATCAAGGACTTCGGTCGGGGAAGGGAAAGAGAGGTGTTGATGGAGAAGAGACACGAGGGGATTGCGACGAAGTCGTCCTTATCCACCTCCCTCCTCCCCTCCCAGTTCTTCTTCCTCTGCGCCTCCACAAGAACATCATGCAGCTCCCCCAATTTCTCCTTCTATGTTCGACCATTGTCAAGCCACAAGCAACCCAAGGATAAATCATCACCCCTCTTAATTTCATGATCCGAATCAAGAGAAAGAGATGAGCAAAGAGCCCCCTAAATCTGGACTAAAATTGAATCCATAAGATGCTTCAAACCTAGGACTTCATAATACATTTGAAACAAGATGAGGTTCTTCCCTGACTTCGTTGGAATGATGGTCAGAGGGATGGAGGTTGTGGTATTGTAGGGGTGTAAACGAATCGGATACGGAGAGGATACCATATTATCCGTTATATGTATCCGTTTAGAAATGCACTATCTGAATCCTTATTTGTATCCGCCCGGATAGTAAGTGAAACTATTCGAACCTATATTCTCCCGGAGTATCCAGATTCGGATAATATTCATATCCATATTCATTATATAATATATGAACATTGTGCCAATATTTATTATATAATATATGAACATATTTTACTACAACTATCACTATTGAGGCTTATAGCATCGAATTTTTTTCCCACCAGCCTCAAATAGTTATATGGGGATCCAATATCCATTTCAAAAAATCCTAGGGATATTATATTCCAATTTGGCTTGGTAGGCATGAAGCTTGCCTTGATGTGGCTTACATCATATGTCGAAGCGAGTCATGCTTGATGTTATGGGTCATATCGAGTGGTGGGATTCACCACCAAAGTTGCACCAATGTATCCACTTTGATATTACTATTTATTGCAATTGTGCAACGCAACCAGACATAGAGATTCGTTCTTATGAACTCAAAAAAAAAAGATCATTTCTTGGATCATAATACACACAAATATCATATTATATATTACGGATATGGATATATGGATAGTCTGTCTTGGATATGGCTTATCTGTATCGAATACCTTAAGATCATTATTTGTATCTATATCCGTTTTTGTCAGATATTAAAAAAACATATCCGTATTCATATCCGTTTTTGTCAGATATTAAAATATGTTATTCGAATCCACAAAATTCGAATACGGATTGGATTCGAAATTTTGAATATCCGTTTACACCCCTATGTTGGAGGGATCTCGTGGAAAAATTACCATCAGGGTCAAGGTTTCCGCGAGAAGGAGAGAAACAAAGTTTCTCCCGCTTTTACATGGACTCATTTTCCACGGTGGGCAGAAAAAATAAAGAACCCAGGAAATTGGTTTCCTCCATGACACATTGTAAAAGAACACCGGAAACAGAGCATAGAAACATTGCTTCTCTTCACTTATGGATTTCCACGCTCCGTTTCTGCTCAAAAGAACAGACCCTTACTAAATTTGCTCTTAGTTAGATTCAATGGTGGAATCCCCAAAAAAAATATCATGTTCATCAGACTACTAGAGTTGTGATGGCGGTTGGTGGTGGTAGTGGCAGTGACGGGTGCTAGCCGATAGTGGCAACCAGTAGCGGTGCCGGTAGATGGTGGCAGTCAGTGGCAATGGTCAATGATAATGGTTGACAATACACAGGCAGTGGCGGTCGTTGGTGATGATGTTGATGGACGGTGACCGACGGTGGTTGATGTAAATAAAAATCTTCTTAAATGAATTATGATTGGGCACATGTTGGATAGGCTATATGTGATGGGGATGCGAGTAAAGGAAGCAAACCAGGGGTCAGAAAGAGGAGAAGGAAGGTGAGGGACGAATGTTTCAAGCTGAGGGTTGTCGATGTTCACTCCATAGGTACATTGAAGGATCTATAATTGGGAGCACACAAATAAATATTTTTGTGCCGAGGAAGAAGAAAGCATTGCTCCACCATCAGGAAGATGGAGGAAGTCGATGGTGTCATCACGCCACCAAGATGAGAGAGAAGAGATGAGGTTTTTTGTAATGAAGTCATCGCCACCATGAGGAGGAGGAAAAGTAGAGAATAGGTTTAGATGAATTGAATGCTAAATCTTTATACTTGTCATGATCTTTTTTCAATCTTTTCTTGTTCCCTGACTTGAAAAGCAAATCTGAAACTGACTATCACGAGTGCCTGCTTTTATTGTTAGGTTAATCTGTCCGTAGCCTGCTAGCCAAAAGGAAATAAACATTCTCTTAGCAAAGTCACTTTCACTACGAACCGCTAAAGATAGTTTCAGTTGGCATATTGGTCTCTTCCTTGGGCATGTGATTCATGTAAGGTGTGGTTCGCCTACTGGCCTGGACATAAGAAATACTATTTATAAGTATAAAAAATTAATAATTTAATGCTTTTTTATGTTTATTTGTTAGAAAATAGTTGCTTTTGGAAAAAATGTTGAAATCTATGTCCTTTTCATTAGTCAAAAAAATTGTGGGTTACTTGTACAACCTTTAGCAACACAGTTTTAGACAATAGTTGTATATTTTTAGTGACACTTGACTGCCGCTAAAAGTCAGAATTTTTGTAGTCACGGCCCCATACATACATGCATCGGGGTTTCAGGCTTTCAATGTCCATTGCCACCCTTAATTAGATTGGTAAATAAGTTTTAAAAACAAATACAGTGCTTTCTATAAAACGATTTCAGAAGAACAAAATGTCTAAAGGCCCAAGCGTGATGTATGAATCAAAGGGAAAATCAATTGAACCCACCAACTCTAGCTTGGTACCCCATTTATTATTGACACACATCCGGTATCCATGATTTGTATTAGCATTTTTGTTACATTGGTGATATGTCTTTTCTAGTTGGTTCCCTGCAAATCGCCAACACCGCTAGCTCCTGTGTAGCTTGTCACCACCACCCCCTCTTGTCCTTCATATTCCTCCATTGCCCTCTTATTCCTCCTCGTTCGCCTCCTTCTCTTCTTTTTCCCTAACGCAAAGCTAACCCATTCCCATTGATGTCGGTGCAGCATGTCAAAATTGACATTGCAATGTACACAGGGACTTACCGATGCCATTGCAATGTCAGCATACATGCATCGTTGTTGGTCCCCTTCCTTGATGCCCTCAATATGCAATGCCAGTGGCTACAATACCGATTGGATCAGTTAATGTTTCAAAGAAGAAAAAGGAGGAGGATGATGTGGGGGATGACGAAGTAGAAGGAGGAGAAAGGAAAAAAAGACAGAGGAGGAGGAGGGGGTTGGGGGCTCGGCGGATAAGGGGGCCAGGTTAGCCCAAAGGGTGGCTGAGGACTATGTCGGAGAAGGAGGCGGGTGACAAGCTAAATTTTATACGAGTGTTTTGGAGAATAAATAGCAACAGACTTTGAGGTTTAAGTTGGTGTCCAGCTAGATTTGGTGGGTCAAATAGTTTTTCATGGATCAAAACCGGTTTGCATCGATTCACACCCATGGAATTAGTGATGGCACGCGAATCTTTCTTGGCCCCCAATCCATTTTCTTTGCTATTCTTGGCACCCACAATAACCCCAAAACGACCCCCTTCGGTCCCAGCCCCACACTACCATCGTGTATGTCCGACCGCCCACCCCCTGCATATGTGGCCATCCCCACCTTGTCCCACCCCACCCCGCCGCCCTCCTTCCTCCTCCTCATCCTTCTTACATCTTTCCGCACCGGAACCATAAGGCATTGACCCTCCTCCCCTTTCCTCCTTCTTCCTCGTGCTGGAACCTTGAGCCAATGGCCCTCCTCCTCCCTCCTTCTCCTTATTCCTCTATCTTTCTCGCACATGAACCCTAAGTCACTGGCTGATGTCAATGGCAACCCACCGGCACTGTGTCGAGCGAACGATTGTTGGCTGGGTATTAACCGATGTCCCCATGATGATGTTGGTACGTACCCACTAGGGGTGCAACTTGGGTCGGGTAAAATCGAGAACCGAACCAACCCGACCTAAATCCGGCTTGGTTTAGGTATTTTCCTAATCTGGGTTGGTTCGGTTCTCATTTTTGTTGACACGATAAATCCAGGTCGGTTCTGGGTTAGGGCTCAGGGTAAACCCGAACCAACCCGAGAACCGAACCCATATATTATATAATAAATTTATAATATTTATCTGTATTGAATGAAGATAATAGGAGAATCTTTCCTCCGATGGGTGAAATTTGATAGAACAGTGAGGTAAGTTCTTCCACGTAGCTTAAATCTGAACTTTTATTGTATCCTGATTGCTGAATCACTGATATACTATTGTACTTGTGCCACCGTTATATATAGCACCAGAAACACCAGTATACAATTATATATTTTGTTTCCAACTTTCCACATCAATATCTATTACATATGTATCATTGCCTTCAATTGTCCATATGTTTGTGTATAAATGTCACCATACATTGTAACTCTATATAATATATACAAATATGTATGTATTCCAATGTTAAATATGATCTGAAAATCGAACCGAACCAACCTGATTTGGTTCGGGATGGATTTGTGTAGAATCCGGGTTGGGTCGGGTTAGAGAATAGTAAAACTGATCACTTCCAGGTTGGGTCCGATTTGGCCTCAACACGAACCAAACCGACCCGAGTTGCACCCCTAGTACCCACCACGACATCTTCAGTAGGCAGCCATCAACATAGTGTTGGCAGGCTACGACCAAAATTGGCCAACAGTTAGAGTTCAGGTTGCGAGGAAGATGGAGGAAGAAGAAGAAGGGAGGGAGGCTAGCGGTTTAGGGTTCCAGCACGAAAAAGATGGAAGAAGAAAACAGAGGAGGAAGGGAGGAGGAGGAAGAAGAAAGAAAGAAGGAAGGAGAGAGAAAGAGGGGGAAGATAAGGGTGTCGGCAGAAAAGAAGATGACTAAGGAGGCTGCGGCGGTGGCCGAGGCCAAGACGGAAGGCGATGGGGCTAGCATTTAATGGTACCCATGTTGTAACATCCCAAAAATATTAATGATTTAATTAATTTAAAAACTATATAATAAGAATTTTTAATACAAAATTTAAAATAAAAATCGGACGGCGCCATTGCGTCCGTCTCGTCAAAACAATCAAAAAACCTATACAAACTTTTGTGTTTTGAACTCATCTAAAGCATTAAAAAAATTAAAGAAAAAATGTGTATACATATAGCCAATAGAAGGATTCGAACCAAGGACCTGGTAATAGAATTTTAAACTGTTTCCGCTAACCAGTAAACCCTTAATGATTTTCAATCTAAATACAAGGAAAATAATTATTATAGTAAAAATGGGAAGACCAAACGACATCGACGACCATTCGTTTCCAATCGAACGGGAACCGTCGCACAGCTGAAATAATAAAACGGCTGTTTTGCAATTAATACCTTGGGACTCTTGGTATTTCCGGAAGGCCTATATAAACCCCCCACTTCAACAGAATTCTTTACCCAAGCCCCTCACGGTATCCGGGCCACCACCACCTGCCATCGGCCGACCACCGCCGGCCACCCGCCGTCGACCACCGCCGGCCGCCGCCTCCCGACACCCATCACCGGTGAGCCTTTTAATATTCTATTTAATATTATTATTTTTGTAGGCTGAAGCCCATTAGAACCCACTACATTATGTAGGCTGAAGCCCATTTAAACAATTTAGACCCTATGGGCCGAAGTCCATTCAGCCCAAATCGGTTATGATAAAACAACTCTGCTTTTGTTAACAGAAACATTATTACTGAAAACAACCGAATCATTTTACTAAGGACAGTCCACCAATTTAAAATCCGCTAATACCAACTATTTTGGCCATACCGGGAGCAAACGAACTCCGAATTAAGTTCCGTTTGCGGCCACGGTTTCAGAATGAAAAGTTCTACACACTAAGTATAAATTTAAAGTATTTTAGAAATTACCAAAATACCCCTAAAGAAGAAAAACCTATTAGTTCACATCGGAAAACGTTTCGAAAAATCCTTGTAAAAGTTAGGGTAAAAACTAACGGATTATAGTAACATACTTTCAGGTTTTGAGCTTCCTAAAGCTTCCTCATCAGGAGTAAGAGTCTTCAACGGTTCAGGTAGGGGATTTAAACTAAGTTTGTTCATGCTAAGTATATGATATAGAATATCAGTAGATTGCTATGGTGTTGTAAATTTTGAGATATGTGATCACTTATTTGGGTGTGGGGCTAGCCCTGGCTGAGGCCAAAAAGTATCCTGGGTGTGGGTCTAGCCCTGGCTGAGGCCAAAAAGTAACCTGGGTGTGGGTCTAGCCCTAGCTGAGGCCAAAAAGTTACCTAGGTATGGGGCTAGCCTAGTCTGAGGACTAAAAGAACCTAGGTGTGGGGCTAGCCTTGTTGCGGACAAAAAGTACTCGGGTAAGGCTTGAGATTCCTACCCTGGCTGATGGCCAAAAAGGGAATGGGGTGATCAATGTTTTTATTATTTACATTTCATAGTCATGTTCACTGCTTTTCAATACATATGTTTTAGTATGAATAAAACTAAGTCATTAAGTGAGTCAGTGGATTGGACTCACCCCCCTACAGATGTTGAGCACCCTACAGAGACCAATCCTGCAGGACCTGAAGAAGATGATGAGCGAATGAAGAACGACCCGGAAGGAATTGAAGACCCACTTTACACACTTTACTACGAGGAGGCCGGAGCCAAAATATGAAGTATTATTGTTCAAAAATTTAGCCTTAGACTTTTATTGTTCAAGAAATGTATCAAATACTTATGTTTTGAATAAAGTGGCTCATTTAAATTCCATAATTGATGGAATTAATCTATACTAAGTTTTTATTCTTAACACCCCAGTATTATACGGGTTGAATTAATCCGTAAAACATTAGGGCGTTGCAACTTGGTATCAGAGCCTAGGTAATAGGTCATAGGAATTAGAATTATTTGCAAGAAGGACATTACTAGGATATTCACTTAATCTAGAACATTAGTTAGGCTCAGGTGAATTAGATCTAGGTACACCTAGTTCTAGATGATTAAAACATTGATAACCTAAAGAGAACTAGAAACTAACTAGAATGATAAGATACCTCATAAGATACCTCTTCGTAATGATATGGAAACATAAGAAGGCGTTATAAACCCTAGTAGTAACTCCATTAGGGTAAGAAATCCATACGGAATAAATTAATTTAAGTTCCTAAAACTTGTTTTTGAGAATATGTCACTATAATATCTTAGCAGAAACAATGTTCAATGATTATCCGAAAGAAACTATTCTTAAGTCTTTTATTAATGTAAACTTAGTTGCGTATCAAAGACTAAGACCTCTTACCTGTGTAACCGGAAACCTATCCAAAGTATTAGAACCTTACCTAGGTTAATCAATCTTGATGAGAGTAGGTTAACTCAGGAATTAGATTTATGTACGCCAATTACTCAAAAAAAATAAATCATCCATGATAACTCCTATAAGAACTAAGATACTTCTCGAATGAAATCTATAGTCGAAAAATCCAATGGACTCCAACCTCAAGCGGTTAATAACATATAAATAAGTAAAGTTTTAAATATAGTCGAGTTGAATATAGTGTGTGTACCCTCCCGGTCAGCTGCGCAAAGAACGAGGAAGGAGTGGGGGGGGTCGGCCGCGCAACAGCCCCCCCCTTTCTCACTTCGGTCGGCCGGTCACCAGACAAAGGGGGGGGGGGGGGGTCGGCCGCGCAACAGCCCCCCCTTCCTCCCTTCGGTCGGCCGGTCACCAGACAAGGGGGGGTCGGCCGCGCAACAGTCCCCCCTTCATCCCTTCGATTGGCCGATCACTAGAAAAGAGGGGGTTGGCCGCACAACAGCCCCCCCCCCCCTTTCTCCCTTCGGTCGGCCGGTCACCAGACAAAGGGGGGGGGGGGGGGGGGGGGTCGGCTGCGCAACAGCCCCCCCCCCCCTTTCCTCCATTCGATCGGCCGGTCACCAGATAAAGGGGGGGTCGGCCACGCAACAGCCCCCTCCCCTTTCCTCCCTTCGGTCGGCCGGTCATTAGACAAAGGGGGGGGGGGGGGGGGGGGTCGGTCGCGCAACAGCCCCCCCCCTTCCTCCCTTCGGTTGGCCATGCAACAGCAGGAGGGGGGAGAAGCCAAAACCCTCGCCCTCTTTTTTTTTTGGTCGGCCGTGCAACAAACCGAGGCGCGAGGCGGCAGCTGAACCCGGAGATCTTGGAGGCTTGACTACGCTCCGAGATTTCCGGCCAAAGTGACTGGAAGTCGACCACACGCCACGTCATCACGACCATGGCGGTTGAGCTCATTGCGGGGACACGTCGTTTACCCGTTTTTCGCGGAACGCCATAACCGTCACCCCACCACTATAAAAGGGGACCTACCCCTTCAGAGAGAGGAGGAGAATTCTTGAGGAGACGCTGCCCGTTTCGTCCCGAAATTTACGGAGCTGCGGAGGTCGGTTGGACAGTAGTCAGAGGCTGTCTGCGGAGGTCGGTCGGTCGGTAGCCAGATACTGTCTGCAGCGATCGGAAGTCAGACGCTGCCTGCAGCGGTCGGTAGTCTGAGTGAAACTGTAGAGGTCGGTAGTTTGGGAGACCGATCCTCGGGGTGTGTAATTGGGGTTAAGGTGAGAGATTGTAACTGAAAGAATTGTTTTAGTGCATTCTCGCCCCACCCATGGTTTTTTCCCCTTCGACGTTGTGAAGGGGTTTTTTCACGTAACTACCGTCTTCTCTCTTCTCTTTGGCTTGTTGGATTATGCTTGCCACCCGAATCGCCCAGTTCTACTAAAAACCCCCCACAATCTTGGCACTGTCTGTGGGATAGTCTTCGAGACTTCCTACTATAGCTTTTGACTGTTGACCCGTGGGCTTCGACCAGTCCGAGGCTACCTGCAACCAGCAACCCACGACCACACGGTTGAAGAACGATGGCCGGCGGACTGTATCGTACCCGCTCGATGTCGCAGCTCTCGTCCGAAGCCGCGCCACTCGGAGACGCTAACAATGTCGCGCGTCTCGCACCACCATCAACGGACACAGAGCGCGTAGTCCCACTGGTGAATCCCATACTGGGGGTCGGGGAGTCCAGTCAAGCTCCGGCAGCAACCCTGGCTCCTCTAACAGGGGGTCTATCAGAAGCTTTTCTGGCTACAATGATGATGACCCAGCAAGCTCTCACCACCCAGTTCCAAACAATGCAGCGCAACTACGAGGAGTTGCGTGACTTCGTGCGGGCCGCACCGATGGGTGGTCTACTCAACCAGGGCATGTTGGCCCAAGCGGGACAGAGCCTTCCTACACAAGCTGCCCCACCAGTGCAAGTGCAGCCGCAACCACTGCCTCAGGTGGAGGTCAGAGTTAATCGCTCGATGGAGGTCCAAAGTGTGAATCCCGACGGGCGGGACTCGAGTAGCCCGGAACCTACGAAAAGAAACAAGCACGCTCGAGCAGCGTCAGCACGCTCGGATGTCTGGTCCCGGCTCGGAGAACACCCCCGACAGCCGCCTACCTCCAAGCATCACTCGAAGACGGACTCGGCACAAGTGCATCGCCCGAAACGAGACGACGAACATCATCGTCAATCGAGTGATAGTCATCACACTCGGATGACGCCGGTCAGTCGGCAGCCGGCCCACACTACTGATCGGAGGAGCGTACATGAGCGTATTCGGGTACAAGCGTCGGAGCGACTCGGGGATCAAGAAGGAATCCAGCGGGACCGACCGGGGGTCCGAGCTCCCGATCGGCTGGAGGAAGTCGCCATCCGAGGAGCCGCACGCTCGTCGCTTGTCGAGAAGCTACTTCAGGAGCCATTCCCTCGGGGGTGGAATCCCCCATGCCTTCCCAAGTTTGACGGATCGAAAGACCCGGTAGAGCACGTACTGGCTTTTCGGGATGCTCTGGTCCCACACGAGGATGATCATATTCTCTACCGGACCTTCACCAACAGCTTGTCGGGAACACCCCTCGAATGGTTCCACAAGCTCAGGCCCTCATCCATCTCCTTATTCTCGGAGCTGAGTACGCGGTTTATTGACCAGTACCGATGCAATCGCTGGGAGCTGAAGACTCTGGAGTCACTCTTCGGGATGAGTATGACCTAGAAGGAGACGCTCCGATAATTCTACCATAGGTTCAGGTCCGAATACCTGAGCTTGGCGGACACAGACGGGCAGGATCGCATGGTGATCACGGCCTTCAAGAACGCCATTCAGCCTACCCAGCTCGTCAACGCATCGCTCATCAAGCGAACCCAGAGACGATCGACGAGCTATCACGATGTGTTGAGAAGTACATCAAGATAGAAGACGTAGATCGCAAGAGGAAGGCTGTGGAAACTAGGGCCCCGCACCAAGGCTACGCTAAGCTAGCTGCAGTGAAGAACGTCAACAAGCAGCAGGGGGAGGCGACACGGCACAAGGCGAAGCAGCAGAGGCAAGACAGGCCAGCGAGGCCACAGTGGAACAGGGAGTTCACAGTACTGAACGCGACCATAGACCAAATCCTGGAAGCTATCAAGGGCGAACCGTACTTCAAGTGGGCGCAACCGCTTGAACCCGGAGAGAGGGGAGCCAGAGATGCATCAAGGTACTGCGAGTACCACCAGGGCCAAGGCCACACTACCTTACAGTGCCAAGCGCTCAAGCATCATATTGAGGATCTCATTGAGGCCGGCCACCTTGGCTGCTTCATTGATCTCCCTCAACGTAAGGAGACTAAGGCGGTAGGGGAAGTCCAGTGAGGAGCAATGGCACAACGCTTACCGGGTCCTCCGCCAGAAAGACGCCAGCTCCGAGAGGTAGACGCAGTCTACGGGTACCATGGCGCTATACCATCATCAAATGCCGTCGACCGACAGGTGTAGCGTATTGAACAAGCAAGGCAAGTTCACCATGTGGTGCTCGACCCTGTCATCTGCCCCGAGCCAAGATTGGAAGCTGCAGTACAGTTTTCGGCGGCTGATCTGGTCGGAATAGAGAGGCCTCACAACCATCCTCTGGTCATACGGCTGCAGATAGCAAATTGCCTGGTGAAGAGAATTCTGGTCGACGCCGGAAGTTCGGTAGATGTGCTCTTCCTCAGCGCCTTCGACGCCATGCAGCTAGATCGCGGGCAGATGACTGAGTTGTCGTCGACGATAACGGGCTTCACGGGAGAGGCTGCAAGGGTGGTTGGTGAGATCACCCTCCCGATCACAACAGGGCATCTCACCAATCTTACCCGGTTCATTGTGATTGAAGCCCACTCGACGTACAACATCATCCTGGGAAGGCCGTGGCTCCACCATTTGGATGCGGTCCCCTCGTCGGCCCACCAAGTAGTGAAGTTTTGGACCGACAAGGGCGTGATGAGCATTCGAGGCGACCAGTCTTCGGCGGCCAAGTGTGAGCTTAGCGCCATCCATCTGAAGACAACGTGCCAAATCGAGGGAGGAGTACCCGGTGAAGGCGGCACTGAGTTGGGCATCCTCAACCTCTGAACTACGAGGAGGAGTCAAGAAGCTCCAGCGTTCCAGCACCTCGCCCAATCGAGCGTAGGAGTGCGAGGAGGCCAAGTACCTGAGAAGACCGACCTGTCAGTTGAATTTAAAGAACTGACAGTGTCGGAGGACCTGCTGAAGACCGACTTGTCAGTTGAACGTAAAGAACTGACAGTGTCGGGGGACCTGCCGAAGACCGACCAGTCAGTTGAACGAAAAGAACTGACTGCGTCGAGGAACTTAAAGAAGGCCAGTCAGTTAGCTGAACTTAAAGAGCTAACTGATCCGAGCAACCTGATGAAGACTAACCTGTCAGTTGAAGGTAAAGAGCTGAACGGGTCGGCGCGCCCGTAGAAGACCGACCGACCGGTTGAATCTAAAGAACCGGACGAGTCGAAGAAGTCAATGATAGGCCTTAACACGGAGTGGGAGGAGTCACCTACTGTTGAGGAGATTCTGCCCGGGACTTAGGAGAAGCCGGTCATCCGAAGATAACCTTTCTCGGATCGCAGCTGCCAAAGCATCATGCCGAATCTATGACGGAATTTCTCAAGGCAAACCAGGATGTGTTCGCATGGTCAGTCGAAGACATGCCGGGCATCGACCCCGAGGTAGCTGCCACCACCTTAATATTCGAGAAGGAGCTGCTCCTGTACGTTAGAAGCCCCGGTCGCTAGCACCGGAGAAAGCAGTAGCTGTAAACATGGAGGTAGAGAAGATGCTACGAGCGGGCATCATCAGAGAGGCTCGGTACCCGAAGTGGATCGCTAACGTGGTCGTCGTCCCCAAGAAGTCCGGGGCTATACGGGTCTGTATTGACTTCACAAACCTCAACCAGGCATGCCCGAAGGACAGCTACCCGCTACTGCGCATCGATACCCTAGTGGATTCCACGGCGGGACACGAGAGGCTCTTGTTCATGGATGGGTACTCGGGCTATCACCAGATCCCCATGAATCCAGAGGACCAGGATCACACGACCTTCGTCACGGGTCGAGGGTTCTACTGCTACAAGATGATGCCATTCGGGTTGAAAAACACGGGGGCGATGTACCAAAGGTTGGTGAACAAGATGTTCGTCGACCAAATCGGAAGGAACGTGGAGGTCTACGTCGACGACATACTTGTGAAGATCCAGGTAGAGGAGGCGCATATGCAAGACCTGGAGGAAACGTTCGTAACCCTGTGGAGGTACATCATGAAGTTGAACCCGACCAAGTGCGCCTTCGGCGTGACGTCGGGAAAATTTCTAGGTTACTTGGTCACCCGAAGGGGGATCGAGGCCAACCCGGAGCAAATCCGAGCTTTGGAGGAGATGTCATCGCCCAAGTCACGAAAGGAAGTCCAGAGGCTGACCGGATGGATCAACGCCCTCAACCACTTCATATCTAAGTCCTCAGACCGGTGTTGACCCCTGTTCGAAAGGCTGAGTAAGCTTGCACCTTTCGACTGGGACCAACGCTGCGAAGAAGCATTTCAGGAGCTGAAGACGTACCTTGGCCAACCCCCTATCTTGACAGCCCCCCAGCCTGGTGCAACGCTGGGGGTATACCTTTTGGTATCGGAGGTGGCAATCAGCGCCGTGCTGATATGCGAACGTGAAGGAGCAGAGAGACCTGTCTACTACGTCAGTCACATCATGACGTCAGCGAAAACAAGGTATGCGCGGATCGAGCAAGTGGCCCTAGTATTAGTGTACGTGTCAAGGAGACTCCGCCCATACTTCGTTGCTCACCCCATCGAGGTCATCACTGAGCACCCCTTGAAGGAAGTACTGGATAACTCCACTCGGGCAGGTCGACTGAGCAAGTGGGCTGCAGAACTGCAAGAGTTTGGCTGACGGTACGTACCTCAGAAAGCAATCAAGGGCCAAGCACTTGTAGACTTCCTCAGTGATTTCCCGGCGGAAAACACTGCACCGGTGCCAGAGACGTTAGAAGACCTGTTGGTAGCTGCCGATCGACCCGTGGGAGTCGGTGCGACAACAGGACAGGAGGACAAAGAAGAAGGCTGGAGATTATTCGTGGACGGCTCGTCATGCGCAATCGGGAGTGGTAAGGGGGTAGTCCTAGTAACCCCCGACCACACGAAGCTCAAAAAATCAGTGCGGCTACTGTTCCTGACGACGAACAACGAAGCTGAATACGAGGCGATGCTGACAGGACTGGAGATGGCAACAGCACTGGGGGTGACCAGCTTACGGGTCTACAGCGACTCCCAACTGGTGATCAATCAGATTATCGGTAGATACGAAGCCCGCGATGCAAGAATGCAAGCTTACCTGAAGCTAGCCCGGGAGTTAATCGCCAAGTTCGAGGACATAAGCTTCCACTAGTTCTCCAGAGCGGAGAACAAGTAGGCGGATGCCCTTGCTAATTTAGCATCGGTACTCGGAGAAGACAGAGAGAAAAGGGTCTTCATCGAGGTGCAAGCTGACCCTCGAACAGCCAGTCACGCAGAAGATAGTCACCTAGCTGGGAGGACGCAAGCCACTGAAGCAGCCTATACTATTGCGGCCGGTGCTGATTGGGTAGGCAACATGAAGAAGTACCTACTTGATGGGATACTACCGGAGGACGTTGATGATGCCCGGAGAACCAAAGCGCACGCACCAAGATATACCCTCATCGACGACGAGCTATACAAGCGTTCGTTCGGCGGACCGTACCTCAAATGCCTCACGAAGGAGCAAGCAATATAAATCATGAAGGAGATACATGAATGAGGATGCGGGAACCACTCCGGAGGAAGATCCCTGGCGTGGAAGATAAAGCTGCAGGGCTACTACTGGCCCACCATGGAAGCAGATGAGGGGGGATATGTGAAGAGGTGCCTGCAATGCCAAAAACATGCCCCCTCCATACACCAACCGGTAGAAGAGCTGCACCCAGTATTCAGCCCTTGGCCCTTCCAACAGTGGGGGTTGGATATTTTGGGCCCCTTCCCGACGTTGCCCAACCGAAGGAAGTTTCTCCTCGTCGCCACCGACTACTTCACCAAGTGGGTGGAGGCAATCCCGTTGCTGAAAATTGGAGAAGTTCAAGTAGGAAAGTTCCTATGGAGCAGCATCATCTGTCGATTCGGACTGCCGCGGGCTTTTGTTACAGACAACAGGCGATAATTCGACGCGAAGTCAATTAAGAAGTTCTACGCCAGTAACAACATCAAGCTATTCTTCTCTACACCGCGATACCCTCAGAGCAACGGGCAAGCGGAGTCGACGAATCGCGCTATTACATACTGAAAAAGAAGCTGGAGCAGAAGAAGGGATTATGGGAAGAGGCTTTACCCGGAGTTCTATGGGCCTATCGGACACCAAAGCGACCGACGGGAGAGTCTTCGTTCAGCCTTACCTATGGCTCTGAAGCAGTCCTGCCAACGGAAACCCTGGTCCCAACACAGCGAACAGTCGTAGCTGCTGACCCGGAGCTGAATGACGAACTCCTGCTAGATGGCCTAGACCTACTGGAAGAGAAGAGAGAAAGAGCGAGAACGCGCTTAGCCAATTACCATCAGGCCATTAAGAGGGCGTATGATCACAAAGTTAGAAGGCGGATATTCAAACAGGGGGATCTGGTCACGCGGAAGGTCTTCGACAACACCAAATAGCCGAGAAGTGGCAAGCTGGGAGCTACCTGGGAAGGACCATACATCATCGATGGTATGGGGAAGAATGGAGCCTACCGCCTGAAGACTCAAGACGGCGATGCACTAGCAAGGCCATGGAATGCCACCAATCTGCGCAAGTTCTACCAGGGTAGCTAAATGGGCAAGACGCTTGTAATCGCTTTGTAATTCCGGATCTATTCAATAAAGATGTGTTTGCTCAGTAGTCTTATTCGTGCATGAGTATAACGGTTAACTAACACAATTCAAACCAAGTGGTACATAACACTCCGAGCGAGTTCTACCACTTGGCCGACCGGGGCGACAGGTCCCTGCGAAGGGCAAGACCGGCCGGTGAACACTTGGGAAGATCGATCGACAGATCCCGCCGAGGTATGACCGGTCGACCAACCTAAACCAAGTGGTACATAACACTCTGAGCGAGTTCTACCACTTGGCCGACTGGGCAACAGGTCCCTACGAAGGGCGTGGCTAGCCGGTGAACACCTGGGAGGATCGGTCGACAGACCCCGCCGGGGTATGACCGGTCGACTAACCTAAACCAAATGATACATAACACTCCGAGCGAGTTCTACCACTTGGCCGACCGGGCAACAGGTCCCTGCGAAGGGCGTGACCGGCCGGTGAACACCTGGGAGGATCGGTCAACAGATCCCTCGGGGGTACAACCGATCGGCTAATGCAAGCAAGGAAGGGTATATCACCCCCCCGCTAATATGAGGGCCAGATATTGGTCGCACGTCGTCGACGTGTAATCAAAGTACAAAGGTCAAATTGTGATCGCACGTCGTCGACGTGTAGTTATGCATGTCATCGACGTGTAGTCAAAACATGAAAGCCAAATTTTAACGATACGTCACCGATGTGTACTTAAGATGCAAAATCGACAAGAGAAAGACGACAATCATAGCATTCAGATGAAACATTAAAAGGTCCCAATACAAACGAGAGTGCTGTTTTATTACATCACAAAATAAGACAGTAAGCGGGAGCAGTCAGTCGTCTGCATTAGTTTGCCACGGCCCCGGCGGGAGCTTGCTGCGCAGCTTCGCAACCTTCTTACACCACCCCGTCGCCTGTTCTTCAAAAAGTGACTTGCACTCTATGGAGAAGTCTGCATGCTATTGAGCAAGCTCAGCCTTATGTGATGCTTCGGCCTGGTCGATAGAGGACTTCAACACGACGATTTTGGCTTCGTGAGCTGCCTTGGGCGGCCTCGATATTTGTTCGCTGCCTCCTGATTACAGCGGCCTGGCCCCTGAACCGTTCTTTCATCGCTTCAATTTCTGTCTGAGCGGTCTCCAGTGCTTCTTGAAGCTCGAAAGGGTCGGCAGCGTTCGCCTGCGCGATTTCGAGCTGAGCCTTGACTGCAGCCAACTCCTCAGCATGCACCCGTCGAGCTTCCAATAACTGAGCGCGGGCCTCTCTCGATTCCTGTCGAGCAGTCCGCAAGGAGGCCTCAAGCTGCCCCATCCTTCGAGCACCCCCCTCGGCGACTCGATCGGCCATCGTAGTTACGCGGCCGCTCATCTGACAAAGGTGCAAACGACATATACCACAGAGTTAGGGGAAAGAGTTACTACTGCAATCAACTCTCTAATGACTCGAAGACTTACCTTGTGAAGCTCATCGACCTGGCTCCGCCAAAAAGAACCATCCACCTCTGTATTCTCTTCTCCCACCTGATGGACAAAGAGCCCACTAGAACGGTGGTGGGAGGTGGCTTCAGTAGCTCCGAGGGAAGAACCAGGAGGTGGCCCGGCGACGCCCCCCGAAGCAGAGGAGCAAGGCGAAGCCATGAAGTGCTGAACATCCGTGTGATCGAAAAGTGCAGCGGCAGGTGCAACAGTTGGAGCAGCAGTAGGAGCGGCAGTAGGTGCAGCAGTAGGAGCGCGGGGTGAAGCTCGCCCAGGCGACCCCGCAGAGCCAGACAGCATGACTTGCTTACCCTTCCTGTGGGAAAAAGAGAGACTATAGCTGGAAGACCTCTCGGATTCCAATATCTCCACGTACTGTCGACAAGTCGACGGCACGTCTTCTGACCAGTCGTCGGGGAGGGAGTGTAGATCCTGGAAAGCATCTCGTCGCGTAGCGTGAACAAGGGGAGAGCGACCTTCATCATTGTCTCTTGAAGACTCGCTCAGTAATACACGTCTCCTTGCCTTCCCCAGGGGTGCATCTACGTTGCGAGCAGCTGGTTGCCCGCAGTCGCCTGCACATGCAGTCGACCTAGTGTGGCGCTTGAAGACCACGTAAAGTTTAGAGACGGCTGTGTTTGGGTTGAAGCGTCTAACGAAGCTAACGTACCTGTCAGGAAGCTCCGAAGAGTAAGTAGAGGGCTCTTCTTCCCTACCGGTCGCTACTGGCTGCTTGCCTTTCTTGGGGGTAGTACTATAAGATCTGACGATGGGGAGCTTCGGAAATAGCTGTCGCCAGTCGTCATCGTTATACGTCACCCTCCTAATCAGTTGGTCCAACTCCTTCTCAACAGCCCCAAGGCACTGAAGCTGCCTAGAGGGGTAGAAGTCCTCGATGGTCACGGCGAGGTGGGAAACTGGCCCGGGAATTTTGAAACGACCCCTCTAGGGTCCTCCGACCACAATGGGGCACTCCTTCTAACCTTTCACGGAGTCAGATAAGCCTCCGATGGGAGGACGACTGCCAAGAAGTGCCTGCAGGCTGAAGTAGGAAAATACGCTGCCTGGCGTCATCTTGTAGTCCTTGACGAAATACTTCTTCAGAAGATACGCGACGCAGAGCTGCTGCCCCGCCAGTTTTTCTATTGCTTCCATGCAGCGAAGGATCCTCCAGTCGTTATCAGCTATCTGGCCTGGAGACACTTTCATGTACTCCAGCAGGCGACCAGAGAAGCTTGCAAGGGGAAGTCTCATGCCGCAACGTAGCTGCTCGAGGGTGATGACGGTACGGTCGCCATCGTCAGGGTCTAAAGGACCGGTAGCGAAGGAGAGTGAGATCGCATCTGGAATGCCGTAAGCTGCCCGGACCTCCTCCATCAGCGGGAACTTCTTCGGTACGACGAACCAAGTGAAAGACATCTTCGACGATGGCTCTCGGCGTGTATCCAAACGAAATTCCTTCCGACACGCGATTCCTCGGCGTGTATCCAGAGGGAGCTACGTGCAGCGAGTTATCAACCCAAATGAACCTTCAGCCACAGAAGAGAAATCTGAAGCAGAGAAAAAAAATGAACCCTCAGGGTCCTATTTATAGACAAAGTTGGAGCTGGGAAATAGGTTCGAATTTCGAGAAAAAGAGAAGGTGAGGTGGCGGCGCCTGGTGACGCCATGTGGTGAAAAACCGGGAAAAGCCCAGACAGCTATTGGGAGTTCCAACAGCACCGGAACGAGGCTGGCATGCAAACCGAGGTGGGCGCATAAACCGAGGCGAGCATATGAACCGAGGCGGGCACGTAAACCGAGGCAGGTATGTAGAATCGAGATGGGCACGTGAATCGAGGTGGGCACACAAACTGAGGCGGGCATACAAATCGAGGCGGGCGTGCAAAGCGAGACTGACATGCAAATCGAGTCAAAGTGATCCTGACCGGGCGGGACTGAAGACTGACCAGTCAGGAGGGGGTATTGTGTGTACGCTCCCGGTCAGCTGCGTAAAGAACGAGGAAGGAGTGGGGGGGGTCGGCCGTGCAACAGCCCCCCTTTTCTCACTTCGGTCGGCCGGTCACCAGACAAAGCGGGGGTCGACCGCGCAACAGCCCCCCCCTTTCTCCCTTCGGTCGGTCGGTCACCAGACAAGGGGGGTTGGCCGCGCAACAGCCCCCCCTTCCTCCCTTAGGTCGACCGGTCACCAGACAAGGGGGGTCGGCCGCGCAACAGCCCCCCCCTTTCTCCCTTCGATCGGTCGGTCACCAGACAAAGGGGGGGTCGGCTGCGCAACAGCCCCCCCTTTCCTCCCTTCGGTCGGCCAGTCACCAAACAAAGGGGGGGTCGGCCGCGCAACAGCCCCCCCTTTCCTCTCTTCGGTCGGCCGGTCATCAGACAAAGGGGGGGGGTCGGCCGCGCAATAGCCCCCCCTTCCTCCCTTTGGTCGGCCGTGCAACAGCAGGAGGGGGGGAAGAAGCCAAAACCCCCCGCCCCCTTTTTTTTTTGGTCGGCCGTGCAACAAATTGAGGCGCGAGGCGGCAGCTGAACCCGAAGATCTCGGAGGCTTGATTACGCTCCGAGATTTCCGGCCAAAGTGACTGGGAGTCGACCGCGCGCCACGTCATCACGGCCGTGGCGGTTGAGCTCATTGCGGGGACACGTCGTCTACCCGTTTTTCGCGGAGCGCCATAACCGTCACCCCACCACTATAAAAGGGGACCTACCCCTTCAAAGAGAGGAGGAGAATTCTGGAGGAGATGCTGCCCGTTTCGTCCCGAAATTTGCAGAGCTGCGGAGGTCGGTTGGACAGTAGTCAGAGGCTGTCTGCGGAGGTCAGTCGGTCAGTAGCCAGATACTGTCTGCAGCGACCGGAAGTCAGACGCTGCCTGCAGCGATCGGTAGTCTGAGTGAAACTGCAGAGGTCGGTAGTTTGGGAGTTCAGTCCTCGGGGTGTGTAATTGGGGTTAAGGTGAGAGATTGTAATCGAAAGAATTGTTTTAGTGCATTCTCGCCCCACCCGTGATTTTTTCCCCTTCGACGTTGCGAAGGTGTTTTTCCACGTAACTACCGTCTTATCTCTTCTCTTTGGCTTGTTGGATTGTGCTTGCCACCCGAATTGCCCGGTTCGACTAAAAACCCCCCACATATCGAATACTAGTCACTTCCTAGTATTTATTTATTTTTTTTTAAAAATGGTGAGATCTGGGTTGAATCATTACTGCATAGAGAACTGATTTCAAGTACATAATTGACTTAAAAATTATAACATGTACTATGATAATTAGGATTGAGGTTAATCATCATTTCTCGAATTCGAGTTTAACGGAAAGGGCTACCTAGGAAAAGGCTGCCTGGGGTTAGGTGAAGCCGTTCCATGGGAAAAAGGGCTGCCAATTGCCAGTGTGGAGCCACCTAGGACTTTGACTTCGAGATCATGATGGTTACCTCTGCATCCTAAATGATAAGAGTCAAATAGTTAAAGTTAAAAGAAAAAAAAGTTTAAACAATTAAATTATCTTAACCCTCAGGCCAACATAGGACTTGCACTTTAGAAGGCTTTAACCTGGTCATATAGAAATACTCATCACAAACTTACTTAAGTTATATCAGAGTTTAGCCAGATATGAAAAAAAGGGGTAATCAAAGTACAGATGTGAAATTAAGAACTTCAAAAAATTGGATACAAGTTAGAAAAGGGAAAGTAATAGAAAACTGGAGTCTTACAATAATTGAACCGTCCCAAACTAAATCACTGGAATTGTCCCGACTATCAGGCCAACTCTATTCTTATATCACTGTGGTTCCTCGTGAATACAGTAGCCAGGTACAGTTGATGTGTGAGTAGAGAAAGGCAGAAAATTTTATTCTCAAACCCTAGAATTTATTGCCTTATTGGATCCCATAAACAAGACACCCAAATAAGTAAATAATCACCTCTTAGGAGAAAAGATTAATATTATAATGAAAAGATCTACTATAAGAGGTTTCAAGGTGAGCAAAGTAATATTAAACCTCCAAAAGGTTATCGATTAAAATTTTCTATTTATATTAACAAAGTGAAAGGAGTAAAATTTGAGTGGTCGAAATCCAGTAAGAATACATTCTAAGAACTAAAGAAGAAACTCACTACATCTCCGATTTTGACGATACAAGAAAGTGGGAAGAAGTATACACTTTACACGGATGCGTCTCATGTAGGGTTAGGAGGTGTACTTAAGGTAAGATGGTCAAATAGTGGCTGATGTACATCTAGTCTTTCAAGTATCCATATGAGCCTGATGCTTCTCATATTTTGGAAAATGAAAACATTCAATCAGATGCATATTACGTGGGAGTACTTGTGAAAGTTTTAGACACCAAAGATAAAGTATTGCGAACCAAAACTATACGATTGGTAAAAGTACTATAGCAACATCACAATGAGAAATAAACTACTTGGGAATTGGAGTCAGAAATACATTTGTTCGACAACTAAGGTACATACTTTAAATTTCGAGGACGAAATTTTTATTAGGGGTAGAGGATGTAACATCCCAAAAATATTAATAATTTAATTAATTTAAAAACTATCTAATAAGAATTTTTAATACAAAATTTAAAATAAAAATCGGACGACGCCATTGCGTCCGTCTCGTCAAAACAATCAAAAAACCTATACAAACTTTTGTGTTTTGAACTCATCTAAAGCATTAAAAAAATTAAAGAAAAAATGTGTATACATATAGCCAATAGAAGGATTCGAACCAAGGACCTGGTAATAAAATTTTAAACTGTTTCTGCTAACCAGTAAACCCTTAATGATTTTCAATCTAAATACAAGGAAAATAATTATTATAGTAAAAATGGGAAGACCAAACGACATCGACGACCCTTCGTTTCCAATCGAACGGGAACCGTCGCACAGCTGAAACAATAAAACGGCTGTTTTGCAATTAAGACCTTGGGACTCTTGGTATTCCTGGAAGGCCTATATAAACCCCCCCTTCAACAGAATTCTTCACCCAAGCCCCTCACGGTATTCGGGCCACCACCACCTGCCACCGGCCGACCACCGCCGGTCACCCGCCGTCGACCACCGCTGCCGGTCGCCACCGCCGGCCGCCGCCTCCCGACACCCATCACCGGTGAGCCTTTTAATATTCTATTTAATATTATTATTTTTGTAGGCCGAAGCCCATTAGAACCCACTACATTATATAGGCTAAAGCCCATTTAAACCATTTAAACCCTATGGGCCGAAGCCCATTCAGCCCAAATCAGTTATGATAAAACAACTCTACTTTTGTTAACAGAAACATTATTACTGAAAACAACCGAATCGTTTTTTTAAGGGCAGTCCACCCATTTAAAATCCGTTAATGCCAACTATTTTGGCCATACCGGGAGCAAACGAACTCCGAATTAAGTTCCGTTTACGGTCACGGTTTCAGAATGAAAATTTCTACACACTAACTATAAATTTAAAGTATTTTAGAAATTACCAAAATATCCCTAAAGAAAAAAAAACCTATTAGTTCACATCGAAAAACGTTTCGGAAAATCCTTGTAAAAGTTAGGGTAAAAACTAAAGTATTATAGTAACATACTTTCAGGTTTTGAGCTTCCTAAAGTTTTCTCATCAGGAGTAAGAGTCTTCAACGGTTCAGGTAGGGGATTTAAACTAAGTTTGTTCATGCTAAGTATATGATATAGAATATCAGTAGATTACTATGGTGTTGTAAATTTTGAGATATATGATCACTTATTTGGGTGTGGGGCTAGCCCTGGCTGAGGCCAAAAAGTATCTTGGGTGTGGGTCTAGCCCTGGCTGAGGCCAAAAAGTTACCTAGGTGTAGGGCTAGCCTAGTCTGAGGACTAAAAGAACCTAGGTGTGGGGCTAGCCTTGTTGCGGACAAAAAGTACCTGGGTAAGGCTTGAGATTCCTACCCTGGCTGATGGCCAAAAAGGGAATCGGGTAATCAATGTTTTTATTATTTACATTTCATAGTCATGTTCACTGCTTTTCAATACATATGTTTTAGCATGAATAAAACTAAGTCATTAGGTGAGTCAGTGGATTGGACTCACCCCCCTACATATGTTGTGCACCCTACAGAGACCAATCCTGTAGAACCTGATGAAGATGATGAGCGAATGGAGAACGACCCGGAAGGAATTGAAGACCCACTTTACACACCTTACTACGAGGAGGCCGGAGCCGAAATATGAAGTGTTATTGTTCAAAAATTTAGCATTAGACTTTTATTGTTCAAGAAATGTATCAAACACTTATGTTTTGAATAAAGTGGCTCAGTTAAATTTCATAATTGATGGAATTAATCTATACCAAGTTTTTATTCTTAACACCTCAATATTATACGGGTTGAATTAATCCGTAAAATATCGGGGCGTTACATAGGTTGGATGTCAATTAAACCGGTTTAGCAAGTAACCTGACCTGACCCCATTGGGATGGGTTTGGGATGGAATTAAATTAGATTGGACGGGTATGATTTTTTTTGAAAAAATCCTAATTGGGTTTGGGATTGGATCAGGTTTAGCCTACCCGCCACGAACCCAAACGGATTACATATAAATATATCAATTAGCATATATGTTAACATTAGTTGTACTTGTCATAGCCCAAAAATTTCCTTCAATGAATATATGGTTTAAGAAAAAGTATGGAATTGTTGTATTTTTTAGTTAATATGAATTTACTTTATACTATGTATTGTATTTCTCTTTTAGTTCAAACACAATTCAACTCGATTCGATTCGTCCTGTTGAAATATAATTAGGATGAGACGGATTTGGATTTCCGCTAATATAATGGTATGAGTTTGAGATTTTTCCCTCTAAACCTAATACAAGTTTGGGATAATATATTCCTTAACAGATGGATTGTCTGTTCCAAACCCACCCCATTGCCATCCCTATGGTATGAGAGCTGCTATTGGAACACCAATATTTGCTCTCCAAACACCGTTTGAAAAAAAAAATATTACAAAATTACCCTGAAGTAAAATAACCAAACCATCCATTTTTTTTTTTATGTTCGAGACACGTTCGGCTACCAGAGCTGAGCAAGGTACAATATGTTTGGTTGAATAGAGCCGAACATTGTATAGTACATTCGGCCGACCACGGCTGAGCATACTATACGATGTTTGGGTGACCGAACGTATTGTACCATGTTCGGCCATGGTCGCCCGAACGTATTTGTATAATGTTCGGCTTTAGTTGTCCAAACGTAAGGTTTGGATGCTGATAGACGACAATAAAGAGAAAATCAATAGGGGGAGAAACCTACAGCATAAGTGGAGGAGCTCGAGGAGGAGATGAGCTCAGGGGAGGGGCGGAGAGGAGCTTATTGGAACGGTTGATGGAGGAGGTAGGGTGTTAAATGGAGAGAAAATCGATGAGAGGAGTACCTACGGTGCCTGGGCAAGGGAGCTCAGGAAGGGGCAGAGAAGTGAGAGGAGCTCGTCGGAGATTAAGGAGGTAGGGTGTTAGGGTTTGGATGTGTGTGTGGAGTAATTTTGAAAAAAAGGATAGTATAGGATTTTTTAAAAATTGAAGAAATACTTGGTGTGTCAATAGACCCACTCCTATGATTTGAGGGTAAACATGGAATTTTATTTTTTGGGTGCCATCACTAATTCCATGGGTGCAAATAGATCTGGCTGGCTGGATCGCTTCCTCCCGCGGCGTCCCGCGTCTCCCCTCCGAAATGGAAGAAGACGGATCGAACCTGAACCACGCCTCGGCGAAAACCCTAGATCCCGCCGCCCAAAAGAAGCACGCCGCGATGCTCGAGCGCCTCTCCAACCTCCAGCAGTCCCGCCTCCAGCAGTCCGCCGCCCGCCGATCCGACTCCCACTCCTCCCCCGCCTTCGCGTCCGTCCAGTCCTTCCTCGACCGCTTCTCGGAGGCCAGGCGTTCCGTCGAGGCGGACATTGCCCGCTGCATCGCCCTGGCCGCCGATCCGGTCTCGAAGCCCCATCTCAAGCCGCAGCTCGAGGCGGTCTCGTCTTCCATGGCGGATCTCGACAAGCTCGTCGCGGAGAATTCCTACTTCTTGCCTTCGTACGAGGTTCGGTCCTCCCTCAAGGCGATTGCTGATCTGAAGGAGTCGCTCGAGAATGCAAATTCCGAGCTTCTGCCGAGAAAGAAGTTCTCTTTCAAGAACAAACCCTCGAAGAAAGATTCTGGCGCTTCACACAAGGGAATCGAAGAGACTAAGATCCCCGAAGTTGAAAAATTGAATCTTGTGGTGCGGGATTCTCCAGGGTTCAGGAACAGGGAAGCTGCTGCTTTGGTTAAGCGATTTAACAGTTCTGAGGATGCCCAAGGAGATTTCACTCTTGCCGATCTCACTTCCTGCAATGTCTACCTCATCGGGCGACTCAGAGCTCTGTTTATCCATCGTGTCAGGGATTGCCGCATTTTTGTCGGCCCTGTACTCGGCTCGATCCTTATCGAAGATGCGGATCACTGTTTGTTCATGCTGGCGTCCCACCAGATCAGGATTCACCAAGCCAGGGCGACCGATTTCTATCTCCGGGTCCGGAGCAGGCCCATTATAGAGGACAGCAGCGGCGTCAGGTTTGCATCCTATCGATTGTCTTATGATTGCATTGATGAAGAACTGAAGGATTCTGGTCTTGGGGAGGAAACTGGTAATTGGGCGAATGTGGATGACTTCCGGTGGTTACGGGCGGTCCAGTCTCCAAATTGGTGTGTAATGCCTGAGGAGGATCGTGCAGACACTGTCGTCGTGAAAGATCTGGAAGAACATTGTGATGATAATTAGTCCATGCAAATGTAATTGCAACCCTCATATATGGTTAACTATCTATCTCGTATGAGTTCTTCATACAATTTCCTATAGCATGAGTGCATCAAGATCTTTTTATAGATTCATGTATCTATATTGCTTAGTGTGCTGATTGCCTGTTTGCTTTGTAGGTTGAGATAGTAATCCAATATTTTACACATGTTATCCGTCTATTATATTAAGACAATAGGAGCAGAAAGTGACTCTAGACCTAAAATCCAACTGCTTAGAAAAATAAGGGAATTTTTTGAGATGAATTAATTAGATCCCCCTTTCGAAATCAGTCACCCAGAATTCAAGTATCTCTTTCCACATCTTTCGCTAAATCATGTATTCTCCCTTTCAGAAATTGCCGATGTTGTTTTGCCTGGCTGAAAAAGGTTAAATGTTTGATTAAACTCAGCAGTATAAAATGTCTTAAACTATGGAATGGATACTATCCAATACTCATTTTGCTAGGGCTCCAACCTAACCCAACTGTGGAAAGCATTAATAAGACTTTTGTTCTTGGATTGAGTAGAAATGTTTTGAGGCCATGATTCTATGTGTGTTCATTCATCACTGTTAAAAATGGTTTGCTTCAAACCCTTTTTGCTAAACAAAAAATTCTTACAATATTACATTACAGTCCTTTAAGCAGATCATCATTTGCAAGGTTTACAAAAGAAAAGTTTCCATAGAGAATCAGAGATGTTATATTCATGAGCTACTTTAGAAAACTGTAGAAACATGGTTACGAATCTCTATTTCTCTAGTGCTTATCAGTTATCAGTTGAAGACAAATGGCCATACTAGAGTGGTGAATAGGAGTTCGGGTAACTTGGCTACCATGCCTTGCTAGAGGTCATATCCTACATGGTATCATATTTTACCATCCTCTCGGTTTGCTTATAAAAGCTCAGCGAATCAATTGACAGGAATGCCTCCTTTTAGGTAGGTTTATGAATCAAGCCATACCATTTGATCAGTCTTCCCATGACAATGTGATTTGCTGATGAGGCAAATTCTTTTGGTAGACACATGAGCGAGCTGGGAAATAGCTCCCAACAATGCAAGATACATGCCAAGTGCCAGTGAGTATGGAAATTTATTTGGTTCAGACGATGATATAGTGATGCTTCATTTGCATCCCCATGAATTCCCTAGAGGGAAGTAGTAGATGCTTAATTATAGAATGATCGGATTATAAAGTAGTCATGAAGTATCGGATCAAATTCTTTTGTTTTGGAGTTGCCCTACAATCTCCAAATCAGCCAACCTTTAATGTTGAGGGTTCAATCATCTATGATCTATCATGGTCTTCATGAAGATGAAAACGAATAGTTTTCTTTTCAAGCGGAAGGCTTGTCCTATTTCAGATTTTTTCTAGGATCTCGCCATCTCGGCATAATATTTAAATTATGGTGACTTTACCCTCATGAATGGTACCAAGCCTAGGACCCATTGTGCAGTGTCCTTTCCAAGTAGGAAGAATCACTGCAATAGAGAAAACTATTAAGGTTTATGGGATGAAAAGAGAATAGAAGGAAATAGAAGAATATAGCGGCTAAAGGCGACCAATACCCTTTCCAACTTGTTACTTTGACCATACCCGTATCTCCTCGAGGTCTCTAGATAGCAACTTCATCCGAAAGTATATAGGCAAACGCCCAAACCGACCATCCAATCCAATCCAAATTGACTTTAATTGGATTGGATTTCAATCTCAGTTCGGTTTGGATCGGATTGAAAATCCTCAAAACCGACCAAGGTTGGATCGGTTTGGGTTTTGCCTAAATAGGTTGGTTTCGAACCGATACACACCCCTAATCAGAATGCCTTTCTCTTTCTCTGTCAAGAAGAAGATCCTAAATCCTTGACAGTAAGGCTTGAACGGATGCTGAGGGCTCAAGTGTCCAAGTCAATTAAGCTCACAAAGCAGAGATGTTACAGTGAGGAGTCATATTGCAAGTCTTTTCTCGTGAGATGCAAAATCTGGGAGACCGAGATTGTGATCTATGCTTTAGTCGTTACTCGGTTTAGATCAGCATATCCGAGCCTAGGAGCGAGTCGACCCAAAAAGCTACCGATCCGGATCAACTTGGGCGAGTTTCGAGTTGGCCTGGTGAGTTTTTAAAGAGTGTTTTCAGCATTAATTGAAGCCATCGAGTCTAAGCCGACATGAGTCATTCACTATTATCTTTTCCTTCTTTTTTTTTATTTAATCTTCCCAATAGACGACCCCATCTTAACAGGATAAGACTTGAATGATGATGATTTGCTGAAAATTGATGTTTATAAGTGTACACAAATTGATGAAATAATTCAGAAAATAGATAGGTAGAAAGTATGTAGGCAGTATTCCTTTTACTTGTAGGATTGTTCCGAGTTTTTAGTCTAGAAGGGGTTATATTTTTCTATACATACTATGTATCCAATTCTCAATTCAACACAGTTTAAAACTATCATAGTTGAAAGTTACTGGGAAGAGTTTTGAGAAGGCTTAAAGTTCTCTCTCTAGTGTACTTTTAGTTTGGGTGTGGTGTTGTATGATCGAGAGCCCGATCGGTATGTCAAGTGTAATTAGAGGGGTACCGAGTGTAGCACCCCACATTTTTTTTTAAAAATAGCATGCTCAGAGCGCCCTCTCTGCCTTGGCCCCCCTCCTCCTTCCTGTTCAGATTCGTTGCCGTCGCCGCCCTCCTCTATGGGCACTCTCTCTTCATCCCCACCCCTCCTTCGTGTTTCGATTAGCTGCTGCCTCCACCCTCTTTCTGTGCACCCCCTCCTCCCCGCTCTAATTGCTACCATCTCCACCCTCCTCTCTGGCTCCAACGATATTGATGTGTCAAGATAAGAAGACGAGGATATTAGATCAGATAAGGAAGGAGGAAGGAGGGTGTATGCGACAGTGGATCAAGACATAGAGGGGAGGAGAAGGGAGAGGAGAGGGTATCTGAATAGGTCGGCGGTGGCAGCAGCAACGACGAATCTGAATAAAGAGAAGAGACGAGGAGGCTCCCACATTTTTTAAAGATGGGTGTCCCAATTGGATCATGTGGGTGCTACAATTGAGATCCTTATCATGGCATCAAAGATAGATCAAATCAATTTGATCTGATACTAAGTTTTTAAGATGAAACTTTGAATTATTAGCAGTCTAATTGGTGATTTGTACCACTTGGTTGTAGGGTTATTGCGGGAAGAGTCCGCACGAAAAGTAAATGAGGATGAGACAAGTATTATGGGTAGAATTAGAAGCTACAACAACAACGTCGCCTTGTCCTGACACGAGGTCATTCTTAGTCATGAACCTGTCAAGGATTCAAAGGATTCTAGTATATATGTCACTTGGCATAGGGGCATACCAAGAGAGGAGCATAAGACAAGATTGATCAAACTAGTAAGGGATAATAAACAAAACAGATAATAATAGGAAACTTATACAAAATAATAGTACTATAAATGCTGAATACCAAACTCCTCTCAAGTCTCAACCCAAAATATTAATAAGGAAACAACATGTATCTTTGGACTAGATCTTAAACTGCTTCTCCCCTACTATCTCTGCTTAATCGAGCTTCTTCAGGTCTTTCGCAGTAGTTCTATCCTACCACTACCTATCATCATCTATAGTCCTCTCCTGACAGATTCCTCCTCCTACATTCATTGGATATGTCCGACCATCAAAACCTATGCTCTACAACATTATCTTGAATCGATGCAATCTTAAACTTTGCTCAGATTACCTCCTTCTAACTTTATCCTTCATGTTCTTACCACACATCTGCCTCAACTTACTCACCTCTACCTTATTCATCCTACTTGCATGAAGTTTTTTCATTGTCCGACACTGTGAAGTGTAAGACATAGCTGGTCTGCTAACAGTATTTCAGAAATTTCGTTTTGAGACGATCTGTTCTATCACATAGCTTGTAGCTACCTTCAATTTCAACAAACTCGATTAATTCTATTTGAGATATCTAGGTCTATTTCAATGTCATTTCATATAATAGAACCAAAGGTGCTAGAAGCTCCGGTGAGAATTATGAAGACCGACTACGGTAGATCAATTGGATACCGGTAGCAGACTAGCAGGTTCACTTCAGTTTCTATTATTGGGGCTTTGATGAGTTTTCTGATGTTGGGGTGGACTCTTTTTAGGCATGTGCCATTGGTTTATTCTCTTGATTGTTGGTCTGTGCTTATTCACTCAATATAAAGCTGGATCAATGACCTGGTTGGTTGAGCTTATACCTGACACACATATTGTGTTAGTGGCATGTATGATGTATCCTACATATGATCATATAGGGACTAACAATAGGAAGTTCTGCCTCTATTTAAAGAAGTCTCTAGTGGCTTATTCTACTCTCTGTAATAAATAAAAACAATCTTTCGTTGTCACTATGTTTTGATCAGCTCTTAATTTGACATTATGTAGGCTAAAAAGGCGCAATGTTCAGTTTTTGCCAATAATTTCAAATCATGGTGCCACAACATCTATTTACGATCTGTAACTTCAAAGACATTAACTTTGGTCCAGTTTGGCACATTGCACAATGCATAAGCAGGAACATACTTAGGTGCCGGAGTGTGGAAACAACGGCCCTAGGGAATGGTAGGAAATAGGAGTGTCTAATAAGCATTTGAATCGAATACTTCCCATCATCTCAATTTAAAGGATGGGGAGTATAAAAGTAGTTTAATATAATTACAGTTAATACTTGTTCAAATGGATTCATACTAGTAATAGTTAGTGGTATGAGGGCTTGGTGCGTCTAGAAGCGGGAGAGAGCACAATTTTGGAAAGCATATATCGGACCCAAAGTAGACTGTTCTTGCATCCAGGGTCTGTATCCCTTTAGCATTTCCCTTACTGACCGAAAATCTTCCCCATAAGATGTGGTTCTTTATCACTTATCTAATGTTTAGGTCGTGCATTGAAGAATGGATAGGACATGCAATTCCAATGTGGAGCTAAGACCGGATATCCTTTTTGTTTATAATTCTGATAATGTGTTCATGTTGAAACTAGAGGAGCAAGTGTTGGAATAATTTTCACTTGTTAGGGGTCTTATGGCACACAACCAAAAACAATCACATGATTGGTGAGGCTAGAGGAGCAAGAGTTGGAATGAATTATTCTCTTGTTAGGGCTCGCAACCAAAAATAACTACAGGATTCACATCCAGGTGAGCAAGTCCTAGACAAGGGGTGTGTATAAATATAGAACTTATAAACACTGATACATATGATATATTTACGGAGTGATACAAGAATAAAGAATACACTCATGGATAGGATATCGAACATATTAGTCTTGTCAACTATATGCAATATAGGCTATATAATTGTGGTCCGAATGTCTAACAACTGGCATCACTCAAGTCACATGACTTATGCCAATTAGTTGGTCATTCACTGTAGGTCCTGGAATGTTAACAACCATGACCACATTTCATTGTTCAGATAACTAGTTCATCCAAGTTGCATTATTAATATAATAATATCGTTATGAAGTCAGATATAATGAATGAAATCAAAGACTAGCAGACTATCGTCTCTATTAGTAAGAAGGTAGTGCATTATTCTGACATTGTCATCTTTTCCATAATGTTAGGATGTTAGGAAGGCAAAAGAAATAATGGTTGAATAATGCCGCGTGCTGATTGTTAATGAAATCATTTAAAATAGAAACGTGCCGTCATTAAACTAATGATGGTGAGCAGTCCACGAGTCGAATACTGAAGTTGTATGATTGTGTACATTATTCACTGGCATAAATTTAGCCATCAGAATCTGGTCATTGGATGGTTACAGAAGTCAACATTGAAAATGTGTAGAGTTAAGTCTTGGATCTTGCTCTACGGTTTCTATGGAAATCCTTTGGCTCCAAAACCACTGCCCAGAAACTCAAAATGTGGTACGGGCCTACAATAATCTGTATTTCTGAACTTTTTTTTTACACAACTGTCACGCTGTCTGACCTAAGTTTATGTGTACAGCAGTAAGTGGGCTATTAAATGATTTTGGCAAGCATGTGTTGTATGCCGTATATCGCATGATTATTTTATTTTTCTAGAAGGTATCTCACTGTTTGTACATCACATGTGAGTGCTTATAGTACAATCCCTGCATGTTATATTGCCAGGCAGGAGCACGGATAAACCCACCACAGAGAGGGATAAGCCCACCACAAAGACGGGTGGGAATCCCATGGGATTCAATACCGCAAGTGCTTTGCTACTGGGATGCGACCTCAATCTCTTAAATCGCATGATCATTACTACATGACAAATTGGATGTTGTTTGCTGATTTGGTAAGGTTCATTATGTACCTGCTAAATACCAGTTGCCCCAAAAACTATAAATGGGCACTAAATACGTTTATAATGGATTGTGCCTGTGCCTCTAAAAAAGAGAATATTCTTTGAATAAGGTTTAACTAATACAATATAAAGAGTGTTTTTTTTTGTGGGGTGGTGGGTGGGGGACCAAATGGTCAGTACATCACCTGTTAGTGTGCCGGCACCAGATAAACCGAGGATCAAAACTCGCCACCAAAGTGAGAGAAATGCCTGATTTTTAATAACCACACAGGCTGCTAGACTCGCCACTAAGGCAAGAGGGAGGCCCGCCACTACTGAGTGGAAGGAAATGTGCCGCAGCACTTATTCGTACCCTTGACCATGGCCACTGATTGTGTATGTCTTACCTGCTGAGCTATCAGTTGGAGATTGTGTAGTAGATTGCTATCTTGATAAAATGAGACCTTTGGTGGAAAAGAAGGTCGGAAATCGGCATGACTCATTTCACAAAAAAAAAAAATCACTTGGTGAACACAAAAATATTGATTTTCATACAGAAATGATCAGAAGAAGCACAAACAATAAGGCTAAGAAGTAGATATATAAGTACCAGCAGATAGAATGTCAATGCATGGAAGGCCACATGAATATGTAACAAGCTTTTCATCTACATTCAATGACCAATACATACATGCCAGTAGGAAGAAATTGTTGGACACTTGACTAACTGTATCTAAATCTGTATGTTCTCCATCACTTTGTGCTCAATTAGTGTAAGCCTCACTCACACTTCCTCTAATTTGCTAATTTCTCACTCTATCCATTCTAATTTGAGCCCCCTTTGTACAATTTGTGGGATTTTTGTCATCTTGCAAAGTTTACCCTTAGTTTGAAAGCACTCGTCGATGGCATGGCACGCCCAAAACATCTTTCATCTTCACCCACCCATTCTAAGCCTGCTCTCTCTATATGATAGATCCGAGATTGTCGAACAGATCCAAGATAATTTACAATCGGGTTATGTTGTGGCGCGTCACTCATAATAGAAGACACCCTATCATTTTAACTAATTACATATTGCCATTGATGTCATAGTTAGCTCGGTAATTCTTGCACGCTTTTCTTTGTTTCTCGAGAAATAACTGTAATTTGATGATTCCTGTTAATGTCTTTCACAATGACCTTGATTGGTTACAAGGCCTACGAAATGCCAAGATTTAGAATTCCTGAGAATTATCTAATGACAGATCCTTCTTGAATTCAGGCCGTGTGTATATGGAAATCCACTGGATGTCATACTTATCCTTGTCATGTAGGTCTCTCATGTCATGGCATATCCCCCATGATAAGGCATGCATTTCATTTCATTTCTTCTTGTCATAATATTTTCTGTTGTCAGCATGAGTTTCTAATGTTAGATCAAGTATTGGACATTTTTTAACTACAAAATAGATAAATTCTACACTTTTTGTCTTTCAAAAATGAGAAATGCTATTCAGCCCGAAGGTTTGTCCAGATTTCGCCGGCCTGATTGACGTGGCAGTGTGCTACTGGTGGCTGAAACCCACTAGCGACTTTAAAATCTTTAACAGCACCAGCTGCCATGTCAATCGGGCCGGCGAAATCGGGACAAACCTTCGGGCTGAATAGCATTTATCTTCGAAAATATATTCATTGTATGAAACTTTTGGGCTATGACAAGTGCAACTAATGTTAATGCAGACATCTCGCCCTCGGGCGGCAGGTCACGAGTTGAATTCACCATGGGGCCCCTTGTTGCTGATGTCAGGAGTGGCCTTTGTCGGTGGGTGATACCACGGGGCCACGTGCAGGCATGGCCTTTGTGAGTGGATGTTGGCGGAGACGTTCGGTCCCTAGCTGAGGGGATAGTTTTCAGCACATCCTGCGTACGCTACAACCGCGGGCCCCACTGTGATTCAAGAGGCATGGGGTAGCAGGCCCCAGCACATGGGGCAGTGGCCCCCATCACATAGAGCGCGCTGATAGGCTATGGGCAACGGTTGTAGCGTACACAGGATGTGCTGAAAATTTTCCCCTAGGTGAGGGGCTAGTGCCCAAGCTTATCGATGACAGTAGTTATTGGAGCGAATTTTTGCTACCCGATTGATTTGCTGCACTTACACACGGCCCAATCGTGGTGGGCCATGTCATTCATTAAAAAGGGCGTAATGGGGGTGGCAAAGTTTAGCATACATCCGGTAGCAAGTGTAGCGCCTATTACGCACTTTTAATGGACTACGTGGTGCACTGTGATTGGGCCGTAAGTAAGTGCAACAAATCAATCGGATAGCAAAAATGCTCCCGTACAAACTGTGGGTTACATAAGTCGTACAACTGGTGGTGTTAAAGGTTTAAATGTCGCTAGAGATAATTCAGCCACCACTTGTACGCTGCCATGTCAATCATGCTGAGTGGAATCGAGAAAACCTTCGGGATGGTGATCCACAACCAAAGCAGGGCCGAGCTGCAGCTCTGATGCGAAGCCCCCAAGAGATCTGAAGAATGCAAGTCCACGATGGAAATCTCGAGCAGAGACAATCAAGAAAGCTGCATAAATAAATATATAACCTACGGGAAAGTGAGCTAATTCAACCAAACTTGCATACATATTGACATATATGAGAGAGAGAGAGAGAGAGAGAGAGAGAGAGAGAGAGAGAGAGAGAGAGAGAGAGAGAGAGAGATGTTTTTAACCGTCGTTAAAAGTTATAACTATTGTACTGGGTTGAACGCAAAGTTGAATTTTTTTTAGGGGGCTTAGTGAGAGGTCCCTGACCAAGAGATTATTTTAAGGGGAAGGACATGAAGAGATCGGCTTAGCCTAAGGTCCCTACGACCTAACCGAACCCCCCCCCGCGCAGCCGGACCTAACCGAACTCCCCGCCACCCTCCCCCATCGTCGCCGCCGGACTTAATCGAACCCCCCTTCCCCCCCGACCTCACCAAACCCCTCGGCCGGCCGGACCTAATCTACAGGCCATGGGATGAACCCTAGCCCTAATCGAATCCCCGCTGCCGCCGGAGGTCGAGCTCACAGGGGTCGTCAGCTCGTCGGGGTCGAGCCGTCAAGGTCGTCAGCTCGTCAGGGTCATGCCGCCGGGGTCGTCAGCTCGTTGGGGCCGTCAGCTCGCCGGAGGTCGACCTCGCCGGAGCAGCTCGCTGCCTGCCGGAGCTACTCACGCCTGCAGGCTCATATAGCTGCTCGGGAGAGTGGGGAGAAGAGGGGGGGGGGGGGGGGGGTGTTTAATTTTGGGGCAGGGGCCTTAGGCTAAACGATCTCTTGTATGTCCTTAGGCTAAACCAATCTCTTGATAAGGACCTTACACACATTAGTCCTTTTTTTTTTATTGAACCTATTCATACTAAGCCATATTCATGTTCATGTCCCTCAAACTAGAGATAGTAAAAGATTCCGATCCTAGAGTAAAACCATCAAGCCATATCCCACATATTTGGGGTCGGCTTTGTCAATCCATTTTGGTTAGTCACTTATGTTTAGGGTTATTTCAGTTATCCATGGAATTCTTTTCTAACAAACTCCATTAACTCCATTAAAAAAAAAAAAGTCCGACATCAAATTAATTCTAATGCCAATTGCACCGAAACAAAAGGACTAGGGACCATCGTAGGCTCCGAACCCCATGAGAGGGACACCAACTTAATTCTGACATATGCACAAAGTCTTTTATCAATTAGAAGTGGTTTAAGAACAATACTTGCCGGCTACCCAGTATGTCGGTAGACCCAGCACACGGCGAGTGGTCTATGACGATAGATCTATCCTATGAACATGACTTCTTATAGTTTCATTTAGCCTAAGGTCCAGGGGCCTTTGTTGATACACCTGAAACTAACCCCCCCCCCCCCCCCCCCCCCCCTTCCCGCGTTTCCTCTCTCCTCTCTCCTGAGCAGCTCCGGTGGCAGCGACGGCTGCAGGCTGCAGCAAAGGCGGCGGGGGCAGCGGCGAGCAGCTCCGGCAGCATCGGCTAGAAGCTCCGGCGGCGGTGGCATTCGGCGAGCAGCAGATCTCTGGTCTAGGGTTCATCCCATGACCTGTAGATCTCAGAGTTAGGGTTAGGATTATGTTCGGTTCGGTGGCAGTGGCGTTCGGTGATCGCGAGCAGCTCTAGCGAGCGGCGGGTTTCGGTGGTTCGATAACGACGAGCAACTCCAGCTTGGTGGTTTATTGGTTCGGTGACATATTTAAAAAAAAATTAAAATGCTGTGGAGGATAATTTCATCCTCAGCATTTCAAAATCCTTAGGCTTAAAATCATCTCCTTAAATAAAGTTTCCACCAACTCCTCCTAAAAGAAAAAAAACCCAGATCAAGGCTTTTGCTGCACGGGATACAGAATCACCCAACTTTATCGGATTAGTTTTCTTTTTGTGGGCCCTGCACCTCTTCACCAATCCATGCATGACACCTCACCATGTGCTAGGTCTGCAGGGGTGGCAATGGGTCGGGTCGGGTCGGGTTGAGACATAGGTATAAGGGCAAAACACCCAACCCGAACTCGACCCGTTAAATAAACGGGTCAAAAACTTAAATCCAAACCCGACCCACCTAATAAATGGGTTGACCCAACCCGATTCGTTTAACCCGTTTACTAAACGGGTCGGGTCAGGTCGGATCGGGTTGGGTCAATAGAACCCATGTAAACTTGTCAGGTTGGGTCAAGACAAATCTGATTGGGCCGGGTTTGATCGGGTTGGTTCGGGTCAGGTTGACACGACCCATTTAGTAGACGGATCAAGTCTGGACAATCGGGTTATAAGTACAAACCCAAACCTGAACCCGACCCATTAAATAAACGGGTCAATAGGGTCGACCTGTTTATGACCCGAACCCGCTTAGGCCAAACCCAAACACACTAACTTCGGGTTGGGTCCAGAATTGCCACCCCTATCTGGCACACGAGGTAGCGGGCAAGTATTCTTGGTGGTTTAGCATTAGTTTAATTATAAGGATTTTTTGCAAATCAATCCCTAAAATTAGGGTTAATTGCATATAAACCTTTCAAATTATACTATTTGCATACCAATCCATACAAACATGTTAAGTTGTGCACGTTAACACCTTTGTCAGATAACTAGAAAGGTACATCTGCACAACTTAATATGTTTGCAGGAGTCGATATACAAAATCTAATTCGAGAGATGTATACACAATTAGTTCTAATATGAGGGGTCAATTTGTAAAAAACCCTAATTTTAATTACAAAGCATTTCATTGCTTCTAGAATAATTTTGTGTGTAAGAAAAGGGTGCAATGAAAGGCCTTTCTCCAATGTCAATTCTCATGTCATTTTCTTTAATATAATATAGTAGGCAAAGGAAATGAGGGGAGTAAAGCCATTTTGGTAACGGTAACATTACTGCCTGAGACATCTTAAAGGAGTTTGATCATATTGGGAGATAAAAAGGAGAGGTCATTTGATCATATTGGGAGATAAAAAGGAGAGGTCACTATAAAGAATA
Source organism: Chamaelirium japonicum (assembly GCA_947650365.1). Taxonomy (NCBI): domain Eukaryota; kingdom Viridiplantae; phylum Streptophyta; class Magnoliopsida; order Liliales; family Melanthiaceae; genus Chamaelirium; species Chamaelirium japonicum. The sequence goes on along the minus strand of OX393549.1, from coordinate 95,242,665 downwards.
CTCACCTTGAAAAATTGACACAAAAAAGAAGCTCAAGGGGGTGTTTGGTATCATTCCCATGGAGTTTTTTCTAGACTAATTTCTATTCCTATAGATCAATTTTGTTCTGAAACGTTGTATGATATTGTTCTCTATTTGTTCTTGCCCCGTGTTCGTTCGGAATGATGATCCTAAAGAATAATATTTTATCTGTAGAAATTTTTTTCTCTTGGATATTTTCTTCGTCGAATATTTTCAATGTCTATAATTTTCTCTCGTTAAAATATTTTCTCTCTAGTGTTTTTTAGAGAGGCAAAATGTAGTAAGAGATTGTTCTAGATGGAGGATATTCTAAACAGTGGTGGAGCTAGGATTTGTTCGTAGGGGGGGGGGGGGGGGGGGGGAGTACAAAATATGTAATAGATTGATTATGAGAAAATTTATATACAAATATGTCTCTGATCAAGTACACCCCAGGGTGTATGATTAATCATAGCGCCCTATTGTAAGATTCGACGGAACCCCACGATGTTAATGCCCGGTGAACCCTCACCAAAATCCCACATTGAACCAGACAACAACCACCCCATGAATCACACTCAGCCTGGATAGAGGCAAACCACCCCGACGTAGCTTTGAGAATATTCATCGTCATGTCATACTGAGAATTGCACTCTTGCCCGATCTGTTGAATCGCACTCTTCAGTCTTCCACCATTACCCGACCCAATGAATCGAACTCATGCCCAAGTACCACCCCTCATTCCCGAGCGTCACTTAGCGAAGATGAATCGAAGTCGGTGCTTCGATTTGGTATAGAATTACCCATGACTCACATTCACCTCGAGCATTGGTGGCCCGGCGTAGGAGCCCCCACCGATCGCAGCGATAGCAGTCAAGAGTCAAGAACGGATATGATGGGGATGCGGTCGAGTCGTGCAGCGTTCGGACATGTGAAAAGCACTTAGCCCCCAATTGCATATCTATTGGACAGTTGTCATACCTCCTTGCTACGTGATTCCATGGCTCGCATGATTGCATTAGGCCTCTATCGTTGGGAAGTGGAGAGAACAGTAATTGTATAGGAGAGAGCAGTAATTTTATAGCCAACTTGTTTGCCAACTCCACGTGATGTTGAGTGCTGACACCTCCTCATTGTGGGAACATTTTTGTAGGGGCCATGGGATGAACCATTAGGGGGATGCCACATAAACTTGGCAGCCAAAAAGTTGGCAAACCAGTTGGCTATCTAGCATTTTTCAAGGAGAAAATAAGGTTTCATTAATGACTAGCTTGTTAAGGGGGGGGGCAACCAATAGGATGGCTTCATCTTTAATTAATCAAATGGCTAAGAGGAGTTCAGGATATCGGAAAGTCAGGGGGGGACACTTCCCCCCCCCCCCTTGGCCCTACGTGGCTCCGCCTCTGATTCTAGAAAGAAAATATGTTCTAGAGATTATTATAGGTAGAGAAAATGTTCTCGATAGAAAGTATTCTAGAGAGAAATTATTCTTTAGAGATTATATTATAAAGGAAAATTTTATACAGAGATAATATTCTAGATAATGAAAATATTCTAGAGAGATAAATATCCTAGAGATAGAAAATACTTTAGAGAGAATATTGTAGAGATTGATCGAAAATATAGAGAGTATGCTAGAGAGAGAAAATGTTATAGAGAAATTTTTATAGAGAAAATGTTGAAGATAGAGAATATTTTAATGAGAGAATTTTTTATTTTACGTTTTTGTTATGTAAAAACAAGTTCCGGCACAGTTTATGTTCCACATTGCAAATGTTACTCTCAACCAGGATTGTTCTGGCGCATTATTCCTAAAGAATCATAGGAAGAAACTACAAAAATGAACATTATGCTTGCCAAATACCTCCTAAAATTCCAATTTCAAGATATGATTCCTTGTCGCTCTTGTAAAGCTCACAAATCCCCAGCCATCAAACAAACAATATAATAAACAAGATATTAAAAAGGGCATAATGGGGTTGGCAAAGTTTAGCGTACATCCGGTAGCAAATGTAGCCCCTATTATGCACTTTTAATGGACTACGTGGTGCACAGTGATTGGGCCGTAAGTAAGTGCAACAAATCAATCGGATAGCAAAAATGCTCCCGTACAAACTATGGGTTACATAAGTCGGTGTTTCTATGGCCGCGTACAACTGATGGTGTTAAAGGTTTAAATGTCGCTAGAGATATTCAGCCACCACTTTTACGCTGCCATGTCAATTAGGCTAAGTGGAATCGAGAAAACCTTCGGGATGGTGATCCACAACCAAAGCAGGGCCGAGCTGCAGCTCTGATGCGAAGCCCCCAAGAGATCTGAAGAATGCAAGTCCAGGATGGAAATCTCGAGCAGAGACAATCAAGAAAGCTGCATAAATAAATATATAACCTACGGAAAAGTGAGCTAATTCAACCAAGCTTGCATACATATTGGCATATTTGAGAGAGAGAGAGAGAGAGAGAGAGAGAGAGAGAGAGAGAGAGAGAGAGAGAGGTTTAGGGTTATTTCTGTTAGCAATGGAAACCTCCATTAATGTTATTCTAGTCCTTCCTCTTCTCCTTGGACCTTCGATGGTAAAAAAAAAGTCGGACATCAAATTAATTCTAATGCCAATTGCACCGAAACAAAAGAACTAGGGACCATCGTAGGCTCCGAACGCCATGAGAGGGACACCAACTTAATTCAGACAGATGCACAAGTCTTTTATCATTTAGAAGTGGTTTACGAACAATACTTGCCGGCTACCCATTATGTCGGTAGACCCAGCACACGGTGAGTGGTCTCTGACGATAGATCCATCCTATGAACAGGACATCTTATAGTTTTATTTAGCCTAAGGTCCCTGCCTTTGTTGGTACACCTGAAACTAACCCTCCCCCCCTCCTCTTTCCCGAGCAGCTCCGGTGGTGGCTGCAGTAGAGGCGGCGATGGCAGCGACAAGCAGCTCTGGCGGCGATGGCATTCGGCGAGCAGCAGATCTCAGATCTAGGGTTCATCCCATGACCTGTAGATCTCAGAGTTAGGGTTATGATTATGTTCGGTTCGGTGGTTCGGTGGCCGCGAACAGCTTCACTAGTTCGGTGGCATACCAAAAAAAAAATTAAAATGTTATTAAGGGCAATTTCATCCACAACATTTCAAAATCCTTATGCTCAAAATCATCTCCTTAAAAGAGTTTTCACCAACTCCTTCTAAATTAAAAAAAACCCTGATTAAGGCTTTTGCTGCAAGGGATACAGAATCACCCAACTCTATCAGATTAGTTTTTTTTATATTGTGGGCCCTACACATCTTCACCAATCCATGCATGACACCTCATCATGTGCTAGGTCTGCCCGCACTAGGGGTGGCGATGGGTCGGGTCGGGTTGGGTTCGGGTCAGGTTGAGACATAGGTATAAGGGCAAAACACCCAACCTGAACCCGACCCGTTAAATAAAGTCAAAAACTTAAACCCAAACCCGACCCGCCTAATAAATGGGTTGACCCGACACAACCCATTTAACCCGTTGACTAAACGGGTCGGGTCGGATCGGGTTGGGTCAACAGAACCCATGTAAACTTGTCGGGTTGGTTCGGGTCGGGTCGGGTTGACACGACCCATTTGGTAAATGGGTCAAGTCGGGTCAATGAGATTATAAGTCCAAACCCGAACCTGACCCCGACCCATTAAATAAACCGGTCAATAGGGTCGACCCGTTTATGACCCGAACACATTTAGGCCAAACCCAAACACGCTAACTTCGGGTCAGGTCAAGGATTGCCACCCCTATCCGGCACACGAGGTAGCCGACAAGTATTGTTGGTGGTTTAGCATTAGTTTAATTATAAGGATTTTTTACAAATCAACCCCTAAAATTAGGGATAATTGTTTATAAACCTCTCACATTATACTATTTGCATATCGATCCATACAAACATGTTAAGTTATGCATGTTGACCCCTCTATCAGATAACTAGAAGGATACACTCCACAACTTAATATGTTTGCAGCGGTCGGTAAACAAATAGTCTAATTCGAGGAATATACACACAATTAGTTCTAATTTGAAAGGTCAATTTGTAAAAATTTCTATTTTTAATTACAAAGCATTTTAATGCTTCTAGAAGAATTTTGTGTGTAAGAAAAGGGTGCAATGAAAGGCCTTCTCCAATGTCAATTGTCATGTCATTTTCTTTAATATAATACAGTAGGCAAAGGAAATGAGGAAAGTAAAGCCATTTTGGGAATAATAACATTCCAACCTGAGACATCTCAAAGGAGTTTGATCATATTGGGAGATAAAAAGGAGAGGTCACTAAAGAATACTCATTCCCATGGAGTTTTTTATAGACTATTTTCTATTCCTTTAGAACAATTTTGTTCTTTATTTATTCTTATTCCGTGTTCGCTCGGAATGATGATCCTAAAGAATAATAATTTTTCACTATAAATTTTTCTCTCAGATATCTCTCAAGAATATTCTTAATGTCTATTCTTTTCTCTATGTAGAATATTTTCTCTCTATAGTATTTTTTAGAGGGGCAAACTGTAGGGAATGATGTTGGAAAAGAATATGTTCTAAATAGAGAATATTCTAGATAGTGGTGGAGCCAGAATTTATTCGTAGGGGGTGGGAAAGAAGAGTACAAAATATATAATATATTAATTATGAGAAAATTTATATACAAATACGTCTTTGATCAAGTACACCCAAGGGTGTATGATTAATCGTAGTGCCTTATTGTGAGATTCGACGGAACCCAACGATATTAATGCCCGGTGAACCCCTCGCGAAAATCATATATTGAACCAGACAACAACCACCCCATGAATCACACTTAGCCTGGATAGAGGCAAACCACCCCTGCGTGGAGCTTTGAGAACATTCATCGTCGTGTCATACTGAGAATTACACTCTTGCCCGATCTGTAGCCCCTATTATACACTTTTAATGGACTACGTGGTGCAAAGTGATTGGGCCGTAAGCAAGTGCAGCAAATCGATTGGATAGCAAAAATGCTCCCGTACGAACAATGGGTTACATAAGTCGGTGTCTCCATGCCCGCGTACAACTGATGGTGTTAAAGGTTTAAATGTTGCTAGAGATATTTAGCCACCACTTGTACGCTGCCACATCAATCGGGCTGAGTGGAATCAAGAAAACCTTCGCGATGGTGATCCACAACCAAAGCAAAGTGGGCTGCAGCTTTGATGCGAAGCCCCCTAGAGATCTGAAAAATGCATAGTCCAGGATGGAAATCTCGAGCAGAGACAATCTAGAAGGCTGCATAAATAAATATATAACTTCCGAAAAAGTGAGCTAATTCAACCAAGCTTGCATACATATTAACACATTAGAGAGAGAGAGAGAGAGAGAGGGGGGGGGGTTTAGGGTTATTTCTGTTATCAATGGAATTCTTTTGTAACAACATCCATTACTGTTATTCTGGTCCTTCCACTTCTCCTTGGACCTTCGATGGTTAAAAAAAAAGTCCGACATCAAATTAATTCTAATGCCAATTGCACCGAAACAAAAGAACTAGGGACCATCGTATGCTCCGAACCCCATGAGAGGGACACCAACTTAATTCAGACAGATGCACAAGTCTTTTATCATTTAGAAGTGGTTTAAGAACAATACTTGCCGGCTACCCATTATGTCGGTAGACCCAGCACACTGTGAGTGGTCTCTGACGACAGATTCATCCTATGAACATGACACCTTATAGTTTTATTTAGCCTAAGATCTCTGCCTCTGTTGGTACACCCGAAACAACCACCCCTCGGTTTCCTCTCCCCTCTCTCCCGAGCAGCTCCGGCGGCGGCTGCAACAGAGGCAGAGGCGAGCAGCTCCGGCAACGGTGGCATTCGGGGAGCAACAGATCTCAGGTCTAGGGTTTATCCCATGACCTGCAGATCTCAAGGTTAGGGCTAGAATTATGTTCGGTTCAGCGGCAATGGCATTCGGCGGCTCGGTGGCCGGGAGCTGCTCCAGCGAGCAGCAGGGTTCGATGATGACGATCAGCTCCAGCTTGATGGTTTACTGGGTCGGTGGTATGCCAAAAAAAAATTTAAAATATTATGAAGGATAATTTCATCCACAGCATTTAAAATCCTTAAGCTTAAAATCATCCCCTTAAAAAAAGTTTTCACCAACTCTTTAACAAAAAAAAAAAATCCTCATTAAGGCTTTTGCTGCACGGGATACAGAATCACCCAACTTTATCGGATTAGTTTTTTTTATTCTTATTGTGGGCCCCACACCTCTTCACCAATCCATGCACGACATCTCACCATGTGCTATGTCTGCCAGCTGGCACTAGGGTGGCAATGGGTCGGGTTGGGTCGTGTTCCGGTCTGGTTGAGACATAGGTATAAGGGCAAAACACCCAACCCGAACCCGACCCGTTAAATAAACGGGTCAAAAACTCAAAACCCAAACCGACCGGCCTAATAAATGGGTTGACCCGACCCGATCCGTTTAACTCGTTTACTAAACGGATCGGGTCAGGTCGGGTCGGGTCAGGTTGGGTCAATAGTACCCATGTAAATCTGTCGGGTTGGGTCAAGACAGGTCTGATTGTGCCGGGTTTGATCGGGTTAGTTCGGGTTGGGTTGGGTCGGGTTGACACGACCCATTTGGTAAATGGGTCAAGTCGGGTCAATCAGGTTATAAGTACAAACCTAAACCCGAACCCGACCCATTAAATAGACGAGTCAATAGGGTCGACCCATTTATGACCCGAACCCGTTTAGGCCAAGCCCAAACACGCTAACTTTGGTTCAGGTCAGTTGGCGGGTCAGGTCAAGGATTGCCACCCCTATCCGGCAAACGAGGTAGCCGGCAAATATTGTTGGTGGGTTAGCATTCGTTTAATTATAAGGATTTTTTTGCAAATCAACCCCTAAAATTAGGGTTAATTGAATATAAACCTTTCAAAGTCTACTATTTGCATATCGATCCATACAAACATATTATGTTGTGCACGTTAATCCTTCTATCAGATAACTAGAAGTGTACATCTCCACAACTTAATATATTGGTATCCTCCCCATGGAGTTTTTTCTATCCTAATTTTTATTTCTATAGAACAATTTTGTTTTGAAACGATGTAAGACAATATTCTCTATTTATTCTTGTTCCATGTTTGTTCATAATGATAATCCTAAAGAATAATATTTTTTCACTAGAAATTTTTCTATCAGATATTTCTCTCTAGAATATTCTCAATGTCTATAATTTTCTCTCTCTAGAATATTTTCTTTCTATAGTATTTTTTAGAGGGGATAAATGTAGGGAATGATATAGGAAAAGAATATGTTCTAGATATAGAATATTCTAGGCAGTGGTTATGCCAGAATTTGTTTGTATGGGGTGGGGGAGGAGAGTACAAAATATGTAATAAATTAATTATGAGAAAATTTATATACAAATATGTCTTTGATCCAGTCCACCCAAGGGTGTATGATTAATCGTAGCGCCATATTGTGAGATTCAACGGAACCCAACGATGTTAATGCCCGGTGAACCCCTCGTGAAAATCCCATATTGAACCAGACAACCACCACCCCATGAATCACACTCAGCCTGGATAGAGGCAAACAACCCCGACGTGGAGCTTTGAGAACATTCATCGTCGTGTCATACTGAGAATTGCACTCTTGCCCAATCTGTTGAATCGCACTCTTCAATCTTCCCCCATTACCCGACCCAATGAATCGAACTCATGCCCAAGTACCACCTCTCATTCCCGAGCATCACTTAGCGAAGATGAATCGTAGCTGGTGCTTCGATTTGGTATGAAATTTCTCATGACTCACGTTCAACTCGAGCATTGGTGGCCTGGTGTAGGAGCCCCCACCGATCACAGCGATAGCAGTCAAGAGTCAAGAACAAAAATGATGGGGATGCGATCGAGTCGTGCAACGTTCAGACATGTGAAAGCACTTAGCCCCCAATTGCATATCTAATGGACAATTGTCATACCTCCTTGCTACATGACTCCGTGGCTCGCATGATTGCATTAGGCCTCTATCGTTGGGAAGCAAAGAGAACGGTAATTGTATAGGAGAGAGCAGTAATTGTATAGCCAACTTGTTTGCCAACTCAATGTGATATTGAGTGCTGGCACCTCCTTATTGTGGGAACATTTTTGTTGGGGCCATGGGATGAACCATTAGAGGGATGCCACGTAAACATGGCAGCCAAAAAGTTGGCAGAGCAGTTGGCTATCTAGCATTTTTCAAGGAGAAAATCATGTTTCATTAATGACTGGCTTGTTAAGGGGGGGCAACCAATAAGCTGGCTTCATTTTTAATGAATCAAACGGTTAAGAGGAGTACAGGATATCGAAAAGTCAGGGGGGACACTTCCCCACTGGCCCTACGTGACTCCACCCCTGATTCTAGAAAGAAAATATGTTCTAGAGAGTATTATAGGTAGAGAAAATGTTCTCGATAGTCTTGATTCCTAATAGATTCTGGTTGGGGTCCGCCAAACCCTCCCTCCATCGAGGAGGGGTTCTCAAAAAAAAAAAAAAAAAGTTCTCGATAGAGTATTCTAGAGAGAATATTATAGAGAGAAATTATTCTTTAGAGATAATATTATAAAGAGAAAATTTTGTAAAGAGATAATATTCTAGATAATGAAAATATTCTAGACAGATAAAATATCCTAGAGATAGAAAATACTTTAGAGAGAATATTGTAGAGATTGATCGAAAATATAGAGTATGCTCGAGAGAGAAAATGTTATTGAGAAATTTTTACAGAGAAAATGTTAAAGATATAAAATATTATCTAGAGAAAATTTTAATAAGAGAATTTTTTATTTTATGTTTTTGTTCCTTAAAAACAAGTTCCGGCACAGTTTATGTTCAACATTCCAAATGTTAGTCTCAACCAGGATTGTTCCAGCACATTATTCGTAAAGAATCCTAGTAAGAAACTAAGAAAATAAACATTATGCATGCCAAATACCTCCTAAAATTTCAATTTCAAGGTATGATTCCTTGTCGCTCTTGTCAAGCTCACAAATACCCAGCCATCAAACAAACAAGATAATATAAACCCCCCGGCACCATATATTTATGAGAGAGAGAGAGAGAGATTGTAGAGAGAGAGAGAGAGAGAGAGAGATTGTTGAAGTCCAGCATATGAAAAAAAAACAAGGGATGAGAGAGAGAGAGAGAGAGAGAGAGAGAGAGAGAGAGTTGAAGTCCAACATAGGAAAAAAACAAGGGATTAGTGGTGGCAGGAGAATAGGCCATCACTTTTGCTGTGGTCCTGAGCCCAACCCACCTCACGCCACTGGGCAACGACCCCCAGCCACCCAGAGTGTGGAAGAGAAAAAGGCTCCAAAGAAAAAAAAAAAAATAATAATAATGTAGAAGGATAAGAGCCAAATCCACACGTTCGATCTTTTCTTTGAAATCTTGTTTTTGCCATGTAGATGGCCCTGTCCTGCACTCACTGCTCAAAGGATTGAATTTCTAAAGAGGAAATGAAAGGATTGGGTGACCATGACTTGAAGCATCAAGCATGGTCAGTGCTTTGCATTTAATGTACCCTAAGGCGACCGCCCTTATGCATCAGAGCCGTCCGATGGCAGGCAACCCGACAGTGAATGTCACTCAACCCGAACTGATGGTGTTTGATGTACCACTCCCACCGCCTTACATCTCCAAGGGACTCCTCAAGCTCCTCCCTATTACAGGGACCCATATGGGCTTCCCAACAAAATATGGAGCCTACACCCGAGGTGTAGCATCGTTGATGCACCTCTCGCTTGTTTACCCTCCCTAGAAGTTGTAGAATTTGATGATTTTTTATGGGTGTGCTGTCTAGGGTAAGGTGATCATCCTCACCAAAAATCAGTAAATTCTCAAACTTCTAAGGTCATAAAATGAGCTCGGTAAAATTAATGATTACAGTGAACGGTCGAAAATGTTTCGAACATTTGATGACCCTAGAAGTTTTAGAATTTACTGATTTTTTGTGAGGATGATCATCTTACCCTAGAGAACCCATCCATCAAAAATCACCAAATTCTAAAACTTCTAGGATGGCAAACAATGCCTGAGTTGAGCAATGACGCTCAAGGTTCGAAATCTCTATTTCGGTGGAAATTTCGACCTTCTGGATATGGAAATATTTCGTGAAAATATTTCGACAGTGTGGAAATATTGCAATTTTGTAGAAATGGTGAAAATATTGATTTTTTGATAGAATTTTTTAGTGAAACTCCGGATAGTCATAAACCAAGTATAGATACATACTTTGGAACACTCAATAATATGTGTACCCTATCTAGGGGTGTAGAGCTTCACATAACATGTATTCAATGTATTGAGTTTGTAAGTCTTGTGCAATCTTATTTAGTTCGATTTTGATATATGTTTTAAAATATTTTTTAATCTTTTTTTTGGATAAAAATAATTTTAAAATAAAAATTAGTTGATTGTTAAAATAATGTTTCAAACGGTTTTGAAAGCAGACTTAAAACAAGAAAGTTATGCAAATTTGAAATTGTGCAAAAATTATGCTGAAATGTAAAACATTATTTTTTTACTAAATTTGAAAAAAAGAGTTTTTATATAGAAAAGTTTTTATGCATTCAAAATTTTCTAAGACGGACCATGGTTTTCTAGATATACTCGTACTTCTACATCTTGTGGAATTTTTTGAGCTAAAAAGGAGTTGATTTAATCACTTTTCTCACCATGTAGATTTTATAAAAATCCATAAAAACTGTTTTCTCCTACTAAAATTGAAAGTTTATTTTTGATTCCTTTGTTTTTTGATTTTTTTTGATATTTTTATTGAAATCAAACGGGGAGTATTTGCTTAGTTACATATAATAACTTAAAGTAAATAAAGAAAATAAAAATTAAATAAAACGACATTTACTTATTATAACTTTCGCGAAATTTCCACAAAATCTCTCGATATTTCGTGGAGATGGAAATATTTCGTGAAAATACCGCGATATTTCACGAAATCGCTAGATATTTTGACATTTTCAGTTATGCTCGAGATTGCAGGTGCTATTTCGTATCGGATTTTTATTTTTCCGATATATTTCGTGATACTTCGCAAAATATATCGATTTTTTGTTCCTTGATGACGCTGCACCTCAGGTCTAGGCTCCCTTTTCCCATATATATATATATATATATATATATATATATATATATATAGGGTTGTTATGGTGCGGCGTGTGGTGTCGCACCGTAGCTGTCCAATACACCCATTCGATGCGTTGCACACATGTAGCGGGTGCATCGGACGGTTGCGATGCGACACCGCATGCACCGGATGCCGCATTTTAACATTTCTCTCTCTATATATATGGAATCATTTAATTTTTTAGAATTTATTTTTAATATTTATGATTTTTTAAAAACACAACAATCAACAACATGAAGGCTGACCACGACACATCACCATGAGACTTGTTAGATAGAGACAGATATAGGGTATATACATGGAAATTTAAGGAACCTGTACAATGTAAAACTACTTTCAATAAATGGAAAATGGGGAATCTGACTACATGTATAAAGGCGTGAAAGATCTTTCATCTTGGTGTATCACACCCCTGCCCGGTGACATCTACCATCGGTAAGGAAGGAGGAGGTGGGGCTTTGGCCGGTGTATCGTACCCAGCTTGACGATAGCCATGCACCACTGACCGGTGCATCGTACCCCAGGCCTAATGGCAGCCACCACCGATGAGGAGGTGGGGCTCCGACCAATGTATCAACCCCAACCCGGCGACAGCCACCATTGACGGCCGGTGCATCGCATCTCAGGCCAGATGGCAACCACTGCCGGTGAGGAAGGAGAAGGAGGTGGGGCTCCGGTTGGTGTATGGTACCCCAGCCTGACGGCAGCCACCATCGACTAGTGCCTTACACCCCCAGATCCAATGGCTGTCATTGCCGATGAGGAGGGAGGAAAAGGTAGGGGAGGAGGACAACGAGACCTTCGACTGATGTATCGCACCCTAGCTCGAAAGCAGCCACCACCAATCGGTGCATCTCACCCAAGGCGTGATGGAAGCCACGTTAGTGAGGAGGGGGAATAGATCGAGTCGTGGCCTTTTGGGGAATAGAAGAAAGGGAGACTAACAATGTCTTACGCGCTGGTAATGTGCATGACAGGACACACATCAACCAATTAACCAGCCACACCTTACGGTGGTTCAGGAAAACTAAATTAAGTTAGTGTTTTGATTATGTTTCATATCATCGAATAATTTGACGTGTAATTCATTTTGTGACATAATTAATTTTTTAAATGATAATTAATTTATTTTAGTTATATTTAGCTACTTTGATTTAGTTTAGATTATTTTTTTGGTGGATGGGACCAAGTGATGAGTACATATCACCTTTTTATATGCTAGCACAACACCAGAGCAAGAGAAATGCCTTGATTTTTAATAACTCAACATACTGGAAAGTCTCGCAATTAAGGTGAAAGGGAGGCCTGCCACTTATATTTAGAATAAAATTACTAATGTTGTATAAAATATTTTCAAACTCTTAATAAATTGTTCATGATTTTGCTTTCTCGCCAAAATATTCCAGAACACCGAGTTTGCTACTACTCTTTGCCTGTGAAACATGAATAGTGGCACAGTTTACTACATGCGATTTAGGTCATAAGAGGTCTTATTTTGACCTTGTTGAGAACTCGAACCCTCCACTTGGATTTGATTATTCCAAGTATTTGGAGGAGTTATTCATTCGGGTCCAGCATCTAAATGACGCATCCTCGCATGTTGGAAGTCGTTGTCGTCTCGCTCCTTTCCACGCATTGCGTTTTGATTGTTTTCATCAAGTATTATGTTCCTATCAACTCCAAGTTTCTCATGGATGGCTAAGCTCAAACCCACGAAGTAAACCATAGCCATAGCTATCAAGCCGTGTCTCATCTACTTGGGGTCGGTTTATGAATCCTTCTTTGTCATTTATTTCTAATTAGGACTATATCTATTGCCAATGAAATATTTTGTTGTAAATTACTTCATAGTTTCTAATAGCATGATGCAAAAAAAAAAAAAAAAGTTCTCCATGCTTAACCTAATGATTTCTCCATATAAAATTATCACATAAATCATGGTTAGAAATTACTTACATGGCTTTTTGTTTCATGTTTCAATTAAACTACTTTTGCCTTTCTGCATGCACTATTCCTCCACATGCTTTCACCATAAAAGTGCACTCCCATTTAACTTTATCATGAGAAAAACCACTCTTATTTTAATGTTCAAGGATTTCCCTTATAGTAATTGTTATGGCTTGTTTCTTGATCTAAATAAGATTTCAAGTACATACATCTTGTGAAGTTTAGCACCAAGATTAATACACTGATTTTGTTGAATTCCAAACCATGCACCAATCTTTCCAATGAACCAACCATGCTCATATTACATAGACTCATAAAAAGAACCGTGGATCCCCTTATCTTCAACCTCCTATTTGGTTTCCCCTTTTTATGTTGCAGTAGTCATCACCAAAGTCTATATCGTGGTCCCACGTAATGATCATGTTATTCGTTTTGTAACTCTTGCGTAAGCTTGTCCAATTTTTTTTCTTCATAGTTTTATTCTCTTCTTGATTTATTTGATCACATAATATACTAACATCTTTCTGTTGGGGAATCGGCTCGTGATACCAATCCCCTATGTCGTGAAAATCTTTAAACCCTCAGGACGATGCTCAAAGGTTCGAGGATAGGAGTCCTGCTGAGATCGCACACCACAGAGAATTCGTTACACCAATACAATAGAAATGAATACCAAAAATTCACCAGGCAATCAACGATTTGTATTATCACTGGCAAGAGAAATACACCATGTCATTTGTCGAACCCCACATACCCTCTCATTGCTCCTCTCACAGAACCATGTACCCACGAAGTAGAGAATACCACCGCTCGAGAGATCCAGAGATATACCAGAGGATCCACCAAGAAATGAAAGCACCCGAAGTAAAAGCCGAGGTAGACGTGCCGAAGAACCCGAATGAAGACCTGGATGAACTTGAAGGAGAACCAAGAAACCTCTACTCTCTCTTCCCTTCTTCCCCTTTTCTTCCTTCTTCTTATTTCTTCCTCCTTCTCTTCTCTTTATCTCTTCCTTCCTTCCTCTCTTTTTTCTCCTTGTGGTAAAACCCTAAACCAAGATTCTCGTTCTCTCCTTGCCCTTCAATTCATTTCTCTCAACCATCTACCCTAGAAGAACCACTCCACCATGGTCACCGATCACCTTGCTCCACGAGCTTCCATGAGTCTCGGGGGGGAGTACCGTGCCGGCATCCCATGGATCTTCCTTCACTCCCTTTAGCCCCCTCTTCTCTATAGATATTCTAGCGACCCTTAGTAGCCTCCTTTTGCTTCCGATTAACCCTAGAGCCACCTCATGCTTCATCTTTTATAAGGGTGCAAACTTATGACTTTAGGTTTCCAAAATCGGTCCCAAAAAACAACTCGATACGCGCCCTAGGCCATATTTACCCGGGCGAAATCGTAGTTCGCTCGGGTGAAATTTTTTGGGTTTCCATCCGCAAAGGTGCTGTCTAGTTTGCCCGAACGTGCCAGATTTCGTCTGAGCAAATTTCCTGTTCACTCTGCCCTTTGCAACTTTGGTCTTCATCCGATACATGGGAATTTTTATGGAGCTTCCTTATCTGCCTTGGACTCGATCCCTATACTATCCTGGACTCAATCTCGTCCCCACGTAGTACCTCTATCCGGGTTCGACTTTCACATGCCAAATCCCAACACTTTGCTCATCGAGTTCTCGCCTCCTCGATTCTCCTTAATAGAATGGTAGGATGGGCTCACTCTGGTACCAAAAGTAATTGACGCCGGTATGATCTGAGGATTCGTATTTCCTAACAAAGTAAGTATCAAAATAACATAGAGAAAATAGAAGGTGCAATTAACCTCTAAGAATTAGCTATACCAAAATTTCAAGAAAATCTGAACATAATTTCAACAAAAAATCATCTGAAATAATTTTTATGTGTTAAACTAATATGTTTATTGTGTGAAGGATATGGTCTTTATATGGAATGTATTATCTAGTTCTATAAGTGAAGAAAATCCAAAATTACTCAAGTTCTAATCCCAAAGGGGATGCATATTGTATGTTCCATCTTCTTCTCCTTTCCTCCCCTTTTAGCTTTTCATTATTTTTTTGTTTTTGTTTTTGTTTTTTCATTTCTAATTTTCATCAGCTCATATATACTTTCAACTGAAAGAGAGTTAAAGCTAATGTAGGAGCCTTTACAGGTTATAGGAAAAATAAGGGAGCGGTATCAAAGTCCACTGTTCATTAGAAAAGGAATATCAATATCCTATTATATGTTGGTGCGATACACCTTTCATAAGAAGGACCGATTTCTCTTCCGATGTGAAAAGGAACCTGAACCTTCTAGATTTTTTCCTAGACAATTAACAAAAGAGAAATGATCCAATAAGGCATACCGTACGTAAGGTGGCGGGCCTTGATTCATCTCAATTGTCCGATGGCAGGCAACTCGACAGGTGAATAACACTCAGTCCAAACTATTGGTTGTAGATGCATCGGTCCCGCGATTCCCTCCAACTTACGGTATGGGACACATATGGAATCATTACTCTTTTTTGGTAAATATGGAATCACTACTCTTACCAAAATGCAAACCTTTACAACTTACAAATGACTCTCTAAAATTTTTAAAATATAAAAAACACTCTCCAAGCTGATTAAAAGAAAACATGCTATGAGTAATTATTCTAATTGAAATTAAGACCAAAAAATTAAACAAAAGATATCATTAGGTGACTTTCAATTAACATGCCTTATGACGTACACTATCCAACTTTCTATTCATTCTTAAGTTATAGCTAGGTGATCATGATACAATGAATTTGGTTTAGCTGATTGCTATATGTTCATCTACTTTTACTTTAGCATGAGTTTATATAGTTTTGACAAAAACATGAGATATGAAATTAATTAAGATAAAATATTAATTGTTCATCATATTTACCGACATGTAGGTCATTATTATTCTATTTGCATTAGTTGTGTGATGCAGAGTTGGATCAGCCATATATGTTTTTTGAGATAGATTGGGCTTTGCACAATTTCAGTGGCCCAAGCTTCATCTAGATATGATGTCCCATCTCAGACATATATATTTTCTATTTATTATGCAACTTTTGGTTATTTAAAATATATTTTTATCATATTTTAAGGCTTAATTTTGCACCTATTTATTAGACAAGTTTTTAGTTTAATTAGTCCCACATCTCTTGTGGTAAACTTATGTGGTGAACCTGAGGCTTATTTAAAAGTCTCTAGGTCTCTTATTATGATATTTAAATAAATAAGATAAAGAATCTTGAAGTATTTGCTCTGATGACAGTTGTGATGACTTTTTTTTTCTGACAGTGTGAAGCCTATGATTACTGATACGAACTGGTGTGAAGCCAGAGGGTTTGTGTGAGCCATGGTATTATTTTCTTTATCCTTTGCTATATTTTCATCTCCTTTCACTTCTTCTCTTTGTCTACAAATCCCACCACCATCAATACCTTTACTAAAGTCCTCTGAGCATTATGGTTGAATCTATTGTAGCATTAGACCCTAATATGAACCAAAATTATTTTGAAACCCATAAGAATCCTAGTTCTTCATCACCAACGTGATTCCAAAATATTACCTTATAATTTTTCTAGCTTTCCCACACAAATCTATCCACTTTCCCTCTCTAAATTAACCAAACACTCAAAAAATTTGCATAGAGCAACAAGCTATCCCAATAAGATTTTGATCTATCAAACCTTCCGATTAACTTAAAACAATGACCGGTTGAAAGACCTTTGAACCTTATATATTTCTATAACAAAATTTTCAATTCTTATCAACTAATTGAACTCCAATTAGATCCAAACTTAGAGAAGCCCTTGCCATGACCTATCATCCTACCATATCCCCACAACCACTCAGTCATCTAGTAATAGCAGAATTACTATTTCACTCGTTAACCTAGAGTGAGTTTTTTTCTTCTTTTGGCGTGAGCCCTCTTTCGCCCTGCATAGTGTGGACCCAAAAATTACTCAAGCAAAGCATCATGCAATTACCATGAACACTTACTCATTCTTGATCTACTCATTTGATAAAATTCAAAGCACTCCATTTTCTTAATTAATAATGTAAGAATAATATTTGAAATATCATGTTATTCTATTTAATATGATCATTAAAGTAGGAATGATGACCATAATCTAACAGATAGTATGAGATGAAGTTGTTTGATTTTTTTAAAAAATATTTGAAACTACCGTTCCTCCGAAATAATTACATATCTATTGTTCCTTTGAATACCAACATAAAGCCGTTGTCTGTGATAATTGCTTCATTTCCTTTATTTCTATTTTTTAAAAGACTACCAATTGCTTTCTCATTTTTCTTAAAAATCTAATAAATCCTATATCCTTGACAACGTGTTTATTCAGAAGAAAGCTTAGAAAATAGTTATCAGAGGTAGCACCTCTGGATGAAAGCCGTTACTGCCAATAAAGGCTTTCAGAGTTCATTTTTTGAGAAAATAATAGGGATAAAGCCACCGTACTGGGAGTCAAATGTGCAGTAGATCTAAAACAAGTTGTAGAAGAATGCTATTTTCAAAATTATTTTTTAATAATGTTATTTTACAAAAAACTCAAGATAATTTTGATTAAGGTATCATTATCATGATGTATATTATAGTAAATGCTTATGCCTGTTGGCACGGACCGCCTTTGGAGGCGATGTGCCTATTGGCACTCGGACGACTACCTTAGGCGGTCACGACTGTCTTCGGGTGTGATGTATTTGTTAGAGAGAGAATATTAATTAATCTTCCAAAAAAAATACTAATTAACATCAAATGATCATTAAATAGCATTGAATTAAGTATTTATCTTTATAGTATTTTTTTAATAAAATTCTCTCTCGATCGTTTCCTCTCTTGATCTCTTCAAATCTTGATTGATAGCTAAATCTATCTTGTGCCTTTTTGTCCTAATCAGTTTGTGAATAGTCGTAGCATGTTATATAGATAACGGTAAATAACGACCTTTGTAATGGTAAGATGTATACTCTTTTGAACATTGAATTATTTTAATTTGGAGATTTTTTTTAAAATAATATTAAAAAAGATTTAATTCAATAGCATCAGATAAGAAGTATTTAACACACTAGCGCTTTGGTAGCCACATGGTCGATCAACGAACTCTTGTCCAAAGATTTTTTTTCTCCTGATTCTTGTGAAACCCGATATTTGGGTTGCCGGTTTTAAACTCAGTATTCCAGATACTAGATTTAACCGAAAACCTTATACCCTTACGCTGCAGTTTTCACACTTAACTGATTTCACGATGGGGTTTTCCGCTAAGTCCAATATCCAAAATATCAAATTCAACACCGGTAACCCAGATAATAGGTTTTACAACAATCATGAGCGAAAAAATTTCGATGTGGTTTCGCTTTACGGCGCTGACCTGCCACGTGGCTATTAGAGCGCTAGTGTGTTAAATACTTCTGGTCAATTAAATACTTCTTTTATTAACAGTATTTTGAAGAAAAATCTCTTTTTAATTTGAGATATTTATAAATTTAACCGTTGAGAGCATAAAGATTTGAAAAAAAAAAACAAACATGGAAGAAATTAAATAATGGCCGTTATTCCTGCCACACAACGGCTTTCATCAGGGTTCTTTCTTTCTCCAGAAGTAAAACTTTGCTTTACTATTTCTGAGGACCATATAGAGACATCAGACCAGAGGCTACTCATTCTGAGGACCTTTCTAGAATGATCACTATATCTAAGGGGCTATCTGCAAAAAGGTTCAATCAAAGATTCAAAGCCAATCATCAACGACCACCCCCCATCCATTAGCTGGAGGCCTGGCCCCTCCCACCCCCGCCCAAAGAACCAAACTTCCCCCACCTCCAGTACCATTTGGGTGCTAACAGGAGGCATGTGACGACATCTGATCTTCAGGCTCCTTTTCTGATTGGGTGGAGGAGAGAAGGGGGGGATAGAGCCAGAGTCATGCGGGGCGGCGGCGGCGGCGGCGGCGGCGGTGGTGGGGGGTCTTGCAGCAGCAGCAGCACCAGCAGCAGCAACAACAGCAGCAGCAAGAGAAACACGAGCATAGTATGGTTCAGGAGGGACCTGAGGGTGGAAGACAACCCGGCTCTGGCGGCGGGGGTGAGGTCAGGTGACGTGGTCGCCGTGTTCATATGGGCCCCCGAGGAGGACGGCCCTTACTACCCGGGGAGGGTGTCGAGGTGGTGGCTCGGCCAGAGCCTCCGCCACCTCGAATCCTCGCTCCGGAGCCTCGGCGCCTCGCTCGTCACCAAGAGGTCGTTAGACACCGCCTCCACCCTCATGGATATCCTAAGCTCCACTGGCGCCACCAGCCTCTTCTTCAACCACCTCTATGGTCTGCCTCCCTCCCTCTTCCTTGTGGTGCAATTGGGTGAAGCTTTGAGCTTTTGGGGGATTGGGGATGTGGGTTTTTGTTTCTGGGTCTTTCAATTCTCATGTCTTTGCTTCAAGTACCACTATGAATCTATGATTAGGCCCCTCTTGCATATTCAATATCTTTCATTATCTTCTTGTGAATTTGTTGCATATGGGGCTGTGATGAACTGTTTGGTTGTGCTTTTTGGGTGTTGGAGATCTGGGTTTATGGTTTCGGATTTGTAGATTTACTGAGAGCACGATTTCGTTTCGTTTCCCTTGCGATGTGATGAAGAATTGGAGTTTTTGTGTATTGGAATTTAACTGTAGGCAACTAGGCATGATGACTTGAGAAAATTTCTTTCCTTGTTCTTTGTTTTTTAAAAAAATCTATTTAAGGATTTACTTGTCAACTCTTTGCCTTAATTAGTACTTTATCATTCTGATCAATCCTGTTTTTTTTATGTAGATGCTCTCTAATTTTTCTCTTTGTTAGTTTGAAGGTGGGGTTTGCACTCTAGTAGTGTCAATTTTGCAGCGTGATGCTTCCTGTGGATTCGATCATTGCATAAAGTGATCTGAAGTTTCATTTTCTGGTCCTCTTGTTTATTTTTTTTTGTAGCAATTAATAATTAATTTGTGTTTTTTAATTATTATTACTTCGCCTTTTCTTTCAAATGGTTTTTGTTTTGTTCACTCTTTTCATATTACATGAAGTTTGTAGTCTCCTTTTAGTATTCAATCATTCAAAGATGCTGACTTTGGATTGAATTGAAGTTTCTCACAACGTTATTACAGGGTTAAGAACACGTATAGAATAGTGTCGAACAGGTAGCTTTTATGAATGAACTACTCGAGTTTATGTAACCAGTGTTGTGCTTCTCTGCAGATCCTTTGTCTCTTGTTAGGGACCATCGTTTGAAGGAGCTTCTGACTGCTCAAGGTGTTGCAGTACGTTCCTTCAACGCTGACTTGCTCTATGAACCATGGGAGGTTAATGATGAGAACGGGAGCCCATTTTCGACATTTGTCCCTTTCTGGAATAAGTGCCTCAGCATGCCTTATGATCCAGCGGCACCCCTGCTGCCACCCAAAAGAATAACATCAGGCAAGTGTAGCTCTACACAGTGATAATGTGCAATTCTTTTCCCTCCCTATTCGATCTTAATCACTTTTAGTGGTTGAGCGATTTTAGCTGATCTGGGTGTACGACAAGTTCAACTTCTCATCAAGGGTTTGAATTCCGAAATCGATCCCAGATCGGAATCACGGAAAAATGAGATATTTTGCACGATATTTCGCTAAATATCCCTTGTTTTTTGCGGGGGCCTGTGTTGCAAGATCAAAAACACCGAAAATCTCGGAAATTTTGGCATCCAAATTTCGTTTCCGTATGCTGAAAAACATGATATTTCGTGAGATATCTCGATAGTTAGTTCCTTGCTTCTCACCTAGTGAAATGTGGTGATACTATGTTGAGCTTCCATTTTATTTATGCTATGCTGCTGCCTGAGGTACCTCTTTCACTCCAATCTAAATGTCATGTTGGAGGAAAGTATGTTAGCTTCCGGTAAATTTCTAGAAGTTTTTATAGTACCACATATTTGTTCTGGGGTATGTTCAACTTCTCAACTATATTCAATCATTGTGCCCGTGGCCTAATTAAAAGATTACGAGTCCTGAAATCATACCTTATTTTTCATCGCTACAGTGACTTTGGCTACAGTTCTTGAGAAATCTCCAGCCTCTGGCCAAACCTGAAGTTTTATAATTTGTATTTAGTTTCTTATAAAAATTTTGAACCTAAAATGAGAACATTTTCTCTATTGGTTCAATGGTTAGTGAGTTATTTAGTCAACTCAAATCGCGTTTGTACATGGCGAACTCTTTGTTCGCATTTGTCCACAGTACATGCTCATTTGCTTCCCTTATAACCACTTTTTTTTTGGTTGGTTTGAGTTTTTTGAACTTCTTTGTGACCAGTTAATATCTGTCTCTGACTTGATGAATGTTGAAGCATTTTTTAGTTGATATTACCTGTCTGTTCACAGACCCCATTTCTGTTGGTATTTTTTTCTTTAGCTCTTGGAATCGTGTCTCATTCTAATCTTTAAAACTTCTGTTTGAGTTGACTGTTTAAATCTTTATTGGGACACTTTGTCTTTCCTAGTAATTGATCAAAGATTGTCTACCGTATGTATTTCTTTCTAAATTCTCAAGTCTTAGGCAATCATTGGGCTCTCTTAAAACACCAAAAGTTCGGCAGGTATGATTAGCACCTTCTTATACATGTGACAATAGGGAAGCACAGACACTCCCTAGAGGTGTCGTGTCCGTGACCGATATTGGCACTCATCAAACACGCCTTGGACATGTGTCGGATACATCTCTTGAGTGTCCAATTTTTTGTGTTATATTTTTTCACTGGATACATCTTGGAAACTTCTCGACACTTTAAGAACAAGTGGACATGTGTTGGACACATGAGGTTGAAAGCATAACAATTTTAAAAAACATTGGTGTTTTTTTTTTTGCAATTTAGGAAAGTTTTGGATTCCATATATAAATTAAACTCATTTAGAGGTTTATTATTAGAAATTTAGTTTTAGAGGGATTTCTCAAAAAAAAAAAATTTGAGTTTTAACAAATGAAAATACTTTCTTTATTATATATGTTGATTTTAAATGATATATTAAATATGAAAGTCATCTTTTGTTTTAAATTTATAGTTTATGAATGATTCTCACATTATTTTTCTTGCTTGTCCACAAACACACACACACACACACACACGTACACACACATACACACTCATATATATATATATATATATATATATATATATATATATATATATATATATATATATATATATATATATATATATATATATATATATATATAGAGGGATGCTTGGTTGCGCTGTGCGCTGCCGAACCCAAATGCGCTGCGCACTGAGAGCCGTCCGATCGAAACCGATCAAACGGCAGAAACTCATCCAGCTCCCGCTCCCGCACCGCGCACAGCTGCACCGCACCCGCAACCCGACCGTCCGATCTGCCCACCCGTCCGATCGAGCGGCAGTAACAGCTTTCGCTGTTACTGTAGCGGCTACAGTAACAGCGAAAACTGTTACTGGCCGTTCGATCGAAAAGGATTAATGGGAATCGAGTGGCCAGTAACAGTTTTCGCTGTTACTGTAGCCGCTACAGTAACAGCGAAAGCTGTTACTGCCACTCGATCGGACGGGTGGGCAGATCGGACGGTCGGGTTGCGGGTGCGGTGCAGCTGTGCGCGGTGCGGGAGCGGGAGCTGGATGAGTTTCTGTCGTTTGATCGGTTTCGATCGGACGGCTCTCAGTGCGCAGCGCATTTGGGTTCGGCAGCGCACAGCGCAACCAAGCATCCCTCTATATATATATATATATATATATATATATATATTTCATATTGAAATCATTGAACTGAAACATTTGAATGGAAAGAGGTGTAACATATGTATTGAACATGGTCAACCAAAGGGATCGCACCAAAATGATCGCTCTTGAGGGGTCCTCATATATATATATATATATATATATATATATATATATATATATATATATATATATATGGGGAGGGATACTCTTACTCATGAGATCTTACTAATGATCCAGGCTGTCCGTTTTGAAACGGACGGATCCGATTAACCCTCCCCCCCCTCTCTCCCTCTCTCTCTCTCTCTCACAGGTACAGCACCCCCACCCCCATCCCCACCGACCCCTTCCCCTTCCCCTTCCCCTCCGGCTCCAGCTCCGGCAGCCCCCCGACCCCCCCTCTGGCAGCCCGATCGCAGCCCGACACCGACGGGGGGGGGGGGGGGGGGGGGTTCTGATTTCAGCGCCTGCAGGGGGTCGGGGGGCTGCGCCGGCGGCGGATCGGGGTCGGGGTGGTGCTGCGCCGGCGAGGGATCGGGGTCGGGGTCGGGGTGCTGCGCCGGCGGGGGGGGGAGGGGGTCGGGGCCGGCCGGAGCTGCGGGGTCGGGGACGGGGCCGGAGCCGGCGGGGTGGCTCGACGGACGGAAGGGGGTCGGGGGGGGCTCGACGGACAGGAGGGGGCCGGGGGGTCGGGGGGTGGCTGGGTAAACCCGAGAGAGAGAGAGAGAGAGAGAGAGAGAGAGAGAGAGAGAGAGAGAGAGAGTGGGAAATTGAGGGAAAATCCCAGCCATCCATCGCAATCCGATGGATGGCTGGGATCATTAGTAAGAGTTGCTTGTAAGAGATGACTTGTAAGAGTATCCCTCCCCTATATATATATATATATATATATATATATATATATATATATATATATGAGTTCCTATGACATGTCATAGGGAATACCCTATGACATATGGTGAGTTAGTAACCCTAGAATATTTAGAATGTTCTGAATTTTTATGAGGATGATCACCCTATCTTAGATAGGACCCCCGCAAAAAATCGCCTCATTCTAAAACTTCTAGAGGCATCAAATATGATTTTCAATTTAACGGTTAAAATGGATGGTCGATAAAGCTTCTAGCATTTGATGCCCCAACAAGTTTTAGAATGCTTTGATTTTTTGTGGACATTCTATCTAAGGTAAGATGATCACCCTCAAAAAAATTCAGCACATTCTAAACATTCTAGCATTACTAATTCACCATATGTCATAGGGTACTCCCTATGACATGTCATAGGAACCCAGCCCTCTCTCTCTCTCTATATATATATATATATATATATATATATATATATATATATATATATATATATATATATATATATATATATTGTCATGTCCATGCCATCTCTATGTACTCTTTTAGGATGTGTCCGTGTTGGTTCTCCCTATTGTGCCACTGAGAACCTTCGAGGATAACTATGGGATTTATATTAAGCTTGACAGGATCAATTCAGCATATAGGATGTCCATATCTAGCTTCATTTGAGAAATGTAATATGTGGGACACCTAAGTAGGCATGTTACCGAAAAACGGGCTGGAGCTCATCAGGTTTGTTAGTTCTTTTAGTTCATTATTATTCCATTAGTCATTCTCTCCATACTCCTTCAGCTTAATTGGACACTATGTTTAAGGTTATGTGGAACATCTGTGCTACTTATACATCCAAGCTTGTTGCACATGGAGTACTAACTAATTCAAGAGTGATCTTAAGCGTACCGGGGTGATTATGGATGTTAATAGATAGTCCCACATCGGTGAGGGAGGCACTCATCACCCGCTTAATATACCCGCTGTGGACCTCCCCTTACAACCAGGGTTTTGGGGTGTCAGGGTATCTAACATGGTATCAGAGCTGGCCTGTCTCCTGCTCCTGCTACTGCTCCAGGTGCTCCCCACTGATTGTGCCGTGCCACACGTGCTCCGCGTGGGAGGATCCTTGCGACGCGTGCTCTGCGTGAGGGGGAGTGTTAATAGATAGTCCCACATCGGTGAGGGAGGCACTCATCACCCGCTTAATATACCCACTGTGGAGCTCGCCTTACAACTCGGGTTTTGGGGTGTGAGGGTATCTAACAATGGACTTTAGGAGTTACATGGTATGTTGATACACTACTGGCGATAGCTTTCAGTTATGGACTCAGCATTTTGTGCTTCTTGCGTGCTAAGCAAACCAAGCAAGATAGATTATGCCTTTAGTTGTTCATGTGCATGTTAATCCAGAGTTTCGGTTAGCTTCTTGCATGCCCAAGCAAACCTAGCAAGATAGATTATGCCTTAGTGGTTCATGTGCATGTTAGCCCAGAGATTGGGTCAGCTTGTGGTTAGATTCGGAATCATCTGTGTTTGGGTTGCCATGACAAAGTAGATTGTTGAGGAGACCCACATTTGGGCCTCAAATGCCACATATGACTGAGAATTCGGACCTTGCTAACCTTATCACCATGCTGCACCCCTATTGGTTCTGAAATTAGCTCAGCTTGTCAACGCAAACCCATTGATTATTCTATTGTGCCATATGCTGATCCTATCTATCCTCAACATTGAACCTCCATTATAAGTATTGTTGCACTAGTGTTACACACCCAATGTTGTTACGCACCCAATGTTGATGGCTCGTCTTCCATAGGCTAGCATGTCATTGATTGGAGTTGCATCATTAGACCAGCACTTTTACTTCTGTGTCAACTTTCTCTAACTCTAATATGTTTGCCCTAGTTATACTTCGACAAGTCAGATCTTAGATCAACATTTGAATGGTTTTGCGGATAGCTTAGCTTAATTGCCTGTTGATGTTACAAATGCCTATTGCTATCGGTTCACCATTAGTAGCCTAAATTGAGAGTGGGTGTGGGAATGGGTACGAGTGTGGAAATGGAGAAGCGGTGCTTTAAGAAAACTTAGGATGTGGAAGCATCAAGGAAGTGTGTACAAGACATATTAAAATTATGATCCACTTATTTTCATGACTTGTATGCGTTTTGCAAAAACAAAATATATTGGTTTAGATGATGCAAAATAACAAATAGTACAATGATAATCGATTGATGGAAGGGTCTCAGGTCACCATGGAATGTTCGTGATGCAGGACTACTAGGGTTTGTGCGAATGTAATGCAAATCAATGATATATTTTAAATAACATTGCAAAATAAAAAATAATTATTTAAAATCTAATGTGAGAACCTTAAAATCTAATGTGAGAACTCTCGAATAGATTATGGATTTTTAAAATCTAATGTGAGAACCTTCAAATAATTTAAAGAATTTGAAAGATTTAATCAAGGCTCAAAGGTTATATAACAAGGGGCTTGCGTTTATGTATTGATGGAATCTATAACTAGACCAACGATCAAATGACAAATAATTTTACTAATATTAATCAAGCTAAATAGGGGAAGTTTAAGGAGATGGATTATGGAAAGATGACACCTCTCTTGCACATGGAGAACTGAGGACAAATCTGGTCGTCATACGAGGATCCACCCACAGAGGGAGGTTGTTGATCATGATCGGGCCTTTGGGGAAGTCGAGCAAATATGTGACAGAGCCATGAGTGGCACATGCAAGCCGATAGGGGTCGCGACTGTGCGGGATGGCTGCGAGGGGGATTGGGCCACCAAGAGAATGCGGGTGGGCTAGGGTGTCAAGTGGAGGCCATGGGCGGGATGGGTGCCGGGGTAGAGGCCGTGGGTGGGATGTGTGCCCGGAGGAGGCCGGGGCCAGACTGAGCATCAAGGTGGAGGCCATAGGTGGGCTGGGCGCACGTCCAAGGTGGGGTGCCGATCGATGGCATCACACACACACACAGAGAGAGAGAGAGAGAGAGAGAGAGAGAGAGAGAGAGAGAGAGAGAGGGAGAGAGACTTGGGTCCCATAAGGTTTAGCCGCTAACCTCGATGGACATTCTGTCACAAGATGAAGTCAAATTTTTGTTCATTAACCATGGCCGATAACAAGAGCATATGGTCCCTTATAACCAATGGGCCACTACAAATAATTCCTTGGTCAATATGGGACAAAAGACATGCCCTCAAGTGAAACAAAAATAACTAAACAATAAAAGAACCAACTGGAAATAAAAGTAACATAAGTCAATCATGAGTCTGATTCACTGATGATGTCTAATTGCCTAGTCACAAAGAGAGAGGTAGTGTTGACTGTCATCGCCATCTCAGATACATCCGCAATCGGGTGTGATGTCAGTGGTTTCCTTACAAGGCCGAGAAAGAGAGAGGAAGACCTAAACAACATTGTGGAAATTGTTAGAAAAAATATGAAAATCTTACAGCTACAACATAAATGGCCCATAATAGGACGGATTGGTGAAGAGGGATTCATAAATTCGACCCAAATAGATGGGACAAGGCATCACGTCTCACTCTAATAGTATATTGTGTTTTGATATCAGATGGCCATCCACATATATACCCAATAGATATACTTGGTTTTTACTTGTCTAGTGGTTGAACATTTTGGGTTTTTCTTCCATCCCAATCTTTGATTCAAATATGAAATTTCGTATAATCATCTTTAAGGTGGAGTTTAAATTATAATCATTTATGGACATGCCACATTTATAACCGGTAGATAGATGTGGTTGTTGCTTGTCTTGTTGCTGAATGTTTATATAGATGAACATGCTGAAAACTGATAATGAATCTTTCCTATTCATGCCTTGTGCACCAATTATTTGTATATTTGTTAGCCAACCTGCTAGTTGAAAAACTCAATGACAACCTGTATCTACGTAAAATCATGCTACTCTACCTATTAGTAATGTTTCTTGAGTAGGTTATACTGTCATCAATTTCAATTGGAAGATACATTGAAAATATACTGATTAATAGAGGTCACCAAGATCGTAGATAGAGGAAAAAACATCCTTTTAATATGCACATTCACTGTGTATGTTTTAGCAGGTGATGTATCGAGGTTCCCTTCAGATTCTCTACTCTTCGAGGATGAGTCCGAGAAGGGGAGTAATGCTCTTCTTGCTAGAGCATGGTCACCAGGATGGCGCAATGCTGATAAGGCCCTGGCAGCCTTCATTAATGGACCACTGATCGAGTATTCCACGAACCGGAAAAAGGCGGATGGTGCAACAACATCTCTGCTCTCACCTCATCTACATTTCGGGGAGCTAAGCGTACGCAAAGTCTTTCACCTTGTTCGTATGAAGCAGCTTGTGTGGGTTAATGAGGGAAACAACGCAGGCGAAGAGAGTGTCAACCTATTTCTAAGATCTATTGGCCTCCGGGAGTACTCCAGATACTTGAGTTTCAATCACCCATGCAGTCATGAGAGGCCACTTTTAGCCCACCTTAGGTTTTTCCCTTGGGTGGTAGATGAGGGTTATTTTAAAACTTGGAGACAAGGCAGAACTGGTTACCCTCTGGTGGATGCTGGTATGAGAGAGCTCTGGGCAACCGGTTGGCTACATGACCGGATACGTGTGGTTGTATCCAGTTTCTTTGTGAAGGTTCTGCAGCTTCCTTGGAGATGGGGGATGAAGTACTTCTGGGACACGCTATTGGATGCTGATCTTGAAAGTGATGCCTTGGGTTGGCAGTATATATCGGGGACTCTTCCTGATGGCCGTGAGTTTGACCGTATAGATAACCCTCAGGTATGGATTTCATGCAGAAGTTTTGAGCAGTCTTCCATCCCTTTTCTCGTTATTTTTTCTTTTTTCTCATTTAGGATAGCCTATTCTGTTGAATGCTAAATACATTATGGTAATGTACTGAAACTCAAAATACTTCACTATGCTAAAATAAAATCTTAAGGTACTAAGAACTTTACTGATAAGGTACAGAGATAGTAAGACAAGGTGATGCAATGATATGTTAGTCGTACACAAAACTGGTTTTTTTTCTTGCCTTCAATCACCTTATCTGGATCCCTGACAATGATCATAGAAGATACGTAAAATGGCATGTAGCTCACTTATGGGGTCCTTTCTTTCTCCTCAATTGTTGTGATTTGCAGTTTGAAGGCTACAAGTTTGACCCAAATGGAGAATATGTGCGACGCTGGCTTCCTGAACTGGCGAGGATACCTACCGAATGGATACACCACCCATGGGATGCACCTGAATATGTATTGGAGGCTGCAGGAATTGAACTGGGTTCCAACTATCCTCTACCCATCGTCGAAATAGCTGCAGCCAATGCCAGATTGCAGGAAGCTCTTGCAGAGATGTGGCAACTTGAAGCTGCGTCAAGAGCAGCATTAGAGAATGGAACAGAAGAAGGCCTTGGAGATTCCTCAGACATTCCCCTTATCGATTTTCCACAGGAGATACAAATGGAGGTGGATCGTGAACCCACTAGGATCAATAATACCCCAAGTGTGGGCAGGAGACATGAGGATCAGATGGTTCCTAGCATGACTTCTTCGTTTGTTAGAGTTGCCGAAGTTTCTGCAGATATCGGGAACACTGCTGTAGATAGCAGACCAGAAGTACCATCAAACATGAACTTTGATCCACAATCTCTGAGAGAAGAAATAGACGCACGCGGTGCTCAGATAGGGAGAAATGGCATGATGCCACGTTTCAGTCCAGCCACGCTGCAGCAGGCTGTGCAATCCACAGGGGATTCTTCCAGTAGTTGGACAGAAAGAGAGAGCGGTTTGGTACCTGTTTGGTCCCCTTCAACCACCTCTAGTCATTCAGAGCACTTTGTGACTGACAATACTGGCATTGGGACTAGCGGTCATTTACAAAGGCATCCACAGTCTCACCAACTGATGAATTGGAGGTAACTTTCACAGCCAATGTGAGTTGACATCTATCATGTCACTGTTAGACTAGGAGATAAATGGTATATTGGCACGTGCCCTCTTCCTCTTTCTTTTGTTCCTTACATAAAACTTTCAAGACCAAGTCAAATTACAAGTTCTCTTTATTATTGTATTTTTATAGCTCAAGATCTCATTTCCTTTTAATTGTTTGGCCTTCCATGTTTTAGAAGAATCAGACCTATAAAAATTAGATCTGCATGTTCATTCATAAGAACCCGATCCTTAAAAGGCGTAATATAATCAATTTTAGTGGCAATTGGTCTATTCAATGACATTTAATGGTCATTTGATGTTAATCTCTCTCTCTCTCTCTAACAACTGAATCACACTCACTTCATATTTCACACTTCTTTAAACAGTTGCGACGTCGTCTTTGCCAAATGGCGTGCATCAAGCACATTCGGGCATTGCCCGGGGTTTCTTACTAGTGTTATAGAAGCATCAGACCTATTAAAATTAGATCTGCATTTTCATTCATAAGAACCTGATCCTTACAAGGTGTAATATAATCAATTTTAGTTGCAGTTGGTCTTTGTGAAATCAAATGTCACTCTTTGCATTTTAAATTTATAAGAATGCTCGCCTTTCTTAGAATTACTAGTAAAAATCCCGGGCAATGCCCGGATGAACTTGATGAACGCCTCTTGGCACAGATGACATCACAACCATATGAAGAAATGTGCAATCATGAGTGAGTGATTCACTTGTTAGAGAGAGAGAGAGTAACATCAAATGGCCATTAAATCCCATTGAATGGTATTTATCATCATTATAAAAGGTTTTTAGTGGATCTTATGAGAGAGAACCGTGTTCACGCACGGGAGAATGATTTAGGCTCTTCAATGGAAGTCCACGTGTCTCAACACGGAAGAGAGGCTTTCATTTTAGTATTATACTAGTAAGAAACCCGGGCAATGCCCAGATGAGCTTGATGCACAGCCATTTGGCACAGATGACATCACAACTGTTAGAAGACGTATGAAATCTAAAGTGAGTGTGATTCACTTGTTAGAGAGAGAGAGAGAGAGAGGGAGAGAGATTAACATCAAATGATAATTAAATGCCATTGAATGAGTGTTTTATTATCTTTATCGTAGGTTTTTAATAGGATTTAAAACTGAGCCGTGTTTGCACATGGAAGAATGATTATGGTTCTTTAAAAGACGTCCACATGTCACAACATGGGAGAGAGGCTTCCGTTTTAGTATATAGTATAGACTAGTAAAAAACCCGAGCAATGCCCGAATGTGCTTGATGCACGCCATTTGGCAAAGACGACATCACAACTGTTCGAAGAAGTGTGAAATCTGAAGTGAGTGTGGTTCACTTGTTAGAGAGAGAGAGAGAGAGAGAGAGAGAGAGAGAGATTAACATCAAATGATCATTAAATGTCATTGAATGAAAATTTATCATTGTTAGGTTTTTAAATGGATTTGAAAAAGAGCCGCGTTCACACACGGAAGAAGAATTCTAGCTCTTTAAAAGACGTCCACGTGTCACAACACGGGAAAGATGCTTCCATTTTAGTATATACTAGTACAAAACCCGGGCAATACCCGGATGAACTTGATTCAATTCACGTCACTTAGCATAAACAACATCGTAGCCATATGAAGAAGTGGGCAATTTGGAGTGATTGTGATTCACTCATCTAGATGTGATTCACTTGTTAGATAGAGAAAGAGAGATAATACTAATGATTTTTCTAATTAACATCAAATGACCATTAAATGTTATTGCATGTGAATTTATTATCTTTATAGTAGGTTTTTATTAGGATTTATAAGAGAGAGTCGTGTTCACACATGGGAGTAGGGTTTTAGCTCTTTAAAAGAGGTCCACGTGTCACAACACGGGAGAGAGGCTTCCATTTTAGTATTATACTATTAGATATATAGATATATACTAGTAAGAAGCCCGGGCAATGCTCGGATGAGCTTGATGCACGCCATTTGGCACAGACGACATTGCAACTGTTCGAAGTGTGAAATCTAAAGTGAGTGATTCACTTGTTAGAGAGAGAGAGATATTAACATCAAATGGCCATTAAATGCCATTGAATGAGTATTTATTATCTTTATGGTGGGTTTTTAATAGGATTTAAAAGTGAGCCGCGTTCACACACGGAAGAAGGATTATGGTTCTTTAAAAGACGCCCACGTGTCACAACACGGGAGAGAGGCTTCCATTTTACTATTAGATTAGTGTTCTAAATTCTTGATCTATTGTATGACAGGTCAAGAAGTTGGGAGGTGGAGAATGCTGTGCAGCCGAATGCTATCGGGTAGACTCCACAAAGGAAAATGCACTCATGTACATTGTCCATCCATCTCTCCTCCTTCATAGCCCTTCTCTACATATGCTACAGTTTGAGCACCATCCTCTACAACCCTTTCTGTATTGTGTAGATGTTGTATAGTTTTATCTTAGACGGGCTGTGTATTAACTAAATATTCTGAAACTTTTCTTAAAAATGGATGTGCATCTTCTTTTTACTTATGCCATGGTAACAGGAATGCTATCTCAGTCATGTCTTGTTCTTCGGGCGCGAGTCTTGTTTTGTTCTTGAGCATCGACATTGCACTTGAGCACAACACATCCCAACTTTGTTCATTGTACAAGATAATTCACCCGAAAAATGGATAAGTTTTTTTTGTAAACTCAAAGAGAGACAAATTACTTATCTTCGGCTCCTTTTGGTTTGCAGTATCTGGTGCAGTAAGTCGTTTAGAGGTAAATATTCAGAATACCGAATACCGTGTATGACTTACCTCATTTGTTTTGCAGTATCCGGTACAGTAAGTTGATTTGGTGTTTCTCGGATACCTCATAACCGAGGTAACTCAATACTGCAAAATAAGCAGTAAGGCGAATACTCGTATCCAGAATACCTTGTAACTATAATACCTCACAGAATACTTATAACCGAACGGAGCCTTATAAGAAATCTTAATAGTAGTTCTTAGAACCCGTGGATCTTGGGATTCGTGGATTCGTAGGTTTGCTATCTGCGACTAAGAATGGGTGGATAGATGGAAAGATGATACATTAAGTTGTGTTGTGTTGTTCTACTAGTAAACAATTGATGGTAAGGGGGAAGAGGAGGGGTCTAAAGAATCCTTATTTGTGGGTGATGCTAAGGTGGCAGAGAGTTGCACCAAATGGTAACCCAATGTTTGGTTCATTGCCTAAAGCCTTCCCCTCCAAATTTGTCGGATTTGACACTAAAGTGATGCAGGATACGCTTTCAAGCGTGCGTGAAGCGAGAGATCAACTAATAATTCCAATGCTAAATAATTGCTAACACAAGTTTAAACTGATGCAAACTCCAGTTACGACAATATTCAGATAGCAGGGGAATTATAAGTGAAGGGCCTAACTGTTTGCACGTATTTCCAAGCACGTAAAATTTTGTAATTTATTCGATCGATAGAACTCGAGAGATTCCGATGACTAAGATTCATTTTTCCTTTAACAAGAAATCTTAATTTGCATAAAAGGATTCGAAGAAGTAAGTTCTCAGGTCTTAAAGTTGTCTCAAAAGTCACGGGTTCAATATGTTGGGAGGATTATCTATGATAGAAACCCGCAGTTTAATTCAAGCCAATAGTATACTATGTTTGATTTTGTGTTGGAAGGATCTCACCATTACTGTTGGGTTTACAGGTTACGGTAACGAGCGATGAACATGATCGAAGCACGATTAATCCCCAATGGAGAGATCCATGCCAAAATAGATGTACGGAGCCGGCAATCCAACACGGGTAACGGGTTCGAGGAAAATGCAAGTGGGCTTCAAACAGCAGCTTGTGGGCCTGACTATCTATGGCCTAATTTGTAATAAGGCTCCACTGTGTTGGACTTCTTGTTGTGTGATCAACAATAACCAAAGATAAGTAATGGTAGGATCGTTGCTTTGACCACTACAGGGATAGGGGTGGCAATGGGTCGGGTCGGGTTGAGACATAGGTATAAGGGCAAAGGGCAAAACATCCAACCCGAACCCGACCCGTTTAATAAACGGGTCAAAAACTTAAACCCAAACCCGACCCGCCTAATAAACGGGTTGACCCGACCCGACCCGTTTAATCCGTTTACTAAACAAGTCGGGTCGGGTCGGGTCGGGTCGGGTTGGCTCAGGTTGGGTAGAACCCATGTAAACCTGTCGGGTTGGGTCAGGCGGGTCGGATTGGGCCGGGTTGGGTCGGGTTGGTTCAGGTTGGGTCGGGTCAGTTCGGGTTGGCTCGGGTCGGGTTGGGTTGACACGACCCATTTGGTAAAAGGGTCAAGTCGGGTCAATCGGGTTATAAGTACAAACCCGAACCTGACCCATTAAATAAACGGGTCAATCGGGTCGACCTGTTTATGACCCGAACCCATTTAGGCCAAACCCAAACCCGCTAACTTCTGGTCGGGTTCGGGTCGGGTTGGCGGGTCAGGTCAAGGATTGCCACCCCTATACATGGATTTGCTCTCTCTTTTTTTTTTCAGCAGAGCAAAGGAGAGGAGTCCGGGCTGCTGGTGGCGTTTCAGGTTGGGCAGAGGAGGCTGGGGTCGGGTTGGGTTTGGGGCTTCAGTGCGATGCCGGGGAGAGGAGGGGATCGGGTGGCGACCTGCTGCTGGTGCAGCAGGGGGAGGAAGAAGGGTCGAGTGGAGGGTGGCGGCGTTGGCCGCGCTACCAGGGCAGCTGTGGAGGGGCAGCCGGCGGCGGGGTGTACACCCATTGTAGCGGACATCTGCCATAACTAGAAATATGACTCATATTCCTTTACAAACCTTTGTTGACTTTTAGTTAAATTTCTTACACAAATTTAATAATAGAAATAATAAGAGGCAACTAAAACAAGTACTTGTGTTTTCAAAAGTGGACCTCCAATACGTAGTGCATCAGTTCAGCCATATAGCGAGCGTCGGGGCTCCGCTCATTTTCCGGCGGCATGTATAAACTCGTGGGAACGACGACAAAGTTCCGGTGTCCCCACCATAAAGTATCCTCATTAGAGGCCTTCCCCTCCCAATTTGTCATATTTGACACTATAATAGCCTCAGTAGGGGCCATAGGTTAAGCACAATAGTTCGATAAAGTTTGCAGAATTAAATTTATTTTACCTATATAAGAAAAGTGATTAATTTAACTTGATTAAGCAAGCAAAATGAATTCTGTTTATTTAACTATACTCATTTAATGCCATGTGCAATAACTAATTTAACTATGAAAGCAAGCCAACGGTACAAAATTAATGTAATTATAACAGTGGTGGCATTCTTAGATTGTTGGTGGAAATTAGGTAATTGCACAAATAACAAAGTTTAAATTGATATATTATTTTTTTATATAATTTTTGGGAGAATAAATATTTTCTATAAATAACATGAAAGGCAATAATGTTTTAGAAAACAATAGTAAGCTTTGTCAAATCGATACAATTGAATTAGTAGTATTTGGAACTAATGTAATTCAAAACCTATTTTTTTAAAATTGGATTTGTGTTTTATTGATAACTTTGTAAATCTTATAGCAGAACTGCTGTAGATACCGATATACATTTGTGATTAAAACCAAAGGCGAAGAATTTCAAAATTTTAAGGTATGTGAAACAGGGGTATAAATAGAAGAGAATTAAGATTCTTAGAGTTTAATGAAAGTGGGAATATGCCTCAAATTAGCTAACTTAATTATGTCTAAAGCATAGGTTCATCCTACTCCTTATGCGCCTCAGACAAGTGGTGTGGCTGAGAGCTAAAACCGGACTGTCATTAACATGGTTAACACGATGTTAATAAACCTAGGGTTATCAGAGACCTTGTGGGGAGAGCGTAATCATCAGCTTGTTTTATTCTAAATCAAATTCCTTTCAATCTTAGTGATAAAACATTTGGTGAGTTATGGAAGAAGAGAATACTGAGATTAGATTACCTCAAAGTGTGGGGGTGCCTAGCGAAAGTAGGTAGCCTTGAACGAAAGAGGAAGAAGATAGTCTGTAAGATTGTAGATGTCCTTATATGATAAGCCATTGACAATGATAGGAGATGACGGCTAGGGTTTTGGAGAGGAATAGAATGATTCCATTGAGGGACTCAAGCCCAATATATGTACAGTAAACCCGACCCGACTATACAGTAAACCTGACCCATTATATTTACATTAACACTCCCCCTCAAACTCACGGTGGATCATGAACCGAGAGTTTGCCTAGAAAATGCCTGAAGCGAGCAGTCGTCAGGGGCTTCGTCAGAAAATCAGCAGTCTGCTCCGATGAGGGAATGAAAGGCAGGGAGATGGTGTGATCGATAAACGCCAGGCGAACATAATGACAATCAACTTCAATATGCTTTGTTCGCTCATGGAAGACCGGATTGCTAGCAATCTGAATAGCACTCCGGTTGTCACAGAAGAGAGGGGTGGGCCCGGATATCACCACTCCCAAGTCAAGCAGAAGACGGCGAAGCCAGACAATCTCGGCGGTGGTGGAAGCCATAGCCCTGTATTCGGCTTCGGTGCTGGAGCGAGCAACAGACTCCTGCTTCTTGCTGCGCCACGAAATCAATGAGTCACCCAGAAACACACAGTATCCTGTCGTAGATCGACGAGTGTCTGCATCTCCTGCCCAATCTGCATCTGAGTAGGCACGCAGCACCAACGGAGAGGTGGAGGGAAACAGTAGTGAACGGGTGATGGTGCCCCGAAGGTAGCAGATAATCCGGAGAACAGTTGCATGGTGTACTGACCGTGGAGCCTGAACAAACTGACTGACAATGCCAACAGCATGGGCAATGTCTGGCCGGGTCATGGTGAGATAGACAAGCATCCCAACCAACCTCTGGTAGCGGGAGACATCCTCGAGCGGCTCACCATCTGTAGCGAGAAGCTTCAAATTGAGCTCCATGGGTGTGTCAGCGGTACGTGTGTCAGTAAGCGCAGCATCAGCAAGGATGTCGGAGATATACTTCTGCTGTGAGACTAACAGACCACGAGATGACCTGGCAATCTCAAGGCCCAGAAAGTAGCGAAGAGAGCCCAGACCTTTCACCTCAAACTGACTCTGGAGGTGCCGTTGGAGAGAGGCGATGGTGGCACTGTCATCCCCAGTTATGATCATATCATCCACATAGAGGAGAAGAACTGCAATGCCCTGACTGGAGGAGCGAGTGAACAAGGCATAGTCGGAGTGACGCTCAACAAACCCGGCGGCCAGAACTGCACTGCGAAATCGCTCAAACCAGGCACGAGGGGCCTGCTTGAGCCCATAGATGGCTCGGCGCAACCGACACACGTGCCCCGGAGGAACTGAAGTGCCCGGAGGAGGAGCCATGTAGACTTCCTCGGAGAGATCACCGTGGAGAAACGCATTGGTGACATCCATCTGATGGAGAGGCCACCCTCGAGCAGCTACCACAGCTAAGAGGGTGCGCACAGTAGTCATCCGAGCAACCGGAGCAAATGTCTCCTCGTAGTCAATCCCATACTCCTGGGAGAAGCCACGAGCAACGAGGCGAGCCTTGTGCCGCTCAATGGATCCATCAGGTCGAGTCTTGACCTTGAATATCCACTTGCAGCTAACAGGCACCACCCCGGAGGGACAAGGCACCAACTCCCAGGTCTGGGTCCGCTAAAAAGCCTCAAGCTCAACTGACATGGCCTGCCGCCACTCTGGATGTAACACTGCCACACGGTACGATCGGGGCTCCCGATGGGTGTGTATAGCAGTAAGAAAGGCCTGAAAGGAAGGTGAATAGGAGACACTGGCAGAGTAGCCAGAAGAGTCAGGAGAGTCAGAGGGAGAAACAGAGTAGCCAAACCTGTCAGGAGAGTAGTCGTATCGGGCAGGAGGGTGATGTTCGCGCGCTGGGTAGCACCGAACAGGAGCAGGATCCACGACCGGGGAGGAGGGGGCAGCAGCATCAGGCGAGGGAGTACCAGTGTGAACCGACTCTGGAGGAGGAGCTGCAGACCGACGAACATAGACACGAGTAACAGGTAGTGGTGGAGGTGGCGAGGGAGACGGAGGAGGTGATGGTGGTGGTGGTGGTGGTAGGGAAGGTGGAGGTGGAGTAGACGTGGATGGGGCAACAGAAACCGGGGGTAGAACAGGGACGTGAAGATGTGAGGAGGGCGAGGAGGATGACGCAGGAGGCAAGGAAAGATCCCGAGACTCAGGGGAAAAGTACGGGACATCCTCAACAAAGGAGACGTGACGGGAGACACGGATCCGACGAGCTAAGGGATCATAGCAGCGATACCCCTTGTGCTCCCGATTGAGTCCCAAGTGAACACACCGAACAGACCTCGCAGAGAGTTTGTTTCGCTCATGAGGAGGAAGAAGAACGAAGCACGTGCAGCCAAACGTGCGAAGAAGAGAGTAGTCAGGTGGACTGGAGTGAAGGCGCTCGTAAGGGGTGGCACCGGACAGAGCAGACGACGGAGTGATATTGATAAGGTGGACAGCCGTCATGACAGCTTCAGCCCAGTAGGAGTGAGGAACAGACGCAGAGAGAAGCAGGGCTCGGGCAGTCTCAAGGACATGACGATGCTTGCGTTCGGCAACGCCGTTTTGCTCATGAGTGTGAGGACAAGACTGCTGGTGAAGAGTGCCATGAGACTGAAGGATCTCACGCATCTCAGAGGAGAGATACTCCTTGGCACAATCAGACCGAAAGGTCTTGATGCGCCGACCAAACTGAGTGTGGATCATAGCAGTAAATCTCCTATAGATGTCAGGTATTTCAGATCGATGACGCATAAGATAGACCCAGGTGCACCTAGAATAGTCATCAATAAAACACACATAATACATATAACCCGATAGAGATGCAACAGGAGCAGGACCCCAAATATCCGAATGAACTAAATCAAATAAGGCAACAGACTGGGAAGTACTAGCAGAAAAAGGAAGAGCTAGATGCTTTGCCAGTCGACAACCCGTACAAACGGAGGGGGGGGGGAGAAAGACGCTCGACCCAAAGCGCCCGACCGGAATACGCTTTTGAGTCGATCACTCGATATATGACCTAACCTTCTGTGCCACAGGTCGGCATCAGAGGTGACAGACATGACAGACGCAACTGAAGACACATGGAGATGGTCCAACTG
The DNA here is from genome assembly GCA_947650365.1 of Chamaelirium japonicum. Classification (NCBI taxonomy): domain Eukaryota; kingdom Viridiplantae; phylum Streptophyta; class Magnoliopsida; order Liliales; family Melanthiaceae; genus Chamaelirium; species Chamaelirium japonicum. Next base: position 95,203,812 of record OX393549.1, on the reverse strand, counting down.
GTAGAGTCCTCCTGCCCTACGGCCCAGCCCAATCCTCTGACCCGTCCGCGAATCCTGCACAACACAAACAGAAGGGGTGAAGGTGACAGTCAGGCCAGAGTCGCAAAGAGAACTTATAGAAATCAGATTAATATTAAGACGGGGGGCATGATGGACATGGGATAGGGTCAGGCGATCAAAAGGGTCAGAGGTGGTGGTGATGGAGCCACATTGCGGAATAGGGACGAGAGTCCCATCCGCAGTGCGAACCTCCTGGTGGGTGGTAGTGGGAGAGCAGTCCGTGAGGACTGTAGAGTCAAAAGTGAGGTGACAGGAGGCACCCGAATCGAAGATCCATAGAGCAGTAGTACCAGAGGTGGCAGACAAGCCGTGCGCAGTCGTGGAGCCGGTGGAGGCGAGGTGGCGAAGAAGAAGCTCCTCGAGGTGCTGAAGGCGGTCCGGCTCAGACGGAGAAGGTGCTGTGGTAGCAGTGGGGAGCGTCGAGGCCTCTACAGTAGCCGCTGCACCACCAAAATGGCGGAAGGAAGACGAACCACGTCCTCGGCCCCGTCCACCTCGACCGCCGCGTTGATCGTCGCGAGAGGTCGAAGACCAGCGGGGGGATCTCTCATCCGGACCCCAGCGGGGGTTGCGTGGAGGACGTGTAGGGCACTCGCGCTTCATGTGGCCAGGCTCCTTGCAGTAGTGACAAAAAACAGCCTCATCGGAGAACCCGGCTGCCAGGACAGAGTCGGAGCTAGGAGCAAGTGGAGGAGGACGAGCGCCCTGAGTCTGAAGGCGGGTCTCCTCGTCGACCAAGGCGAGTAGAGCATCCTCGAGCCGAGGGAGTGGCTCACGGTGCAGGAGCTGGGCAGCTATGAGAGCAAAGTCCGATCGAAGTGCTGCCAGGAACTGGTGCAGGTGGCCCTCGTCGAGGTAGCGCTGGAAGTCCCGAGAGCGGGGGCAGGCACACCGCTCCGGAATCAGTGAGTCCAGCTCATGCCAGTAAGCACTCATCTGACTGAAGAAATCCTGAATGGTACGCTCCCCCTGACGGGCAGACTGTGAGTCACAGATGAGCTGATGCCGGCGGGCGCCTCCGCGCGGGAGAAAACGGTCCCGGAGTTACTCCCACATCGCACGCGCTGTCGGAAAGCGGCCGATGGGAGCAAGGAGCGGACGAGCAACCGAGTCCAGGAGGTACACCCGGATGGCCTGATCGTGGCGGCGCCACGTAAGAGCAGCAACGGTGATGGCCGTGGTAGCAGTCGCTGCAGAAGATGCAGCACTGCTGGTGACAGAGGACGAGCCGGAGTAGTCAGTGGGAGGAGGATCCTCGCCGGTGATGTGACCCCACAGATCACGACTGGAGAGGGCGGCCTCGACGGTGAGGGACCAGTCAGGCCAGTTGCTGGCCGACGACAACTGAAACGCGACCGCCTTCAGCGGTGGAGAGATCGCCACGACGGACGGTACGACTGGAGAGGCCATGGAGGATGCTGTAGGGTGTTAGGGGGTGTCGGGGGGGGCTGTAGGTTGGCGGAGGAGGTAGGCGGGGGCTGGAGGGGGCTCGGGAGGGGGTCGGGAGTGCTGTAGGGGGTTCGGGAGGGGGGGCGGGGCTGTGAGGGGTTCGGGAGGGGGGGGCGTGGCTGTAGGGGGCCCGGAAGGGGGGCGGTAGTGCGGTAGGGGGTCCGGATGGGGGGGGGGGGGGGGCGGTGGCTGAAGGGGGTTCGGGAGGGGGGCGTTGGCTGTAGAGGGTCCGGGAGGGGGGTTGGGGACTGTAGGGGGCCGGGAGGGGGGGGGGGGGGGCGGTGGCTGTAGGGGGTCCGGGAGGGGGGGGCGTTGGCTGTAGAGGGTCCGGGAGGGGGGTCGGGGACGGTAGGGGGCCGGGAGGGGGGGGGGGGCGGTGGCTGTAGGGGGTCTGGGAGGGGGAGGCGTTGGCTGTAGGGGGTCCAGGAGGGGGGGGGGGGGGGCGGGGGCTGTAGGGAGGTCGAGAGGGGGGGACGGTGGCTGTAGGGGATCCGGAGAAGGGGGGCGGTGGGTCGGGAGTGGACGCAGCCGGCGGGAAGGGCAGCCGGAGAAGGTGCAGCCGGAGGAGGTGCAGCCGGAGAAGGAGGGAGGCCGGAGGAGGTGCAGCCGGAGGACCGTCGTCGTCGTCGGGAGAACCCTAGAGCTCTGATACCATGATAGGAGATGACGGCTAGGGTTTTGGAGAGGAATAGAATGATTCCATTGAGGGACTCAAGCCCAATATATGTACAGTAAACCCGACCCGACTATACAGTAAACCCGACCCATTATATTTACATTAACAGACAATAAGGTGAATAGAGTCCTACTAGTGAATTCAAAGATTAATGAAAGTGTTGATACTGTCACATAAACCAAAGATGCAACTTATTTTGAAGGCATCTTACCTTTCAAACCTTCCAACCCTAAAAATCCTAACAATTCAAGTCAAATATAACGCAAAATAGAACTTAAACATAAGAGTAAAAGGGTTATGTAAGAAAAAGATTTAGGTGAAAGCTTCTACACCTTCATATTAGACGATGATCCTTATATTAGCTTGGTTATGTCCTCTATAGATGCTCATTCTTAGAAAGAATTCATTAATAATGATTTTGAATCAAGACTTTGTTCTTGTTAATGAAGTTTTAGAATGTATATGGACCTTTAAGAGAATACTTAGGCCTACTGGCTATAGAAGAATATAAGGTTAGTTTACTCAGATAAACATAAAAGAAATGAATATACTATTTTAAAAGAAATTCTCTTTTAACTATGATAATTACGATAAGAGTCATTAGCCTTTGCGTTTATTCATAATTTAATAAAATAACACATGGATATAAAAATGATTTCTTAAATATAGATCTAGAAGAAAAATATTAATAGAACAAGTGGAAGACTTCATTGTAAAACAAGTAAAGCCCTTCCTTGAAAAGGCCCAAGTTTTGCCATTTATCATCTAGATTATTGCATGGATTCTTCTCTCTGGCCCTGGCCGTAAAGATAGGAGGTGACAAGAAAATAAATTATATAGATTAACTAAATCATGATATGTTTAAATAAACACCAAAATAATGGCATGAAAATTTTGATTGACTTATCCTAAGTCATGGTTTTTTTTTATAGATGTTATATTCTAAAATAATTGGTAATGAATATGTAACATCCGCCCCAAACATACAAGATATTGTCTGCTTTGCTCGTGCCCGCGCGTGGACTTCCTAGGGGGGTCACCCATCCGAGTATTACTCTCGCTAAAGCATGCTTAACTACGGAGTTCTTACAAAAATCGTAGCGGCACATGGTTTTAAAACACATCTTTTATGTTTGAGAAGAGAAATTATATAAGTAGCTCAGGATGTCCTGCTCTCCAGACGATGTGGGACTAACTCAGTGGCCATGGATACATCACTTCACCTCACCTCACTTCATCCATCTTGGCATCACAGCCTCAGGAGTCTTGACGCTTAGCCTATTAGATCTTGGTCATCACAGAATATGTGTACCTCAATGTAGGTGAGATTCTCACTTTACATACTTCATTCAGTTCATTGAGTTTGTTTACTGACATTAAAGATGTACTTGTCTAGAAACTTTAATACAAAGGATCTAGGATAAGGAAATGTAATATTAGGAATGAAATTTATTAGATCGTTTAATACTATTGCTTTAACACTTCCACATTCACTTGAGAAACTATCAAAAAAATTTGAGTGTTTGATCTTAAACATATTTCTGCACCCTATAATTCTAACATCCCACTAAAGAAAAACTTAGACGAACCTGAGTCACAACTTAAATATGCTCAAATGGCAGGTTCATTACTTTAAACATATTAGAGTTGACATAACATATGTTGTAGGGAAGCTTTAGTAGATATAATGTAACCCTATTCGGAAACATTGGACTCATGGCCTAGAGAGAGTATTTAGATGTCTCCAAGGTATTTGTATTATTCTCTCACTTATTCAGGACTTCAAAGGTCATCAAGAGGTACAATGATGTGAACTGAATGAGTGAATATGTAAATCATCAACGCTAACTAGGAACCTAATTAAGGTTTAGGATAGCATTCACGTTCTAATTAAGGTTTAGGATGGCATTCACGTTCTAATTAATGTTTAGGATGACATTCATCCTCTTAATTACTTGTTTTCATCTTTAAATTAAACTTAGTTGTAATTTGACAAAAGGTGTTTCTAGGAACCTTAAGCCCACAAGATGTCACCAAAAATAAAAATCCGATCTTTGTGACTAGAGATACTATGGAGAATATTCAATAAGTAGAAACATAACACGTTGATGTGGTTTTATGTAGCACGAATTTTATGAGAGTTTTACTCGTTCTCACCCTTATGGTGATAGTGCTCTAATTAATATTTAGGATGTCATTTATATTTTTAATTATGCTATCATAAAATTTTAGGAGGTACTTTGTTATAGATAACTTTTGATGCATCACCAAAGTCATATTCGTTGCAAACGACTTAAAATAGTTGCCCCGAACCACGAAATCACCGAGATTTGGGGTCCAGCCAATGACACATGTCCCCTCATATTCAATCATCCAGACCTTTATATGGGAGCCTCCAGGGGTTCTCTCGGTGGCCTGTAGATCTCAACAATCTGGAACCGTCCAAATGGGCGGAAATAACAGGACCCCAAACCATGGTGATACCGTGGTTCGGAGCGACTACGTTAAGGGCTTTATATTCGTTATATAAGGCCGTAGCTATGGGACCTAGATTGGTTCCTACACACATTATGAAAATAAAGCCACATGATTTAAAGAACCAATATCATTCTATGTTGTGTGTGTGACTTACAAATGGTCGGTTAGAATGATGTAATTCAAGATCTCATGTCATTTGGCTCCTTAGGTCCGGTGCAACTAACACTAAGTGTACATTATAGTTCAAAAGGCTTCTTGGGTATGCTTGTGTTGTGCACGCATGCCTTGTCTTTTGCCTCGAGCCCAAGCCTAATTGGTGTGACAATATAGTCTTGACCCATTTATGGGCGAAGTGGTGCATACATGATGATCGACATGCCAAGCATGAGATAGCCATCGGTTTATGTGCCAAGGGGTACTTACGTACCCTTGACATACCCCGAGTAAATACCATATAAGGGGACCAAAACCCCCTATAGCTATATACAAAAACCTCAAGAAAAATTTGAGAATCGATTGGTTTCTCCATTATCAACTCTCTCTCTCTCTCTCACTCTCTCTCTCTCTCTCTCTCTCTCTCTCTCTCTCTCTCTCTCTCTCTCTCTCCTAACTACTAATTTTGTTTTCGTATTTTCTTTTCTTTTATATGGACAAGAATAAGCTATCAAATCTTTCTCCTATCGATGATGTCTCGTTAAGGAATTGGATCGTGCTAGGCGGTGTTGTACCTTGGGATTACTCTTTGTCGGAAGGCCCCTTCACGAAGGGGGTGATAGTGTTCCTAGGGTAGTGACTAACACCTCAACCCACATGCCATTCACTATCTTTTAATTTTTTTTCATTATTTTTTTAATTATTTATCTCATCTTTGTCTTCTAAGTCTTATCCAATCAAGATGGCTCGACTAAAGGGAAGATTGACAAAAAATTCCCAATAGGTCGTCAACCTAATGTCAACCCACTAAAATTGGTGCCAAAAACTTGACAGAGATAATTTGGCAAGAGAGGAGCATGCTAAGAAACCAAAAAACCAATTGGCAAGTAGGAGGACCTACCTTGTTGGTTATACATTTTAAGCTCATGAAACCAGGGAGCAACCCACTCATGTTCTCCTGAACTAGGAAAGAGTTAAGAAGAAGAGGTAATAAGCATAATTTGATATGAAGGATATGCATTCATCTTTATGGCAAAAATTATAAGTCAAAGAGCTACAATATTGTTCTGTTGTTTTAATAATTTCATGCTATAAAGTTTACAAAGGTATCAAAATCATATTTGTTGATTTAAAACAATTGAATTCCTAATTACATTTTGTAGATATTTTCATCCATTTGTACTGAGGTTTTTTAAAGCCATTATTGTTTTCTACAATCATTATTGTAATCATCATAATCCATTCTATTTAAGAAAGTTCCACATTAATAATAATTCTCCAACCGACTGCCAACTCAATATCAACTCTATAAGGAGGGTGCCAAAAACTTGACCCATGCGACTTGACAAGAGATGTGCCTACCAAGAAACCTAAAAGGCCAATTGGCTAGTAGGGTGCTTGCCTTGCTAGTTCGCCATTTGATTTAATGCGACCGGATAGCAACCCTCGGAGATTCCATAAAACAAGAAAAGATTCTAGACAAAGTAGGTATAAATGGTAGAGGCTCGGTATTGTCATTCATAGAATTCTTTGTTTCCAAAACATATCTATTTTTTGATCAAATTATTAAAATGGCCAATTTACATTTAATTATGTGCATGGAGTTATTCTAATTTTCACAAACATTGCGACATAAAATACCATCATATCTACTAAGACATCATCGTTTCTAGTCGATTGCCGAGTTTTTGAAGAAACTTTTCTTGATTTTTCAAAACTTATTTGCCTAACTTACATAGAAAAATATGTTTATTGGATTTTGGCAACTTTACCTATATTAATTATATGGGATTGCTCTGACTTCTGTTAAATGTTGCCATTATACTGAGACGTTACCCATATTCTTTACAGGACTTCTCTCTTAATCTTTTCTATCTTGAGCATTTCCCCTTGATTTCCTTCTAGTTTTGCCAAATTACTAGCTTATTCACTTGACATATTAACCTCGAATTATATTATACTATTTTATATTGATTATATGAGAACTATAATTTTAGATACAATTTATGTAATTTGCAATGAGTGGAGGATTTAATTTGCACTCATACAGTGCCGATATGAATCCTTCCACGAATTCTGGCATATCGAACAATCCAGAGTTAAGGAATCGTTGTAAATAAGTTACACCTAGCATCAGTGAGGCTGTCAATATCTTTCAAACTTGCAGCCCAATTTGTATATGCGTGTGCATAATACACTCTCATTGTGCTTGAAATATTTAGTACTACATGTTATGATTCTCTGTTTTGGAAACTTTAATACTACTAGTTCTTATTCTTTTTTTTTTTTTAATTGTTTCTGTTAACTATCCATTTCACCTAAAAGGTTAAGCTGTTAGGGAATAAACTAACAATGCATATCATACAAACAATTTCATATTGTTGTGATTCAAAGCATCATAATATAAGGGAATTGTATCAGTTATTTCCAAAATCGCATCAAACTAAAGAACCCAAAATTTCAATATGTATTACTGCATTGCTTCCTTTACTTCCTAATTTTGCTATGTGATCTTTAAAATCTTGCTTTGGAACTCGATCTGACGGGTAAATAGTGTGAATTTTTTCATATATATCCAAATATTTTAAAGGAAAAATTACATAAACCTCTCCTGAACTATGGGGGTAGTTTCACATTGGTCCCTGAACTTTTTTTTTTAACAAATAAACTCCCAAACTATACAACTTTGACAAGTTGACCCCTTTGTTAATTGTTCACCGTCAGATTTGACAAAAATAGCTGGCGTGGCCATTATTTATTTATTTTCACTGTCAGATTTGACATAAACCTCTATCTCTCTCTCTCTCTCTCTCTTTGGCGGCCCGACCACCACCACCTTCTCCCCGACCTCTTGAAGCCACCTTAGGCCCGTCGATCACTTACGGCGTTCCGGTGAAGCCCTCGACGAAGACCTTGGGTTGGCTACGGCCTGTGCGCATGCCGGAGGCGCCAGCTAGGTAGGTCGTCGGCTGTGCCCGACCAAGAGGACCCGACCAAGAGGAAGGAGGATGGTGGGGGGTCGTGGCGGCCGTAGTTGCAGAACCTCCCTCGCACCACCTCAGACCCCCCTACTTCTCGGGCCCCGCGCAGGTCGCGGCCTACGCGCACACCGGAGGCATCGACAAGGCAAGCCAACGGCTATGCTAGGCTGAGAGGAAGAAGGGTGAGGGGGGGGGGGGGGGGGGGGGGAGCAACCCCTGTCCGCCTTTTCTGGTCTGTTTTGAGAAAGGATGCGGTTATTTTAGTCATTTGACACATTCCATCTACGGATGACAACGATTTCAAATTGATCCATAGTTTAGGAGCTTATTTGTTCAAAAAAAAATTGAAGGACCAATATGAAACTACCCTCATAGTTCAGGGGAAGTTTATGTAATTTGCCCTATTTCAAAAAAACGCACTACGGGTGAACAACATGAAACAAGAGAATAAATATAAAACAGTTCAACGTGGCACATCTATGAAGATCTCGGTCATGTTGTTGTCAAAATGTAAAGGGTGTTTTTAGAAATAAACATATCTTCATCATTTTAGTTATCAGTTTTTCTTTGTACTTGAGCTATTGTTGAGAGGACATCATTGTAATTTTGCAAAGTAAGAGCATTTTTCTCATTTTGGAGCATGTATATGTGTGATGAACCACACATGTTAATCCAGAAATATCCTCATTTCTTCTACTGTCAAAAAAAAAAGAAAAAAAGATTAAGCTTCCTCTTTCCCGTTCCATTACTTCCTCTCCGATCCTTCATTGATGCTCCATTAAATGGACAATTCCCCCTTCGGCGGTGTTTTAAAAACACCACCGAAGATCTCTTGCTCCTCTTTTATTCATAGGAAATTGTTGATGTGATAATAGTTCATATCAAAACACATGTAGTTCTAGCGGGTTGCAGTATATACCAAAGATATATAGAAATCTGATATCACTTTGTGTTCTGGCCTCATACTATTTACTATAGAAATAGTATGAGCGGTTAGTCTCACATCAGTAATGGGAGTAGAGATCATTGTCTTCAAATACCCACTGTGCACACAAAGGTAGGTTTTTTGGAGCACTCGGGGTATTGTCACGTGGTATTAGAGCTGGGCCCGCTCCATCTGCTGATGCCTCTTTCCATGTACATGTAGGTCCTTGTAACACATGATATAGAGAATTAGGCGTAATGTGTGGTGTGTCTTCTTCCGAGAAGGAGGCTTGGAACAATTCCTATAGAAGCTAAGCAAGAACCATCTTGCAATTTTGGGTCTTAATCATGGTCCTTAGATTAGAGCAGTACGTGCTGGTATCTAAGATCAATTTATTTCAAAAGGCTTTTAATTAGTTTCTTTAATCAATTTATCTTTATTGGTTTTGTTTGCGCATACTGACACACGGCAGTCTCCTCCAGCCCTCCCCAACCCTGGGCGTAACGGGAGCGTGTACGAAGAAGGAACATCGTCTTACTAGAACCTGCGAGGAGGAAATGCGACGATTGCCCTCTAGATCTCTCGACACTCAGAAAAACACAAGAGGACAAACAGAACTTGGGTGATGAATTTTAATATAAAAAAACTGAAGTTGAAAAAAAAATCCTTTAAGGGTCTTCTCTTTTCGCAAGTAAAAGATCACCTAAGAAAATTAATTTCCTAGGCAACAGGTTACGCATACAATTGATGTCCCAATTAAAAAATTCTTGTTGTTTTTTTGAGTTGGAGAAATCCAACAATTTTTTTCTAGGACATCAATTCTAGTGTTCTTTTTGACCCTCGCAAAATTAAAATCTGAAAGTTTCTTTTTACTCTAGCGAAAAATATGAGACAATACATTTTTTCGGATCTAACCTCATTTATTTGGGATCCAACTTTAAATGTGGAGTTGTTGCACATTGCCAACACGGTTTTCAAGCAACACCAATCAAGCATGCCCAACCTATGCAAGCACATTTGACGGCAGCACATAGGGAGGAGGATGTCTTGTGGCAACCTGCATGGTGCTCTCTCTCTCTCTCTCTCTCTCTCTCTCTCTCTCTCTCTCTCTCTCTCATTGTGTGTGTACACGTGCGTGTGGCATGCATAGCTGGGGTTTCAAGCGGCGTGTGTGTGTGCACCCGCGGACCCGGACACGATAGCATCTCCGAAATGGGCTGGTCCGCACCTGCTTTATTTTTGTTTTTGTTTTTTAGCCCTTCTCCGCATTTACTTTTTTCTATTTGGGACATTAGCCGTTACGCGAGAAGCGTTGCATGCTAGTCGTTACGAGCAAGCTCTCTGCGAGCTGTAACGTGCGGGTTTAATGGGCTTAATCATAGCCCATGAACTACTCCCCTCTTTCAACCTCCCATTAACAGCCCAAGGTCTATATAAGGTCTGGTGCAGCCATGGGATGTGTACACTCCGAAAATCGGAATAGCTCTCTGCCTCTCCCTCTCCCGTTCTATTAAGCTCTTGCTGTGGTGCTGCCCCCTTGCTCCGAGGAGACTTTCTCTCTCAGATCAAAGCTGTGATCATGCGGTGCTGCCTCCATGCTTTGAGAATATCTTCGTCGAGTCGCTGGATTCCTGAAAGTATTCGAGGTTCGCAAAGCTTTCTTGAAGTCGTGCCGACGAGAAGGAGGTCGCCTGACCGGGATCGTTATATCTCCGAGAACCATTGCCACAAGACCCGCACGAGAGGGGCAATAAGCTTCTTGGGACATCGCCTTGCGTGTTTCGACCACAGGCCAGAGTTTCTTTGCTCTTATTAAATCCATTAAAACGACTTGCATATAATACAAAGCCTAAATAGCGATAAATAAGATTTAGGATTATATATTTTTCTCTTAGAAAAGTTTGGCAAGGTGAATGACGGTTCCATAGAACCTGCTTTGCCTTGGCAAACCATTTCTAAAAGAATTTTATGATTTGTCTTCGCTTGCGAAAATAACATTTGCTAATCAATTTTTAATATTAAAAATTTAATTAAGTCCTAAGTTTGCTAGTATAGAACGATTAGATTTCCAACAATCCATGAAGCTTATTGCACTATTTAATCGTTCATCAATCATAAGTTTAAATGAAAGGATTAAATCAAGATTAGGGGGTGCAACTCGCCTAGTGCACATTCGATCTCTTGGGTTCGATACTCCGGTATGGTGATTTCCTTGGGGCCAGGTGTGGACTCCTCCTCTCCTTGGTGTGGCGGCTCCCAGCCTCATGTGCGGATTCCGGTACGTGGGTCATGTGGATCCCTCCTTTACTCGGTGTGGCGTCTCCCGGCCAGTTTGGCTCGGTGTGGTGACTTCGGAGTCCTTGTTCGGTATTTCCTATGGTCTAGTGTCAAGCCCTTATGCATGTACCCTAAAAAAAAATAAAAGGAGGCCAGGGGTGGTGCAAGTAGGGACGGACCAACTCGAGAACGAGCTAATCCGACCTCAATGGACCGGTTCGGTTCTCTAACTTACTTTGCATCAGAATTTATGAGAAACATTGAATTCAAGTCGGATCCAGGTTCAGTGGTCAGTTTACCCGACGAAACCCGAGAAATTAGGGTAGTTGTTACGGGTGGGTAAGTTATGCTTTCAGATTTAATCCAAGTTCGGACTCGATCACAATAAGAATGTAAATAAATCCCCCCCAGTACTCTTCTTCCTTGCCGCCTCGATCGGCATGGGATCGAGTCTCGACACCTCCAACTCGGACAAATTTAAATCCCCCCAGTACTCTTCTTCCTTGCCGCCGAGGATCGTGGCATTGTCGACGGGCATTAATGGGGTCTCGGCCGGAACGGGTCTCCACAGCTCCAACTCCAACAAATCCAAATCCCACCAGTAGTCTTCTGCTTCCTTGCCGCCGCCGCTGAGGATCGTGGCATCGTCGACGGGCATTAATGGGCTCTCGACTGGGAGGAAGCTTGTGCAACTGCTCGTAGCGGTGTCAGCATCACTGTTCCATCCTCGGCGTGATCCCAAGCGAAAGGATCTACAACTTCTTGATCTTCTTGCATCATCATCAGCTCGTGGGTAAACGGCCCACACCCCCGGTGATGGCCATCTCGATGTCCCAGTACTCTTCTTCCTTGCCGCCGCCACTGCTGAGGAGGATCGTGGCATCGTTGGGCATTGGGCTCTCAGCTAGGAGGAAGCTTGTGCAGCTGCTCGAAGCGATGTCAGCAGACTTGATCATCGCCATTCCATGCTCGGCGCTCTGAGTAATTACCGCCACTTGATCCCAAGAAGGGATCCACAACTTCTTCTTCCTGGCCTCATCATCTCATGGGTAAACGGGTCCACAACCCCGACGATGGCCGTCTCGACTTTCCAGTACTCTTCTTCCTTGCCGCCGTCACTGCTGAGGATCATGTCATCGTTGGGCATTGGGCTCTCGACAGGGAGGAAGCTTGTGCAGCTCTCGAAGCGATGCATCAGAATTGATCATCACCGATCCATTTAACGCGCGCCACTTGATCATCCCAAGCTAAGGGATCTACAAGTTCTTCTTCCGGCATCATCATCATCTCGTGGGTAAACGGGTCGGTGATGGCCATCTCGACGTCCCCGTACTCTTCTTCCTTGCCGCTGCTGAGGATGATCGTGGCGTCGTCGGGCATTGGGCTCTCAGAATCCCGCTGCTTTCTCTTCCTCCTCTTCTTACTGCAGCAAGCTGCCTCGTTGGTGACACACCTAGCTGGCCTCTTGATTAGACACAGAACCCACTCGTGAAACTGGGTTGACTCAGGCCTGTTGGTTTTGAATTTTGAATTCAAATTTTTTAAATATTTTTAATCTCTCATTCAATTTGACTGGGTCTTATCCTGCTGTATTCTGTTGAGATTTTTTTTTTTTTTTTTGTTACCTTGAGATCTGATCCGTTGGAGGATCTGTTAGTAGTGGAGAACGTGGGTCACGTTGAGGGGCTGAAGACCAAGTCTTCAGGAGTATCAGTGAGTTGGGATTGAAGGTTAGTGGAGTCCACATGGAATGGGAAGTTGTTGAGGGGTCTGCCTATATATTGAGGCCGTGACTCCTCTCTTAGTACACACAACTTCATTCTCTCTCTCTCTCTCTCTCTCTCTCTCTCTCTAAACTCTAGTGGTGGACGTGGGAGTCCAGCACCTCTTCGATCCCCTTGGCCAAGGTGACGTTGCTTGCTTCACTTGGAGGTGGAGTGCTAAAGCTTCGCTTTGAAGCTGAGGTGTTCGTCTTGAAGCCGACAAGCCGCTATTTGGAGGTGCTACAAGGGGTCGTGATCGGTTCATCATCTATCAAAGCTTTCCTTCATCAAATCAGATTTTGACATTATTATTTGGAGTTTCATGAGAGTTCCTACGAGCTCTCCTTGGTGCGGAGAAGCTCGGAGTCGTTGTACCTTGGGGGCTTATCGTCGGAGGCCGGGAGCACCATCCTACGGCGGCGATCTAGTTTTCAGGGCATTGTGCAAGCACAAGCCTCGGCTCATCTCTTTCGATAAGTCTTTTATTCTCTTTCTCTTCTTTCCCTTATTTTGCATCTCTGTAGAAAGCCTTAGCTTCCCATCCTTAGCTAGTTAACTCACCATGAACTATTGCATGCTAATAGAATAGAACTCTATTTACCCAACAATCTGAAAACTAGATCTTATTTATGTGTTCTATTCTCTTTTATTCCGATTAGATCTAGTCCCTATTCGAGAGTGTTTAGATCTAGTCTCTTGTCACCTGTTAGATTTTCTTTGAAATTTCTTAAGTTTGACGGTGTCAAGGAAAGCTTGACAAACCAGCATTAAATTGGCCTAGGAAGCCTGGTATTTAAGCGAGCCAAGTGCTCCACCTCCTTCCTGGAGCTGACCTGGCCGTCAAACTTTTGAAAAGTCAAAAGGGATTCTTCCTAGATGACTTCTGAGATGGAGAGGAAACCTAGCAAGTCTAGCGAGAAGCCTGAACCTTTTGACGGCAAGAACTTTAAGCGATGGCAGATGAAACTTCGGTTCTATCTGACTGTCCTTAAGGTTATCGATCTCATTAGCTTAGATAAGCCTAATCTTTCTACTGAATCGGATGGTTCCTCGAACCAGTCCGATATAGACTCCTGGGAGAGGCAGGACTACCTGTGTAGGAATTATATCATTAACTGTCTAGTTCCCGACCTTTATGATGTGTACTTCACCTGCAAGGCCGCCAAGGATTTGTGGAACTCCTTAGAGAAGAAGTATGCCACAGAGGATACCGGTTCAAAGAAGTTTATGGTCGGGAAGATCCTGGAGTTCAAAATGGAAGATGGGAAGTCTGTGGTCTCCCAACTAGAGGAGATACAGATTATCATCCATGAGGTCCTCGCAGAGGGCTACAATATCTGCGAGGGATTCCAAGTGACAACTATCATCGAGAAGTTGCCTCCCTCGTGGAAGGAGTACAAGAACAGTTTGAAGCACAAGAGGAAGGAGATGACCCTAGAAGATCTCGTTGTCCGAATTCGTATAGAGGAGGACAACCGAGTGTCGGAGCAAAGGGAGCGAGCCTATATGATAAAGGGCAAGGCCAACCTCGTGGAGGGAAAGTCTTCCAATAAGAAGGTTCAAGCTCCCAAGCCATTTGAGAAGAACAAGCAATCCAAGCCCCAGTTCAAAAAGAAGCCGAAGGGAGACTGCTTCGTTTGCGGCAAGTCAGGTCACCTGGCTATGGAGTGCCGCTTTAATGCAGCTAATCGGCCGAAGAAAAAGTCCGAGGCAAACATGGCCCAGAGCGGCTCCTTCTTGGCAGTGGTGACGGAGGTCAACCTAGTCAGTAACCTTGCAGACTGGTGGGTGGATACAGGAGCTACCCGGCATATCTGCGGGTCAAAGAGCTCATTTTCTACTTACACATCTGCGGTAGAAGGAGAATCGATGTACACGGGGAACTCCTCGGTTGCTCGAGTCGCTTGAAAAGAGAACGTGATTCTGAAGCTCACCTCCGGAAATCTTCTGACTCTGAAGGAGGTGTTGCACGTCCCAGACATCCGGAAGAATCTGGTCTCCGGAGCGATGCTGAGCAATAAGGGTTACAAGCTTGTATTTGAGTCGGACAAATTTGTCCTGACTAAGGAAGGGTCTTTTGTGGGAAAGGGTTACCTTGATGAGGGCTTATTTAAGTTGAATGTAACCTCTTTCGTTAATGATAATAAAGCTTCATCTTCTGCTTATTTATCTGAGTCTTTTGATCTGTGGCATGCTAGACTAGGACACGTTAACTCTAAATCACTTAAAATGTTAGTTAACGTAGGTAGCGTACCTAAATTTATTCTATTCTTGGATGGAAAGTGTGGCATATGCGTAGACGCAAAATATACCAAGAAACCTTTTAAGAATGTAGAGCGTAGCCTAGAAACCCTAAACTTAATTCACTCAGACGTGTGCGACCTTAAGGGTTACACTACGAGAGGAGGGAACAAATATTTCATCACTTTCATCGATGATTGTTCTCGACATTGTTCAATATTTCTCCTTAAGAGTAAGGACGAGAGTTTGACCAAGTTTATATCCTACAAGTCTGAGATGGAAAATCAGTTAGGGAAGAGGATCAAAGTCCTTAGGTCGGACAGAGGGGGTGAATATGAGTCCGGAGACTTCACTAAGTTCTGTGAAGACAACGGTGTAATTCATCAGACCACTGCTCCATATTCCCCTCAATCTAATGGAGTAGCTGAGAGGAAGAATAGGACCTTAAAGGACATGGTCAATGCCATGATGATCAGTTCAGGAGTACCTACGAACCTGTGGGGGGAGGCTGTACTTTCTACAGCATATATTCTAAATAGGATCCCATTTAAGGAGTCTAAGCAGACACCGTATGAGATCTTGAGAGGTAGGAAGCCTTCCTATAAACACCTTAAAGTGTGGGGGTGTCTTGCGAAGGCATCCATACCTAACCCCAAGAGGACCAAGCTAGGTCCTAAAACAGTTGATTCTGTATTCATAGGATATGCCCATAATAGCAGTACATATAGGTTTTTAGTAATCCACTCTAAGAGCCCATATATTGATGATAATACCATCATCGAGACTAAGGATGCCGAGTTCTTTGAAGACCGGTTTTCTTATATAGATAGGTCTGAGAGGCCTCAGGAGTCCAGCACGCTCGAGAGGTCTGTTCCTAGGTGTAGGATCGACTCTTCAGACGAGGAAGAGAACGAACCTAGAAGGAGCAAGCGAGCTAGGACTGGTACTTCTTTTGGGCCTGACTTCATCACTTATCTAGTGGAAGATGATCCAACTAGTTATGTTGAAGCCATGACCTCAGCTGACTCCATCTTTTGGGAGGAAGCTGTAAACAGTGAACTTGAATCCATAACATCCAACGACATCTGGGAATTAGTGGAGCTTCCTCCTGGTTGCAAAACTGTTGGGTGTAAATGGATATTCAAGAAGAAGCTTAGGGCAGATGGATCTATAGAGAGATATAAGGCGAGGTTAGTAGCAAAGGGCTATAGGCAACGAGAGGGAGTGGACTTCTTTGACACTTACTCTCCTGTGACCCGGATCACATCCATTAGGGTGCTTATAGCCATAGCCGCTATCCATAGTCTTGTGATTCACCAAATGGATGTAAAGACTGCATTCCTGAATGATGAATTAGAGGAAGAGATCTATATGGATCAGCCAGAAGGCTTCATAGTGCAAGGCTTAGAGCAGAAGGTTTGTAGACTAAAGAAATCTCTTTATGGTCTCAAACAGGCTCCAAAGCAATGGCACGAAAAGTTTGACCACGTATTGACTTCGAGTGGGTTCTCGATTAATGAATCAGATAAGTGCATCTACACTAAGGTCAGTGGTCAGACTTGCGTGATCATATGTCTTTATGTAGATGACATGTTGATATTCGGAACCAACTTGGAAGTTGTGGTGAAAACCAAAAACCTTCTAAGAAGGCACTTTGATATGAAGGACTTAGGAGCTGCAGATGTCATTTTAGGAATCAAAATTTTGAGAGATTCCAATGGCATAGCTCTATCTCAGTCCCACTATATAGAGAAGGTGCTTAGAAAGTTTGGTCAGTTTGACTGTAGACCTGCCAGAACGCCATATGATCCTTAAGTACACCTAAAGAAGAACATAGGGTTAAGTGTATCACAAGTTGAGTATTCGAGAGTAATTGGCAGTCTTATGTATATCATGAACTGCACGAGACCCGATATTGCCTATGCGATAGGCAGACTCAGTAGATATACTATTAACCCTAATAAGGAGCATTGGGATGCTCTAATTCGAGTTCTGAGGTACTTAAAACATACCTTAGATTATGGCATATTCTTTGGTAGGTATCCTGCTGTCCTAGAGGGGTACAACGATGCTAATTGAATTGCAGATTCTTCGGAAACCAAATCCACTAGCAGGTACGTATTTACCCTTGGAGGAGGTGCAGTTTCTTGGAAGTCATCCAAGCAAACCTGCATAGCCCGATCCACTATGGAATCGGAGTTCATAGCCCTAGATAAGACTAGTGAAGAGGGTGAATAGTTAAGAAACTTTCTTATGGATATTCCTTTATGGCCAAAACATATTCCTGCTGTTCTTATTCACTGTGATAGCCAAGCAGCTATAATGAGGGCCAAGAACAATTCGTATAATGGAAAGTCTCGACATATTCGTCGTAGACATAAATATGTGCGACAGATGATAAAAGAAGGGGTAATTGTCATTGACTATATAAGGTCAAAAGACAACTTAGCAGATCCCTTAACTAAGGGACTAGCTAGAGAGCTAGCTCTAAATACATCGAGGGGGATGGGGCTGAGGCCTAAGAATGAATAAGTTTTCGATAACAGTAACCCAACCTTCGTGACTGGAGATCCCAAGAACGAGGTTCAATGGTACAACAAGTTATCCGAGGAACTTGTGGGAGTGCTACCAAGCATATTACCCCTCCCTATGATGTGGTAGTACATTTTGTATCGCTGTGAGGCTGAGTCATAGACTCTTAATGCTATCTATAGCTGGAATACCAGTGGGATGTATAGATACAGATCACTCTTTATAGATTGCACCTATACGAGTGTGGAAGTGAGGCCGCTTCCTATGAGAATTGGGGCCAATTCTCTAGAGTGCTTGTTAAAACCGGGGAGAGCTCATGGCCATGAATGAGCACAACCGAGAGAGGAACTCAATGATGATTTAAGGATGTGTGAGTTGCCTGTTGACTAGGTCTACTATCCAAATTGAGCAGTTCAAGACTTAGGTCACTACTCAGTTAGTAAACCCTACAGACAATCTCTTAACTGCGGTTCAAGTCGAAAGACACCTCAGTGATTGCACATTCCTATGAAACTCTAAATTTTGTTTTGAATTTTTTGCGATTTAAAATCATTCATGTGAGGGATTGTTGGTTTTGAAATTTGAATTCAAATTTTTTAAATGTTTTTAATCTCTTATTCAGTTTGACTGGGTCTTATCCTGCTGCATTCTGTTGAGATTTTTTTTTTTTTTTTTGTTACCTTGAGATCTGATCCGTTGGAGGATCTGTTAGTAGTGAAGAACGTGGGTCACGTTGAGGGGCTGAAGACCAAGTCTTCAGGAGTATCAGTGAGTTGGGATTGAAGGTTAGTGGAGTCCACATGGGATGGGAAGTTGTTGAGGGGTCTGCCTATATATTGAGGCCGTGACTCCTCTCTTAGTACACACAACTTCATTCTCTCTCTCTCTCTCTCTCTCTTTCTCTCTCTCTCTAAACTCTAGTGGTGGACGTGGGAGTCCAGCACCTCTTCGATCCCCTTGGCCAAGGTGACGTTGCTTGCTTCACTTGGAGGTGGAGTGCTAAAGCTTCTCTTTGAAGCTGAGGTGTTCGTCTTGAAGCCGACAAGCCGCTATTTGGAGGTGCTACAAGGGGTCGTGATCGGTTCATCATCCATCAAAGCTTTCCTTCATCAAATCAGATTTTGACATTATTATTTGGAGTTTCCTGAGAGTTCCTACGAGCTCTCCTTGGTGCGGAGAAGCTCGGAGTCGTTGTACCTTGGGGGCTTATCGTTGGAGGCCCGGAGCACCATCCTACGGCGGCGATCTAGTTTTCAGGGCATTGTGCAAGCACAAGCCTCGGCTCATCTCTTTCGATAAGTCTTTTATTCTCTTTCTCTTCTTTCCCTTATTTTGCATCTCTGTAGAAAGCCTTAGCTTCCCATCCTTAGCTAGTTAACTCTCCATGAACCATTGCATGCTAATATAATAGAACTCTATTTACCCAACAAGGCCTGCTGCTACCGAAAGCGAGCTCGTACTCGTACACAGGGGCGGACCTATGTTGGGCCCAGGGGGGGCTCAAGCCCCCCCTCACTTTGGAGAAAAAAAGAGAGGGTATATTATACTTTGCCCCTTTGAAGTTTAGCTCAAAAACAATTAACCCCCTGTAGTTTATGTTGTTCCAAATCACTCCCTAAATTTTGAAATGTTTGCACAATACCCCTTTTGTACCCTACTTGATTTCCTCATTTGGTAATTTTTGTCTGATCTAAATTGAATTGCAGGGAGGTTAAATGTAGCTTTTTAACTATAGGGGGTTATTTGTTTTTGTGCTAAACTTCAGGGAGGTAATGTTTAATTTACCCAAAAAACAATTATAGCCAACTCGTTTGTGAACTTTTGATTGCAAACTTCGATCACATGGAGGTGGCCACTCGTAAGTTGCTCATTTGCCGGATGTAATTCAGTATTGAGTTTACTGACATTTGAAATGGGTATGCTATTTGAACAAACTGATTATTGTTATTTAAAAAAACTGAGGGACAAACAATGGGACAACTCCACGAATATGTCCAATATATGTTCATTAGGGGGATGCCACTAGGTCCACCACCACCTGCCACCGCCCACCACCCCTTGCCAGTCAATGTCCACTTCCATGTCGTCGACCACCACCCCACCGCTCCATGGGCCACCCATCACTGTTAGCCACTACCCCCATTGACTATCGCTCCGTCAGCCACCACCCGCCACCATCGCCCGTGCTGGCGACCCATGGCCGACCCCGCCGTCCACCAGCCACCACCCGCTGTCGGCCACTGACGTCCACCGACGTCAACCACCACCCACACATGTGGCATTCCCGTAGGTTTCATCCCATATATGACCTATAGTGAATGAGAATCAGGTGGAAATCGGGGTTTGTTTATATGTTTTTGGGTGTATGTATGAAATTTCTCAAAAAATAAGGATCAAGTTTATCATTCACGACCTCACAACCCGACCGAGTTAGTCATTTATAGCCCCAAATTTTCGAAGGACTCTGAGGACCGAAATCCTTCTCCACGTACTCGAGGCAAAATCCTAATGGCCCTTTTACTGCACGATCAAAGGAAGGGTAGGGGCATTGTCACGCTGCTGGTCGAAACCTCCGACTGTGAGGCAACGACTATAGTTACTTTTTAATAATTATGCCCCCTTTGAAATAAAATCCTGGGTTCGCCACTGCTCGTGCATGGTCCATCCTGTGTTCTGTTTCTCGCCCACGACGAAAGACAAGCACCTCTTCCGGCCGACCACGTCGCCATCACAGCTGATCACCGACTCAACTTTGTAGGTGATCCATGTTCCTCCGCCGGCGACACGAGACGGGCGCACTCCTCTGCTGTACTTGCTATCCCTCCGAGTAAAGAAGTAGGACTCGGCGACATCCTTTGCAGATCCATAATGCGTACGTCGTCCGCATGCCTCAAGACAAATCCTAATCGGAATTGGGGGTGGAAATTAAAGAGATGGACAACTTACCGGGGAGGAGATTCCAGGGATCGGTGATGTAGATGACGGCGGTGGCGACGGCGTCGGAAGGGAGGGGCTGGCCGGAGATCATGGGGTGAAGGTAGAAAAGGATCAGCTCGTCGTCGGTTGGTTCAAACATAAAACCCACCTGTATCTCCCGATCTATCCTCTCAATGGGCGGCTGGGCTGGGCCGGGGTACGTCTATAAATAGACCCATACGATCAAGTCGGGTTGCCCCACTTTTTTTTTTTATTCAAATAAATAAAAAAAAGCAAGAGAAACATAAAAGGACATTTTATTCAGTTAAGAGCTCCATAAGGAATCCGTTACCTGGCCAGCTCCACCCGGTCAATCACACTCTCATACAAAAGAACAGCTGTGATTTACTTACGACTGTGATTTACTTAATCACAATCCATGCTCACCAAGGCTCTCTCTCTCTCTCTCTCTCTCTCTCTCTCTCTCTCTCTCCTCTCTCTCTCTCTCTCTCTCTCTCTCTCTCTCTCTCTCTCTCTCTCTCCTCTCTCACTCTCTCTCTCTCTCTCTGTGTGTGTGTGTGTGTGTGTGTGTGTGTGTGACAGATAATCTATATTTGGTATAAGAGTAGTGAAAATTTTATACATATCTACATATGCAATCGATGTTATGAATCTTATTTGTAATTCTATTTCTCAAAGGAAAATGCAGAGCATTGAGATTAACCATGATTCTCTCTCTCTCTCTCTCTCTCTCTCTCTCTCTCTCTCTCTTCTCTCTCTCTCTCTCTCTCTCTCTCTCTCTCTCTCTCTCTCTCTCTCTCTCTCTCTCTCTCTCTCTCTCAATTTTTCAAGCCGGATCGTTAGAGAACCGGGTTACGGGTCACCGGTTCAACCATCAGGTTAACCCGTGACATCAACATGATATCATAACTGAATTAATTTATGGGCTAATGTGTCTTGGTCCTTGTTAAATAGATCGCTTTAGTGTAGGCTAGGAACACCAAAACAGTTGTTTGTAGTTGTGGTCCCCTACAATTTAGTTTTTATTTAACTGTAGTCACTTACAATGGCACGTGGGGAATACTACAGCGACCAGAGTTTGTTACGTCTAACAAACGTACTTCTTAAAAAGACCAAAGTAACCCTTCCTCTACATATGTAGATTTTTAGAAGATTTGGCTTGGAATATACCATTAGGAGTAGAGAAGATACGAATCACACGTGTTTCAAGAAGATTTGGCGAGTACTATATATACAATATTCTTCCTGTTGAGATGAACTTTAATTAAAAGATGCGGGGTGGTTTTGGCTTCTCGGTGCTTTTATTGTGAGAAGCATGCCAATGAAACGGCGAATCACCTCCTGTGTGCTAGTGAGTTGGCAAGCCAAGTATGGAGTTACTTCTCAGATTGTTTTCATGTCCAATTGCACAGGCTCCACGATTTTAGATCTTGGCTTGGGCACTGATAGGAGGGCGGAAAAACTGAGACTCATCGTCGTACTTTGAGGACTCTGGTGATTTGTTTCATTGCTTGGGAAATATGGATTGAAAGAAACAACAGGTGATTCAATGATGAAGATCATGGACCTGAGTATGTTGTGACCAAAGTCTACAAATGGTTGTTTGATAAAATAATTCTAGAGTATGAGGGTCAGGAGTGCAATACACATGATAAAATAATTTTAGAGAGATTCAGTCTTCCGATTGATACCTCGATATCAACTGCTGTACACGAGTGCGATGGAGCAGAAGACGGAGCATGGGTGTTATCCTAAATGTGGATGTGCCTCTCATATATGGGAACCCGGGGCACAAGGCGGGTGAGGGAGTATTTCAGGACAATGAGGGTTCTTTCATCTTTGCCTTTGCTCATTTCTATGAGGTTAGCACCATGTAATATGATGGCAGAATGCAGAGCTCTTGTTGATGGCCTCGTGTATGCTGATAACATGCATGAGTATGAATGAGCTAGATATTGAGAGTGATTCTAAGTGCTTGTTTGATGCTACAGTGAATGGAGACATATTTACTTGGCGTACTACGTTCTGTGGAGAGAGATCTTATCCCGTCTACGAAGAATTAACTTCACTATCACCTATGTCTATAGAGAATGTAATTCAGTGGCTTATTGCCTAGTGAATTACGCTTGTGATAACCGCAACAATACTGTTTTTGATAGCACACAAGTTCTTCATGCAAAGGTTATCTTGTTTTGGACAAGCCTGGGCTGTTCAAATTAAGGACTAAGCAGCTAAAGAAGTCTCCTATGAGACATGGGATTGGTCATGGCCCTAATTGGAGATTTCTAGCTATATCAGATGTGTGTTATGGTGTGTGTAATGGATGCTTGCAGGGAGGCATTGTTTGACTTTAGGTATTTTGAAGATTCTTAGTGCAGCTATATGGTTTTTCTGGTTTCGTTTTATTTTGGTCATGTTGTGGCGAGGAAGAGTCTTGCTCTCACTAGTACATTTTGTTATCCTTATCAAAGGTTTTTTGCCCTGGAGCGGGATGAATAGAACCCCATAGTTATCTAAAAAAAAGCGTATGTAGATTTTCTTTTTTTTTTGAATATCTCATATGCAGAATATTATTCATCGTCAAAAAACATTACAATAATGATATAATTGTAGCTTTTTTTAAAAAAAAACAAGATTAAAAAAAAATTGATACAGTGATATCACTATAGCAAATGTTCCTCTTTATACCAAAACGTTACTCTTTATATATAAAGAGTAGCATTTCATTAGTAAAGAGTACCATTTGCTACAATGATTTTGTTGTAGCTTTTTATATATATATATATATATATATATATATATATATATATATATATATATATATATATATATATATTATATATATATATATATATATATAAATAAATAAAATAATGCTATAATGATACATTGTCGCAAACGTTACTCTTTATTTACCCAAAATTTTACTATTTATAAAGAGTAACATTTTGCTATGAAAGAGTAACATTTGTTTATAGCGATTTCACTTTAGTTATTTTTTTTTAAAAAAAAGATTTATCATTTTTTTTTTTGGGGGTTTTCAGTGGTTATATCGCTATGTTTGCTCGAATTAGCAGTCGATGGTCGTGTTTGTAAATTGGGTAAAGTCAGGTATTGATGGTTTTTTTTCAAATACAAAGATGGTTAAACGTGGTTGGCGTTGTTCCTATATTTGCCGAGGGACTTTAGCTAAATGATTCTTTCGTTGACCTTGGGGCTGAAAAGGGTTTGTAATGGGGGACCAACAACTAACCCAATTGCACCACAAAGAAGAACAAGGAAGAGGGGGGGGGGGGGGGGGGGGGGGGGGGGGGGGGGGGGGGGGGGGGGGGGGGGTTGCAGACCATAAAGGTGGTTGAAGAAGAGGCTAGTGGAGCTTAGGATATCCATGAGAGTGGAGGCGGTGTCAAATGGACCTCTTGGTGACCGAGCAAGGCGCTGAAGCTCTAGAGCGAGGAGTCGAGGTGGTGGATCCTCTGGCCAAGCCACCACCCGACACGCTCCTCGGGTAGTCAGGGTCGTGCGTCTTCCTCGGGGCCCATATAATTAAACACGGAGACCACATCACCTAACCTCCCACCGCCGTCTAAGCCAGTCCATTGTCCTCTACCCTCAGGTCCCTCCTGAATCATTCTATATATGCTCAATATTGCTATTGTTGCTGCTGCGAACAATAGTAGCAAAATAGTAAAATCGGTAAAGAGCAAAATCCATTAGTCTTGGCTAATACGAACTCCTGTTGCCGTGCACATGTAATAACAGAATTTATTAAATGATAATTTTAGCCCTACATATAAAGTGTAACAATCGTAGCTAAAAAGTAACAATAGGTAAAGATCGAGTAACAATCCGTCAGCAAAGAGTAACAATTTGATATGGTAAAATGCCTTAATTGTCGATTGATTGTAGCGATACTTCTATTCATCTGGTCACAATATGAATTTTTTTGTGACTAAAAATGCTTTTAAGTATGCAAAACCAAGCTGATTCTATACTATTGGTAAAAAAGAGTAACTATTTGGTCGGTTGACAGATTTTTTTTATATATATAAAAATAGAAAAAAAACATTAAATTGTTTTGTGGTTTTAAATCGATAAATCTGAAGTGATTTTAATTGATTTTCATGTAAAAAATAGTTCATGTTAGAAATATAAATTTGATGAACTTAGTCTAGGCGTTATTGTCCTATTTTTCTATTTGGTTTGGCAGGGGTTTCAGAAGAGAGCTATTGCAATACTTGACTTGTAGGAGGGTTTATTGTAAGTTGATACCTTTGTCAGTGTAACATCCACCCCCAAACACACAAGATATTATCCGCTCTTGCCCGTGCCCGCACGAGAACTTCCCAGGGGGTCACCCATCCTGGTACTACTCTTGCCGAGCACGCTTAACTACGGAGTTTTTACGAATTCCGTAGCGGCGCACGGTTTTAAAACGCGTCTTCTATGTTTGGGAGGGGAAATTATATAAGTAGCTCAGGATATCCTTCTCTCCAGGCGATGTGGGGCTAACTCATGGCCTTGTACATCTCACCTCACCTCACCTCACCTCATCCATCTTTGCATTCCCGCCTCAGGAGTCTTGGCTCTTGGCTATTGGCCTATTGGATATTGGTCGTCACAATCCACCCCCCTTAGGGCTACACGTCCTCAGTGTAGGGTTAGACCCCTCCCATCCCGAGGGAGAACCGGCTCTGATACCATTTTGTAACATCCCGCCCCACCCGTGCCCGCACGAGAACTTCCCAGGGGGTCACCCATCCTGGTACTACTCTCGCCTGAGCACGCTTAACTACGGAGTTTTTACGAATTCCGTAGCGGCGCACGGTTTTAAAAACGCGTCTTCTATGTTTGGGAGGGGAAATTATATAAGTAGCTCAGGATATCCTTCTCTCCAGCGATGTGGGGCTAACTCATGGCCTTGTACACCTCACCTCACCTCATCCATCTTGGCATTCCCGCCTCAGGAGTCTTGGCTCTTGGCTCTTGGCTATTGGCCTATTGGATCTTGGTCGTCACAGTCAGTGAGCTATCACTAAGTCCCCCTATCTTCTTTTACGGTAAGAGGTAGTGTTGACAATTTTGTAATTATTTTGTTTATGTTTTTTTACAGTAAGAGATACATTAGTTGACAATTTTGCTGTTATTTTGTTCAGAGTACGTGTGGTTCTTTCTCTATTTATATTTGGGTTTTTTTGATCTTATCCCCCATTAATTGGGGTAATTAAGAATTGCCCCCTCTAACCATATTTTTTGAGTCACCCTTTGTTGACAGTAAAACCACATGGCCTTTTGCAATGGAAAAAAGGTTTTTAGGCGGTAAAACTAAAAAATTAAGATCAAAGGGGGTACTTTATACTATGGTCTAGTGTCAAGCCCTCATGCAATATGGTTGATTTTGTAAGCATTATATATATATATATATATATATGCACCCATTACTCAGAAATTGGACGCCATTTTCTTTAAAATTGGGAATCCCTTAGTGATCGATCTAGGGGTGGCAATGGGTCGTGTTCGTGTTCGTGTCTAGTTTCTGATTGTGTCCAGAGCACCTAGACCGGACCCGATCCATTTAACTAATCGTGTCTAGATCCTACACCCGTACCCGACCCGTTTATAAATGGGTAGACCTGATAAGACCCGTTTACCATACGGGTTTTATTCAGTGACCCGATCCGACCCAATCCGACTCGACCCGACCTAACCCGATAGACCGGCTGATACTATATTATTATAGTATCGGATTGCGGGTAGACCCAACCCAACCTGACCCGTTTATTAAACGGGTCTATCGTGTCGACCCGTTTACGACCCGAACCCGTTTAGCCCTCACCCAGAACCGCTAACTTCGGGTTGGGTCTGCCGTCGTCAGGTCAGAAATTGCCAGCCCTAGATCGATCCCCACAATAAGTCCGGCAAATTTAAATAAGGACATAATTTATAATAAACTAGTAAGAAACCCGGGCAATGCCCCGATGAGCTTGATGCACAGCCATTTGACACAGATGACATCACAACTGTTCAAAGAAGTATGAAATCTAAAATGAGTGTGATTCACTTGTTAGAGAGAGAGAGAGAGAGAGAGAGAGAGGGAGAGAGATTAACATCAATGATAATTAAATGCCATTGAATAAGTGTTTTTATTATCTTTATGGTAGGCTTTTAATAGGATTTAAAACTAAGCCGTGTTCACACATGGATGAATGATTATGGTTCTTTAATAGACGGCCACGTGTCACAACACAGGAGAAAGGCTTCCGTTTTAGTATAACACTAGATCGCGTGTTGATACCTTCTTACCTCAGGTCTGGGCAATGAATAGTTTAGGCTTTTGCACAATTGTCCTTTATTTTGAAGAACTAAGAAGGGGCATTCCCCCCTCCTCTTCTTCTTCTCAGGCAAAGGACAGCAACAACAGGGGGTCAGCCCCCTCCTCCTCCGGCAAGGTCGAACATCGGCAGCAAGGTGTTGGTGGCTGGGTAGGACCGGCTCGAATCGAAGGCCTTGGAGATTGACCTTCACCGGCTGTTACATCCAGCTTCAACCTAACTGGCCCTTTAAGTCCCGATCAAAAAATAAATGGAAATTTTATTCATACCCCAAAAATCTGTATCTAGCCCCTGTCTCCCTATCGTTTCTCAATAACTTACTCAGCGACCCTTTAATACCACATTGCTCTTTTCTTTGTACCCCAAACCTCAAAGCCCTAACTTAGCCTCTTTTGTACCCCCAACCCAACCTAAGGTCTGTTTGAACTTCCTTAACCCTAGCCTAATCCGTCGGGTTGGCCAGGTTGATCAGGTTGTGCGGGATGGGTTGATCGGCTTCAATATGCATGGTAGAGGAGAACTAATTCGGGTTGGGCTCAGGTTAGCCTGCCCAAATTCGGGTTGGGTTCCGGTTGGCCCGTCCAAGTTGCAGCCCTATATCTGCCTTCAAGTAGGGGTGGCAATGGGTCGGGTCGGGTCGGGTCGGGTCGGGTCGGGTCGGGTCGGGTTGAGACATAGGTATAAGGGCAAAACACCCAACCCGAGTCAAAAACTTAAACCCAAACCCGACCCGACCCGTTTACCCGTTTACTAAACGGGTCGGGTCGTGTCGGGTCGGGTTGGCTCGTTTGGCTCAACAGAACCCATGTAAAACCTACCTGGTTGGGTCAAGACAAGTCAGATTGGGCCAGATTTGATCGGATTGGGTCGGGTTGGCTCGGGTCGGGTCAGGTTGACACGATCCATTTAGTAAACTGGTCAAGTTGAGTCAATCGGGCTATAAGTACAAACTCGAACCCGACCCACTAAATAAACGGGTCAATCGGGTTGACCCTTATATGACCCGAACCCGTTTAGGCCAAATCTAAACCCGCTAACTTCGGGTCGGGTTCGGGTCGGGTCAAGGATTGCCACCCCTACCTTCAAGTACCAGCCAACTGCATGGGATTTATTTAAGAGGGGTGTATTCAAGAGTGCATATAATTAGGGTATATTTAAGGGGGTATGTGTTTGATTGGGGTATAATCAAGTTGGAGCGGGCCATGGGCTATTTAACAGGAGTGTATTGAAGGTGGGGGTGTAAGGGGGAAGGGTATTTTTGGGATAAGAATGGGATATATATATATAAAAAAAAGGGGGTGTATTCAAGTTTGTTGGAAATGGGGGCTAATTACATATTTTTGAGGTATGAATAAAATTTCCCAAAATAAAGGGTTGTTTTGACTTTGCCCCCCAAAATTTGCCTTG
This sequence comes from Chamaelirium japonicum, assembly GCA_947650365.1. Classification (NCBI taxonomy): domain Eukaryota; kingdom Viridiplantae; phylum Streptophyta; class Magnoliopsida; order Liliales; family Melanthiaceae; genus Chamaelirium; species Chamaelirium japonicum. Next base: position 95,175,601 of record OX393549.1, on the reverse strand, counting down.
AATTAGACTTTACCCCCTATAATTTCATTAATTAGACTTTACTGCCCAAAATTAACTGCTCCTTTTTCCGTCAGCTCAACCTTTCTCTTAGATGGTGAGGACCCTTTCTCTTAGATGGTGAGCTGACGGAACTGTTAGTTTTGGGGGGTAAAGTCTAATTAATAAAAATTGGGGTTTAAAACCTAATTCAAGGCAAAATTTGGGGGGCAAAGTCAAATAACCCAAAAATAAATAATTTTTTGGCCTTAGAATAATTATCCCACCACGAGGATGTGGACAGGGGTTCGGTATGGTATCAAATCAATACCCAAGTGGAAGTTCTTTTTTATGGGGAGTTCTTGAGAAACCCATCTTAAGATATGGTTTCGAGCTGTAGTCCCGACAACCTTTCTATTTGAGCTTAGACCCCTATGAACGAAAGTGCTCCTCATCTTATATCAAATTTAGATTTGCTATCACTCGACGTAGCCGGACCTAACCATACCCCATCCCACCGCCGTCGGACCTAACCAAACCCCACCCCACTGTAGACGGACCTAACCGAACTCCCCCCTGCTCGCCATCGCCAGACCTAATGGATGTCCCTAACCTAACATCTACATGTCTTAGGATGAACCCTAGACCTAAAAATCTCAAAAACCTAAACCTAACAAGAACCCCCCCCATCGTCGTTGCTGTATTGTCCTCCGCCGCTCGCGCCCATCGCCTTCGTCATCGCTGCTCACATCAACCCATTTTTATTTATAGGAAAGGGTTCCACTACTGTACCTACCGTACCGAACCTATCTCCACCATCCATCTCATTTTCCATAGATCATAGTGGTGGGAGCATGAGATCCATCATTGGGCCATTGGATGGTCCCTATGAATTTCGGTATGGCCATCGATGTGGGTACCATAGAATTTCAGTATCAAAAATGCGCTACCCAATCTATAGCCAATTCGTTATTTTATTTTTCATTGGGGGTAGAATTCGAAATAGTCATACTTCCCTTCGTGATTTTACTGGCCTATCAAATTGGCATCTACCTGGACACTGTTTGAAAATTATAAGGTTTCTATTTGTTAGGTTTGGGCAGTTGTGGAATCTAATTTTAATAAATATTAAGAGGGGTTTATTCTTATTGATATATAGTTTATATTTATTAAATAGCAAAGTAGGGTGTAAAATTTCTTTGTAATGAAAGTTGACAGTGGGGTGTAAAATTGACTAAATATTGCTTCTTTGTTGTATCAATGTTGATATGCACTTTATATTTATTAAGGAGGAATTAGTTTTGTCAACTTATGCTTACAAAAGTTCATGACTACTACGTATCTACTACTTTGTGAACTTTGTCAATGCTTTTGTCAATATCAAATTGCATATAGGAGGGAGAGAGAGAGAGAGAGAGAGAGAGGAGAGAGAGAGAGAGAGAGAGAGAGAGAGAGAGAGAGAGAGAGAGGAGAGAGAGAGAGAGGAGAGAGAGAGAGAGAGAGAGAGAGAGAGAGAGAGAGAGAGAGAGATTTGCCACAAAATATGGCCGGCCCAACCCAAATATGGACACTCGTCGGTTTTTTGTTGCGTAAATCGAATGTGTAGTGTTTTGCCGCCAAAGACGATCATTGCAGTTCCGAATATGAGCTGTCGACGATGAATTATGTAGTTTTTGCCAAGTGTGAGCTCCCTAGTGGAATGTGGATGCCCTCATCGATTGTAGACACTGATGAACAAATTTTGCCACTCTGTTGAGTGCCGACAAACACAATCATTATCACCACTCATGAGATATTATCACCTCCCCTCAAAACATTATTACCACTCATGAAATATTATTATCTCTCTTAAAATATTGTCGCCGCTCTCAAATTTTTTGTTGTCAATCTCCTTCGAAGTATTGCCACCTTCCTTGAAATATTGTCCCCATCCTCAAAATATTTTCTGTCGCCGTCGAAATCTTTTGCGCGCCCTTGAGCACGGGCATTACTAGTAGACCCATATGATGAAGTCGGTTGCCACTTTTCTTTTTTTATTCAAATAACCAAAAACAGTAGTAAAATAGAACTGGGCTTTTAAGATCCGTTACCCAGGCGTGTGAATCGAGGAAGGATCGTGGCCTAAAGGGCAAGATCATAAGGTTGCATGCATGCTATACGTCCGTTATACCCAGCCCCACCCCGTGAATCACACGTATCACCCTCTGTACGCAAAAAAAAAACTGCTATGATTTACTTAATCTCAACCAAGGCTCTCGTAGATCAAAACCCCCTCTCTCTCTCTCTTATTGTTTTCATATATGTTAGTATAATTTTAAATCACTGTAGCAGCTACATCGAATTATCATACGTAGCTTGTATAGTGATTTAACTATAGCAGGTACAATGATTTGAATGTTGGAAATATCCTATGGTAGAGACTCGCAATGGAAGTGATTTGCCGGTCCAAAGATCGTGTGTGGTGCGTGGTACACGATAAAACTTTCATTGAATCTAGCTACATATGCGTGCACGTGATGGGCACGAGAATTGAACACCCTAACGACAATCTAGCAATACGAATGACTAATATGCATGCAATTCGATTCTACACTAGATCTATGAGTTAGAATATTACATACCTTCATGTGGATCCTTTAATCGCAGAGTATTGTCTTCTTTGTTGAAGGAGACGAAAAATAGACCGCAAAGAAGCCGATGATACACGAGAGACGATGCCTTCAATGTTCACCTGATCTCACAAGATGCACGACGCATCAACAAAGGGTCTCTAAGTGCCCCCTTACGTTAGGTCTTCTCGTCTATGAAAACACCACGCGAGGAAGACGAAGTCGCAACAAGGAAGACGAGAGAGAGAAGAGAGATTGAGAGCTTGAGAGAGGGGGTCGAGTATGGCTTTAATAGGGTCGGCCACCCCTCTGCTTTTGTTCCTTTTGATGAGGTCGGTCCCCTAGGTTGCGTAGGCAACTTGTTAAGGCTGGTACCTAGCTACTTTCTCTTGTTTCCTTAGTTTCTAGGGGTGAAAACCCCAAGTCAAACCTCATGCCCTATACAATAGGGCCGCCCCCCTATTAAGGAGCTCCACTCCTATAAACAAGGGGGGCTGGCCATGCATGTCCCCAAAACCATAGGGCCAGCCACCCCTAGTTCACAGTGACGTTTGATTTTACCAAAACACCATTGTGTCACTAATTGGTCGTCCAACGTGCGTGAGAACTCGCATGACACACATAAGTAGAGTACACTAGTGATTTAACTATTCATCAAGGTGCCTTTAGCAAACACATAGGGTGCCCCTAGTAAATGTGGGCGCAAAATTTGGCTAACGCCTAAAGACGGGACCCACTAGCCCTACTTGGGGGTCCACAAAGATGACGACGGGACCACCAGCCTACCTGGGGTCCACAAAGACGATGATGGAACCCACCAGCCCTGCATGGGGGTTCACAAAGACGATGATGAGACCCATCAGCCCTGCCTGGAGCCTGTTGAAGTGACTGCAAAAACCGCCCCGGACCCCGGATATTTTCCAAACCTCTATAAATAGCAGACCAGATGAATATTCCAGATCGATCCTTTTGATTTTTAGATCATATTTTCAAATTTCACTACCTTTTAAGTGTCAATGAATTAATATTGCACCTTATAGCACGGAGACGTAGGCTTCGGCCGAACTTTGAAACCATACCGTTGTATATTCTCGTCTCAACTCAATCTCTTTACTACACGAAAGCTCAAGTTCATTCCCAACTACTTCAAAACTCAAGCCTAAGATCCAACGCTCGAACCAACACTCCAATCGATTGATTGTTGGGCGGAGTCCCCAGGTCGGCACGAGGATCATTCCCCACAGGGGGATCTAGATCTTAAGGGACAAGGACTATGGGCAACATTGAATATTGGATTTTGGGATGACAGCTCGAAAAATAAATGTCTTGAGTGATGGCCAATCGATGTCCGATCAATTTTGGTGGGACTCCAATGTGCGTAGGAAAAAAAATCTTGAAAATCGATTTAACCAGGGCATTGGACAAAAGAACAATTAGAACAAGACACAAAATGTGGTTTTCTGGGTAAATCAATATCCAACCTATTTTGCTCGTCAAAAGTAGGGATGGCAACGGTGCGGTTTTGGGCAAAACCAAAACCGCACCGCAACACCGAACCGCAACACCGAAATCGCACCGTACCGTGACGGTGTACCATATATAAAATCGAAACTGCACCATGCGGTGCGGTGCACCTCGGTTTAATATTATAATGGTCTAAACGGTGCGATTTTTTACGGTTTTGGGCAAAACCGAAACCGCACCGCAACACCGAAACCATAAACCGAAACTGCACCACACCGCGACGGTTTTATATTTTGGCAAACCAAAACCGCACCATATGGTGCGGTTTTCCGTGGTTTACGGTTTTAAACCGCACCGTTGCCATCCCTAGCCAAAAGAACACTGAATTGCAAGGGGGCAAAATGTAGCTCATTAACTGTAGTGGGGTTAAGTGATTTTGGGCTAAATATCAGGGGGTTAAAGTGTAATTTAATCTAATTAAAACAGAGGGCCTTTGCTTTCACTCGCACACTGACAGTCCCCAGAGAGAGAGAAAGCTAAGCAGAGGAAGGAGACGACGCAGAAATCCACCGGCGGCCGAGCAAAAGGGAGAGCCAGATGCGCAGGTTAAGTCCCGGCAGCATGTCCCTTCTGCGGTGTCTGATAACGTGCGCCATCGCCGGGATCGCCCTGGGTGCGCTGCTGGCCGTGCACGTGTTCCCGTCCATCACCGTCCCCGCCCTCTCCGACGCTTACAAGCCCCCCAGGGTTATCCCTCGCTTCCCCTCCCAATCTTCTTTGATTGGGCGTTTGTATTTCTTGGGCAGGATCCCCCTTTTTCGTTGTTTTCATCCCTAGCCGTTGTTTAATCCAGAGCATCTTCTGTTGCTTGATTTCGTTCTTTCTTGATTTTTTTTTTGCAATTTAGGATTTTTTTTTGTCCTGCAGAGACACGAGGTCGGATACCGGAGGTGGAGCGGCGAGCTGAGGTGGACGCAGGAGATCGCCCCGCCACCACTCTCCAAAGCAACCGCCACCCCTCATAAGGTGATCCCCGATCATGTTTCTTTACGTTCGTCTACCCATCAGGTCTTGTTTAGCGACGATCGATATTGGGTTTGATTCAAAATCTTTCCTTTATGCTGCTTTTGGTGATTGGAGCCGCTGCGATGGGCTTTAGCTTTCAGTTGATGTTTCAAGATGCGAAGCAGTCAGCCCATCTCTTTCACTGCTTTTCACTCCTCTAGAATTGACAGTTTGGTGGCGCGATCGGAGTGTCGGAATCCAGAAAGCTGTGGAAGCCTCCTTCGAGCCGTGATTTCGTGCCATGTGTGAAGCCCAGCTCGTCCTATTCGCGTAAAAGAAGCCCTAACTCTGCTGCAATTTATCCGTTTCCCTTCTGCCATGGTTCAATTGATCGGTCGATTTGTTGTGCTTCTTCAGCTCCTGCAGAATCAAGAGGTTACCTGCTTGTTCACACCAATGGCGGTTTGAACCAGATGCGAGCTGGGGTGAGCTATTCCCTTGTTAAATCTCTTTCATTTATTTTTCTTGTTCTTTATTTTCAGCAGGATTAGATACTAGAACGATTCAGTAGTTGGTAGTAGCTTATTTCCTTATGATCTGTTTGGAAGCCTGGAAAGGAGGGATTCTCACTTTCAGGAATCCTGGGGAGTCAAAAAATCTTGTTTGGCGCACACAAATTCTCTCGGCTAGGCTGTGCCATCTCTTTGCTGAGGGGAAACAAATCCCATTGGAAGAGGGATTTGTTCCCCCAGTAATACGAGGTGTTCCAAAACAATAAACGTTTTTCCATAAGGGAATACCCATGACATCATTATTTCTTGACTCCCAAACATGAAAAAGGCATGAGAATTCCCTACTTCAGGGAATCCCCAACTATCCAAACAAGAGAACATAGAGTCAAAATCTCCAGGAAGAATCTATACTCCCAGAGATTTATAATCTCCCGTGGGGGAATCTTTGTCTTTCTAGGCTCCCAAACACATCATTAGAGTTCAAAAGTGATTCAGTAGATGGATTGTTTATGTGCAAGTGTTAGCACCGACAAAGAAGTTCTATAGTTTTGTTATGTATGGCATGTATCTCTCTGTCGAACGAGGTGATATCATCGTGTCAGACATCCCATGTTATGCAGTCTCCAAGTCACGAGCTCGCACATTATAAGTGTATTCGATGTCATTTTCTAGCAAAACTAATAAGTTCCATGTCATGAGCTCCCACATTATAGGGTTATTGAGTTCCTCAACAACTTCAATATACTGATTTTCTTAGAAGCACTGACATTGGTACGGGAACACGGGTACGACACGACACGGGTTCGCCGACACGGCAAATCCTAAAAAAGGAGGACATGGGTACGGTGGGGACACGACAAAATAAATTTATATTTTTAAATTTATATTTTATGTGTGTTTATAATTCATATATATTTCAATAACCGAAAAAACCTTATAGAAAACAACTAAAATAAAAATTTAATGCATACTGAATCGCAATCGTTAGTTACATCTAGCCCGATCGGTGAATCGCAGACAACTATAAATGGTATGGAAAATAACGGTTGTGTTTCAGTTTTGACTTCAACTTATCTGAAACCTCAGAGGAAAAGATAAGTTAAAGCCAAACCTGAATCGTAACCGTCCATCATAACCATCCTGACAAGTGAATCACACTCAGGCTCAAATGGCAACGGCTACGATTCAGTTTTGGCTTCAACCTATCTGATCCTCTAAGATTATATAATCTTAGAGGATCAGATAGGTTGAAGCCAAAACTGAATCACCACAGTTTGTAACCCGACCCTATATCGAACAGTCCGTCAATCCGCAGTGTCCCGAGTGTCTGGTGAGTGTCCGACTGTGTTCGGCTCCCGGAAGCACGTAGGACACGGCACATGCGTGTCCGGTGCGTGTCCGACGGGTGTCCGAAGTGTGTCGGTGTCCATCACGTGTCCGACATGGGTACGGGAGGCTTGGGGAAGTGTCCATGCTTCCTAACTGATTTTCTACGAGAAGGGGGAAAATCTATTCACTTTTTACAAAATTGGAATTCATACATGTAACAGGAGCATCATTTGGCCTTAGGAAGCTACCGTTTCCAGTAAAAATATAAAGAATATAGTTTTTATACTTGATTAACAATATGTTAGGTTAGTAATAAGCTTCTCATGTTTAACCACATATATGGTTTGAGAAGTCAAACGTGTCAAGTCATGTTGCTGAATGGGCATTATTAATACTTGGACAAGATCGTAGATGCACAATTTCGCTCACGTACATTGCACATGGTGCACGTGGGATCTGCACAGGATTCCAATCAATCTTTTTCTACCATATTAGAAGGTGAGTTGCATGATGCATTTGGGTCATTGTGCACCGAAGTTAGATGTGATGGTGTCCTTGATCCACGGTGTTTTCTTTAACCATATTCTCCACTTGGTTCACAAACTTTATTGTCCAAACTGAATGTATTGATTGGACTATATGTTATTATCTTCTGATAACCGAGACTCCTCTGAGGTTGCATCTAGTACTTTATGTATAGGTGATAATGGAAACATATTTTTGTATTTATTTGTAACGGAGCACAACATGATTTTATTTTACTCCTCTTCCTTCTGCAGAGGATATCTCAAATAACAAGTATTCTCCGAAAACTTGGAAATTATCTTCAATATCTCTACTTGCAATTCATATTTATTAATGCTCTCTCTACTGGTTTTATTATAAGTGAGATATTGTTGGTTTCTCTTCTTTGTAAGTCCATTGCCATATATTTTGGTTTCTCGTCTTTACTGAATAAGGTATGAAATCAAATATGTCTCCAAAACCCACATAGATTTTCTCCTTTTTGACACTAGTTGAACTTTGGTTACTTCAATTTTGACTTCTTAGGTTCTAGACCCTAAACTTTGTTCCAAAATGTCAATACATGAAGTTTTCACATGCGGATTTTTTGGATGACAACTTAATGTTTTCTTTATAGCCATAAATTGAGCATATATTCCTATGAAATTAGTCAAGTCAATGTCAGGCTTTCTAGCTTACATTAGTTTGCTATCAGTTCCCTTCCAGACTATCTAATCATCCAGATATCCTTTTTCGTCGCTCCATTTTTTCCCTTGTCCAATCCTCATGTACACAAAACCAAGGAAGATCCTTAATAAAAATTTTCCAAACTTGAATTCCTCATTTGATGTGTCAAAAGAGCATTTGATATATTGGATTAGCGTAAAAGGAGTCAAGATATTCCACCTCCACATACCACAACTAAACATCCGCCACTTCTTGTAAGTCGTAATCACTGGTAATAAACAAAAGAAGCTAGCATCATCTAGTGACTCGACATATACTCCAAAGTCCTAGCATAACCCACTTATTGAAGTTGTTCACAGTCAAAAGAAACATGTAGAAAGTGACGACAAAGATATTTAATGAGGGTTTGGTAGCACATCTTCAAAACCACCATCACATGTAGGAGAAAATTATGCAAGATAATAATTGATGGATGGAGCCTTGAGATTTTTTTTTTTGACATCGGCGGGTGTCCCAAAAACCTTCGGGCAATGAACCCACTTCGGGCTTGGACTAATCCCTTCGGGAATGCGCACCGACCCAACTTGAAGTTTCTCTGCACTCGTGAGTAACTCGAGGGGTGATCGAACCCACAACCTCCTTACTAAAGCATCAATTGTTGTACCAACTCCCCTATCATAAGTATAGAGAATTTTTGAGAAAAAGAATGGTGAAGAGGCTAAATCTTAAGGGGGAACTAAAAGAATAAACCCTTCATCTAGTGTGAGTTCATGATTGTATTGGCAGTCGATGCATCCAATCCTTATTGATTGCTTGTTTTGATGCTTATTTATTCCCCTTTTGCAGCAGTAGTACTATCTGGTATTTTTTTTATTTTGGTGTGGGGGTCCATATCCGCAGTGAGAAGTATTGGTTCGTTCTGTGCTAGCCCATATGTGTTACTTCCATCAATAATAACGAAATAGACTAATAGGGGTAGTACAGGCAACCAATGGTCAATATTATACTTGATTCGAAGAAAAAGCAAATTATGTCATTTGACGACAACTCAACCCGACAATAGTTAACTAAGGTTGTGTTTTGTTGCGGAGAAAGTTTTGTAAGAAAAGAATTCGTTGGTAAGCAAATGTAAAAAAAAGCATAAGGAAAAGTGCAAACTTTTTCGTGCTACTGTTTGGTTGTATGGAAAAGAAAGAATTTGATTTTCTTTTGCTTTCTTGTGTTTTTTCATGTTTTTTGTAGGAAAATTTTTGCTGCCTTTTGATATAAAACTGGTTTCTTGAATAAAATATTTTCTTATAAGGACCACACTTTCTCGTCAACCAAACACCAATTTTTGCTGCAAAATTAGTACTTTCTTGTCCTTTCTTATATTTTACTGGCAACCAAACACGTCATAAGCTTCTTAGGTGACTGGGACGTCTGGAAAGTCTAGCCACCCAAGAGGGGGCCATAGTGGGTGGTAAAAATATGCACCAATATCCATCTGACATATGGTCAAGTTGACGGGCCCACATGTGATGGCTATTGTAGGTGCACCAATCCCCATTGGACACGTGGCCAAACAGAATGCTAAAGGTCCAGCACGTGGAACCAACGACTTCTTAGCTCGGCGTGATACAAGATTCGCCTGACCCTGGGCAAGCACGGTGGCAAGGGGATAGATATCCGCAAGGTGCAACCAGCTTCCTGCGGAGTCCGAACTGTGCACCCTCAGGTTGGACCCGTCTAGCTGGAACCCTTATTGTAGGCACCATCGTGGGACCATCCCGATTGCTGGAGAAGATTGTGGCATAATGGACTGCACGTAGATATCATGCACGCTAACCACTCACGCTATGTCCATCACATCCCGGAGATAGAGAGGTGTACCCTAATATCAGGGGGAGATTGTGGTTTGATGGGCAACAAGACTGACGAACCATTTGTCCTTACTCGTAGCAGCGCTCCCATAGAAAGCATATTAGGCCTAACCTAGAGATCGTGGGGCATACCCAATCTATAGAGGAGATAGTTGCATTATGCGTGGACAATTGGCCGGGGCGGTTCTAGAAAGGACAAGGCATGCTCCTCGCCTTCCCTAAGAAAGCAGCCAGTTAGCCAACGGGTGAGGGTTTTGTATGTCACTCCAACTGTGTTCCATTTCCTGCTCTTTCTTCTACACCCTACCCTCTCTGTCTTGAACGTTGGAGTGTCTTTGCTTCTTCGGGGTACCAAGACATAACTGGTAGTTCTTGTAGGCTGGTGCATCAGCGACAATGCTCCGCCTCCCTCCGTCAAGCTAGTCAGTTTGCTATTAGCGAGGTTGTGGAACTAGATTATCCTCCAACAAATTGGGTGAGAACACATGTTTTTTACTCTAATATCTACCTAACGTGGAATGTAATGCAGATTTTGCAAGGTGTGACGAGCTATAAACTTTCATTAATGATCATAGAAGGTAGAATGCAAAAGAAGAAGAAAAGGAATAAGGTGAGAAAAGATGTGAAAGACAAGATTTTTGGATCCATCAGAAAAAATAATTTGTTTGGGATAACTCATGAGGTTCATCACCCTACGATGGACCAAGAATTAAGCCATCAAAACATGACTAAAGTAATTTTCTAATCCTAAAAGAAGTCTCAACGTATCCGGATATAGTACTTTCCAAACTTATTTTTACTTAAAAGAAGGATTCTTAATCAGGGACCATCTGCATGGAAAAAGGCTTGTAATTTCGGCCCTAAGAAATCTATAGAGATTTGCAGGACACTCTAAATTTATCCCTAAACATAAGTATAAATATTACATAATGTATAATGGTTCTAATTAATGTGGAAGCCAAGCCCATATAGATGGGATATGTTTGCTGGTTTATGTTTTAAATCATTTTTTACCTACTTGTAAAATGATGCATATTTTGACATATTTAATTACTCTTTCAGATGTCTCTCTGATGGGTGGGGCTTAAAACCTAATTTCAAGATTTTGAGACATAATTGAATGTGGTTTGGATGTTGTCTAATGACTCTAATGTCCAAGGGTAGAGCTATGCTTGCATAGGCACTGTGGAACATCATAACATTAAATTACTGCATTCAGGCTGCTCTCTTTCACCTTCAAGTTGCATCTAGTATTGCGTTTGGACCTGGTTGTACGATATTTTAGGAGTGATGTCCATATTAGCATTCGGGAAATATCGTTACGAGTAATTCTATAGCTTTTCCTACTGCCAATTATTCACCATGTATTCTTCAAGATTAAGTATTTAGTTCTTTATCCTTCTAATCTAAGAATCAATGCATCAAACCCGTTGGCTTTTTAATTTATGAAGATTAATAGTGATTAATTCGAGAAATAAGTGAATAATGAATATAACATGAAATGCATATTATTCATGATTTCAATGTATAATTGGTTCTATTTGGAATTTTTTATACATGATCTAAAAGACGCTTTTTCATTGGGTTCAGATAATTAAGCTCCAAGGAATTCACTATGTTGATTCTATATCTTGCTATTCGTTTTAGACTAATGCTTCTGGGCGGATCATATTACATTTCAAGATAATCTTTATAGTTTTTAGTTTTCTTCTTTTGTAAGCTTCCGTGATGCAAGCAAGCACTAGCCATATGCGAAACATAAATAGAGAATAAAATTGTCTGATTTTAATTTTCTTTTCAAATTTGTCTTGTAGTTTCACACATGAACACTACCATTTTGAATGGCAGATATGTGACATGGTAGCTGTTGCACGTATAATAAATGCCACACTAGTTGTTCCAGAACTTGATAGGAGGTCATTTTGGCAAGATTCCAGGTTCAGATTCTTATTCATGCTTGCATCTTTTATACTTATCCCAAATATTCAGCATATGTTGATTGTTGAATTATGAATTTTCAGCAATTTCTCAGATGTCTTTGATGAAGACCATTTCATTAGTACTTTGGCCAATGATGTTAAAGTCGTAAAGAGACTGCCGAGGGAATTGGCAACAAATACCAAAGCAGTAAAACATTTTAGAAGTTGGTCTTGCGTAGAATACTACCAAGATGAGATATCTCGTTTGTGGGATGATTATCAGGTAATGTCCATATTGCATTTCAAATTCTTGTTTCACAAAATGAGTCATACGTGGTCTGAGTATTTATGCAATCCCTTTTTGTAATAGGTTATTCGAGCTGCAAAATCAGATTCCCGCCTTGCCAACAACTTGCCACCTGATATTCAAAAGCTTCGTTGTCGTGCTTTCTATGACGCTCTTCGATTTGCTCCCCATATTGAGGCCCTAGGAAAAGTAGTCCTCAGTTCTTTAAATTTAGGCTTCATTACTCAATTGCTGCTATATCTGACCATATTTACTAGTAGACCATTAAGCTTTTAGCGGTGTTAAATCCGCAGTTACTGGTGGAGAGAATGAGGTCATACGGTCCATATATTGCCTTACACTTACGTTATGAGAAGGACATGCTTGCTTTTAGTGGGTGCACATATGGGCTGTCTCCTGCTGAAGCCAATGAGTTGAAAGGGATCAGGTAAGATTTTCATTTTTACGGATCACTAGTTCTGTTCTAAGTAAAAGTGTAAAACCTCACTCTTCTGGTCTGTTAGGAGATGACGGCTAGGGTTTGGAGGAATAGAATTGTATTCCATTGAGGGACTCAAGCCCAATATATGTACATGTATATCCATACAAACCCGACCCGACTGTACAGTAAACCCGACCCGACTGTATTTACATTAACACTCCCCCTCAAACTCACGGTGGATCATGAACCGAGAGTTTGCCTAGAAAATGTCGGAAGCGAACAATCGTCAGGGGCTTCGTCAGAAAATCAGCAGTATGCTCCGATGATGAAATGAAAGGCAGGGAGATAGTGTGGTCGATAAACGCCTGGCGAACATAATGACAATCAACTTCAATATGCTTTGTTCGCTCATGGAAGACCGGGTTGCTAGCAATCTGAATAACACTCCGGTTGTCACAGTATAGTGGGGTGGGGCCGGAGATCACCACTCCCAAGTCTAGCAAAAGGCGACGAAGCCAGACAATTTCGGCGGTGGTGGAAGCCATAGCCCGGTATTCGGCTTCGGTGCTGGAACGAGCCACAGACTCCTGCTTCTTGCTACGCCACGAAATCAGTGAATCACCCAGAAACACACAGTATCTTGTAGTCGATCGACGAGTAGCTGCATCTCCTGCCCAATCGGCATCGGAGTAGGCACACAGCACCAACAGAGAGGTGGAGGGAAACAGGAGTGAACGGGTGATGGTGCCCCGGAGGTAGCGGATAATCCGAAGAACAGCGGCATAGTGTACTGAACGTGGAGCCTGGACAAACTGACTGACAATGCCAACAGCATGGCCAATGTCTGGCCGGGTCATGGTGAGATAGACGAGCATCCCGACCAGCCTCTGGTAGCGGGAGACATCCGGGAGCGGCTCACCGTCTGTAGCGAGAAGCTTCAAATTGAGCTCCATGGGTGTGTCAGCAGTGCGCGTGTCAGTAAGAGCAGCATCAGCAAGGATGTCGGAGATGTACTTCTGCTGGGAGACCAACAGACCACGAGCTGACCGGGCAATCTCAAGGCCCAAAAAGTAGCGAAGAGATCCCAGATCTTTCATCTCAAACTGACTCTGGAGGTGCCGCTGGAGAGAGGCGATGGTGGCAATGTCATCCGCAGTGATGATCATATCATCCACATATAGGAGAAGAACTGCAATACCCTGACTGGAGGAGCGAGTGAACAAGGCATAATCGGAGTGGCGCTCAATAAAACCGGCGGCCAGAACTGCACTGCAAAAGCGCTCAAACCAGGCACGAGGGGCCTGCTTGAGCCCATAGATGGCTCGGCGCAACCGACACACGTGCCCTGGAGGAACTGAAGTGCCCGGAGGAGGAGCCATGTAGACTTCCTCGGAGAGATCACCGTGGAGAAACGCATTGGTGACATCCATCTGATGGAGAGGCCACCCTCGAGCAGCTGCCACAGCTAGGAGGGTGCGCACAGTAGTCATCCGAGCAACTGGAGCAAACGTCTCCTCGTAGTCAATCCCATACTCCTGAGAGAAGCCGCGAGCAACGAGGCGAGCCTTGTGCCGCTCAATGGATCCGTCATGCCGAGTCTTGACCTTGAATATCCACTTGCAGCTAACAGGCACCACCCCGGAGGGACAAGGCACCAACTCCCAGGTCTGGGTCCGCTGAAAAGCCTCAAGCTCAACTGATATGGCCTGCCGCCACTCTGGATGTAACGCTGCTTCACGGTACGACTGGGGCTCCCGATGGGTGTGTATAGCAGTAAGAAAGGCCTGAAAAGATGGTGAATAAGAGACACTGACAGAGTAGCCAGAAGAGTCAGGAGGGTCAGAAGGGAAAGCAGAGTAGCCAAACCTGTCAGGAGAGTAGTCATATCTGTCAGGAGGGTGATGTTCGCGCGCTGGGTAGCGCCGAACAGGAGCAGGATCCACGACCGGGGAGGAGGGGGTAGCAGCATCAGGCGAGGGAGTACCAGTGAGAACCGACTCTGGAGGGGGAGCTGCCGACCGACGTACATAGACACGAGTAATGGGTGGTGGTGGAGGTGGCGTGGGAGACTGAGGAGGTGGTGGTGGTGGAGGTGGCGATGGAGACTGAGGAGGTGGTGGTGGTGGTGGAGTAGACATGGATGGGGCAACAGAAACCGGGGGTAGAACAGGGATGTGGAGATGTGATGCAGACGAGCCACTACGTGCAGTTTTTCTACAGCTGATGGCGTATTTTCATCCGCGCCGGAGATCCAGGAACCCGATCGTCGATCCGTCTGCATCAGTGGAAAGCTTCATCGAAGCCCCACAGTTTTGGTTTTTACTTTATTTCGATCCGACCAACGGATCTTTAGTTATTTCAGTTTTTATTTCTGGTTTGGGTAGGTGCGAGCCATGTTCGCATCCGGTTCGAGCCACAGATGCCGAACTGACTCATTTCTGTGTTAGGTTTTTAGCCATAGGATTTTAAGTTAAATTAGATCTCAATGGATGAGATTCAAGGGAGACTAAAACCCTAAATCCTAGACTACCGCACCCCATACCCGACCGGCCCCCTAGCGCGCGTCCCTCTCTCTCTCTCCTCCCGCGCGGGTTTCTCTCTCCTCCCGCGTCCGTCTCTCTCTCTACCCGACCGGACCCTCCTCTCTCTTCTTTCCTTTTTTGTTTTCCCTTGTTGTTTCCCCTATAAGTTCTAAACCCTAATTGATGAAAGGGGAGTTGAAATTGAAATTGAAACCCTAGATTGAAGAAGCGTGAGCGCTTGTTCGGTTATCCCTTCCGACGAATTCTTCCTCGCTTCTCATCCTGTTCTTCCTTCGCAAGCTTCTACCCCGTCGCCTCGTTATTCATCCTCGGCTTCACGGAAGATCGACGTGGAGTGTCTTCTTCTTCAAGATCATCGTCTCGGCTTCTTCACCCCGTCTTTCGGACCACACCTCCCCCTTCCGCGCCATTCCCCTGCAACATCGGAGTATCGGAAAGCTGCCGGCATTGACCTCAGCACGGTTTGGATTATCCTCTGATTTTTCATGTGATATTTTCCTTTCCATTAACCGGCCTTGTTGCTGATTTTAAGTTAGAATACCTAAATTTCTGTTTTCCCGAGAGTCTCATCCATTAGGATTCTATCGTTAGGTTTGTGGTTGTTATTTGATACAATGGCTTATTATTTGAGATGATGTTATTGTTTCGTTGCTGGAATTCAGTCTTATAATCTGAAATTAGTGTTCATCCTGTCCACTTTATTGTTTCTTTGAATTAAATCTGATTGGTGACGAATGAATGCTGAAACGTGATTCTAGGCATTGCTGAAATTTACTTATACATGCTGAAATCTGATTTTTATTGTTAAATTCTGCACTTGGACTCATTTAAGCATTCCGCATCGCATTTAGTTGATATCAGATCGCGTCAAGTTGGTATCAGAGCGCACTAGTCGTCGCGTCCTTACGCAACGGCCGGTCCTCTTGCATCATTCGCATCATTGCCTGTTTGCTGAATTTTTTTTTTTTATTTGCCTTCTTCATTCTAGTTAGGCCCTTGCATTAATTAGAAACTAGCATCGCGTGTCGCATCCATATTAGGGCCATCCCTTGTCTCTCTGAGTGACCCGATATCATCTTCTATAGAATCTAGGATGGCTGGATCGTCTCCGCCCCGTACTTGGCAGGATGCCTTCATGAGGCAACAAGATAACATTGAGAGGCTTCAGACCCAAATAGAAACCTTGACCTTAGCCTTCAATAATTCCCAGAATCCACCGCGACCCCGTCGCGAACACAGGACTAGAGCGTCACCCGGGCGTAGTGAGTTAGACCTAAGGTCAGGAGGTGACAGCGTCAGTTCCTCTGATGGATCTGAGCGGCAAAGTAGGCAAAGTCATAGGAGATCGAAATCTCATTGGGGCTGGGATCAGGGCATTAAAATAGAGATTCCTGAGTTCGAGGGTAGGATGGACCCTGAAGAGTTTTTAGAGTGGGCCGAGAGAATCGACCAGTATTTCGAGTGGAAAGAAATCCCCCGCGACAAACAGGTGAAGTTTGTCAGTCTTAAGCTAAAAGGTCATGCACTGATTTGGTGGAAACAGTTGCAGACCGCTAGGGGTAGGAAAGGGAAAGAAAAGATTTCCACATGGACACATATGCGAGGAAAAATGCAACAGAAGTTCCTCCCTTCTGACTTCAAGCAGAACGTGTTCCAGAAATTTCAGAACCTGCGACAGGAGCATAAATCTGTAGACGACTACACTAATGAATTCTACAAGCTCCAAGCTCGGAACGATCTGCACGAAGATGAAGAGCAGAGCGTCGCTAGGTATGTCAACGGTCTCAAGCCTTCAATTCAGGAGGTGGTGTCCCTTCACGACTTGTATCAGGTCAGTGATGCACACCGTCGGGCCAAGAAAGTCGAGTCTCACCACTCCCGATCTGCGTCCCGACGATATGACATCACCAGGGCGCCATCCGGATCCGTTAGTAGACCACTCCCTGGACCTTCACCTGTAGCTGGCACAGTTCCCGCACCCACCGAGAAGGGTAAAGGAGTCCTAGGACCCAACCCGAGTCAGATAAAGTGCTTTAAATGCAACCAGCCGGGTCACAAGTCCGCCGACTGTCCTCGCCGTCAATTCCATCCACAGACAAATCTTGCGGATAATGACGAGGATAGCCACGAATCTGATGGGGAACACTTTAATGAATTAGTCTTGGAGGGGGATGATGTGACTGCACCACTGTTGGTCATTCACCAGTCGCCATCGCCCCAAGCACCCAAAGCATTGTTACCCCACGAGCTCTGTGGAGGACCCCCTAAGCCACACTGCAAGAACCAGAGGTTCGAACTATTCCGAACAGTCTGCACTGTCAACGGAATGGACCTTTGTCTCTTGATCGATGGAGGTTGTACCACCAATCTGATAAATGAAAGGGTAGTTAGGAGCAAGAAATGGAAAGTTAAACCATTAGCTCACCCTTACAAGACATCCTGGCTAGACAACACCACGAGTAAGCTGGTAACCCACTGTTGTTTGGCAAAGTTATCCATTGGGCTGCAATATAGAGATGAGATCTGGTGCGATATCATTCCATTAGAGGTTGCTGATGTTATCTTAGGGCGTCCATGGCAGTTCGACCGAGATGTCCAACATCACGGAAGAGCCAACACCTATACTTTCCTTAAGGATGGCATCAATGTCACCCTTTGGCCCACCTGTTTTAGAAAACACCGATCCCATGCACCTCAAGCCCTTCTGAGTCAGAGTCCGTCCATACCACCATTCGCTGACAACTTAGTTGGATGTCCATCTGCTTTACTGAAGATTGATAAGGGATTAGCGAACATTTTAAATTCCATTGCATGCACATCGCATTTAGAGTCGGTAGGCATTCATGACACTTGCATTCATCATTTGCCTGACTTCCATTCATTCATAGATCATTCATATGTGCATCCCTATTGTCATCCAAGTGTTGAATTACGCAATACTGAAGATTTTGGCATGTTTGGTCATTTTTCGAGGCAGAATATCTATGAATCATGTTTTCGGATTTCAGACAACCCATCGTTTTTAATTTTTCGAAATCATAACATGTGGCCTGATGAGTTCTTTAATTTCTTATTTTATTCACTGCATCCGGACGATGATGACATGACATATCTTCCTGGTTTAGAATCCCCTTGTTTTGCACCGTGCGCAGGCCATTTTGAGCAACACATTATGCACCCGCAACCCACGGCCTTTCAAGTATACCATTGCCAATCGCGCAAGCCGATGACCCGCAGCACATTATGCTCCCGCGGCCTTTCTTTTCACATGTCATTTGAATTTCATGTCAACCCACATTCTTATTATCACATGAAATTATCTGAGTCTTTTGATGATCTTATCGTGCCGCGGAGGATGTTGGTGTTGACTTTCAGGTCTTCGCTTGGCGGCGAGGGGCAGAGGCTACGAGATGGAGTTGCCGTGTACCTGAGGCGGATCACTTGGCCACCGGACCCGGGAGAGCAGTCAGATCAGAGGCAGCGGCTGCAGTTGCTGCCAGGAGAGCCCCCGCCGGACCCAGGACCTGGCTCGACAGGAGTCGAGTTCTTTTGAGTCCGGGGGACTTGATGCAGACGAGCCACTACGTGCAGTTTTTCTACAGCTGATGGCGTATTTTCATCCGCGCCGGAGATCCAGGAACCCGATCGTCGATCCGTCTGCATCAGTGGAAAGCTTCATCGAAGCCCCACAGTTTTGGTTTTTACTTTATTTCGATCCGACCAACGGATCTTTAGTTATTTCAGTTTTTATTTCTGGTTTGGGTAGGTGCGAGCCATGTTCGCATCCGGTTCGAGCCACAGATGCCGAACTGACTCATTTCTGTGTTAGGTTTTTAGCCATAGGATTTTAAGTTAAATTAGATCTCAATGGATGAGATTCAAGGGAGACTAAAACCCTAAATCCTAGACTACCGCACCCCATACCCGACCGGCCCCCTAGCGCGCGTCCCTCTCTCTCTCTCCTCCCGCGCGGGTTTCTCTCTCCTCCCGCGTCCGTCTCTCTCTCTACCCGACCGGACCCTCCTCTCTCTTCTTTCCTTTTTTGTTTTCCCTTGTTGTTTCCCCTATAAGTTCTAAACCCTAATTGATGAAAGGGGAGTTGAAATTGAAATTGAAACCCTAGATTGAAGAAGCGTGAGCGCTTGTTCGGTTATCCCTTCCGACGAATTCTTCCTCGCTTCTCATCCTGTTCTTCCTTCGCAAGCTTCTACCCCGTCGCCTCGTTATTCATCCTCGGCTTCACGGAAGATCGACGTGGAGTGTCTTCTTCTTCAAGATCATCGTCTCGGCTTCTTCACCCCGTCTTCCGGACCACACCTCCCCCTTCCGCGCCATTCCCCTGCAACATCGGAGTATCGGAAAGCTGCCGGCATTGACCTCAGCACGGTTTGGATTATCCTCTGATTTTTCATGTGATATTTTCCTTTCCATTAACCGGCCTTGTTGCTGATTTTAAGTTAGAATACCTAAATTTCTGTTTTCCCGAGAGTCTCATCCATTAGGATTCTATCGTTAGGTTTGTGGTTGTTATTTGATACAATGGCTTATTATTTGAGATGATGTTATTGTTTCGTTGCTGGAATTCAGTCTTATAATCTGAAATTAGTGTTCATCCTGTCCACTTTATTGTTTCTTTGAATTAAATCTGATTGGTGACGAATGAATGCTGAAACGTGATTCTAGGCATTGCTGAAATTTACTTATACATGCTGAAATCTGATTTTTATTGTTAAATTCTGCACTTGGACTCATTTAAGCATTCCGCATCGCATTTAGTTGATATCAGATCGCGTCAAGATGTGAGGAGGGCGATGAAGATGACGAAGGAGGCAAGGAAAGATCCCGAGACTCAGGTGCAAAATACGGGACATCCTCAACAAAGGAGACGTGACGGGAGATACGGATCCGACGAGCTAAGGGATCATAGCAGCGATACCCCTTGTGCTCACGACTGAGCCCCAAGTGAACACACCTAACAGACCGCGCAGAAAGTTTGGTGCGCTCATGGGGAGGAAGGAGAACGAAGCACGTGCAGCCAAACGTGCGAAGAAGAGAGTAGTCAGGTGGACTGGAGTGAAGGCGCTCGTGAGGGGTGGCACCGGACAGAGCAGACGACGGAGTGATATTGATGAGGTGGACAGCTGTCATGATAGCCTCAGCCCAGTAGGAATGAGGAACAGACGCAGAAAGAAGCAAGGCTCGTGCAGTCTCAAGGACATGACGATGCTTGCGTTCGGCAACGCCGTTCTGCTCATGGGTGTGGGGACATGACTGCTGGTGAAGAGTGCCGTGAGACTGAAGAATCTCACGCATCTCAGAGGAGAGATACTCCTTGGCACAATCAGACCGAAAGGTCTTGATGTGCCGACCAAACTGGGTGTGTATCATAGTGGTGAATCTCCTAAAGATGTGAGGTACTTCAGATCGATGACGCATGAGATATACCCAGGTGCACCTAGAATAGTCATCGATAAAACACACATAATACATATAACCCGATAGAGATGCAACAGGAGCAGGACCCCAAATATCTGAATGAACTAAATCAAATAAAGCATGAGACTGGAAAGTACTAGCAGAAAAAGGAAGAGTTAGATGCTTTGCCAGTCTACAACCCGTACAAACAGAGAGGGGGGAGAAAGACGCGCGACCCAAAGCGCCCGAGCGGAAAACGCTTTTGAGTCGCTCACTCGATATATGACCTAACCTTCTGTGCCACAGGTCGGCATCAGAGGTGACAGACATGACAGACGCAACTGGAGACACATGGAGATGGTCCAACTGGTAGAGTCCTCCTGCCCTACGGCCCAGCCCAATTCTCTGACCCGTCCGCGAATCCTGCACAACACAAACAGAAGGGGTGAAGGTGACAGTCAGACCAGAATCGCAAAGAGAACTGATAGAAATCAGATTAATATTAAGACGAGTGGCATGATGGATATGGGGTAGGGTCAGACGACCAGAAGGGTCAGAGGTGGTGGTGATGGAGCCACATTGCGGAATAGGGATGAGAGTCCCATCCGCAGTGCGAACTTCCTGGTGGGTGGTAGTGGGAGAGCAGTCCGTGAGGACAGTAGAGTCAAAAGTAAGGTGACAGGAGGCACCCGAGTCAAAGATCCATGGAGCAGTAGTACCAGAGGTGGCAGACAAGCCGTGCGCAGTCGCGGAGCCGGTGGAGGCTAGGTGGCGGAGAAGGAGCTCCTCGAGGCGCTGAAGACGGTCCGGCTCAGGCTGAGAAGGTACTGTAGTAGCAGTGGGGAGCGGCGAGGCCTCTACAGTAGCCGCTGTACCACCAAAGTGGCGGAAGGAAGACGAACCATGTCCACGGCCCCGTCCACCTCGACCGCCGCGTCGATCGTCGCGAGAGGTCGAAGTCCAGCGGGGGGCTCTCTCATCCGGACCCCAGCGGGGGTTGCGTGGAGGACGTGTAAGGCAGTCGCGCTTCATGTGACCGGGCTCCTTGCAGTAGTGACAGAAGACAGCCTCATTGGAGAACCCGGCTGCCAGAACAGAGTCGGAGCTAGGAGCAAGTGGAGGAGGACGAGCGCCCTGAGTCTGAAGGCGGGTCTCCTCGTCGACCAAGGCGAGTAGAGCATCCTCGAGCCGAGGGAGTGGCTCACGGTGCAGGAGCTGGGCAGCTATGAGAGCAAAGTCCGGTCGAAGCGCTGCCAGGAACTGGTGCAGGTGGCCCTCGTCGAGGTAGCGCTGGAAATCCCGGGAGCGGGGGCAGGCACACCGCTCCGGGATCAGTGAGTCCAGCTCATGCCAGTAGGCACTCATCTGACTGAAGAAGTCCTGAATGGTGCGCTCCCCCTGACGTGCAGACTGCGAGTCACAGATGAGCTGATGCCGGCGTGCGCCTCCGCGCAGGAGAAAACGGTCCCGGAGATACTCTCACATCGCGCGCGCTGTCGGAAGACGGCCGATGGGAGCAAGGAGCGGACGAGCAACAGAATCCAGGATGTACGCCCGGATGGCCTGATCGTGGCGGCGCCACGTGAGAGCAGCAACGGTGATGGCCGTGGGAGCAGTCCCTGCAGAAGATGCAGCACTGCTGGTGACAGAGGACGAGCCGGAGTAGTCAGTGGGAGGAGGATCCTCGCCAGTGATGTGACCCCACAGATCACGACTGGAGAGAGCGGCCTCGACGGTGAGGGACCAGTCAGGCCAGTCGCTGGCCGACAACAACTGAAACGCGACCGCCTTCAGCGGTGGAGAGATCGCAACGACGGACGGTACGGCTGGAGAGGCCATGGAGGAGGCTGGAGGGTGTCAGGGGGTGTCGGGGGGGGCTGTAGGGGGTCGGGGGGGGGGGGGGGGGGTCGGGAGGGACTGTAGGGTGTGAGGAGGGGAGCGGGTGGGCTGTAAGGTGTCGGGAGGGCTGTAGGGGAACGGGTGGGCTGTAGGGA
The DNA here is from genome assembly GCA_947650365.1 of Chamaelirium japonicum. Classification (NCBI taxonomy): domain Eukaryota; kingdom Viridiplantae; phylum Streptophyta; class Magnoliopsida; order Liliales; family Melanthiaceae; genus Chamaelirium; species Chamaelirium japonicum. The sequence continues at coordinate 95,153,054 of OX393549.1, read as the reverse complement.
GGGGATCTGGTGAGCGGTAGGGTGTCGGGGGGGGGGGGGGGGGGGGTCCGGGAGGTCTGTAGGAGGTAGGAGGAGGGTCGGATGGATGAGGGGGGCTGTAGGAGGTAGGAGGAGGGTCGGCTGTAGGTGGGCAGAAGGAGGATGGGGGGGCCGACGGATGAAGGAGGGAGGATCGGAGGGGGAGGGAGGGGGGTTCCGCAGCTGTAGGTGGGCGGGTTAGGGCTGTAGGCCGGCGGGTTGAGGAGATGAGGGCCGGTGGGTGGCTGAAGATCAGAGGAGAGGGCCGGAGGGGGGGCGGTGTGAGGAGGGGGGGCCGGCGGATGGCTGTAGGGCAGAGGAGGTGGACCGGTGGGGCTGTAGGGCGGAGGAGGTGGGCCGGTGGGGCTGCCGAACAGGTGACCGGAGACCGGAGAAGAGTTGATGCCGGAGGAGAGGTCCGTCGTCGTCGTCGCCGCGCGTCGGAGAACCCTAGAGCTCTGATACCATGTTAGGAGATGACGGCTAGGGTTTGGAGGAATAGAATTGTATTCCATTGAGGGACTCAAGCCCAATATATGTACATGTATATCCATACAAACCCGACCCGACTGTACAGTAAACCCGATCCGACTGTATTTACATTAACATGGTCGTACTATTTTTCGCAGAGAGGATACGGTGTATTGGAAGGTGAAGGATATTGATTCCCAAGAACAAAGGGTCAAGGGGTATTGCCCATTAACTCCCAAGGAGGTTGGGATTTTTCTTTCTTCTCTAGGATATCCTTCAAATACTCCCATTTATATTGCAGCAGGGGAGATATATGGAGGCGATTCTCGTATGGCTGATCTCCAGTCAAAATTTCCCCTTTTAATGAGCAAGGTATCACATACTTTTTTGTAATTGTGGAAGGTTACTTCTTTTGGATTCAACTTCGTTCATTCACTATAGAGTTTGCATTTGTTTCGTGCAAGTATAATGTGACTTTCTGTTTATAATTCTTGTCATTGCTGTATATACAATGAGTTAATAGGTTTCTTGTGCTCCTTTCATTACATCACATGAATTGATTTATATTTTATAAATTGCAGTTTCTAACCCTTTGAACAGTGCATCTATAGAAGAGTGGGGTGGCATTTTTTGGGTTGGCATTTTTTGTAGAAGCCTGTTGTGTTGATGTTGAAATGTTCTACTTAGAGTGCCGCACCTGCTTCAAAATCTCTCCTACACTTACACCTGCTATCCAACTGTACAACCCACTCTTCTCGGATATCGTTTTATGATCGGTCATCAATCAGTTTAAAAAAGTAATATTCTATACTTTCTATCACTTCAAGATACAATAAACTACCTAATAGTCAAGAGCTCTTAGCTCGGTTTGCCAAACCACTAACATCTTACACTACCCTACACACGTTGCACCAAGAGCTTCCATAGTTCCATGGCAATGCATCGTGAGAGGAAGCAACATGTCACACGAAGGATTGAGAGGAAAGATCACACTTTCTCATGAAAAGAGGAGAAGCCTCTAAAATTTTCTTCATAATTCCATCATCCGCAACTCTCCTTACATGTGCATGCATAGACTCTCAAACCAATCCAAAAACAAATTATAAGACTTGAAACGTCCCTTGACCCAATATACTACTAAATTAGGACTCTTTTGAACACCTTCCTACCAAATAAGGCTCCTAACTCATTATAGAAATGATAAGAAAAAAGAGGCCCGAAAACTACAACAAAAACAAGGAAACAAAAACAACACAAACTTACACTTTCAAATTTCATTCATAGTGGAATATTCATCCTTAAGGGATTGGGATTCATAATACTAATCGCTTGCGCTCAATCTTTTACAAGAGTACCTTAGACTTTGAACGGGATTACAAATATATATTGAGGGATCAAAAATAAACGTGAACAAGAAAGTAAATAACAAATTTAGAAATCTTGCTTTGAGAGGTGTTGTGGAGAAAGACGAGATCCAAAAATTTAGAATTGTGTTTCTCAAATATTGTAGGATCCAAAAAAGTAAAATATATATTCACTACCTCCATTCTTTCCAAGTCCTATACCCATCCATAAATCCCATATATAACAAGTCCTCATCCTCAATACAACATCAGTCCAATCCCACATCTAAGCTTGTAAATTGGACCGGGCCACGGGCCAGGGGTTTGAACCCGTCCACGGCTAGCACGGGCGGGTTTCAGATTGGGTTGGATTGATTTTTAGTAAAAGAAATCTAATTGGGAATAGGAAGATTGGAATGACCACATTTCACATCACCAACACATCTACGACTATTCTATATATTTTTTGTGATATACATATATATATGGGTCAGGATCGGATGACCCAACAAATTTTGACCCAGCAATAACCCAGCACCCTTTGATGCACCTAGAGGTTTTAGAATGGGCTGATTTTTTGTAGATATGGTGTCTATGGCATGTTGATCATCCTCACAAAAAATGAGCCCATTCTAAAACCTCTAGGTGCATCAAATGCACTCTTCAAATCAATGGTTTTCGACTGTCAATTTTAACCGTTGATTTGAAGAGTACATTTGATGCACATAGAGGTTTTAGAATGGGCTGATTTTTTGTGAGGATGATCAACATACCATTGTTAACATGTCTACAAAAAATCAGCCTATTCTAAAACCTCTAGGTGTATCAAAGGGTGCTAGGTTATTTGCTGGGTCAAATTTGCTAGGTCATCCGATCCTGACCCTATATATATATGTATATATATATATATGTATATATATATATGTATATATATATATATAGAGAGAGAGGCGCATGACTTTGTATGCCCATTCAAAGGTCACAATGTATGCTCCTCTATTAACATACATAGAGGATTCCGAATTTGCTAATTTTTTGTGGATGTGATATCTATGTTAAGGTGATCATCCTCACAAAAAATTAGCAAGTTCTGATAGCTCTAAACAATTCAAATAAGCTCTTCAAATTAACGGTTGAAATTGACGACTGATAAAGCTTCTAACATTTTGATGGACCTAGATGTTTTAAAATTTGTTGACTTTTGGTGGATATGTTATCTATAGCAATATAATCACCCTCACCAAAAATCAGCAAATTATAAAACATTTAGGTGCATCAAAATGATAGAAGTTGTATCGTCTGTCCATTTCAACCATTAATTTGATGAACTTATTTGAAATGCATAGATGTTTCAGAACTTACTGATTTTTTGTGAGGATGATCATCTTAACATAGATATCATATCCATTAAAAAATTAGCAAATTCAGAAATATCTATGTATGTAAATAGAGGAGCATACATTAAAAACTTCTTTGCATGGACATACAAAGTAATGCTTATATATATATATATATATATATATATATATATATATATATATATATATATATATATATATATATATATATATATATATATGATGATTTTGTATGCCCCTGCATTGAAGGCTTCAATGTATGCTCTTCTATTAACATGCATAGAGGTTTACAAATTTGCTAATTTTTTGTGGAGATGATATCTATGTTGAGATGATCATCCTCACAAAAAATCAGCAAGTTCTGAAATCTCTAAGCATTTCAAATAAGCTCATCAAATTAAAGGTTGAAATAGACGGCTGATTTAGCTTCTAAGATTTTGATGGACCTAGATGGTTCAAAATTTGTTGATTTTTGGTGGATATGCATCTATAGCAAGATGATTGCCCTTACCAAAAATCAGCAAATTCTGAAACCTCTAGGTGTATCAAAATGATAGAAGTTGTATCGTTTGTCCATTTCAACCGTTAATTTGATGAGCTTATTTGAAATGCTTAGAGGTTTCAAAACGTGCTGATTTTTTGTGAGGATGATCATCTCAACATATATATCATCTCCACAAAAAATTAGTAAATTTTGAAACCTCTATCTATGTTAATAGAGGAGCATACATTGAAGCCTTCAATGCATGGACATACAAAGTCATGCTCTTCTATATATATATATATATATATATATATATATATATATATATATATATATATATATATATATATATATATATATATATATATATATATAGAGAGAGAGAGAGAGAGAGAGAGAAAGAGAGGCGTGTTAGGATGCGGCGTGCGGTGCGTGCGGCGTCGCACCACAGCCGTCTGATGCACCACTGCGTCGCACGCACCGCAGCGGTGCATCAGACGGCTGCGGTGCGACACCGCACGCCGCATTTTATCATTCCTCTCTCTCTCTCTCTCTCTCTCTATATATATATATATATATATATATATATATATATATAGAGAGAGAGAGAGAGAGAGAGAGAGAATGAGAGAGAGAGAGAGGAATGTTATAGTGAGCTATGAGCTACGGAAGGAGAAAATGAGCTACGATCATTTTGACCACCCTAGAAGTTTTGGAATTTCGTGAAAATTGGTGGGTGTGTTGTCTAGGGTAACATGATCATCCTTACCAATTTTTAAGGAATTCCAAAACTTCTAGGGTCATCAAATGGTAGAAGCAAAAATTAACGGTTACTACGGACGGTGGATAAAGCTTCTACCTTTTGATGACCCTAGAAGTTTTGGAATTCCTTGAAAATTGGTGAGGATGATCATGTTACCTTAGACAACACACCCACCAATTTTTACGAAATTCCAAAACTTCTAAGATGGTCAAAATATTCGTAGCTCATAGCTCACTGTAACATCATTCCTCTCTCTCTTTCTCTCAATATATATATATATATATATATATATATATATGGTCAGGATTGGATGACCCATGAAATTTTGACCTATACTTTGACCCATCATCCTAATCGTTGGATTAGGTTTCAGAATATGCGTATTTTTTTTAGAGGTGCTATCTACGGTATGTTGACCATCCTCACAAAAAATCAGCACATTCTAAAACCTCTAGGGTCATCAAATGTTATAAGGTTTTTCAACCGAGGTGTAGCATCGTTGCTGCACCTCTTTCTTGTTTATCTCCCTAGAAGTTTTGAAATTTGATGAAATTTGGTGAGGGTGTTGTTTAGGGTAAGATGGTCATCCTCACCAGTTTTGATCAATTTCCAAAACTTCTAGTGGGGCCAAATGGTTGAAGCAAAATCTGCAAATTTTTACGGTGACTGCGGACGGCTGATTTTGCTTCGACCATTTGACCCCCCTAGAAGTTTTAGAATTTACTGATTTTTTGTGAGGATGATCACCTTACCCTAGAGAACACCTCCACCCAAAATCATAAAATTCTAAAACTTCTAGGACCCTCAAACAATGCCTGAGGTGCACCAACGACGCTGCACCTCAGGTGCAGGCTCCCTTTTCCCTATATATATATATATATATATATATATATATATATATATATATATATATATATATATATATATATAGATATATATAGTGATACGCATGTGGGTGGCTCTCCCTAAATATTTGAAATGACCGATAATGCATGCGTTGGGTCTCGCAGAAATGGTCAACACTAAGAACTTAGGTTTGCTTGTACACATGTTCACTCTTTGAATATGAGCCTTTTCTGCAGGAAAAATTAGCAACGGTGAATGAACTTGAACCATTCAGTCACTACGCGTCCCAAATGGCAGCCCTAGACTACGTTGTATCTGTAGAGAGCGATGTTTTCATTCCCTCGTATTCGGGCAACATGGCAAGGGCCGTCGAGGGCCACCGTCGCTTCCTGGGCCACAGGAAAACAATTACTCCCGACAGGTACAATGGCTTTCCATACAAGTGCTCATGGCAATGTTGAGAACCCATCATCCTGAAGAACTCACCCTCTATACTTTTGGTTGCCAAGCAGAAAATCGCTTGTTCATTTGTTCGATAGGATTGACCGGGGGTCGCTTAAAGAAGGAAAAAAGCTATCAAACTTGATTTCAGAAATCCACAAGAGAAGGTATGCGAGCATGGAGTTCCGTTGGCGCTTCCTCTTGTTATGGTGCTGATATTACTGTATTCGTTCGACAGGCAAGGGTCCCCACGTAAGAGGAAAGGTCCCATTTCCGGGACAAGAGGCGTAGAACGGTTCCGGTCGGAAGAAGTGTTCTACGAGAATCCTCTACCAGATTGTTTATGTGGGAGGAAGTCTCAGGATGTGGAAAGCCCTTCTGTTCAGATGTAGGACATGGTGCGGCTTCCAGAGAAGCGATTCAGAACAACGGTAAATGTTTTGTAGCTGTTTCGGGAGTAGAGTTGGGCCACAGGACTGTATTTTTTGGAGTTCGTGTAGCCGAAGTAAATCTGTGTGCTCAGATTGTAGTGATTCTTAGGGTTGTGGTGGTTGCTGTTAGTAGAAAAGAATTTGATCATGTATTATGTATCTGTAAATATCAGAGGTAATGGTGCAAGATTGAGATAGCCTAACTTCTGATGGGAAATAATCAGCACATTTCATGTATGTATTTCATTAGAGAGAATAGAAAAAGGTTCAGAGTTAGCTCAGATGAAGTATTTCTTGCTCTCTTTGTGAACATTGGTGATGATCCATTTCAGTTTTTGGTGATACCGCTGCAGGAATCCGTAATCTGAATCATGATACTCAGAATCTTGTGTAGATCGATGAAGAAGATGATGCGTACGTGTCTCATGGAGGGGAACGATCCGATGCGGAAGCCTTCATGGTTGTCGCCTCCCGCTCCATGCCCTAGAATTCTGTGCTGAATCTCTCGTGTGATGGGATCAAAATAGATGCACCAGCATGATCCAATGTGCACTACAAGAAGTGTCTCAGGTTAAGCCATGCACACGTCAGGATCAAATCTTATTTGGCTTGACCGACACTGCATAATCTTAACCCGACGATCTACAATGCCTAATCTATGGTATATATAGGCCCACCTACAAGAAATTCTTACAACCGCTAGTTCGATTCATTACGCAGCAACAAGCGGAAAACCCAGAGCAGGATTCGAACCTGTCTCCACAGATTAGGGGGAAAGACTGCAACACCAACTGAGCTCAGTCAGGGTGCTGTTAGGGGTATTAGTAAACTAGGATCTATTATCATTGGATGAAATAAAGAGGAGCTCCAGTATTTTAGAGTTCAATTTGTTGTGTATGGATTGTTTGGCCATGCTGCATGAGAGCATCTCCAACCCACTAGCTACAGTTGCTTCTCGGCGGCAATTGTAGCAAGCAAATTCTCCAAGACAATCGCTCCAACCGGCTCTTTACGTCATTGCTCTGTTGAGATGGTCATGTCTCACACGGGTTAGTCCCATATCGATAATAGGAGCAGGTGATGGGCCGGTTTTGTGAAACCGTCGGTATCCAACGGTCTGGGTTCTTCACAGGATATCAGAGCCAGACCTGCTCTTGGAGCTCCTCCCGGTTATGCCCTTGTCATGTGTGTCCCATGTGAGGGTGGGTGTTGAGATGGTCATGCGGTCATGCCTCACACGGGTTAGTCCCACATTGATAATGGGAGCAGGTGATGGACTGTTTATATACCAACCTTGGACCTTCCCTTATAAATCAATTTTGTAAGGCAATAGATATCCAAGGGTCTGGGTTCTTCACATAAAGTAGCGTTTGCTATATGGGATTGATACATGCAGTGACCGGCTAAGGCGCCACAGGCAAAAGGTCAATGACTCCCATTCAAACCTAATGGCTATTGGGATTTAATAAGAAAAAAATCCGAGATGTATGGAGTGGACCATGAAATCCATTGAAGATGCTTTCAAAAAGTGACTTTCATATTTATTGAAAGAGAAATGCTATTCAGCTCGAAGGTTTTTTCGATTTTGCCGGCCTGATTGACATAGCAGCATGGAACTGATGGCTAAAATCCACTAACGACATTTAAGTCTTTTACACCGCCAGTTACACACTGCCACATCAATCGAGCTGAGTTGAATCGGAAAACCTTCAGGGCTGAATATCATTGCTCTTATTGAAAAGCCCAAATAGACCTCTAGAGATCTGAAGAGATGTAGGAGCCCGTCCGAGACACTCTTAAGTCTTAACATCCCAAGATGTTGCGACTTTCTAGATTTTAGTATAGCGAATTTATGGCGATCAAGAGAACATGGAACACTGTCATTTTCGTAGGCCCCGCGATAACAGTTACTCAAACAAGTATATAATGGCCGAGTAATGCTACTCGTACAATCTCCATCGATAATCAAAAAAGCAAACTAAACCCAAGAAGTGGTGGCGGGGCTCATTGGTCATTGTGTCGGATTCACACCAAACACTGACCCTGAGCTCCGCCACCACTTGGGTTGCTTTATAGATTGTACGAGTAGCATTACTCATCATGGCCAGCAAATACTCATGACAGTACATTTGGACTCCTTTACCATCAAGAACTTGGCCCTCCTTAGCAAGAAGTTATTTTTAGAATATCACTTTGAGCAGCAATCCAAACAACCTTTCCATTTGAGCTTAAAGCCCTTTGGATGAAAATATCCCTTATCATCCTTCAAATGTAGGTTTGCTGTCACTAATCAACCGTCGCCGGACCTAACCGGACCCCACCCCACCCCTACTGAACCCGATGCCCCCCCCCCTCTCGCCGGACCTAACCTGAGATCTACAGACCATGGTATGAATCCTAACCTAGAAAATCCCAACCTAAACCAACCACAGCCGTTGCCGCTTGCGTTGCTCGCAATCGCGTTCGCCCCCTTGCCGCTTGCTATCACGTCTGCCGGACCAAACTGCCATGGCCGATCGAGAGAGGGGAGGGGTGAGGGTTGGTTAGAGGGGTTGGAGCTCATGAAAAGTTTCATTGGATTTATCCTAATGTGGGATTGGCGTCAAGGATCTTAGGCTAAAAACCCAAATAAAAAATATCAACTTGCTTAGAGGTGGTTACAAGAATTGGCTATATATTTTGTGGGGAAGCCCATATCTATATATATACTAAAATGGAAAATGCTCTCCCGTGTCACATGGATGTCTTTTCATAAGCTAGAATTCTTCTTCCATGTGTGAACGCGACTCTTTTAAATCCATTTAAAAATTATCATAAAGATGATAAATTTTTATTTATTGGTATTTAATGATCATTTGATGTTATTCTCTCTTTCTAATAAGTAAATCACACTCACTTCAAATTTCACATTTCTTTAAACAGTTACAATGTCAGCTTTGTCAAATGATATGCATCAAACACATTTGGGCATTGCTCGGGTTTCTTACTAGTAGCTAACTATAATGAGGTCTCAAGTTGTTCCTTCAAAGTGCTCATTTGAAAATTCTTTTGGGTTGTAGTGGCCAATGTGGTGGTTCATGTGAAAAAAACAAATTTTGCTAGCCAAATTTAGCAAGCGAGACAAGTTAACCTATTGTACAACTTACCGTGGAACTAACTTACAACCTAATTTTTTTAAAAAAATTAATTTTTTTTTAAAAGAATGATTACCTTTTTTTTTTTTTTGATAAACTCCATGTCAAAAATCAGTCTATTCTAAGACATCTAGATGAATCAAATATGCTCCTTAATTTAATGATTAAAATGAACGATCAATAAAACGAAACATATTTAATTCACCTAGTGTATGCCTGTGCCTATCAGCACTGGAGGTCTGTCGGAACTGTAACGGGCCGCCTTCGGCAACAAAACACCTTCGATGACAACACCGACATTCATATGGACACCCATTTTCTTGTTTGTACCGATTGGCACGAAACGGGCACCTTTTGCGCGACCAACTCCACTTCCCCCCTATAATCGATCAATCACAGTTGTCTCTCTTCGAACGGATTCCTCGAGATGGACCCAATGGTTTGGGATGGCCAAAATCTTAGCAGACAGATTTATAGCCGTTGATGCGAACAATCACGAGATGAACGATCAAATTTAGTACAGTTTAAATGGACTGGAATTTTAGGGATTTAAAGTTTAAATAGATCGAGATTTGAAACCAAGGGAAGTAAGTTAATGGACAAAAAAATAGAAACCGTGTGTTGATTTATAAACGAATGGTTAGATTTATTCAATCGGTTCATTTTTGTCCAATCATCATGTCCTAGTCAGCTTTCATTTTATCTAGTCAGCACAAAACTGACATACCATGTTATATAGATAGGTGATTATCCACGATGAAAAAAAAAACATTTGAAAAAAACCTTACCAACTCTACTAACAAAATAGATAGTTTGTCAAAAGGGGATTTTTTTGACTTCATTGGATTATTACTACTAATTTTTACACTTACTGGATATATTGAGGAAAGAGTCTACTCTTTAGCTAGTCTTTTAGAGATACAATAAGATCAGTAAGGTATGATTCTGTAAAAAAAAATAGCTATCATGCATGAATCAAGCAACTTCAACTCAAGCATTGGAAGAGTGTAATCATTTCCAAGTGGTTCATTGCACATTCCCAAAGTGATTAATCCAAGACTCCAAGCATGAACTGGGTCGATTGCACAAAAGGTTACAGGGCACCCGTCGATCTCTCCACACAAAAAAAATCGTCTAAAGACAATGCAAAGCACAAGCTGAATGCGTATATAAAGCAACAATTTAATGCCCCACATAACCCAGATACAGATTTCTACATAAAAGATGAACAGTAGATCATCCAAAACCCACAAATCAAGAACATAATCAGCAGATTATCCAAAACCCACAATTCAAGAACATACTACTACTACTACTACTAGCCAACATAACATAAAGTTCTGTAGGTTACCAACACAACCAGCAACCATATGTTCCAAGCCATGGACGAGCAGAAGACCCACCACCATCCCCAAAAAACAAAACACCACCCCCATACTAAACCCTAGATATCTTATACAGATTCAGGCCCTCTCGCCCCGGATCCTCCTCGCCAACTGGATGTCCTTCGGCATGATGGTCACGCGCTTGGCGTGGATGGCGCACAGGTTGGTGTCCTCGAACAGCCCCACGAGGTAAGCCTCCGCCGCCTCCTGCAGCGCGAGCACAGCATGGCTCTGGAACCGCAGATCAGTCTGTACAGAACAACATCATCATCTTAGTAGGGCATCAATCTCGCAACAAGAACCCTAGCACGATCCTAATTCACCTTGAAGTCCTGGGCGATCTCCCGGACAAGCCTCTGGAACGGCAGCTTCCTTATCAGGAGCTCGGTGCTCTTCTGGTACTTGCGAATCTCACTGCCAAAACCCAATTCTCATGATTCGATACAATGGGCAACGTACACCAGCTGCATCCTACTGCTACTTACCGGAGGGCGACGGTGCCGGGGCGGTAGCGATGGGGCTTCTTCACGCCCCCGGTGGTCGGGGCGGACTTGCGAGCAGCCTACAAAGAAACCCAACAACAACGGCGGCATTTTCAATACGTTTCGATATCAGAAAGAGGGGCAATGCAACAGGAACAGAGGGGATCGCAGGGCCGGACCTTGGTGGCAAGCTGCTTCCTTGGAGCCTTTCCTCCGGTGGACTTGCGGGCAGTTTGCTTGGTACGAGCCATCTGGTCCAACAAGATTAGGGATCATTTAATACAACAAAACCCAAAGAATTGTATAAATCAGAAACAAGATTCCGATCGTAACAAAAACATAAAAACCCAATTTTGATCAGAATCAAGATTTGGCTCGATAAATCCTGATCCAAATCAAAAACACGAGCCATACAATTCATCAGAATATCCCCCAATCAGAGACAGAGAGAGAAGAAAAATCCCAAATTTTCATGACCCGCTTCAGAAAAGTAGATCTCTTCGGTAAGCGATTCACCGAAGAGCCCTACCTAATCCATCAATCATCAACCAATTTAGCCCCCAAATCCAATCGTAGAACCCTAATAATCAACCAATTTAGCCCCCAAATCCAATCGCAGAACCCTAACCCATCAATCATCAACCAAATTAGCTCCCAAATCCAATCGCAGAACCCTAACCTATCAATCATAAACCAATTTAGTCCCCAACTCCAATCGCAGAACCCTAACCCAGCAACCACCAACCAATTTATCCCCCAAAATCCATTTTCCCCAACCCTAGAACAAGGAGAACCCGATCCTTCAACGGCAAAACAAACCCAAAATCAAAACCCTCCAGAAATTCAAGAACCAACGCGGAATTGAAGAAATAAAAAGTAAAAATATCCAGAATTAATAAAGATTAAAAGGAAAAAAAATCAAACCTTTTTTTTGTCGCTTGGAACCGAACGAGACTAGACGACCGGTCCGCCAAGAATACAAAGCAAGGTAGAAGCAGGCATGTGCAGCCCTATTTATAACCCGACTCGAGTCGGTTACCTTCGGTCTCTTGCCGTTGCGCGACGGCTGCGATGGGCCCCACTCGACTTCTTTCCTATTGGATCCCACTGGACGGTGCAGATCTGCTTGAAGTGTGTTTCTTTGGTCGGTATCCAATGGCTGATATCTGTTCTGTGGGTACCACCCGGATCGCCACGTCTTTAAGGCGTCTTCCGATTGGACGCCAAGTCCGCTTCCGGATAATGGGTAGAGGAACATAATTATGGGTGTCGATTGGGGCTGGGCCGTCTGGCCATGGGTCCGAATAAGGCCCAGCCCGATTGAAGCCCGGCCACGTCGGTGTAAAATTGGGCTTAATATCCTAAGATCCATACATGGGCTTGAACTTGTATTTGGGGTCTATCTGACCTATATAGGGGTGGGACTTGGGCGGGTTGACGGGTTTGCCCATGCCGAACCCTATTTATAAAAATCTAAACCCGTTTTGCCTGTGGAACCAGGGGAAGCCCAACCTGTGCTTGCCCATTCAAGTTGCTCGGATTACCCAATTTGCAAAAAAATGGACGAGTTGAGCGGCTTGCCCAATTAGAAAACTTGTGAAACATAAACAGATGGGAAAGAAATAACTAACAGATTTTTAATTTGCATATAAAAAAAACTAACAGATCTTTAATTTGCACAAAGAAACATAAACTCAAATATATATCCTCACATATATCAAACGAATTTTTAGTATTTAACATCAAATAGACAGTCTTTGATTTACATAAAGAAAACTAATAAAGCATAAAAATATAACAAGGAGTTCCACGGGATGCAAGTATGCCACTATACTTGGGTTCCTCGAGTTGGGAAGACTGGTGTCCATACCCGTCCAAATTGAAATCGGGTTCATATTTTTTTGTTCAAATCCGTCCAAGTTTTTAACTAGCTTTGCCCATGCCTGCCCATTGTTCGGGTTGGACGGGTCGGGTTCGGGTCCCCCGCCCAAGTCCCACCCCTAGACCTATCTAGGAATGGATTCCCAAAGTCCCACTCCTATTTTTATTCAATGAGATAACAATCGCATCTCGACAAAAAACTATAGAATATTACATGTATGTTAGTAGTGTAAGTGGATTTTACTCCTGATCATCCATGAGAGATCCTACATCTAAGAGTATAAGATCGTTACCAAAAGCGGAAGAATCCATGGATGAAGAACTTATGCGAATCACAATCTCCGATGCGTGTTCTTCGGACTTGGTTTCCACTCCCTGTGGCAAGAGGGATCTCTCTCTGGTGTGGACAGAGGGGGTATCCAGAAAACTCACGTAGAGATGTCGTTACCCGGGAGGGGGACCAAGTACCATTATTTATAACCCTTTATGATTTCTCCCCATCAGAGAAATCAACAGATCCAACGGATGAGATTGATCTTAAAATTAGGCCCAGTAGCCCAGAGCATATATAATTATGGTAAGCCCAATCAACAATCACCTAGGCCCATCCTTATTGGGTTTTAGCCTTATATGGACTGTGGACCTCACATGTGGGCATGTGGGCCACATCTGGAAGCCCATAGGCTTACAATCTCCCACTTGGACCACATTGACCACAATTTAAAATACATAATATACTTTTGTATATATAAAATAAATTTGAAACAAACTTTATGTAGTCAGGTGATTGGATATTCAAAAGAAACTTTAAATGCCGGCCAAAGAATTAAAAAACAAACTTTATGGCTTTTCCATAATGCTCTAGGCCCCTTAACTTTAATGAGAAAGCTCAGTGGTAAGGGCCAGGCGGTCCTGTGCTATCCATTTTAGAGCCGCACATTTCCTTCCATAACCACGAGTACCACTAAGACAAACCCACAAAGTAACTTAATCTGGGAAGCTGTATGAGTGAACTTGGTCAAGATGTTCACTCCTAGAATAGACGTATCTTTATGTCTATACTTGGTCCTACTTTATAATCCCAATGGATTAGAATATAATTTCCTTAATAGTCAATCAGAAATAATACATTTAAGAAACTAAATGTCTTACACATCAAATGACTCAATCAGACCCATGGACTTTACATGCTCAGTATAGATGCCAGGTGCTAGCCCCTTGGTTATCGGATCTGCAAGCATATGGTCTGTACTGATGTGCTCAACTGAAATCTGATGACTGTCAATCTTTTCTTTAACAACAAAAAATTTGGTGTCTAGATGCCTAGACCCACTGGAGAACTTGTTGTTATTGGAAAATGCAACCGCCGCTGAGTTATTACAGAAAAGGCTGAGTGGACGAGAAATGGAGTCCACAATCCGAAGGTCTGTGATGAAGTTTCTCAGCCAAATCGCCTGTGATGTAGCCTCATAACATGCAATATACTCTGCAGCCATCGTGGAAGGTGCTGTAATTGTCTGTTTTTGACTCTTCCACGAAACTGCTCCTCCAGCTAATAAGAAGATGTATCCAGAAGTGGACTTCCTAGTATCTGGGCAGCCGGCAAAGTCAGAGTCCGTGAATCCTATAACTTCCAGCTCATCTGATTTCCTATAAGTTAGCATGAAATCCATAGTCCCTCGCAGATACCTGAATACCTTCTTGGCAGCATCCCAATGCGCTTTGCCTGGATCACTTTGAAATCTGCCAAGTAATCCAACTGCAAAGGCAATGTCTGGACGTGTGCACGTCTGTGCATACATAAGGCTACCAACTGCAGATACATAAGGTATTTCTGTCATGCCATCCCGCTCCAATTGATTTCTTGGGCTTTGGGATTTACTAAGTATATCCCCTTTATGTACAGGAGCTGTCCCGGATCTGCCTTTATGAAAGTTGAATCTTTCCAGAATTTTCTCAATGTAGGCTTTCTGAGACAAACCTAAAATACCCTTTGGTCTGTCTCTCCGAATTTCTATGCCAAGGACATAGGAAGCCCCACCCATATCTTTCATATCAAAATTCTGGGATAAGAAAACTTTCGTATCATGCAGTAGTCCAAGATCATTGCTGGCAAGCAGAATATCATCAACATATAGGACTAGAATTATAAATTTGCTCCCACTGACCTTTAGGTAAATACATTGATAAACAATGTTTTCCTTAAAACCAAAGGTCAGTATTACCTCGTTGAATTTGAGGTACCACTGTCGGGAGGATTATTTTAGTCCATATATTGATTTCTTTAGTCTGCATACCATATGCTATTGTCCTTTGTATGAGAATCCTTCAGGTTATTTCATGTAAACCTCCTCACACAAATCCCCATTCAGAAAAGCAGTTTTGACATCCATCTGGTGTAACTCAAGGTCAAACTGAGCCACCAGAGCCATGATTATTCTGAAGGAGTCCTTCCTGGATACTGGAGAGAAGGTCTCAGTGTAGTCAATGCCTTCTTTCTGAGT